>WPIO01000002.1:9992500-10592500 GCA_009760855.2 Cristatella mucedo
TCGGTGGTGGCAGCGGTAAAGCATTGGTGAACTGAAGTCCTTCGGTCGTATATCTCCTCAGCAGTTTCCAAAGACCATTCCCCAAGACCACGAGTGTGGAGCTTACTTTAGTTTGTTGGCTACTCATACAGGAATTTCAATTTTTTTACCTATTTTGTTTTTCATTGACCTTACGGGAAACTCAAAGCGAAGCTCGTCAGGGTCGAGGCCGTAGGGTAAACAATTTATAACGAATATAGACATTGCAGCATTTCGTCACTTATGCCTAGTGACTTTACCAAATCTTCTCCCGTTGATCAGAATAAATGAGTAGGTGACAAATATCCAGGATAAGTTCTTATAGTTTCACAGAAGGTTTTTGGAATTTCCATTAAAGAAAAATGATTAAGCGACGTCAAGTCTTGGTATAAACTGGTACGAAGGGTCTACTTCTCACTGCTCTTAAATAAACGTGTGCACAAGTGCTTTAAAGTTAGACGACTAAGTATCGAACAATAAATAACTAGTATCAGAGGCTAATGTGGCTATGGGATAAGATTTTTATTTTTCAGTCGTAAGAGTCATAAATGCGGCGGCTGTGGTCAACGTTTTGCCTACGACGACTTAACAAGGAAAGTCGGAGAAGTGTTTTATCATACGATTTGCTTCGTGTGCACGATCTGCAAGAAAGAATTCGAGGAAGGTGAACGATTCTATTTTGATGAGAAAGGCAATCGCTATTGTTCTCAGCACATTATAGATCAAGGTGTGCTACCTGGTGCACTCAACGAAGACGAGTCAACACGAAATGTTCCATCATCAGCGGTTTCTACTGTCTGCGAAAGTGAGTATCCATTTGGTGCTGCACTGTGGCCTAGCTATAGCAACCACAGCAAATAATACCGCAATCCTCTAGCAAAATCTCTTACATATTTTAATGTGACTTTTTACAGACATGGGTGCAGAAGCAGCAGGCACGCCTTTTTCTGGCAGCACCTATGGAGATCAAGATTGGTCAGAAGAGAAACTTCCGTACTACACTATAATTACTACGGTGGAAAGAGAAGGCATCGCAACTTATGGTTACAGATCCTTGGTACTGAATGACTGACTCAAAAAAGCAACATGGCAAATGAAGAGTATCTGTAACTGGTAGAGGAGCAGCGAAGCGCGTTCAACGTTTCCTTCTTTTGTCGAAAAAATAGAATTCTGTGTACAGTTTACAGTTATTTTTCCTTAAAGCGCCGTAGCACGCCTTGTGAAGAATAGCTCCGCTAACATACGGTATCTAGACTCATTCTCTCTGATGGAAGCTAAAAGCCTTTAAAAACCTCAAATCTGAAAGAAAAAACGCTTCTGTACCGAAGTTGCAGAAACGATTCAGCTGAGAGCTGCCGCCAGTCCAGATGATTAAGCAATCGATACCCACTGAGGGCTACTTGGAACCAGTGCAGTCACTGCTGGCGAGACAGCGAAGCTCTGAGAGTCTCAGTAAATCCCTGCATGGGCATAAAGAGAATTAAACTCCTACGTCAATAGAAGTCCGACTTCGAAAAAAATGGTTACAAAGCCTCGAGTGCAATAATACTAACATTTACTTACATTATGCCACACATGGGCAAGTGCCTCCTAGCGCACCGAGAGCTTGACTCGCACGGCAATCTCGATATGGACAGGGTTACAAGGACGTTAAGAAGGAAGGGAAGAAGGAGGGATGATAAAAAAAGCAGAATTAAAAGGAAAGAGGAGGAAGAAAGAGGAATGAAAAAAGGAAATAGGGAGGAGGAGGGAAAGAGAAAAGAAAGAAGTGAAAAAACTGAATAGGAACACGGAGTGAGGAGGGAGGCAGTGAGGAGACGAGGAGGAGGAGGAAAAGGAGGAGAAGGAGTAGGAGGAGCGAACAGAGAGTAAGGCAAGGTGAGGAGCAAGACGAAGTTCTGTCAAGGAAAGAAATTCCTCGTAGGATCGTAAACATCAAACATAGTCTTCAGCTAGTCATTGATCTTGTTGACCCACGTGCTGCTGAGCAGCTACGATCATTGTCACGTGGCACTCAGCACTTAGTCTTCATACGGGCATTTCCTAGCCTTGCTCGGTACAACACCACTTCAAAGTTTTTAAGTTACCATGTGACCCAACTCACAAAAATTTATAAAAACAATAGTGATAAATTTGTATAGCGTCCTCAGATAACTTAATATTTTTTATAAAAACCTAATATCTCTGAACACGCTGGAATTTATCAACGAATCTTTGTAGATATATTGACTACAATATCAAATCTTGAACGGCAGAATTTGTAATGTAAAAATAAGCATTGAAGTTGCAATGAACCACTCCCCTAGTTTTGGATAGATGAAGTCGCTAAGTTTAAACCTCTTGCAACATTTGGGTACCTCATTTTAACTTTATACACGTTTAGTAGCGTGCTTAAGTTTGGTTGTGGCCGCGCTCGAAAATGTGCATTAAGAGCACCGCAACTCACAGACCATAGCTTGCACTGTTAGTTAATTAAATTGTTGCATCGTTTTTAAAAAATTCAGTTGCTCACCTTACCAAAAATGTACAAATAGTTCGCCTAGCGGATCACCGAGGACAAATTTTACTGAAGACACATCGCCCTCTCTTCATGCCTACCCGATTTCTGATCTGAAAACCAAAAAGCCAACAGCAATTGGACACTTCATTACGTAGCATTTCCATCTCGCTAAAATGAGGTCGTGGTGCGCTGAATCCATAGTCAACATGATGACAACAGTAAATCGCTGCATAATCGGTCTTATCAAAGGCCTTAAGCAAATACAATGCACTGAGTCGGCGAAACTTTACTTACATTCAGCGAGACTTAAGTGCATGATGGATGGCTGCTGTCCATTTTCGACGCCCTTTGACAATGTTACAGCTCGAATAATGCATTCTTAAAACTTAATCCATGGCTTCATATTCAGTACTTTTATTTTGTGAGATTTGATCTAAAACACACCGTAATTTTAACTCGTAGTTTTTAGTTATCATTTTAAATGTTCCACATCTTCGTCCTAAATCTGGGACCTCATTTTCTCTGCTTGGACAAAGCATTCATTATCATGTAAATAATAATATATCGCTTTTATAGCAGCCCAAGAGAACTAAATACCTATCCGTGCACGTTACGACTTACCGAAAGAGAACCAATAGCCGAGGCTTAATGATATGCACGGTATCCTGCGTAGACAAGCATGCAAAAGCAAGCAAGCATCTCAGGCTTCGGCCAGCAAAGTAAAGCACACGAGAAGGCACGCAGGGCCACCGGCTCGTAAGACATCTGGCTAGTTACATGCAAGCACTGCATCATGCACAAGTAAGCACGAAAAGCACTCACTCACACACCGGAGCAGTAAAAGTAAAGAAAGCTTGCTTAGGTACAGGGAAAGCCGAGCCGAGCAGATAACGTTTTCATCTTGGAATTGAATGAGTCATTGCAGTTACTGACTGAAAAGCCAAAAGCGAGTTCCACACTGTCGGTGCCTACCATCTCGGGGCCTGATCGCTAAAGATCTAAATTTAGCGAGAGATGGCGAGATGACTGGAAGTCTAGGAGAGGCGGGTGCGAAAGCGCAGAGTAAAGAGTCATAAGGTCGAACCGGTGCAAGTGAGTGAAGCTACCAGTAATCCAGACAGAGAATCTTAGAGTCGATTAGATGCTCGATATATACGGAGCCAGTGAAGCTCGAACCGAATTAGCTCGCGATATGGTGGCTACGCCGTCGGCGACAGACCAGACGAAATGCCGAGTTTCGAGCCAGTTGCAGATGATTAAGGACGAAGGCCAGGAGTCCTGGATAAAGTTAGTTGCAATAACCTTGACGAAATGTCACAAACGCGTGAGCTAGTTAGGCAGTTGACCTCTAGTTTAGGCAGGCGCCGTAGTGAAAGAAGGGTGTCTGAGACCAATCAATGAGGTAAACAACACTTCACCGGCTTTCCTGATGACTGACGGCCGTTACAAATACACTCTTGACATCTCTCACTGAGGCAGGAGACGCAAGCCAGGGTGGCGCCGTGCCAATGATATCTATGCGGCTCGAGAGGCGCTCCAAAAGGGACTGATCACCAATCGTGTTCAATGCTGCAGAGAGATCGTGGAGAGCAACAAATGGAGACCATACGACCTTGATTAACAGAGGGTCATTGTAAATTCAAAATAGAGAAGTTTCAGTGGAATGGTTAATTGTCACTCCCGATTGGAACTTGCTAGCAAGATCTGATGAACTAGTTGATCCGGTTAGCTGCTGGGCCAAAACTAATTGAAAAGTCATGGGCAAGAATGGTATAAGGGAGACTAGATGAAAAGGTACTTAAATTCAAATGAGCTAAAAATTTTAAATCCTTCGGTCGTATATTAGGGTAAAAATTTTAATGAGTGGCCCGACACAGCCTCAGTCTTCAGAATGGTAGGGACTGCACTTGTAACAAGGAACATATTTACAGAGTCGTAATGGCTCACTAGGTAAGGCGGTTGCTTTTCACGACCTCGGCCCTGAGGTCGTGGGTTCAAATCCTGTGGTGGGCGATCCTTTATCGCCACTGCAAGCGGTGGTGATAGCCGTAAAGGCTCTTCTGTCGCTATACAAAAAGAGGCTGTTAAATCACCTAGTATTTATTTATTTAATATCTTATACAATGGGCAGCAAAAAATTTTCTGCCTCAAAATAAGCAGTGCTGAGGCAGTGTGTAGAGGATGAGTAGCCTTTTAAGCCTGAAAGACATATGTAACCCGGGTTTCATAGAGACAGGGTATTCAGGAGAAAAGGGATAAGTTGCTTATACAATTTTTCGAGAGATACCATTATTTTTTCTGACGTGACTCATTAGTGCTTAGCTGCTGAGTGGGTAAACATGGCATTACCTACTTTCAAGAAGTTCGAACGTGATTTTTTTTTATAAATATAGAGATCCAATGGTCTCGAAGAACCTCCCGGTCAACTTTACTCATCTTGCCTTTTCATTAAAGCTTACATACGTATACACTTTCAGCCAGGCAAAATTTCAAAAAATTCAAATTTCATTTAGACGAGGATACAGCAGCGAAGTTTTTTCATGCATTTTGAAGTCTCATATAGAAATCCGTCACTCAATTATTGCAGGTCGTCCTAGTTTTTGCATTTAGAGGTATACGCCGTAATGGCTCACTAGGTAGGGCGGTTGCTTTTCACGACATCTGCCCCGAGGTCTTGGGTTCGAATCCTGCGGTGGGCGATCCTTTATCGCCACTGCAAGCGGTGGTGATAGCCTGAAATGCTCTTCTATCGCTATGCAAAAAGAGGCTGTTAAATCAGCAAGCACTTTTTTTTTACACATCTAGTGCAAAACTCTGCAGCTAGGCCTGTCTGTCGTGAATGTCGTAACTGCCACATACCATCATTTCTCACCGCCCTACACTGGCCACCCGTCAAGCAGTGTCTCATATCTAAAGGCTCTTTCGCTCAATTTAGCTCTCTCCATTCTCTTGCTCCGGCTTAACTATATTAAATAGTTCCTAATCAGGCTTACCATAGTACCATCAGCTCTTATGACTCAAGTCGGTTAGCTGTGCCTCTAGCAAACCTCAAATCCTGATGAGATTAGGCTTTTAGACCGTATTCTCTCAAAGCACGTAACTATCAATTAACTGATTTCACGTCACTGAAGCCCAACATCTCTTGACTTGAAATTTCAAAAGGAGCTAGATACCAACCTGTTCCTTATAGTATCCTACGTTGGTGTGGTTTGTCCTTTATGTGAGTTTTCGTGACGCAATTGTAAATGCTATCGAAAACCGTTGAAGCCTTTCTTTTCCAGCGTACGAATCGTGCATCTAAAGAGACAAAGTTCTGGTAAGGCGCTATATAAATGACCTCTTTTTTGTGCCGCCTAAGTTTGGTCCAAGTTAAGATGCTCACTATCTTGACCGAGGTCAAGGTGCTCGCCTTTGATGGCTGAGGTTGAGGGTTCGAGCAACTATAACACCACCTGTAAACATCCGTTGCTGTCAAATAGACATGTCTTGGCTAAAGATAAGGCCGTGTTATGTTAAGGTGGGGGCGTTCAGCATCGCTGTTGTGTTTCGCTTTTGCCGGCTTACCTTCGTGCATTGTTGCTGCACTTAAAAGTTGCTTGCCGCCATACAAGGTTCAGGCATCACCAGTATTCGTCTCGAGTTGGCTGAGACTAGCACTGCCGCGAGCGCTGTGTTTTCGGCCCAGTTCTTTCCGGACGTGAAAGTGCACACGTTTGTGACAGCGGCAAACAGTAACGAAGCAATTCTCTCGAAATCTCACAAGCAGTTCGATCGACAGCAGCGCCCGAGCGACAGTGAAAGTAATTGCCCTGCGTACGTTGCAGCCAGCGCGCAGCAGGCGAATCCAGACAGACTCCCACAATGCAGCTGCCTCTTTCAGCTAAGGATTAGCTGTACAACCGCCGGCAAACCGTCAACCGCCACGGAGAGCGCTGCTCACTCGCTCGCTCACGATTCACTGTACACACCGGCCGGGCCGCAGGTCATGTATAAATCTAGCCAGGCAATTGAAAACCCTGCCGATTGTAAGCCAAAGCTAGTCGCTGCTGTTTCGTAGGCGGTCGTCAGCTCAAAGTCTGTGGCCAAACTCCCACCTCGAAACCACCGGGAAGTGTACTATCCACACAGCTGGTGGCCTGTAACCGCATGGCGCTTGCAGTACCCTGTACAGAACCAGTTGAGCTTTTGGTCGCCCGCCAGTCGTCTGTGGATCGTCGATGTGGGCGCGAGAGTTGGGGAGTCGTGCCGGAAGTCGAGCCATTCTCCTCACTGCGGCTGCATCGCCGTGTAGCTAGCTACCCGCAGCTTCGAGCCACCGTGCTAGCTGTCACGCGCCGTCGACTTGTCGAAGCTATAGGCTGTTCGCCTCCACCCATCCAGCCCGGCGCCATGTAGCTGCCATTTAATACCGCCCTCTTGTCTACCTTGATCGTCCAGTCTTCTCATGCCGCAGCGTCTGCTGACTTATACAAAACTCACTGCAAGCAGCCGCCAAAAAGAAAGAGAGAGAAAAACAGGTGACTGACCGATAGCCTCGATAGCTGAGAAAACAGAGGAGTCCGAGCGGACACTGCTTCTGCCTCTAGTATGTGCACATGACGTCGGTGAGTGCCTCTGTTCGATAGGAGCAAACGAATTACTGCTATTTCTCGCCTGGGCATCACTGGCACTGCTGTGCAGTGGTTCAGGTTCTATCTCAGTGGGAGACTTCAGAGTATTGACGTGAATGGACAAAGATCATCTGATGTACCTCTGAAATATGGCGTACCTCAGGGCTCCGTGCTAGGTCCGGTTCATTTCACGGTTTATACTCTCCCTCTTGCTGATGTGATTGCCAAGCACAATCTAGGCTTTCACTTCTATGCGGATGACACTCAGTTGTACCTTTGCTTTGATCCCTCCCAGCCTTCGAGCACCTCAAATTCTCTCAACTCACTTGCTACATGTATTGATGATATCCGCACGTGGATGGCAGCAAATTTTCTACAACTAAATGACGATAAAACTAACTTATTAGTTATGGGCAAACCCAGTGTGATTCACAAATTGGAAAGGCTGACGCTCAAAATTGGCTCTGCCAGCATATCTCCAGTTGAATCAGCTCGAAATCTAGGTGTCATATTCCAAAGCGACCTCTCGTTAGACGACCATACCAGCTTCACAGTCAAATCTGCCTATTTTCAGCTTTATAACATTGCTAAAATTCGGGCTTGTTTAGATAAGGATACTACATCTAAGTTGGTCCATGCATTTGTGACATCCCGTCTCGACTTCTGCAACTCACTGCTTGCTGGCCTACCGGCATGTGCGATCAGGCGATTGCAGCTGGTGCAAAACTCTGTAGCTAGGCTTGTCTGTCGTGAGCGTCGCAGTTGCCACATTACTCCACTTCTCGCCGACCTGCACTGGCTACCAGTCAAGCAACGGATTGACTTCAAGGTTTTGTTGCTCACGTTTAGGTGACTTCATTATTTGGCTCCAGCCTATTTCTCAGATATACTCCCCCATCAGGCCAAGCATCGTACCACCCGCTTTTCGGAATCCAACAGTCTACAAATACCCCGTACAAACCTTAAATCCTTTGGAGACCGTGCATTTAGTTCGTATGCTCCCAAACCCTGGAACTCCCTCCCGACCTGCGTCAGAACATCCCCTGACTTGACCACATTTAAAAAGAATTTAAAAACACCTATTTAGGACAGCATTTAGTGGGTCCCTGTGATTCATCCTTGATTTGCTTATGCGTGCTGACACTGTGCATGCTACCACGAACCAGATTTGCATGCTGACCCTGTGCATGTCACCCCTAACCATGTTATATACAATTCATTTGTATAGCGCCCCAAGAGTGCTTAATCTCTATTCAGGCGCTTCACATATGCCTCCGGGCTCGAGCCCACGACCTCAGCCAGACCTTGGTCGGGGGGCGAGCACCTTAACCACCGGACCAAACCAGCTCGGCGATGTTATTCATTTTGCTTGTTTATCAAGCATGATTTTACTCACCATTAAAATGAATTTCCATTTGCAGCAAATGTAAAGTACCTAGAGAGAGATTAAGTTCTGCGAGGGCGCTTTATCAACTGCATTATTATTATTATTTCGTTTAAATCAAGTGGCGAAAGCAGATAGAAAGAAAATAGGAAGCCGAACATGGATTATAGAAGGCTCATAAGGAGACGTCGAATTTATTTAACTACAAAGCAGGTCATCCCTTTAAAGTCATGCATATCGTAATCATAAAACGCTCACTGACCTAGGCCATTTACTGTTTAAGTATGTTCGCATGCTCGCCCGAATGCCGTGTGCTCTGACCGTTTCCTTTATCAATGGAAATCCTTTCTAGACCAAATCCCTATTCAAAGACTATGCAGAGATCACTTCAAGACACCACTACAGAACTGACCTAAGAGTGGTACTTTTCCTGCCGACCCAAGGTTGCTAAAGACGCAAACAAACATAAAAATCTCCCAAAGTAAGCACAACTGCAGATTCAATGGCGCCATGAAACGATGAGAATAATTTCAAGTGATATTGGAGATTGGCTGGGAGCCCACATCACAGTCCCAATTCTTCGTGCAAAAGGCGCCAATGTCACTGTCTACCAACTATAGCGTTGATTGGTAGGAACGGAGCTGGCCATAGTCGGCTACTTAAGTAAAGACCTCGGTGGCAGCTAGATTACTTAAGGCACATACGATGCAAATACGAGGTAGCGTTTCAAGAAGAGGCCATATATAGTTTTGCTTTCGTATGAGAGCCGGTCAAAAATGGCTGCAATCGTAACCGATTCAACCGAGAACGGGTACAAAAAGAATCCTCTCTCCATTATGTTAGTACGTTTCTGGAAGCCTCGTAAACAGGGCTCTTACTGAAACCGAACCTTCTAACCACTCACAAAGCCCTGGTTTGGCCCAGGGGTTAGGAGCTCGCCTTTGATGATCGAGGTCGTGGGCTCGAGCCCTTTGGCATCGTGCTTCTTTTGCTGCACATGTAAAGTGCCAAGAAAGTAATTGCTTTCTCTGAGGGCGTTATTTCAAATAAAGTATTGTTACATGTGTAGCGCCTGGATAGAGATTTAGTTCTCTTAGACAGTTATACAAATGAGTTGTATATTTTTTAAATGATATATATTTTACATTATTATTGTTGTTATTTATATTTTCACCCAGTTTCAAATTGGATAGCTTAGCCGTTGCCTGGGTAAAGCATTTGAGTCAAATTGATTCTAAATTAAGCACTGAGATGAAAGGTTTCGTCATATTAAGATTCAAATGATTCTCTTGCCACCAAAAAGGAAGCACTGAAATGCTTTAGCTGCTAGCAGTTCTCATCACCGTTCGCGTGAACGCGACTAAACTGGCAAAGATTTGAGCCGTGACGGCACACTAGGGAAAGCGGTTGCTTTTCACGACCTCGGTCCCGAGGTCATAGGTTGGAATCCTGCGGTGGGCGATCCTCTCTCTATTCCCATTGAAAGCAGTGGTGATAGCCATAAAGGCTCTTCTGTCGAAATACAAAAGAGGCAGTTAAATCAGCTAGTGTTTTTTTAAAGATTCCGTTATACTAGAAAGTTTCCATCATTTTGTATTCAATCCTTAGCTCGCGCGCTAATCTGTTCGAAGCTGCATGAGCTGGAGTGTTTCTGCCTACTTCACGAAACTGCGCCGTGAAGGCCCACTTTTTCCATTTAGTTTCATGCATGAATAAGCAATTGGATGTCGCTCTGCTTTTTACATTTGACTAGAGATTGGCTGTTTGAAGCTCCAATAATCATGCCACATTAAGTTCACTGCGTAAGCACACACTGTTAACACATTGTTTGAGTTCAATCTTGGGCAATGCAATCGATCGCGATGACCAGGGTTTAATCGCAATCTGGTTTGTCGCTGTTCCATTGTGCAGCGACTACAAATATAAAACAAGGACAAAGAGAATAGACACACAAGTTGGGATTCAGGAGTGTACGTAAGTTGCCTTGTGATTACTCCCTGAAGGCATTATAATAGACTTAATTGCGAAGGGTAAAATATTGAGAGAAATACTGCACCAAGTTAAGGCTTTTTAATCTATGCCTAATCAAGGCACGTTTAGACGTTGCATGAACTTACCTGCAGCGCGACACCAGTGACTTGCACATGTTACACTTTGCAGCATAGGTCGACGAGCAATCGCGAGAGCACTATGAAAGCATGCATATCGTAACGCCATCCTAGTCAATGTGGAGAAACAGACAGCGGGACCTACACAAATGCTAGCGATCGATAATTAGATATGCGCATGTTCTTCAGCAACTCTGCAAAGGCGCCATGAACAACTGGCTATTCTGCTGGAGAGTTCAAAGGTCTAAGCGGCTAAGGGGCCTGCGGTGGTGCATATACGGAACAGACTCAGTCTCAGCGAATCACATCAGCGAACAGGGAAGAACAGACAGCAAGTCACATAGTGGAACGGAGAGCTCCTGTAACCTGTGACCTTCGTGACTTTCTGAATGCTGGGAGCAGATCGGAGCTGTCGCTTCCTCAGATGGTTCCCAACTAGAAATCGGCTAGCAGGGAACAGCTCTGTTCATTCTGCGATTGTTTAATATCAGAATATCTATATCATTCCTACGGCTCTCTCGAGAGCTGAAGCTAATAACTATACCCCAGCAGGCTGCTTCGAGTAGAGTCTGTTGCTTCCATAACTCGCTTGACTCGAGATTCCTTGAGACAGACACGTTAGCCCTTTTAATCTTAGTTGAGCCTTCACTAGTTAGAATTTCATACGATGAATGAAAGAAATACCCCGACGTAACAAATCTGCCCATGCGATGGAGATTTATTTCGATGCAACTCTAGTGAGATTACACAGTATCATAAAAAAGCCAATTAAGCAGTGGCCATCATGAGGACATGATTGCATAGAAATCTCCAGCGACGCAATGGCACCCAAGAAACCGCAGTTACCGGATTTCAATCTGATTGTATAGCGCGACGCTCGGTACACGCTGTAACTTATCAGCGTCTTAGCAGAGCAGCTGCATAATTTCTCGTCATTGCTGGTGTGCTTCATTTGAGGTGAACGAAAGAGATCCTTAATTGGTTGGCTTATTCTTCGTTCAGCTTTCATCTTGCTGACACGAGTGGGTACTGTCTAGTACCTCGAGTATAGAAGGATTAAGAGAGAGACAGAATGAGATAGAGAGCGAAGGAGGAAAAGAGGCAACTGAGACGCATCACACTGGGCAAGCTTGGAGCTCCGACGAACTCAACCAAGCGTGGCTTTCAATCGACCATTGACATGGCATTAAAAAGACAACGAGATGGCTGTAAGTACTGCAAGGGCAAGCATTTCTATTCTTTCATAGGTTCTACACTGCCATTAAAGATTGCTCATGCATTTTCTTCCTTGGATGACATTTAGCAACAGAAAAAAATGTCAGTGCAATAGTAGTTAGGGAATACATTTAGTGACACTATGTCTGGTACCTGCCGTCTGTAAAATTCTTCGGGGTACAGGCGGTGATAAAATGTTAATGTAAGATTTACGTAAATATTGGAAGCGCATTCAATCAATGTTGATAACGGACAATGATCCATTCGTCTCTCGCTCTAGCTATCACTTTCCCTTCTTCGCGTTAGGAACAAGTTTGTTGCACGAAAATGTGGCCTATGCTAAACATTCATTAGACGTATGATTCTTTACGAGACTAGTGTAAACATAATCTGTTCGGTTATCAATGAAAAATAGCATTATAGCTGCCACCTTTGCTCTATTTACATTGTGCACTGCCTATTTAGTTTGAACTGTTGATACACTGGGTAAGCATGTGGAAAATGTGTGGCAAAGAGAGACAGCTAAGCTGCCTTATCGAAATGGTGAATCGGGGTCTGCCTTAGCTCTGTGCTTTTTATAAAACGATAGACCTTCAGGAGGTCGACCGTTAAGGTTAACTCTAAATGGATCTCTCAGTGCGAGAATCTTTTACTTTCTCTGAGCGTAATAGCTTCTGTCTGAAAGATTAGCAGCTCGTGAAGGTGGCAGTGTCTACTAGTGGACCTGGTAGGAGCCGCCGTAATACGTTGGACATTTTCACGTGAAATGTCAAGGCAGCACTTTGACCCTGTGCCCCGCCCTTAAAAATCTAGGTTTACCAACCCAAGCCAGTACAGCAGCTACATCCAACTAAATGCCCGTGGCTGCCTGTTTGTGGTCAGCCTCAAGTGAAGCTCCACGAGCAGTAAGGTAAGGCTCTGACTTGAATTTGATTGCAGATTTGAATGTTTGCCTCAAAAGTAGACGCTAGCCATCACTTTCAGACCAGGGGTACGGTACGATTACTTCGCAGCCCACTGCAAGGGTTTTAAATGCGAAGCACGCCCTTCTATACGGACTCTACAAACAGGGTGAAAGCGCCGAAGGCACATACAGTCATTTAAACGAGTCTTGGCAATCACGTGACATGACAAAATACTACTACTGTCGCTACAATTATAGAACTCAATTCTTTTTCGCCACGAGACAGCTAAATCGCTCCGTAGGCACTGAAGGTATATTTAATAAGTGGCAATCTCACCTTCTACCAGCTGTCAAGAATAATAATAATAATATAATACGTTTGATAAAGTGCCCTCAGAGAATTCAACGCCTTTCTAGGTGCTTTACAATTGCTGAAAGGAAGCACGATCAAATGGTTAATGGTAGCGTGATCAACAAAAACAAGACTAACATGGTTAGGGGTGACCTGCGTAGGGTCAGCATGCACGTTTTCTTGGTAGCGCCATGCACATTGTCAGCATGCATAAGCACATAAATGACGAATCCCATTGGCCAACCAATGATTGATGAAAGGTTACGTGTTTAGTTTCTTTTTAAATGTGGTCAAGTTAGGAGATGTCGTGATGCAAGTCGGGAGCAAGTACCAGGCTTTTGGAGTATACGAACTCTAGGCACGGTCTCCAAAGCTTTTGAGATTTGTACGAGGTAGAGGCCAACAGTTAGATTCTGAAGACTTCCACGAAGGTCTGTCAACAAGATTTACGTTGTAGCTCCTCCGGCTCCTCATTTGGGCTTTTGCAGTCAGTCCTGTGACTATTGAAAATGAAATTCACATTCGTCCTGCTAAGTGATGGGTAGAACATTAAAGCAAGTAACCGCCGGAATGGATGAGTTGACCTGTCGACTCGGAGCTTGTTCTTTAACTAAGGCAAATAGTCCGTCTTCGTTGCACGTTTGGTACAAATCTAGCAGCCTTGCTAAAGTATTGGCGAAAAATCTAAAGATCCTCTTTATGTCTGTCTTTGCAGTTGGTACTAAACCCATCTCTGCAATGAGGCGGCAAGATGACCAGACAGACACGCGGTCCGAATTGCCCGACTGTACGTGCACCATATGTCTGGGTAGCATCAGCAATTCAGCTGGAACCGACAGCTGCACCCACCGGTTCTGCCTTGACTGCCTACTGCAGTGGGCTAAGGTCAAGCCCGAATGCCCACTTTGCAAATCAGCTTTCACGTTCATCCTGAATTTCAATGAAAAGAGAGAGCCACTTCGGTATGCTGTTCATCGAAGCGAGCCAGCTCCTGCCGTCACTCAGAATGAGGCAGACTCGACGTCTCGACAGGCCAGCTCCCAGTCGCTTGATCGAGGCAATGAATACACCTCCAGAACAGGCGTGGGGGAGGAGGTCAGTCGTCGTGCGAGGCAAGTGCGACAGACAGTGAGAATGAGGACAACACGAGCGGCAATGACTTTACACAGAGCAGCCCAGAGCATCGGAGCTGCCCAACACGTCACCTCAGACAGCTCAGATGACGACGACGCCGAGGAAGATGATGACGCCGAGGAAGATGATGACGACGACTACAATTATGAAGCAGAGCATGCAGCATGGCGAAGCAGCAGATCTCGTCCAAAGCGTGTGCCTCCATCAAGGTTCCGGGCGGTGCACCGTCGCCGGGCAACCCCTCACACTCTTAGGCAGGCAGACATTGCTGGCATCGAGACACAGCCAGTGCATGAGCGTGTGGGCACGTTCCTGGCCTCGCTCGGCAAGCCGGATGCACGGTCCCTTGCTTATCCACAGCCCTTCCAGCAGGATCGACTCGTGCGTGGTGGCACACATGCTCGTCCAGCTGGTGCTGAAGCTTCAGCTGCCGCTGGGTCCGCTGTCATCACGGCTGAGGCCACCATCAGCAACACGGCCGTGTCTGACGCTGAGGCTGCATCGACATGCAGCAGCGAACTGCCCATTGTTACAGACGTCTTTGCCTATATGGAGTCGCTTAATGCACGAAAGAGCAGGATCAGTGTAAATATGCAGGCAGTGGAGCCAGATTATTTGTCGACTGGGCAGCCATCAGCAGCCACTTGCTCTCTGACATCACCAGTGATCTCACTGCCAAGTGCATCACCCGAGATCATGGATCAAGAGCACAGATCGCCTCTCACCAAGTCAGATGCGGCACGACTAGTGCAGGCGCAACTGTTTCCTGCAAAAGCTATGCCCAGACCTACTTCTTTGCATTCAGAAGCAGCAGTGTCTGCTTCCATCGCCAGCTTTGGCAGTGGGGACAGGTACCCAGCCGATGGTGCATCAGATGTGATCATCGTTAGAGAAGAAAGGGCATGGCATAATCGCACATCAGTCCAGTTATCCTCGAGCGAGAGTGATGATGACGAAGGCCATCGTAGTCGCTCTCGAAGCCCTCTGGGTGCCACTAGTGCCCCTAAAGTAGTCAGAGGCAGTACCATCGCACCTTTAGGTCGTGCCGCAAATTCGGGTGAACGTTATGGCAGCAGCCAATTGGCATCGTCTTTGCTCACTAATATGTCGCAGTCTGCAGTGTCTCCGACTCAGTGGTCACCAGGACGCGAGCTTGTCAGGAGTGGTCATACTGCAAGACACTCAGTTCGACGCAACAAGAACACATGTGCCACAAATGCAAGCAGATCCCCTTGCAGTGCTCAAGCAAGTGGTAGCAACCGCAACGTCGTCATGCAAAGAGAAAGGAAACTGGAGACCAGCCGAGAGAGAAGTCGCAGCCCACTTCGTCGAATGGATGGCCATGGGTCAATGATGTCCACCAGCCGGCTCATGTCTGCTGTGCCCGGTGACATGACTGTGGTTCAAGCAGCAGCAGCTGCGACCACTGCAGGAATATCCGATTCGGCATTCGCTCGGCGAGCAGTGGTGAGGCTGAGCAGACGATGTCCGAACTCTTCTCAGGAAAGTGGCAGCTTTGCTTGCCATAGAAAAACTCAATAGCCCGGTCAGCCTTCGGAGGCAATGGCAGTCGTGATGAATGCCTCTCTTGCGACTTCCCGAGGCTTGGTGCCACCTAGTTTGAACAGTGCCTCAGGTATTCTCTGGTGTTCACATCGAACATGGCTGTTCATTTATGATGTTTATCAGTTGATTGGCTTGTACAGGTGTGACATTTTCCTAGAATGTTATCATACCAGTTCAGCATTTGTGCTCACCTGTTCAGTTTCTCAGTGACTTTTTATTAACTGTGGGACCTGAAATTTTATCTAGCCTAGAAATGTTTAACGTCTGCAGTGTTTGGAACTTTAACTCACTGAGCACTACTCAAAGGTACGGTGACCACTTCCATAACGATCTTCACGTGCTCCAACTGGTAGGACTTCTGGCAGCATTCGCAGCACGACCATACGATGGCACTGATTCCTTTGTTTCATGTAGACGCCCTTACATTGAGCAAGGAGCTCTGACTGCCAAGCTTAAATACACGGGAGCACAGGTGCATCTTTCATTCTTCTTCGGGCAGATCTCGGCTACTAACGTGTTCAGATGGACACCAGTTACCGCGAACCCAGCCAAATGTCGATTGCACCTATCCTGGCTATGGTGCAATCGACATGCCCCTGCAGTTGATTGATTTGACTAGGCGCCATTGCATGCTTGTAGCTGTCGTTGGAGATGCTGTTTAGCAGTCTGGAGCGCCCTAGAACATTGGCCCTCTGTACGCTCAACCCATGGCTGCACATTCAAGCCTTGATGGTTAAAGTGTCAGTACCCGAGTATTCATTCAATCTTAAGTTGAACCAGGATGTCACAAAGACAAGGACATGAGTGTATACAAATCGAGCTTCGATTCGAAGTGCATCATTAGGATTTGTTACAAGAGCCCTGTTTCAGCGTTACCAAGACAAATACAATTACCTTACAAATTATTTATCTGACCTTACTGCTTGGCATGTCCGCAAGCAGCTTGGAATGGATACTAAGAGTGCTTGCTGTTTTTTTTACAAGTTTGACCAACTTATATGGCATAAGCAAAGAAAGAGAGAGAGAGAGAGAGAGAGAGATAGAGAAAGAGATTGAGAGAGAGAGAGAGAGAGAGAGAGAGAGAGAGAGAGAGAGAGAGAGAGAGAGAGAGAGAGAGAAAGAGTTACCGAGAGAAAGCGGAGCGACACAATTTGACAATTAATAATAACCCGGCTCATCCAAGAAAATTTTAAAATGATCCTGCCAGATTTTGAGATACAATGACAACATAATCGTAGGAGTTCTGTGCAATCTTTAACAGTAAAAGAATCGTTCAAAGGGCTACAGGAAAACGCTGCTAAAAGCAAGCTGTGGTTTTATTGACAAGGGGGCGTCTGATTGAACAAATATGGGTAATAATAACAGTTGCTTGGGGGAATGTCCGGGTTCTAACTAGGGCTAGAGTCCACAGTGAATTGCTTTTGTCAGCTTCGTGACCAAGCAGTTCCCTGAAATACAGTTCCACCATGACTAAGCCCACCAATCGTGTGGTTTTTGAAATGAAAAATCCGATTAAGATATTAGGCAATCGTTTCTTGTAACTGTGCTTGGGCTTTCTGTCCCAACATCTGCACTGTTGCAATTCACAAACAAATATTTGGCGCGGAAACTGGCTATTCATGAGGAGAAATGGCTCATGAAGTTTCTACAAAGGTCTGGATCAAGACCCGACTCCAGGATGAATAGATTTGATTTTATGTATTATTGATGGGAGTATTGATAAAGCTCCACGGAAGCCTCAATAAACTTGATCTCCTTGGTGTTTACATATGATTTCCAAGCATAGGTATCGTGAATTTAATTTTAAAGATCAAGTTCTCCACAGTACACTGTCATTCTAAGTAAAATGAAAAACCTCAAGATGAAGACGTGATTGTTCTTAGAGTGTCATGTGTCAATATACAAGATTTAGTACAAGAAGAAACAAGAAAAATTAAAATGGCCCGTAATACTTTGAAGAAACGCTTTGAGTTGTTGCTTTACTTCTGCCTATGCAAGTAAATTCGTGAAAATGAGGGCAGAATTTATTGTATGTCATTTGTTCCTCAACTGTAAGATCTAATCAGTATGGGGCTCTGTGGTTTTTCACTGATACTACAAATGCTAGCTGGAAGAGCATATTTTGATCGTTTAACATTCTTAGTTTGGATTCTGTAAACCAATTACTAAGGTGCTGCCGACTTTGTTATTCAACTTAAGAAAGTCTCCAACCAGTCCGTGCTGGTATGAGAAATCCGTTGAGTACGTGCTTTGGTTAGCAGTGCCATGCCATGAGGCAGGAGCTATGAAAGCTTAGATACTATTTCTTAAATAATTGCTATTAAAGGCCTAGATTTAGCCCGAGTATATCAAGTGGGCGAGACAGACTATTTAAGACAAAAATTGAACAGGATTAGCAGTAAGCTTAACTGTGACATACATGGGTGCTTCTCGAATTTCACCACCCTTGTTTTGTTACCCATGGTCTGGAGTTTCTGAGGATGTTTCATCTGACTCAAATCAGTTCAGTGTATGTGATTCCTAGACGAGATTGGTGATGCTTGGGAGGAGCTTGGCAAATAACATCATCCAAAGTGGCCTTAAGATCGATGGGAAAGACCACACACAATTAATTACTTTAATCTGTGATCTTACAACGCAGATCAGACTTCCAAATCTTTGCCTAGCCTGACAGGTGACAAACCCTTAAGCACCTTAAAGCCTTGTGCTATAGTAACCATTTCTATCGAGAATTTACCTGGTTAGAGAAGTCTTAAGGACAAGTTTTTTTTTAGCAACTTCCTCTTAGAAACTAAGCGGAAGTGGCTTTGGCTTTCGATATCTAGTAATACTTGTTTATTCATTTATTACCAATAACAAAGGAGGTAGGTGCAGGTTAAGCACCAGGGGCTGATTAAATACTTACGGTGCATAATATTAGTCTTGCATGCATTAGTTCCATGGAATCTGGGCAGTGGACATTGTTTCTAGAAGGCTACCAATTTTCTTACACCAAGAGATGGATATTATAAAAGTCAGTAGATGTAGTCTTGAACGGACTCATCTTACGTCGTCACATAATCTATAAGAAGAAGAAATCCTGCAGGAGTGAACTTTGGAAACTAGACGTGTACGAATGATGTTACCCTAGGTACATTAGTATCTAATCAAATTTAACATGCCGATGCCAAACTTAGAGAACTAGTGGACAGCTCACCACGACGTTGTTTGTAATATGACCTCACCCGACTGGAATATTTAGGTGGGTTTTAGTTTATTCCGAGCTATCTTATAATGCCCATGCGATATCTACAGTGGTCTCGCTAATGTATTCAAAATCTCCCGTTTGAGGTAATAGTATTTTTCCATTATCTGTAGCAACCTCGATTGCTATTCACTAAAATCAAACTGTGAGAAGGGATTGAGTAACTACTAGCCCTCATATCATTGAGCAAATATTTTGCATTTATCAGAGCTATAAATTAATCTCAGTGACGTCCTAGTTCAGCTGAAAATGAGAGATAATGACCCGCTTCCAGATCCCTTTGTTCGGTGTCCTTCTGCTCGTGGCCTTTTCGTTCACGGACAAAGTGGTGGACCACTTTGAGGCAGTAGAATAGGATAAATCGGAACTCAAATAGACAAAAATTAAGTCTTAAATATTTATCTCCAATGGTCTGCACATAAGATCTGTCTTGCAAACTTGGTATTTGTTAAGAGCTAAGCGTGTCTTATATAAATTATTACTGCATGTATATATATTTATGTATTCATGACACTGTTACCTAGTCTAGAATAACTATAGAGCGTTAATTGTTTTGTCATTCTATCTGTGCACTTTCTCAAAGTACGTTAACTTGATTTTGCTTGCAGTACTTAAATCAGGAGTTGCTCTCGGTAAAAAGTGCTTATTATTTATAAAGAAGTGCCATTACCCAAAGAAGTTGACATATGCCTCCGTCTGCGTGGCTGGGCATGCTGCATTTAACAAACTGCTTCCAGGCTGATTTAATGAATTTAAGTTGAACCAGCTGCTTCAAACGATTTTTTCAAATCGTATTGTTGCTGGTAAAAAATGATTAATAAGAACGCTAAATTTAGGTCGTGGTGTAAAAATACTTCTATCACACTGGCTCTCAGCATGCGACACAATCCAGGGAATAGGTTTCTACGCGTCTATGTTAAACGTATTCACTTGCAACTTTTATCCGGAGCATTTGAATGTTGGATTACAGTAGAAACTTTAATTTAGCACTTTGTACAGTTTGACATATATACACGATGGCACAAACGCTTTCACGTGTATTATGTTCGCGACGGTAATTTCATATTGCATGAATTTAGCTAACCACAGAATTGCCTAGCCTGAACATAGCCATTACTATCCAACTGTATCACCAGTAGATGTATTTTGCTTCGGATAAATACAAGAGAGTAGTTATGACAGAACTTCTGAATGAAACATCGGTAGTTCTGTGGAGTTACGAAGCACGCATTTTACAATACATGTTAACACACGGTAAATTAATTTTCTGGGCATGGAATGTTACCATGTGTCACAACAGTTACTTTTCTAAACCATTACTGCAGTTTTTCTAATTTATGATTAACCGGAATGTTGCATTTTTATTTGGTGAAGGTTGCACTACGACTACGTGTGCGATCACCTAGGACTTGAGAATTATACCATAATTAAAACGTTCAAATCAACAGCGTTTCGAACGAACCCGAAATAAAAACGGCTTCGTGTGACACCAATTCAGCTAGTTACGATTTAACTGCAGTAAAGATTTTTGCGCCCTGCATAACTGGCGTACACATAATTTTGTGACGCTAACTTATTTAAGCTACTCAGCACTAGCTGTGTCTGCAAATAAATTCACCGAGAGCGAGGAACTAATTAAGAGCCGCATTCAAGCAGCCTGCTGGATATTTAGGTTCACGGCTATTAGCAAAGCAATGGTAATCAGATTTTCTAATTCAATACCCGTGAAATTTCCAAGCAGCATGGCATATGCAAACACACAGTAATATAGAGTTGAAACGCTTCTTCTGAAAAAATTATGAATCCCTGATTTACTACTACAAGTAAGTGTTTATGGTATAATTGGTTAATATTAATACGATGAATTCCCATAGTTACACGGCAATTGCAGTCACTATCCAGACAATGCACTTATCGCACTACAGAATGAAAATCAAAATTGATATTGGTAGCATGAACAGCCCAACAAGAATATGATGGCTATATGTAACTTGCATCTACATAAACAGATATATGTTGAGCGGTCCCGGGCACGCTGTAAGCAAGTTTGTTAAAGTCCGGTAAGAAACAGGAACGGGGCAAGTGCGGTAGGAAAATATAGTGATTTTAGCTAATTCTTATTGTCCTTAAAGACAGCAGTGGTCGTTAAATAATTCGAGATCGAATGCTATGCTTTGGATGCATCGCGAGTTATAGGGCCGTCTCATTACGGTTATATCACCTTCCGAAAGATAGCTAAACAGTTCGTAGCGACAAAGCAGTTAGACCTATACTAAGCCTGTGTGAGGAACAATTCTCACAGGCAGGCTAAAAATCCAGTATCCTCAAAATGAGAAATATTCTCAAATGAGCTGTGAATTTCACGCGTTCCTTAACTCCCCGATATATCAGGCTATCTTTAATTTTCGACACATTGCAACCACCGAGCTTTTGGCTGACGAGCATAACCGCCGACTTTGGTAAGTCCGCAAGTGCGAGGATGCATGGGATTAAAAACCAGCAAAGAGAGAGAGAGAGAGATATTGAGGTCTAGACGAAATTTAGCAAGTGCAATTACCAATTAGGACACGATTCTGCAGTTGCATTAGGTAAAACATTCTCAAATACCGCCAATGAGAGTCCTTGTATTTCAAATTTTAGATAATATGAATCTCGCATGGGAATTATCTCCGAGGTCATTACTGCTACATTTTTAAGGTAACGTGCTGGAAGAGCTAATTTCAGCCTACGCTAGGTCACTTCATTGTGGCAGTAGTTATACTCATAATTAGTCAGTAGGTTTCGTAGCCATTACCTTTGAAACGTTTTTCTGCCTTCCCGTCGGCTGAAATGAGTAATGTTCGCGGAAAAGAAGTTGGGCATATTAAGATGCCGGAAAACTAAAGAGATTTGGGCACGCGTGCCATTGTGTTTCATATGCATTTAAGTAACATCATAGACTGTTCTTGGTTGCCCCCTAACCGAGCATGGTCTCAAATTGACGACGGAGGAGAGCGGGTTTGTCGCCAATGATTGATGGGACAGAGTTAATCAAAACCAGTAGAATTTGGTTGGTGTTACCAAATATGGTTCTATATTGCCTGCTGAACGCCTTTGTTTCACCTGTACACGAAGCACTTTGTGCAGGCGCTGTGGTTTAATCTTCTCATAACCTTCTGTAAAATAATTGATCTGCCGTTTGATCGATCGAGCTTCGTACAACGGTAACTTTCACAGTAAGCAGACTTTTGGTGGTTATCGCAACCTATCTGAGAGAGTTTAACTTAGCAAAACGCTAGAGCCAGTAAAAAGCACTGCGGAATTTTTTGGTAGGAGATTCAATTCTCAGATCAGGTAGTAGTACTATACAAAAGTCGTAGGTCATAAAAGTAGTTGCAAAAAAGGAAGACAGCGGCCATAGCCAACGTTACAAAAATAGAGTTTCATTTACATTTCATTATCCGTAACCAGCGATTTGGTTTTATCATCATTCAACTTAAGAAGGTTCCTAGGCATCTATATGGGAGTGTTGTCTACAAAGGCTGCAAATGATTGATTGGAGTTGAAGGAACTCAAAGAGCTAGGGGCTGTAAGGGATCAAAGCAAAGGTGCAACTGATTGGTTTATGTGTAGCAGTGAAAGCTTTGATTGCACCAAGCAACAACATCGGCAGGAGAGACAATATGAACCGTGAAAGGAAAGTAGACTACTCGTTCTACTTTTTCTCGCGTACCCATTTTTGGTACTCAGCCAAGGGAAGCCATACTGGTGCTCCTTGCATTAGGCGGTGAAAGACTATTAGGCCGTTTCACAATTTTCTATGGGCGGAGTTGCAAAGACGGGCAGCTTAACGTACGTGGACCGATGTAACTGAGCTAGTACATTTTTATTTATTTCAAGGGTTCAAAAGTGATTTCATCATGAAATAAAGGTCAATTTTGAATTATAGAAGCTTGTCAACACAGTGCTAGCATGTTTAGAGCATGCCCTAATGTTAAGAGCAAGAATTCATAACGAAGTCGGAAGCGAGTAGGCGTAAAAATCTCAGAGACTGGGCTTCTGGCCTGAGATTACATGCACAGCTGATTAATAGATCAAAAGGCAAGCTTTTATCTTTAAATCGGCATAATTTAACTCTTGCCTAACTGTATAGAGATATCACTTCTTTGCTCTTGCTGATCAAGCTAACTAATCAATAGACATATAAGCTTAGATTTTCGGAATGCTTGGGAGCAGTCAAGCATATGCACAGTAAAGCGATGCTTGTCAAACTTCGAAGCCATTAAAGCCCATATATTTAACATATGAATTCTGGAAAGATCACATGCCATTAGAACCGAATCGATTTTAGGCAACGACATCCGACTAGTGCTCTCGTTATCTTCCCCAAAAGGTATGCCTAAGCAGTTTCACCAGTCACACCACAACTTTATCTAAAGGAGAAGGGCTGCTAGTGTCTGGCTTCTAACTAGATCTAGTTGCCACTTTGAATCGCCCTCATATCCGGTGATTGACTAAGTGGTTCCTGGAGATGAATCGCATCTCGAAGTAAGCCGACCAATCACAAGGCACCTCCCACGTGAATGTAAGGCAATAGGTTCTGTTGACTAAGCTTAATCATTTCGTACCAGCATTCTCGTTATATTACTGCATAGGGTAAGCTGTGCTTCGGGCCTGTATTTAACTAGTAAGAATGGCACGTAAGGTATCTATAAAGTAATGAATCAGAACCCTATTAAGTAAAGAATATATTCAAAAATGTTAATTACAGCAATATTATTAATACACCAGCGTTCACAGCCTGTGGACTCACTCTACTGGTTCAAAGTAGAGTATCAGTTAGTGACAGTTAGTCACTTTCGGTTTTAGCTGTCACTATCTGGCCGCTTGACCTGGAGAGTACTAGTAGGCAATCTCGACTTAGTTATTCAAGAGTTTCGTTGAAGCCTCTACAAAGTAAATTTTTTCTGGGTTTTTGTTTAAGTGTGCTACATGTAAACGGCTATCACGTGGTTAGATGTAAAAGGTTGTCTAAGCTCTATCATGTCACAGCTAAGAAAGGGCACAGCCTTATAATGTAAACATGGTTTGTCGTAACTGGCATGTTGCTAAATGAAAGATTTAGCTTCGAACCAATAATTTTAATTGCAATCACTTTTACCTTCTCTGTTATAATGTTCTTAGCTAAAGATGGTATTTATTCAGCAACTCAAGGCTTTCAAAGCCGCTGATGCAGTTTCATGAGGTGGTGGTGTTGTACCAAGTGTAAATAGCACGTCGCTCTATTAGCTAGAATCGTCAACCTACGGCCAGGGTATTTCAAGTATTATCACACCAGAAAATAATTAACTCAACCGGCATTACTTAACCCCGAGCTACGGTAAGGAGTATGTTTGATAACTACAGATGAGTAGCTATTACATCCTTCGAACGCAAGCTTCAATTTAAGGTCAGAGCAGTGAGCCACTTCCTCAGCAACTTCGAGTGCTTTTCACAGAAATCAAACTGAGCAGAGGGATACGACCTCGGCCCCGAGGTCATGGGATCGATTCCGGCAGTGGGCGATCCTTTATCGCTGCTGCAAGCGGTGGTGATAACCGTAAAGGCCCCGCTGTTGCTATACAAAAAGAGGCTGCTTAATCGGCTAGGATTTATTTATTTATTGCCTAACTAATAGCTATCAGTGGTGGAATCAATTACCTGCAAGTATTTGAGCTACATATACATCGCTGTGGCATCAATGCTTAACTGAAAAACATATGAAATGCCTCACTTACAGATCACGTCGTTTGCAGTCCTGCTCGTGGCCTATTCATTTACAAGAATAAGAACCATACACTTGCTAGAGAGCATTTCGAGAACTCAATCTCTTTCTATGCACTCTAAATTTGCTGCAAAGGAAACGCTATCGAATGGTGAGCGAAAATATCATGTATGATAACCAACATTAATAACGTGGTTAGGGTGATATGCTCAGATTTACCATGTAAGTGTGGTTTGTGGCAGCATGCAAAAGCTGAGCACACACAACACAAATCACGGACCGCCACGATCATCTAAATGCTGTCGTACATAGGTGTTTTCTAATTTCTTTTTAAATGTGGTCAAGCCAGGGTATGTCATGACAAAAGTCGGGAGTAAGTTCCTGGCTTTGGAAGCTTTCAAAATAAATGCTTGGTCTCCAAAGGATTTTAGGTTTTTACAAGGAATTCTTAAGCCGTTAGATTCTGGAAAGCGCGTGGTACGATGCTTGGCATTGTGGGGGAGTAGATCTGAGAGATAGGCTAGAGCCAAAGAATGAAGTTAACTAAAGGTAAGCGACACAACCTTGAAGTCGATCCGTTGCTTGACTGTTAGCCAGTGCAGATCGGCAGGAAGTGGTGTGATGTGGCAACTGCATGGCTCACGACAGATTAGCCTAGCTGCAGAGTTTGAACCAGCTATAAGTACCTGATTGCACAAGCTGGCAGGCCAGCAAGCAGAGAGTTACAGAAGTGAAGACGGGATGTCAGAATTTGACGGACCAACTAAGATGTTACACCATCATATATATCTAAACAGTATACATATCTAAACAAGCCCGAATTTTAGAAATTTTATGTAGCCAAAAGCACGCAGGCTCAATTGTGAAGCTTATGTGGACGTCTGACGAAAGATCACTTTGAGACTGAGAGACAAATATACGAAAATGCAGAGATCGGAGGTGAGCGAGGGACAAAGATCGAAAGAGCCAGCTGGAAAAAGTCATTTTGTGAATGACAACTAGAAATAAAGATAGATTGAGAGACAAAGACACAGAATAGTGAATAGACACGGATACAGGATAATAATAATAATCATAATAATAATAATACTGCACTTGATAAAGCACCCCCAGAGAACTCAATCTCTTTCTGGGCGCTTTACATTTGCTGCAAAGGGAAACGCTATTGACTGGTAAATCATATTATGCTTGATAAACAACACGAATACCATGGTTAGGGGTGACAAGCATAGGGTCAGCATGCAAGTGTTGTCAGTGGCAGCATGCACAGTGTCAGAAGGCATAAGCACATAAAGGACGAATCACAGGGACCCACTAAATTATGTCCTAAGCAGGTATGCTCTTAAGTTCTTTTTAAATGTGCTCGCTGTGATGGTAACATGATGAACTGTCATGCTCACTGAATCAGTGAGAGTAGCTAGGCTGCAGGTAGAGTCTGAATGCAGATCAAGCAGATGTGCACCTCTAACAGATTTGAAAAACTTGTCCATGTCAGTGTTTTGTGAGTTACGTCGCTTGACAAGTTTGACATTACCCTGTATGTACAAGGGAGCAGGAACATCAAACGAGACCGAACAACGATCTGAGTGGGTCAGTGGGCGCACCACAAGGTCAGTGGGGAAGACATCCTTAGTGATCACGACATCTACAATATGGTCATGCGACGTCGGCAGTATGAATAACGTGTTGGTCCGATCGAAATTATTTAGGCAATCAAGAAATGAGCTGACCTGGCTATTGCTAGGGCTGTCCAATTGAATACTGAAGTCTTCATCAATCACTAGTGGCCGAGTCACAAACAAATATTTTAGGGAGGAACTCTGAAAAGTCCTCAATAAACAAGTTTAGACAGCCGGGAGGTTGGTATATCATTACAGTGAGAGGCATTGTCTTTTCTAAGGATCCCATTGCAGCTGATTCACACGATGGTCTATACTAAACACTGCTTATTCTATAGCCAAACGATAAACGAACCACAAATGCAACCCGCCACCATCCTTCTCAAAATGCATGAACTGATCTAATGAGAACCCGGAGGCGGCGGTTTCAGAGGCATAGCTACTCGAATAAATCGCCTTCCATTTTTTTGAGGGAGAAATGCATCTTAGTTTCATCGGAACACCTAGTGGTGGATTAATAACAGTTCAGTTTATAGTGAGCAAAAATTGAGTAGGCGGTATTTAAGATGCCTCACATACAACTGTGGTTACCGATGAAGTGGCTTTCACTCACGTCGGCATTTATCCGACCTGCCATATGCCGGTCCTTCAAATTTGAATTGGACCTTAGTAACGGCCTTGGGTTGATTTTTCACAACACGCTGAGGTACGGCAGGTGAGCTACTACCGAAACGAGCACTATTCGGCGCTTTAAACTTACTAGTCATGGGTTTAATAGCCGAGGGGTTGATAGGGCGAACACGGGATCCAGGAAGATTGTCACTGACTAGCCGAAGATGGCCAGCTGGTTAGTATTGAGTAATGGCGACATCACACCTTATGCAAAGCATGTCCCTTAATATGTGGCATAGTCGAGGACAGCTCATATATAGTCACATCAAGGACAGCAGCCGAATTCGTGAAGGTATCGTGGAGAAACAGGTAAAGGTTCACACCACCCTAAGGGTCGGCCGAGGCCGCTCTCTAGTGCAGGGAGATATGGCCAACAATTCGCATGGACATCTCATGTGCAGGCTGCCAAGTACTTAACTTGGAAAAGGAAAAAGACAAGCGGGAGCACAGGAACGATGTGTGTGAACGTTTCGTCGAATTTCATTGCCTTCAGCACTACATCTCTGCGATCACTGTGAAGGTTTAGACTGAGTCAATTAAATTCAGTGCACCTGATTACCAGGCGATATTGGGAATTTTTGGAAATATCTTGGCACAAATACATGCATGCAACACTGCATAAAAATCTAGTGGATGAACTGGTTTAAAGAATACCTCAATCTTTGATCGCGTGCTACACATTACAAGCTGCAAGCTTACCTTAGCCTAATAGATGACGCTTGTCCTTAAACAGAACTGGAACTTGTGTGCTATAGTTACAGTTTTGATAAAGAGTTAGGTAAGTTGAAGAAGACGCATGGGTACGCTTTCCCCAGTAACTGCCTCATACCTGTTTGTTTTTCAGTTACCTTACAACTGCCACTCGGGTGGGTGGTTGCACATCACCTTGGGCTGAGGACACATTAATGGCGCATTACATCGGTCTTGCCAGTGTTGCCAATCTTATCATTTCCGTGGAATAATATAATACTAATAACAATGCACTTGATACAGCGCCCTCAGAGAACTCAATCTGCAAAGGGAAATGCAATAGAATGGTGAGTAATATCATGCTTGATAAACAAACAACAAACAAAAAGAATAACATGGTTAGGGGTGACATGCACAGGGTCAGCATGCAAATGTGGTTAGTGGCAGCATGCACAGTATCCAGGCTGTCGAAATGATTTGAAATAGGCTTTTCATTTCCTTTGACTGAGAGAATAATTTTTTATAAAAGATCAGTCGAGGCTGTCAGGAATGGATTCAACGTACAACACCTACTAGAGAAGTAGTGGAGGTCCTGCAGGACTAAATTGATTGAACTAGTCTAGTAATCGGAATTTTACCAAAGTTAACCGACTTTGTAGTCATTCATAAATTGCCTGCAAAAACTTAGAGAACAAATTGCCAGCTTACCAAAAGGACGTTTTAACTAGGATCGCACCTCCAAACAAACTGGATGAGCCGTGATGGTACATTACGTAAGGTGGCTGCTTCACAAGACTGAGGGACCGAGGTCGTTGGTTGGAATTCTGGGATGGGCAACCTTTTCTTTCTGCAGCAATTGGCAAATATAGCCGTAAAGATGTTTTGCCACTATACAAGAGTAGCTGTTGATTCAGCTAGAAGTCTTTTTACGATTGCAGCAAAAACCCTAATGTCTTAGTTAATAATTAAACACAAGTGACTGCACACTACCAGTGCTTACTCTTCTTCATCGGCGGGAAACAAATTGTATGGCTAACCCGACCAGAAGTTCAGAGATAATTAAGACTTCGTCCTGAACCTTCAGCTAAAGGTTGTGCAGTATGAGCTGCAGCCGCCGAATGTCTACTGTACGTTTGATACCATTGACTGCGTGTATACGGCGATCTAGTTGCAGTTGAGTGGATTAGCAACACCTTTGCCAAAGACACCCAGCCTTTGGTTGAAACAGCAATGCTCTCCCTAACATAACAGACCTGCAGATTGAAATATGCAGCGTTAGGCCAATGAAATACTCAAAATAAGATAACTAAAGTATTCCTTCTTCTTTACGGTCGGTGTCCATTCCTGATACTCGACGAAAGATAGCCATTTTGACTTATTTTGCAGGAGGCATTGCAGGACATTGAAGTTCTTCAATTTTTCAGTCAGGGTTGCGATAATGGTCTGCAAATCAGGGTCGTCCAAGGTGCCGGAGCAGGAAGTTGACCTTGTATAATCGCCTGGCCGAATTCGACAGATCCGATATTTTTCTAGCCTACGGCCCCAAGATCTGAGCACAGCGTTATATTCCTAAGTTACCTTCATTATACGATCACTTCAGCTCCACAGTCAAGTCTGCATACTTTCAGCTACATAACATTGCTAAAATTTGGGCTTGTTTAGATAATGATGAAACATCTAAGTTGATCCGTGAAATGCTGAGATCCCATCTTCGCTTCTGTAATTTTCTGCTTGCTGACTCGACAGCTTGTGCAATCAGGCACTTATAGCTGGTTCAAACCCTGCAGCTATACAAGTCTGTCGTGAGCCTCGCAGTTGCCACATCACACTACTTCTTGCCGATCTGCACTGGCTCCCAGTCAAGCAACGGATCGACTTCAAGGTTTTGTCGCTCACTTTTATGTCACTTCATTCTTCGTCTCTAGCCTAGATCTCAGATCTACTCTCCCAACCAGACCAGGCATCGTAGTGCCCGCTTTTTGGAATCTAACAGTTTGAAAATACCTCGTACAAACCTGAAATTCTTTGCAGACCGTGCATTTAGTTTGTAGGCTCCTTAAGCCGGGAACTCACACCCGACTTTCGTTACAGCAAACCTCATTCGCGAATGAAACAGGAGACAAAGTCGAGGATGGAAGCACAGTTGGATGAATGGGAGCTCAAGGGAAAAGAGATCATCGTGTAAAGAGTATTATCTCTGCCGGTGCTAATTATGTCGTTCGTGCGAACGAGGTAGTTGTTCAGTGCTAGGGGTATCATTTTCAAATTTGCAATACATTTATCAATGTGACGGTCGCCTTGTCGTTGGTTGTAAGGGTACACGTGCTCAGATTACGCTTGTGTTTTTTCGTTGCAGTTTTTAAATCACGTGTTGGTGGCTGAGAAATTGTCCACCCTTTGGTTGGCAGTGCAACTACCCAAAGAAGTTGACCTTTAAGTACTTTTGTCCATGTCGCTGGGCATGCTGCATTTAACCAATTGCTTCTATGCTGAAGTCAGGAATGTAAGTTCAACTATAGCCCCAATTTCTATGCAAAATTTTAACATTTTCTGACCACAAATCATAAATAGGAGCCCCGAATTAAGTTTGAAGTGTGTGGTTTCGTTTATGCACACCCCAGCGTATGACAGAGCTGGGCCTAAACGTTTATATCTGCCAGTACTAGGCTGGAGGACCCTCAGACCACCGACTAGCCTATCGGAGAGCAGCTAGGCCTTAGCAACAACGCTAAAGAATCAGAGCGCAGCGTTTCGGTACAGTAGAAGACAGAAGCAGACGAACGTCTGCAGGAGGGCAGTGATGCTTCCGCCGGCTTGGTGCATGGCCGAATACACTGGTGGTGTTGCTCATCGGCTGGTGTTTTGTGCAGTTTGTGACGGAAATCAAACTACAAAGTGTACGTATTTTTATTACAGTGACTCTTAGCATGTGAAGTGATCTATGATCAAAGGAGCCATTAATCTATGATGAACCTATTCAGTAGCCAATGGTGACCTAAAATTTAAATATTGAAATCTAATATAGCGACAGAAACATGGTGATACAATCATACGGAGTTCCAGCGACATTAGTAACATTATATGCAGACAAGGAAAGATGAAGATACAGAGAGACGAAAAAGCTGAGATCGGAGGATACTGATAGACAAAGATACAGAAAGTCGGCAAACAAGAGTGATAAAGTGACAGGCCGCTAGAAATGAAGATGAATGGAGAGACAAAGGCAAATAATTTCTAATAGACAGACGCGGACATACGTGGAAACTTGCGGCAAAAAAATTGACTGAATTTTAAACGTAGTCTTCTCAGATCATTTTCAAATAATTCCAGTTTGAAAACTAAGGCATCAACAACTTTATCGCACTGAATATGCTCTGCATGTTTACCAATTTCGGAAAATTCTGGTTAATGTAATATCGGGAACAACAGAGCTACCTAGCCTGAAGCCAGTCATTGATGTCCCACACTGTCACCAGTGGATTCATTACTCTCCTGATACGTGAGAAAGAGTAGTAATGGCAAAATTTATTCGTAAACTCCTGGTTGTTAGAGAGAGGTAACTTGGCACACACTTTACATTCAGTTTTAGTAAACGGTACAGCAATATTCTGGGCTCAAATTTTGAACTTGTGTAAGGATATTTACGTTGCTCCTTATTCACTACAGTTTTTCTTTGGATTTAGGATTGGTGGAAGGCTGCATTTTAATTCTGTAAAAATCGGATTAAGATCTCGCCTCGAATAACCCTGGAAAGAAGAAATTGACGCCGATCAAGTGTTCAGATCTGTTGCCTTGCTATAGGACGAAAAGCGAAAGAACGTTTGTGCTTCTGAAATTCCATTAGTTGATCTTTAGCTGCAATTAATAATTTTGCATCCGGCATCAACTGTATATAATTAATTTCCCGAATCAATTTTAGGTAATGTAATTAGGTGAAGGATGTGCTTGGAAGTAAACTTACATCAAAGAAGGACTCGCGAAGAGCTGCCTCTAAGCAGATAGCAAGCAGTTTAAAGTCGCAGCTGTTTGTACTGCACAGATATTCCAATTTGCTTATTACAGTCATGATAAATTACATGCCAATACAGCAATCGTGGACTAGGACCAATAAACTCTTGTCGTGCAGCTTTTCAAGAGAAACTTATGTCTTTGTCATTATATGTGCAACTTAATGTTGTGTTACCTTTATTGTTATGCTTAATCACAGTAACGATAATTTGTAATAGATCTATACCATTCCCAGTATCTGTAAAATAAAAATACCAATAATAATAACAGGTCTAGACGTACCATGCACGGCGCCTAAATACAAATATGGTCAGGAGTAATGTTCTCTTATTCAGCAAGTATATTTCAGCTTCATAACACGGTGAACAGTTACTCGAACTATGGAAGTGCTACGAGACAATAGGTCAATAGGTCAATTTTACACCAGAGGTGGCTGAAATGCTAGTTGGGATTGAATGTCAGACTTTTTGATTCATCGCGAGTTGTAGTGCCCTTATAACAAGATTTTACCAACTGCTAAAACTAAGCAAAGGGGTTTTAATAAGTTTATCAGTAATTCGGAAGCTTAGGTTATTTGGGGAATAGTTGTGATGGGCAGGATGAAACTGATAAATGAGCATTGTAAAAGAACATCGAAAATTGAGGTTAAAGTAGTGCTTCATTGGAAAGCATTTTAGGTGAGATGAAAGTTTCGTGTATGTAGCTCCTGCTAAGGTTATGGCGAAAACCTGGCTGTTGAGTTACGCAAAATCTGAACTTGTCTGCTGGCCTAGGCTGGAAGAAGAGCAAAGTGGGATTTCTTGAGGTCAAGACGAAATATTACAATTTGTTTACTAATTATTTAGTTATGCAGTAACATCTTGCAAACACGGAAACAGTATTTTTATTATTACGTAACTGCATATCGGGGGGGGGGATACTGAGGAGCTGGTAAAGGTTCCCTGTGTACTGGAAAGCTATACTTTGCTACTATTCAAAAAGAAAAATACAGGCATTGCCAGTTTCCACGTTGAGCTAGCTACATTCACAATTGCGGTCCAGTGAGACATAATTAATCTGTAGGTTCCACTGCACATGTCTTTCAAAATTTTTGGTGCTTGCAAAGAGCTGTAATTAAGACTATAAGCTGAAAGGAAATATAAAAATATAAGGTTCCGGAAAAAAGGGATCCAGGCACACGTGCCTTCGTCATTTCCAAATATACAGCAAACGTCTTAGATTATACTAACTTATGGCCATTACTAGCACATTTCGTTCATTGTTTGAAAAGATTTTCCTATAGGAGAGCATCTAGATGACTCGTGCAGTAGTAGTTCACCAAAAGATCATGGCCTGTTTTTATCGAAGCTGAGGAGTCTTTCCTTTAGACAACACCTAAGTTAGACTAATTACCACCTACTATGGTGCTTGAAGATAGATCGAACTCATATACAAAATATATTTCGCTTTCATTGCACACCCATTTATGCTTCGTCGTCGCAGTGCAAATGTACTCCTATATGTTAATGTTGTTGCTAAAATTCGTGAACTATGCATTAACAAGCAAAAAGCACCTTGGAGCAGCCATTGTGGAATGGGCTGCCTGCTCACACAGAACTCATTTGGCGGGAACTGCAAGCTCAGTACCTGTTCGTTTGGCATTCCTAGCATGGTCTCTTAGAACTCTGCACGTTCTCCCACAAGCCTCACTGTAAATATCTCTACCTTAGTGGTCCTCTGGCCTGTTGTCAGTCCGGCGGCCTCACTTAATGCCTGTCTTTGCAATCGTCACTCTATGTGCAATAACTCTCTAGTAATAAGTCAATTTCTTTCTGAAAATGTCTTGACATTCTCACGTTGACTAAAATATGGCTAAAATCAGCAGCCTGTTCGACCATTAAAGAATCTACTCCAACTGGTTTCTCGTTCTTTCACAACCCTAGATCAACAAAAACTGGAGATGAAGTCACTATTACCATGAGCTTGAAATTCAACTTCAAGCAATTCGCAATATCCTCAAAGCAGTCTTTCGAAGCAATTGTCCTGATTTCACCCGATCGCAAGCTAGCGATGGCTGCAATCTTTTATCTTGACCCGTAATGGCTCACTGGGTAAGGCGGTTGCTTTTCACGACCTTGGCCACGATGTCGTGGGTTCGAATCCTGTGGTGGGCGATCCTTTACTGTCACTGCAAGCTGTGGTGTTAGCCGCAAAGGCTCTTCTGTCGCTACACAAAAAGATGCTGTTAAATCAGCTGGGATTTATTCATTTACTATTTATCTTTTACCAGGTACAAAAGTCCCCCTTTACCTTAGATTAATCCGACATCTTTTCAATTAAGAGTGCAATACATCGATCTTTCATTATTGAGGGTGATTTAAACAGTCATTTGGATTATCTCTCTGACATCTCCAGAACTGACCTTCATGCACTGACTGACTCGCTGTTTCTTGTGCCTCCTGTACATGGCCCCACTCACATTCAGGGTCACACACTCGACAAACAGCTCTCATATGGCTGCCTTTTTTCATCACCAATTACTACCAAATCCTATTCATCTGCCCAGATGCAGATTCAATCAAGCCTACAATGTGTCACACCTCCTTCTCCTCACATAAAATCATCTGTGAATTGCGAAACTCTATTACCCTCACCGCCTATGCAGTCCGTGCGTGAATATATGCCTCACTTCAGCTGCTCTGTCCCTCTGCCGCCTCTCATCGTTGGTAGATTGCTACAACGTGACACTGGCTTTCACGCTCGACGAGCTTGGACTTCAGACAAAGCTCATTTGGTCACCTCTCCGAGACGGCCGATGGTTGAGGACACATTAAAATAACTAGGTCTAGTAAGAGTAACCTTGAAAAAAATTACGAAAGATCAGGAATGACTGTCTATCGACAGCTGTGCTAGGGCTAATGTAGGTTGTACCTATCAATTCTTGAAAAGGCCAAGTCTAGCTTCTACAAAACATTGTTGAACAAAGGATGAGCAATCGGAAAATGCTGACGTCGGCGATCCGCAATCTTCTCAACCACTCACAGATGAGCTCCTTACCTGATGATACATGTGATGATCTAACTGGTCGCTTCTCTCGATTCCTTGTTTAGAAAATAGGCAAGATCAGGGAGTCACTCCCTGCGATGGTAGCATGGTAGAAATCACTCCCTGCGATGGTAACCGCTAGAATGTCGTCCCTTGATTTCTGGCTGAACCTCATTATCACCATTTAAGCTGATCACTTGTGATCTCATCCTGAAGTTCATTTCCCAATCAAAGAAGACAACTAGTACTTTGGACTCTATCCCCAATGTACTGCTCTCACGTTGCATTGATCTGCTTCCACCATAACTAACATCATTAGTGTGTCATTAGCCTCAGGTCATGTCCCAGCACCTTTTCAAAACGCTGTAGTTACTCCACTTATTAAAAAAGCCAAATCAGACCAAGAGAAACTTGAGAAACTTACGTCCAACCTCTCTTCTACCGTTCCTAGAAAAGACACTGGCATGATTCATGGCAGACCACCTGGAATCATGTATTGAAACTTCAAGTCTTGCTAGGAGGCTACATTCTAGTATTAGTGGTAATAACTTCACTGAGTCGGAATTTCTTCGGATTAACACTGACCCGCTTAGGAATGCAGACATGGGTAGACCATTGCTGCTTGCTTTTCTCGATGTTTCCGCAGCTTTTGATACTATCGATCACCAGGTCCTTATTGAGCGACTCTCATCTCGAATACAAATTATTGGCACCGCATTGCCATTGTTCAGGTCCTGCCTTGTAGGGAGACTCCAAAGTATTAAAGTGATCAGACAAACACCGTACGAGAAACCTGTGAAATATATGGTACGTCATGACTCCGTGCTGGTCCCGTCATTTTCAGAGTTTATAGTTTCCCTCCAGCCGATGTGATTGCCAAGTACAATCTAGGCTTTAATTACTATGCTGATGACACTTAGTGGTATCTTTGTTTTGATCCTTACTAGCGCCCCATCACGTCAAGCTCTTTACACTCCCTTCCTGCGTGTTTTGATGACACCTACATTTGGCGGTAGAGCATATTTGTGACAGACTTTCTGATTTTGGATCACAGTAGGTTGGTCTATCACTAAGGAACAGCTCACTTTGTTATTCAAATTAAGACATTTTGGAACCATTCAGAGAAGACATAAGGAATCCATGCCGTAATATATTAGGCTAACAGTGTCATACCCTGAGGCAGTGAGCAATATCGTATCTTTACAACTGTTATTTATCTACAAGCTATTAATGGTCTACAGGTTGCCTATATATCTCAAGCACAGGATGAGTATTTAACGCGACAAATAGAAAGGACAAGCAGTGAGCTCATGTTTGACATACTTGAGTGTTTCATTTCAATGAAGCTCTGAGGTTCCTGTAGACGTTTAGTCTGCCTCAAATCAGTTCAGTGTGCAAGTGATGTCTAGGCAAAATTGAAAATTCTTGGAAACAGCTAGGCAAAGAATAGCATGTAAAGCAGCATAAAGATCTATATGAAGAAGTGGTGAAACGTTACCTCAATCTTTGATCTTGCCATACACATCAGTCGCAGCAAGCTTAGGATAGCCCGATAGATGATGACTAGCACTTTGACATAACTGAAACTTGAGAGCTACAGTTTCAGATTCTATTTATAGTTTGTAGAGTTAGAGAAGACAAATGGATAGGCTTTCTGCAGGAACGGCTTCGTGGCAATTAAGCTGCAGTGGCTTCGGTTCCTGATATCCAGTGTTCCTTCACTTTTCTCAAATACCTAAACACTGTCGTTCAGTTAGGTACAGCACCAGTAGCTGAAGATATATTTCTCTGGCCTATTACATTAGCGTTTTGTACCATCTTTTTAATGAGATCCAGACAGTGGAAATGGTTTCTAGCAAGCTATTCATTTCCTTCGACCAAAACACGGACTTTATTAAAGGTCAGTTGAAGCAGCCTTTAATGTCCGGTATGTGCGATCAGGCGATTACAGCTGATTCTAAACTCCATAGCTGGGCTTGTCCGTCGTGAACACCACAGTTGCCACTTCACACCACTTCTCGCCGACCTGCACTGGCTCCCCGTCAGCCTACCAATCACATCTACTGCCCGACCAGGATGAGCTTCAGGCCACCTGCTTTTCAGAATCCAATAGTTTTACCCATATCCGTATTAACCTGAATAATTTTGGAGACCGTGCCTTTAGTTCGTATGGTCCCAAAACCCAGAACTCATTACCAACTTCAGTTGCAACATCTCCTGACTTAAAAAAATTAAACCAACTGAAAGCGCATTAAGTCATCAAAGCATTTAGTGATTTTCTGTGATAAAAATTTAAATGCTTATGGATTCTCACATTGTGCATGCTGCGACTAATCGTACATGCATGATGACCTTGGGAGAGTCACCAAAAACTATACTATTCTTGATGTTTATGGAGTATGCTAAGACTAACTAGTTGATCGTGCTTTGTGCGATCGTGTTTTTCATCAAATGTAGAACACCTAGATAAAATTGATCTCTCTGATGATGCTTTACACTGTATATTAACATTTTCATAAACTGCAAGGCTATTTCCTCAACTTTTTAAGCGAAGTTGTTAAAATTAAAAGTGAAACACACAGGAAAACACAGAGAAACACACACATACAGATCCACTTATTGATTACTAAACTTCCTTCCATTACTCCTCAAATATTACTAAAGAAAACCTCACACAGTATAATTACAATTCTCAATGAAAGTGATTATCATCCCTTTTGTCTGCACGTACGTAAAATGTATAAAGTATGTGGGACACTTTGTTATTGTAGTCGTGTTCATAATTCTATACTGGAAATTATATATTAAAAGGAAGGTTTGCTTGGCCATAAAAGATGCATAAGACGCAGAAAAGCCCCAGAACACATGCAAAACGTTTCAAGGATATATGCTTCCAGCTTAAAGTCAATTTGGAAAGTTCAAATTGCTTTCAATTTTTGAAGCGTAGAAATAATAATAAAAAAAATTATCGTTGAGCGGATAGGTAATTCATAATGTTTCTATGCACCAGATTGTATGCTGTAAGAAAGGAAATTGAATTGTGGTCTTAATTTTTCGTTTAAAAGAACTAGGCGATTCTGTTACGTAATCAGAATTCATATAATTTTTTAAATATGCTGGTCACTCGTCATAACCGAATCAAGTTCTCTATAGAAATTACGAAATAAAAAAGCACTGTTGCAAATGTCTAATTGCATTTGACATTTTAATTATTAAAAAAGTGACACTTGCTATCTGTATCGATAAAGTCATACTCAGTTTCATTTCATATTACATTCTCAAGGATTTTACGTGATTGCACTCTCAATGAAGGCACACCCTGAGGAGAGCAGCAGACTCCTTGGCAATTGTAATAAAGAATTCATACAAAGCTGTATCGACTTCAGTTAAAGAATTTGTATAAAGCATAATTCGTTCGTGCAGCACCTGAATATGACACTAACTCTCTTGCTAGCCCTTACAGGTTTCGTTAAGCACGAATCTACAACCTTGGCAAACGATTTTATTCACCTTGACCTTGATTGGGCTCTCGAGCCTCCTGGTTAGGCCTGGATGGTAATAGAGGACGAAAAACCAACGTCCCTACTAACAGATTTAATTTCGAGAGTCTGAAGGTAATTTCCTGACTCAGTTTAGGTTGATGTTAACATTTTAAAGCTATGTCGCATGTAGCTTGGTGGTTCAGGTCAAGCCTTGATGAGGAGAGCAAGCCATCATGGGTAACCTAAATGCGATTGTGTGTAAATATAGGCAGGCTCCCTGAATTGGCCTCTGGTCGGATATAGCGTGTCTGGTTGATAAGTGCTAAGATGGCCAGCATTGATATTTCATTAATCGTATAATAACTCATGCCCAACGGAATATAAACTATCTCTTCCTTGATCTGACTGTATAAGTGGCTTACGTTTAGCTGATATGAACTCAGATTATTACTGTCTCAGATGGACTTGGACGAGTGCACAGTAAGGCGACGATTTAAACTTTAAGAAATCATAGCTCAGACATATTACCTATGCATTCTGAAAATATCGCATGCCATTATAACCGTATCAAGTTTACACAACGAAATCAGAGTAGTGACATCACGATTGTGCTTTTAAGACATATCTAAGCAGCATCACCAGTCACAGATTGACTTAATCTGAACGAGAAGGACATGGCTAGTGTTAGGCATGTAACTTCGTCTAGCTCCCACTTGAATCACCCTTATGTTGAATTATGGACTGAGGGGTTCCTGGAGTTGCATTCCGACCCGGAGTAAGCCAACAAACCACACGGTACCTCCCACATAATTGTTAGGCAACCAGTTCTGTTGAATATGCTTAATCGTATCCGGGTCATAGCGGACCACCTGAACTCGTATATTGAAACTTCGATTATTGCTAGTAAGTTCGAGTCTGGCTTTAGAGCTAATCACTCCACAGAATCAGCACTGCTTATGGTGTACAACTAACTACTTAGGAATTAAGACATGGGTAGAGTATCTGTGTTTGCTTTACTCGATCTTTCGGCAGCTTTTGATACTCTCGATCACCAAGTTCTTCTAGAGCACCCCTCATCTCGCCTGGGCATCACTATCACTGCTCAGCAATGGTTCAGATCCTATCACAGTGGAAGACTCTAGAGTATTGACGTGAATGGACAAAGATTATCCGATGTACCTCTAAAATATGGGGTATCTCAGGTTCCTTGCTAGGTCCGGTTATTTTCACAGTTCATACTCTCCCTCTTGCTGACGTGATTGTCGAGCACAATCTAGGCTTTCATTTCTATGCGGATGACACTCACTTGTACCTTAGCTTTGATCCGTCCCAACCTTCGAGCACAGCGAATTCTCTCACCTCACTTGCTCCATGTATTGATGACTCCCCACATGGATGACAGCGAGTTTTCTAAAACTAAACGAAGATAAAACTAACTACTAGTTATGGACAAACCCAGTGTAATTCAGAAATTGGAAAAGCTGACGCTCAAAATTGGCTCTGCCAGCATATCTCCGGCTGACACAGCTCGAAATCTAGGTGTCTTGTTCTAAAATGACCTCACGTTAGACAACCACATCAGCTCCACACTTGAGACCGCCTTCTTCCAGCTACATAACCTTGCAAAAATTTGCGCTTTTTTTAGATAATGATACCACATCTAAGTTGGGCCATGCATTTGTGACATCCCGTCTCGACCACTGTAACTCTCTGCTTGTTGGCCTACCTGGATATGCCATCAAGCGATTACAACTCGTGCAAAACTCAGCAGCCAGGCTTGTCTGTCGTGAGAGTCCCAGTTGCCACATCATCCCACTTCTCGCCGACCTGCACTGGCTCCCAGTCAAGCAACGGATCGACTTAAAGATTTTGTCGCTTACTTTTAGGTCACTTTAATCTTTGGCTCCAGCCTATCTCTCAGATCTACTCCCTCACCAGGCCAAGCATTGTACCACCCGCTTTTCGGAATATAACTGTATACCAATACCTCGTACAAACCTCAAATCCTTTGGAGACCGTGCATTTAGGTTGTAGGCTCCCAAAGTCTGGAACTCACTCCCGATTGGCGTCAGAGCATCCCCTGACTCGACCACATTTTAAAAGAGCTTAAAAACACACCTATTTAGGACAGCATTTAGCGGGTGCCTGTGATTCGTCCTTCATATGCTTAGGCGAGCTGACACTGTGCATGACACTAACCACACTTGTATGCTGAGCCTTTGCATGTCACCCCTAACCCCGTTATTCATGTTGTTTATTAAGCATGATGTTACTTACCATTAAATCGCGTTTCCCTCTGCTGGAAATGTAAAGTGCCTGGAAAGAGATTGAGTTATTTTATGGCGCTTTATCAAGTGCGTTATTATTATTATTATTATTATTATCCCGTAGAGCAATCTGTGACTTCGGGCCTAGCTTTAAGTAGTAGAAATCCCACTTAAGTTATAAAAAAATTAATTAATTGGAACCCTAATATGTAAAAAATTTGTTCAAAAAGTGGTAATTAGAGGAATAGTAATAATACACCAGAGTTCACTGGTTTTGGACTCGTTCCACTGATGCATAGCTGAACTAAAGTTTTTATTCGTTTCTTTTGGATGTAGAGACCGCCATCTTGCGGCTTTACCAGGGAAAGACTAACGGACGATCTTGTTTTGGTTAGTCGAGAATGCCATGCTGCCACTAAATCGCTAATCCCTCATAGAATTTGTAGGTGTGCTTTCAATAAACGTCTATCACGAAGTTAGATATGCACGGCTTACTGCAATGCATCATTTTATTAGTTGGGAAATGCAAGGCATCATCATGCAACTATAATTGGTCGTAACTGGCATATTGCGAGATTACAATAGTTAGCTTTAGATCACTACTAACAATTGCGATCACCTGTAAAAAGTTCGTAGCAGCATGTTAAAATCAGGTTTGTTTTTGTACATTTCTCGGGTAGAATTGGTATTTATTCAGTAGCTCAAGACTTACAAAGCATCTGATGTGGATTGACGAGATGGTGGAGCAATGCCTAATGCAAGTGGCTGTTTGCTCCGTCAGGGAGGATGAAGCCAGCTGATGTGGAAAATTAAAAGTAAACTAAGTAATTTCGAATACACTGAACTGCTTGAAATGGAGCTTATGCAAGTCTTCTAGACACAATTTGTTATGACAGTAATTAAATCTTGTATTCTAAAACTAGCGTTTCTGAGTATAGAATTGTGTGCGAATTGTAAACACACTAATTCAAAAGTTCGTATGACATCATGTAGTGAGTTACAGAATTTGTAATGCATTTTAATAGCTCTTGGAGCAACTTATTGCTTTACGCCTGCCTAGAATATTGCCATACTTAAGATTTAGGCAAGCCTTACTTTGGATATAAAGTGTTTAAATACTGTAAGATCAATTTAAAACGAGGCTTGTAAGGTTTTCACAGGTGCTATACATATTCACTATAATAGCATATTTCGATGATTGAACGTTAGAATTGAGGACTACAATCTGGTTTGCCATTCACTAACGTTCAACAGATATTTTCATTCAACTTGAAAAAGTGTGCAACCATCCGGTTATCATGTTAATCTGCAAGTATCAGAAATCCCTGCAGCAGGTGAGTTGATGAACGGTCCCATGCTGTGTATTAGAAAGCTTTGAAAGCCTTTACACAGCTGGTAGTTACCTACTAGCTCTTTAAGGCCTATATTTTGTCAGGAAATCTTAAGGGCCTGACCCAGAGTACTAGCTACAAAAAGGAACAGGATATGCAGTAAACTAAGGCATGCCAGGCATGGGTGGTTGGTCGAAATGCATTGCCCTTGGCACTAATACTCTGGAGTTCGCATGGAGAGGCTAGATATGACTCATTGCAGTTCTGTGCAAGTGAGACCTAGGCGAGATAGGATTCGCTTGCGAAGAGCTTGAAAAAGATTAACATCTAACTGTCCATAAAGATCGAGCTTAACAACCAGATAACTATGTTTCAATCACTAGTTTAATAAGTTAGCTAAGAGTCGTATGCCGCTTTTTACAGGAATGCCATCATGGCAAAAATGTGGAAATGGCCTCGTTTCTCATCATCTATTGGTTCTTTTTTCAGCTTCCTAATAACAGGCATTTACGTAGTTGCAGATACAGCACCTTGATTGACCACATATGTATGTTGTATGATATTAGTCTTACTTAGCATACTCTCCATGGAATCCGGACAGTAAATAGAGATTAGGGTAGCCTGTCGATTTCCTGAAATCAAGAGATTGATTTTATAAAAGTTCGGTAAAGGCAGTCCTAAAATTAAACGCTGTCTGCATAAGTAAAAGACTCTTTAATCGTAACTTGCCCACCAAAAACTTAGATAACTAATTAACAGCACACAACTGGAGTGCCATAGCTATGATAGCACCTAGGAGCCGATTCTTGTTCGGTTTTAGTTGACTTCGAGCTTTTTTATTAAGTGAGTGTGATAAATACAGCTGACTAGCTATTTTATTTATTAAACGCAAGCTTTGGTTTTGGTATGAGTAGTGAGTAGTTTTGTTTTGCAATCTCCATTGCCTTTCCCGAAACTTAAACTGTAGAAAGCGATTGCCTAACTGCTAGCCCTCATCGGTTGAACCAATGGTATGTAAGCGTTTGAGCTATAAAATCATCTTGGTGACTGCAGTGCTCAACTGAAAACCAGAGAAAATGATGCTTGTGCAGATCACATTGTTTGCAGTCCTTCTGCTCGTGGCCTATTCATTCGCCGATGAAACAGAGGACAACTTCGAGGCAGTGGAGTTGGATGAAACAGAACTCGAAGAAAAGAGATCACATCGTAAATATTGTTTTACTGTGAAGTGAAAATTAGAGCTTTCCTGAATACGAGGTAGTCGTTTGATGCTAGTGGTATCGTGATCTAACACTCCATATATTTATTTACGCTACTGTTGTCTAAACCAACTGGAGTCACAATGGAACGTCAGTTTTTATGTTACTGTATGAATGCGCTTTCTCGACTAGCGTATTCTTTGTTTTCGTTGCAGTTTGTAAATCATGTGAATCTCAGGGCGGAAAGTGCTCACCATTTATGAAGACGTGCCGTTACCCGAAAAAACTGACCTATAAGTACCTATGTCCCTGTCGCCGGTCATGCTGCATTTAACCAACTGCTTCTCTGACGCAGCCAGGAATGTGAGTTGAACTAGCTAGCTTCGTTACTAGGTTTTGAAAAATTATAATATTGCTGACAAAAAATCATACATAAAAATGCTGAATTGATATTTTAGTATATATATATATATATATATATATATATATATGTGTACCCATATAAAGATATGTTTATTTATTTATATCCAAATGACTCTAGCATGCGAAGCAATCAAACGTCAAAGGTACGCTGCATCTATGCTTGACACATTCAATGGCAACTTCTGACCGTTTCCTTTGAATAGTGGAGTCTAAGTTAGAGGCGGAAACACATAGAGACCAATGGACCGAGATGCGGAAAGAAAGAGCGACACAAAAACGCGGAAAGCATAGACAAGGAGAGAGAGAGAGAAAAAACATGAGAGCCAATGACAAAATATAAGAAACACAAAATGACGAGAATTCTGAGAGAAAAATGAAAAAAGTTTTTTCAGAGATCTAGGGAGACAGAGAGGCCACCAGCGAGAACGACAGAGTGATAGAGGACTATTAATACTGATAAATGCAGAGACCACGAAAAAGAATGCAGATAGAAGGACGTGGCTGGACACATTTAGAAAAGTAACTACCTCAATCGAAGGTGAAAAGCATCCCTATGTGCATTTTTTCAATATATTTTCTGGTTCATCTTATGCGTTGAATAGCACAAACTTTTTCAAACCAAGAATATGCTCCGGCCTAGTTTGCCAAGATATGTAAATTAACACTAAAGTTATGACGTAAACAGCAGAACTACCAATTCTGAAGCTATTATTTATTTATATACTGTTTACTTTATTTATGTATTATTTATTTATTTGATATATTACTGTTGACGTAATTGTTATTCCGAGGTGTTGCCAGTGGACGTATTTAGATGCTGCTTTCTGCAGGAAAAGCAATAATGGCAGAATTTCTTTTACGACACATCGGTCATTCGATACTTACTAAACACTGTAGAAGAAACTTTAATACGCAGTACAGTGACTTGCTTGGCGTGAAAATTCAACTCGTTTCACGATATTCAGTTTGCTCCACCATGATTGCCATTTTTCAGACGTAGGATCGACTGAGAGGCTGCATTCTTATTCGGTAAAGATTGCGTAAGGACCACACAGCCGATGATCCTGGGAGTACGCTTTATTGACCTAATCAATGCTCAAGGCAATGGTCTTGCAATCGGACAGAGACAGAACGACGGGCGTGGCATTGCTCAAACTGTCAGTTAAAGTTGAACTTCAATAAAATCTTTCGCATTCAGCTTATCGAGCATATATTTAATTTTATGAAGCGGATTTGCTTATGCAACTTAAGTACAGGCTGTGTGTGCAGATAGAATTACAGCAAGCAAGAGACTCATGAGGACCATCCTCAAAGCAAAAACCTGGCACTTTACGGTCGTGGCTTTTTCTACTGCAAAGATATTCAGATTTGATAATGATATGCATTTTAAATTTCACACTGGTATGACATTAGCAAATACAGAGTAACGAACTGCAGAAACGTTGCTTTCTAGAAATAATTACGTTATCCTAATTAGATACTATAATTCTAAGTTAACGGTATCACTATAATTGATAATAACGAAGATAAATTCTCAGACTTCGTCAATGTTCCTAATCTCTGGTAACATGAACGTCTCTATAAGCACAATATGGATACACAATACATGCACAGTAAATGAAGAGAAATAGGTCAGCAATAAGGCAAATGCATTTAGTAAGCTTCACGACATATGGGACAAATCACGAGAACTCGGCGAGCATTACGAGTAAAGAGTGCATTTTAGCATGCAGTAACTTGTGAAAAGCAGTGTTTATTGACACATCAGTTGAGAGCGAATTTACAGATGGAGGTGTCACAACGTTGGGTCCTACCAACAAGATTTTTATAATAATAATAGTAATAATAATTCACTTGATAAAGCGCCCTCAGAGAAATCAATCTCTCTCTAGGCGCTTTACATTTGCTGCAAACGGAAATGCAATTGAATGGTGAGTAATTTCATGCTTGATGAACAAACAAAATGAATAATATGGTTAGGGGTGACATGCACAAGGTCAGCATGCAAATGTGGTTAGTGGCAGCAGGCACAGTGTCAGCACACATAAGCGCATGAAGGACGAATCACAGGTACCTACTAAATGCTGACCTAAATAGGTGTTTTTAAGTTCTTTTTAAATGTGGTCAGGTCAGGGGATGTTCTGACACAGGTCGGGAGGGAGTTCCAGGCTTTGGGAGCATACGAACTAAATGCACGGTCTCCAAAGGATTTGAGGTTTGTACGAGGTATTGGTAGATTCTTGAATTCCTAAAAGCGGGCGGTACGATGCTTGGTCTGATGGGGAAGGATATCTGGGAGATAGGCTGGAGCCATAGAATGAAGTGACCTAAAAGTGAGCAACAGAACCTTGAAGTTAATCCGTTGCTTGACTGGTAGCCAGTACAGGTCGGCGAGAAGTGTAGTAATGTGGACACTGCGATGCTAACGACAGACAAGCCTAGCTCTGGAGTTTAGCACCAGCTGCAATCGCCTGATCGCACATGCCGGTAGGCTAGTAAGCAGTGAGTTGCAGAAGTCGAGACGGGATGTCACGAATGCATGGACCAATTTGGACGTGGTATCCTTATCTAAACAAGCCCGAATTTTAGCAATGTTATGAAGCTGAAAATAGGCAGATTTGACTGTGGAGCTGATATGGTCGTCTAACGAGAGGTCGCTTTGGAATATGACACTTAGATTTCGAGCTGATTCAACTGGAGATATGCTGGCAGAGCCAATTCAATTTGGAGCGTCAGCCTTTCCAATTTGTGAATCACACTGGGTTTTCCCATAACTAGTAAGTTAGTTTTATCATCGTTAAGTTTTAGAAATTTGCTGCCATCCATGTTCGGATGTCATCAATACATGCAGCAAGTGAGTTGAGAGCATTCGAGGTGCTTGAAGGCTGGGATTAATCAAAGCAGAGGTACAACTGAGTGCCGTCTGCATAGAAGTAAAAGCCTAGATTGTGCTTGGCAATCATATCAGCAAGAGGGAGAGTATACACCGTGAAAAGAACGGACCTAGCACGGACCCCTGAGGTACCCCATATTTGAGAGGTACTTCAGATGATTATTGTCCATTCACGTCAATACTCTGGAGTGTCCAACTGACATAGGACCTGAACCACTGCAGAGCAGTGCCAGTGATGCCCAGGCGAGATGAGAGGCCCTCTAGAAGAACTTTGTGATCGATGGTATCAAAAGCTGCCGAAACATCGAGCAAAACAAGCAGAGACACTCTACCCATGTCTGTATTCCAAAGTAGGTCTTTGTTTACCCTAAGCAATGCTGACTCTGTGGAGTGATTAGCTCTAAAGCCAGACTGGAACTTACTAGCAAGGTGTGAGATTTCGATATATGTGTTCAGCTGATCCGCCACCACCCGTTCCGGTGTCTTTCCCGAAACAGTTTAGGTCGGCTTAACAGTTAGTCAGATGCTTAGCCTACTGGGGAAATAGATCTGATACATTGGCTGTAACAAAAATGAGCATTCTAAAAAAGAGCTACACAAATTATGATTCAAGAATTGTTTTATTGAGATTTTTCAAGTCTTACGTAGATTTAGTGATTGAGCTACTGCTAAGCTTATGGCATAAAAACCATGGCAGTCGAGTTTTGTTTAGCTTACTCGTAATCTAATTGGCTCATTTGGTAGCCCAGACTTCATCTCAAGCAATATAGTGAAAGTGTAAAGATAAGCTGAGTCAGGAGAACAGTTGAGGTAGTGAGTAGCATGAAAGGAGAATTTTAGGACGGCTGCAAAGGTTGTGTCACAGTCTAATGCAGGAGAGGAGTTGCCTGGTGCATTTTTACGACCCTTATCGATTGGTTGCACCCAGTGGACAATTATTTACAGCAAACTACATGCTGTGGCGATTGGCATTAAAGGTCTCATTTACTATTGAAATGATGTTGTCGAATTAAATAATATATATATATACATATATAATTTTGATTGGATTAAATATATCACATATATTTATATATGCATATACTTACATGTGGGGGTGTGTATGTATGTGTGTGAGCCTGCTTGGGTGCAAGCGCTTGCAGGTGAATGTGTGTGTGCCTGTATCCATGCTTTCATTTATTTTTAACTAGAGTTGATTGCATGCGATGAAACTAATGCATTAGGAACTGGCACAATAAAGGAAGCTCTTAGTTGATCGAGTTAGCCTCGAAGCTTCAGGACCCTCAAGTGAAGTTTATTTTTCCTTGATAGTAAGTTCCCTCAGAGAGTGCAACAGTCGGTCGGTGAAGTGAAAGCGAAACCCTAAATGTGGCTAGGGAAGCCAACATCTGCTAGCGCTCTAGACATACAACATTACAAATTCAGGAAGGCAACTTGTGGCTCTTGATGGCGTTTCTCTGCCTGGCTAGTCACTTAAACCATCGTTGCGGTAAACTGAAAAGCCGTTTGCACTAGGTCGGTGCTTCAGTCCTGGTTCTGGCACTTTGACTGATCGATCTGCTGGAGCTTCTAACAGCACTTGTTTGTATGGAAGATCTATTTAACCCTAATCTGCACTCTCTGTCGTTTGCATGTTTCGTCGTTAGTGGGCTACACAGTCTTGTACCATGCAGCAGTCAAACTTCAGTTGACCTGGTTGCCGACGTCAAAGTGGGTCGCTCTACGTGTTGCTTCATCAATCCTCTTAACTGATCCACTCTTTGATTACTAAAGTGCATCGAGTAAATTTCACACCATATAGCTACCAATCTCTATGAAAATGATTGTCGTCATGATTATTTGCAGGAATGCAAATCAAACCGCTTTAAAAGCCACTTAGTTATTGTAATGATGTCAAAAATGTGAAAATTTAATTAAAAAAATATATTGAAAATTGACTATGATTATTACAGGGTTTTAATGAGCTTTAAGAACTTGCAGAACGTAGAACAGTCTCTAAAATTTTATAAAATTTTTCTTTGATAATGATTGCAGCTTAAAATCACTGCACCACATTCAAATGGCATATAATGTTCAGTTACATACATACACACAGGTATATTCACCTTGACCTTGGTTGGGCCGAGATTCTCAGCCTCCGGGTCAAACCGGGCCGGCAATAGTGGATAAACAACCTAGGTTTCTGTTTGTAAAATTAATTTCGAGTTTTAAGGGAGTTTCTTGATTCAGTGTTGGCCGTTGTCAATTGTTTAAAGCTATCTCGCACGGAGCTTGGTTGTTCGTGGCAAACCTAACAAGGGAGCTCAAGGCTTCATAGGTCACCGTAATGTGATTAGGTTTCAATATTCACTCGGTGACGTGGCTTCTGGCCTCATATAGCATTACTAGTTGGCTGAAGGTTGAGAACCTAAGCAGTTATATTTAAGATTCGTATAATAACTCATGCTCAACGGTATACAAAGGATCTTTTTGTTATTCTTGCTGCATGCGTTTGGTAATTTGAGCCCGTCTGAACTCAGATTTTTTTACGAGTGTGAAAATCTCAAGCATGTATCCAGTAAAGCAAAGCTTTTTAAACTCGAAAACAATTATAGCCCATGAATGTTACCAATGGAGTCTGGAAATATCGCATGCCATTGGAACCAAATCAAGTTTAGGCATAGACATGCGACGAATTAGGTTAGGATTTTGCCTCTACTATATCGCTATAGCTGCTTCAGCAGACAAATCATAACTGAATCTGAACGAGACGGGCCGCTAGTGTCGGGCTTCTTACTAGGCCTAGTTGCCTTTTTGAATCACCCTTAGTCTAATTATAGGGGATTATAGCTGGTTGAAAACTCTGCAGCTAGGCTTGTCTTTCGTGAGCTTCCCAGTTGCCACGTCACACAACTTCTCGCCGACCTGTACTGGCTATCAGTCAAGCAACGGATCGACTTCAAGATTTTGTTGATCACTTTTAGCTCACTTCATTCTTTGGCTCCAGCATATCTCTCAGATCTAATCCCCCACCAGGCCAGGCAGCGTAACACCCGCTTTTCGGAATCAACAGTGTACCAAACCTAGTGCAAACCCCAAATCCTTGTGAGACCCTGCATGTCGTTCGTATGCTCCCAAAGCCTGGAACTCCCTCCCAACTTGCGTCGCAACATCCCCTGACTTGACCACATTAAAAAAAACAACTTAAAAACACACCTACTTAGGACAGCATTTAGTGGATCCATGTGATTCGTTCTGTATGTATTCATGCGTGCTGATACTGTGCATACTGCCACTAACCACACTTGCATGCTGACCTTGTGCACGTCACCCCTAACCACGTTATTCATGTTGATTATCAAGCATGATAGTACTTACCATTCAATCGCGTTTCTTTTGCAGCAAATCTAAAGCCCTTAGAAAGAGATTGAGTTCTCTGAGGGTGGTTTATCAAGTGTATTTTATTATTATTTTAATTATTATAGACTAAGCAGTTCCTGGAGATGAACTGCGACTCAAAGTCAGCCGACATATCACCCACGTAAATGTGAGGTAAACTATTGCATTGAATATGCTTATTCATTTAATACCCACAATCTCGTCGTCGTAAATCGCAGTAAGTCGTTTTGGGTTTAGATGTGACTGCGGGCATGACTTGATTAGTAGGAATGGCAGTTAATTGTTTAACAAAAGTAATTAATAAGAACCCTACTTAGTGATGAATATTAAAAAAATTATCATTGCAATAATATTACCAGTAAAGCAAAGTTCACTACTTGTGAACTAGCAACACTGATGCATAGTCAAGTTACAGTTAGTTTTATGTCACTTCCGGATGTAGCGGTCGCCATCTTGCCGCCTGACCGTAAAATTGCGAGCGGACTATCTCGGTTTGATTAGTAACGAATGCCATTGCAGCCTCTACATTGTTAACCTGGTCTACGTCTTTTAGGTGTAATTTATATAAAATTCTACTACGCGGTAAGATATGCAAGGCTGTTTACACTTTATGATGTCATTAGTTGGAAAATGCAAAGCCTTATCAGGCCAACATAGTTTGTCGTTACCGGAATATAGCTTAATTACAATATTTACCATTAGACCAATACTTACAATTGGGATCAAATGTAAACATTTCGTAGATAAGTTTTCAAATTAGATTAGCTTTTTCTGCTGTACGTTTCTCAGGTAGAGTTTGTATTTATTCGGTAAACGAAGGCTTTCAATGCAACTAACGTAGATTTACGAGCAGGTGGCATTGGGCCTACAGCGAATGCCCGGTTGCTCCATCACGTACCACGCAGTCAGCTGATGTGGAGAACTAAAAGTTACTTAAGAAACTTCGAATACACTTTACCGCTTGATAGGGAACCAATACAAGCCTTCTAGACCCAATGTGTTATGACGGTAATGAAGTCTTTAACCTCAAGCCAGCCTTTCTGAGTATAAAATATTGTACGAACTGTGAACGCAAGAATTCAAAAGTTATCATCACCGCATGTATACTTTTGAATATTGCTGTTATTGACTTACTGCTTCACCCTTGCCTAAGATAATGCATTGCTTAAAAAGTAGGTTGACTTTACTTCGGATGCATTCTGTTTATCTACTGTAAGGTTGATTTACAACGAGGCACCCAGGTTTTTCACAGGCGCTACATATATTTGCTGGAAGAGCCTATTTCGATGATGATGACGGCGTGAGATTTTAGGAGAAAAACCAGGTTGACCGATCATTAATGTGCTAAAGACCGTGTCATTTAACTTGAGAAGGTGTGAGACCATTTAGTTATCATGTTACCGTGCACGTATGAGAAATCCGTGCGGCAGGTGAGTTGAATAACCATCACACGCCGTTATGCAAGGAGCGCTTAAAGCATTGTTACAACTCTTAGTTACCTAATAGCTACTAAAGGCCGAGACTCCGCCAGGATATCTCAATGGCATTACACGGAGTGCTAATTTAAAAACGTAGCAATATATCCAGCTGGCTAGCGCGTGAAATGATATGGTGGTTGGTCTAAATGCTTTGCTCTCGGGACTAATGGTCTCGAGCTCCTATGAAGACGTTTGACCTGACTCATTTCAATGCAGTGCAAGTGATGCCCAGGTGATGTGGGATGTGCATGCAAAGAACTTGGAAAGGACTAGTATCAATCGCTCCTCAAAGATCAACCTGAACGACTAGATAAGCATGTTGAGATCACTCGAAACCTCACACCTTGCTGGTAAGTTCCAGTCTGGCTTTAGAGCTAATCACTCCACAGAGTCAGCATTGCTTAGGGTATACAACGACCTACTTAGGAATACAGACATGGGTAGAGTGTCTCTGCTTGTTTTGCTCGATGTTTCGGCAGCTTTTGATACCATCGATCACAAAGTTCTTCTAGAGGGCCTCTCATCTCGCCTGGGCATCACTGGCACTGCTCTGCAGTGGTTCAGGTCCTATCTCAGTGGGACACTCCAGAGTATTGACGTGAATGGACAAAGATCATCTGAAGTACCTCTGAAATATGTAGTACCTCAGGGGTCCGTGCTAGGTCCGTTCTTTTCACGGTGTATACTCTCCCTCTTGCTGATGTGATTGCCAAGCACAATCTAGGCTTTCACTTCTATGCGGATGACACTCAGTTGTACCTTTGCTTAAATACTTCCCAGCCTTCGAGCACCTCAAATTCTCTCAACTCGCTGCATGTATTGATTACATCCGCACATGGATGGCAGCAAATTTTCAAAAACTAAACGATGATAAAACTAACTATCTAGTTATGGGAAAAACCCAGTGTGATTCACAAATTGGAAAGGCTGACGCTCAAAATTGGCTCTGCCAGCATATCTCCTGTTGAATCAACTCGAAATCTAGGTGTCATATTCCAAAGCGACCTCTCGTTAGACGACCACATCAGCTCCACAGTCAAATCTGCCTATTTTCAGCTTCATAACATTGACAAAATTCGGGCTTGTTTAGACAAAGATACCACATCTAAGTTAGTCCATGCATTCGTGACATCCCGTCTTGACTTCTGCAACTCACTGCTTACTGGCCTACCAGCATGTGCGATCAGGCGATTATAGCTGGTGCTAAACTCTGCAACTAGGCTTGTCTGTCGTGAGCGACGCAGCTGCCACATTACTCCACTACTAGCCAACCTGCACTGGCTACCGGTCAAGCAACGGATTGACTTCAAGGTTTTGTCGCTCACTTTTAGGTCCCTTCATTCTATGGCTCCAGCCTATCTCTCAGATATACTCCCCCATCAGGCCAAGCATCGTACGACCCGCTTTTCGGAATCCAACAGTCTACAAATACCTCGTACAAACCTTAAATCCTTTGGAGACCGTGCATTTAGTTCGTATGCTCCCAAAGCCGGGAACTCCCTCCCGACCTGTGTCAGAACATCCCCTGACCTGACCACATTTAAAAGGAACTTAAAAAAACACCTATTTAGGTCAGCATTTAGTGGGTACCTGTGATTCGTCCTTCATGTGCTTATGGGTGCTGACGCTGTGCATGCTGCCACTGACATTACATTTGCTACATTTGCATTCTGACCCTGTGCATGTCACCCCTAACTATATTATTCATTGTGTTTGTTTATCAAGCATGATTTTACTTACCATTCAAAATCATTTCACTTTGCAGCAAATGTAATCGCCTAGAGAGAGATTGAGTTCTCTGAGGGCGCTTTATCAAATGCTTTATTATTATTATTATTATTATTATTATTAGTTTACAATGTTAGAGAGGAGTCGTGGGCTGCCCTGTGTAGGAATGTCCACATGGAGAGAAAAAGGAAATGGCCTCGGTTGCTAATATCTAATGGTGATAATTTTATTCGATTGCCAAGTAGCTGGCATCTAGGTATGTGAAATTGCAGAATTAAGGCTAAACACATACTCGGCGTATTATATTAATCTTGCCTAATCTCCATGGAGTTTAGACACTCTGTGTGGGTTCCGGTAGGCTGTCCATTTTATACAAAAAAGACAAGGTCAATAGAGGCAACCCTAAATGGAATGAGTGAGTTACGCCTTATAATCTAGAAGGAGAAGTCCGGCAGGAGTGAACTGACGGAACGATTCTAGTAAGAATGATGTCAGCATAAGTAATGGACTATGAAATCATTATAAATCGCTGGCGAAGAACTCGGAGAACTATTTGACAGGTTGTCACTAATGTGTTGCAGCTGCGATCGCACCCAAGAGAAAATTAATTGACTAGTTTTAGTTGAATTCGAACCTTTGTTATTGAGGGAGTGTGATAAATACAGTCATCTCGCTATTGCTTTCCTTGAATTCAACCTTTGATGTTTTGGAGCCAGTAATGTGCTGTTTTCTATGGCAACCTATATCGCTTTAGCCAAAATTAAAATTGTGAAAAGCAATGGCATAACTAATATCCCGCATTGGTTGAACAAATGCGGTGCAAGTTTTAGAGCTATACAACTATCTCAATAACTGCACTGCTTGACAGAAAACCGGAGAACTTGATGAGCTTACATATCATGTTGTTTTCAGTCCTTCTGCTCGTAGGCTACTCATTCGCTGATAAAGCAGAGAACACCGAAGAGGCTATAGTGTTCGCTTTAATCCAACTCGACGAGAAGATAAAACGTAGTACATTTCTTTTGCATTTACATGAACATTAATAGCTTTCTTGCAAATGAGGCATTTTTTTGCTGTAGGGGTATCGTGAGCGACTACTCAAAACATTTATTTATGTCACTGTTTGCTTAACCAACCAGAGTAACAATAGATAGTCATTCTTTCTTCTTTACTGTATGTATACACTTTATCAAATTACGTTTGTTTTCTTTTGTTTTCAGTTCTTAAATCATGTGTTGTTCAGTGCGGAAAGTGCTAACCCTTTACAAAGAAGTCCTATTACCCGAAAACGTTGACCTATTAGTACCTACGTCAGGGTCGCCGGGCATGCTGAGTGTAACCAACTGCTTCTCTGATGTGGCTAGGAATGTAAGTAGAACTTTTGTCTGCACAAGGTTTTGAAATATTATTATATTTCAAAAGAAAACACATAAATAAAGCGCTATATAGAATTTGGTATGTAAATATATAAATACATAAACGTATATATTGTTATCACACTGACTCTAAGTATGCGAAACAATCCAGTGGTAGAGGAAGCATGCATATTTGCTGTGCATAATTAGTGGCAAAATATGAAAGTTTCGTTTCATTAGTGGAGATTTGAATTAGAGACGGAAGCACATAGAAACGAACGGACAGAGATGCAGGGAGAAAGAGCGACAAAGAGACTTAGCTACATGGATGTGGAGAGAATGAAAGACGGAGAGACAACATTACGAGAATTCAGAGAGTAAAGTAAACAAATTAATAATAATAATAATAATAATAATAATTCACTTGATAAAGCGCCCTCAGAGAACTCAATCTCTCTCTAGGCGCTTCACATTTGCTGTAAAGTGAAATGCAATTGAATGGTAAGTAAAATCATGCTTGAAAAACAAACTACATGGATAATATGGTTAGGGGTGACATGCACAGGGTCAGCATGCAAATGTGGTTAGTGGCAGCATGCACAGTGTCAGCACGCATGAGCACATCAAAGACGAATCACAGGGACCCACTAAATGCTGTCCTAAATAGGTGTGTTCAGATTGCTGAGTGAGACATGAAGTGAGCGAGGCAGCCATTAAGAGCAGTGGCTTCTCAGAGGGCTAGTGAAAAAGTCCAGTGAGGATCACACAGAATGCGGATAGAAGGGTGCGGACGTGACAGAGGTAGAAAAGGCACTGCCTTGTTTGGACCTGAATGGTATCCTATTTACGTTTTCACACGGACCTTTCAGTCATCATAGAATCTTAGAAGTTGGCTAGCACAAACCCATTTAAATTGAATATGAGCTTTCACAAAGAACTATGCTAATGTTGATAAATTTAGTTTTAATAAATATCAAGAAGATTAAAACTACCTGTCCTTATGTTAGTCATTCTTCTTCCATAATATTTCAAGTGGTGGCACATAGCTCCTGATGCCTGCAGGAGAGCAATAACGGGGGAATTTATTTTCCACTCATTTCTCTTTTTATAGGAGTAACTTAGCAAACGTTTTGCAAGAAACGTTAGTACACAGATCGGAGACTTGCTTGGCGTCAATGTTCAACTTGCGTCACGATGTTTACTTTGCTCAATCGTGATCAGAATTGTTCTCTGATATAGGGTTTACCGTAATTCCCAAGATCGAAATTTCAAGTCACTAGTCTTATGATAAGACCAAAACTGAAAGGGCATGGCGTTGCTCAAGTTCTGTCAGTTAAAGTTGAATTGCCAGACAATCTTTCGTAACCTGCATAACTGGCATATATTTAATAATCTGAAGCGAATGTACTTTTGCAACTTGAGTACAACTGGTGCATAAATAGACTTACAGTTAGCAAAGGGACTCATGAAGACCCCTGTAAGCATTTGCAAATGATATGGATTTTAAATTACATACCAACGAGACAGTTGCTAACACAGAGTAATCGACTGCTGAGACTGCTCATCCCTAAAAATGTACATCGCCCTGATCAGATACTACAGGTCCGTGTTGACGATGTCAATGCAGTTGATAATAACAATGGTTAATTTCCACAGTTCCTCACTATTAATATCTCCTAAACCTCTGGTAGCATTAACATCTCAATGAGCATTATATGGTCAGACATAAAATGTACGGTAAATGAACGTAAATATGGTCAGCAGAAACTTACCAGTTTTTAATAAACTTCACAACCTAGCGGACAAATAACAAGAACTGAGCAAGCTTTACTTGAAAAGAGTGGGGTTTTAGCAAGCAGTAAATTTATAACAGCAGTTTCTGTTGAAACATCTGTCGGGATTGCATTTCATGATTGGATGCATCACAAGGTGTAGTGTCCTCACAAGAAGATTGTATCAACTCCTGAAACAGTGAAAATCGACCGAACAGTTAGTAAAGGGCTTAGCCTGCTAAGGAAATAGTTCTCGTATGTAGGCTTAAACCAAAAAGTGGGTTCTCAAAAAGAGCAACGGAAATTGAGGTTTTAGAAATGCTTTATAGGAAGGAATTTCAAGTCGGATGCAAGTTTCGTGATGTGGCTATTACTTAGCTTACGGCGTAAAACTCTAGCTGCCAATTTTGGCTAAATCTGCAACAATAAAAAAGTGCACAAGTGCAAAAGTGCACAATTGCATGGGCTGGAAGAAAAGCAAAAAGAGGTTTCCTGAATTTGAGACGCAATTAAACAAGTTATCGACCAATTTGGCTAGATTTATGTAGTCACAGCCACTAACAACATTTGCAAAGTAGCGAGGCTGAAAGTTGGCAGATTTAATTGCTGTGCTAGTATGAACCTTGCAAGAACAGTTCCTTGAGAATGGTGCACCTATATTTTGCTAAGATTATATAACAAAAATGCTGGCAGAGCCAATTTTTAGCTTCAGATAGTTACACTAATATTTGAGGCTCTACTGCCATTACCTTTGAAAATATATGCTGCCAGCTGAGAGCTAAAATTAGGACTACTGTCTGAAGGCAAGTTTAACATAAATTAAGGTGCCGGAGAAGAAGTTTGTACCTTCGTTATTCACATGCATAGAAATATAATCTTAGGTGATCTTTGGTTATCTTAATAGCAGAAGATTTTATTAATAGCTTCAAGAAGTTGGCATGTCAAATATTACCTACATTTATCGTGCAGTTGTTGTCAACGAGAAGATATTTGCCTGTTTTCATCGATGCTTAGTAGTCTTTCCAGAAGATAGAACCTAAGTTAGTCCTATAAATATGTGCTATGCCACTTGAAGACAGGACGAACTCATGTGTAAAAGGTAGCTCGCTTGTATCGTGCGCTAAGAGCCGCGATGGCACACTAGGTAAGGCGGCTGCTTTCATAACCTCGGTCCCAAGGTCGTGAGTTCAATTCCTGTGGTGGGCGATCCTTTATCACCACTGCAAGCGGTGGTGACAGCCGTAAAGACTCTTCTGTCACTATACAAAAAGAGGCGGTTGAATCAGCTTGGATTCATTATTAATTCCTTATTATTAAGAGGACCTAATATCTTTTGAGGCGCAGCAATTAAGCCATTTAATTCCAGCCGGCATCCTGGGTCGTTCGATACCTTCACCTATACATTGGCTCAATTAAAAAGTGTTATTCACTACAATATACGAGTAAAGTTCTTGGTAATGATTGATACTAATCATTATCTTAAACTACAGGCAGACTACGGAGGAGAGCAGAGATGTTGGGTAAGTTTTGCTAAGAAATGTGTAATGCCATTAAGGCAACGCAGTCTCAGTTGAGGTATTTCATGGAAAAAGACTGTAATTACTTGGTAGACTGGAAGTGGTTATCCACCAGTTATATGGTTTATCTACAGCTCCCTACCGTGTCTTCAATAGAAGGAGCAAGAGGGAGACTGATTGAAATTTGTCTTGCTAAATTATGCTCGAATTGAACCCTTCATTGTCTATCGGATGTTTGTATAGCCTTCTATAGAAGTGCTAGGGCAGCTCCTGCTCTTAATTACATGTATGTAATGTAATGTATCTTCGTCTGTAACTCCACAAAGTCATAAAGACCATGTGGGTGTTACGCAGGAGAGTTTTGTATAGCGCACTCACAGCCTAAGAGGCTTTCGGTACGCATTCGGTAGCCAACAGACTTCATCTCACGCAACAAAGAGAACGTGGGTAGCATAGCAGAGTCAGGAGAGTAGTTGAGGTAGTGAGTAGCATGGAAGTAGCAGCTCAGGACCGCCGAAAAGGATGTGCCATAGTCGGCAGTAGGAGAGTAGTTGTCGTTGCGTTAGAAATTGTGGAAGCGAGTTCCACAGTCTAGGACCTGCAGAGCTAAAGCTTCTGTCGCCAACTGTCTTTAGGCGGAGGAATGGGACAGCTAATTTATTGTCCACACAGGACCTGAGGGCGCGAACAGGCTGAAACTGATGCAGCAGTTCAGCTAGGTACGAAGAAGCCAAGCCGTGGCGGGCCTTGTGGGTCAGCGTAAGAACTTAGCTCTGTATCCTTTGCTCAACCGGCAACCATCCTAGCTCTTTCAGCAAAGGAGATACTGTATCTAGCTCGTCATGCACAGAGATAATAAATCAATGCCCGACAGAACGAAGCCATGAGAATTTGAAATGCTAGCTGAATGCAAAACTTCTTTCCCTAGGATCGAAATCTATGGATCACTTCATTAGACACTGCCATTCCAACCTAATTAAGGAGCCGCTCAAACTTCATTCTGATCCTATTGCAATTTTCTGTATAAATAAAAATCAACAAGTGCTAAAAATTAGAAATGATAATTTAAGTGATGGCGATAAATACAGATAAGTTTGTACTAGTGTCACCGTAATGTGCCGAATAAAACCTTTGAAGTTAGTTTCAGGAGCACCGTTTTCTAATTTTAAAAAGATTCAACAAACTGGACACAAATAAGTTACAGCGAAACGTGATACCACTACACGCTTAGAAATTAATTAATCATGCCAAAAATAAAGGGCCACGTGCAACTTTCGTATGGTCATGTCAGAGCGATGCAGTCAAATAGTCACAGTCTCAAATAAATGCAGATCCTCGAAAACATGTAAACTAACATTTTCAAGGTAAATGCAAAAGAAAGCTTAGATTTTAGGTGAATAATAAGCTTCAATGCATTCACCTTTAACTTTGATTATTTATTTTTAGGAGCATTTGCATTATGCTAAACTGAAAACAAGTGCTATTTTTGATCCAGCTAGTCTGGCATTCGTGATCAGTGTTTTAGCTTTTTAGATAGAAAAAAAGTTGAATTTCAACGGACTATTAAAGTAATCTGGATAATGCATGTTCCCTTCTGTATATCAAAAAATCCATAAAGACACGTGGACGTTAGGCTGAAGATTTTCTTATAGTGCACTCACAACCCAAAAGCCTTCGGTATGTATTAGGTAGCCAAGAGACATCAACTTACGCAACAAAGAGAAATTAAAAAGTTGGTCCATGCATTCGTGACATCCCATCTCGACCTTTGCAACTCACTGCTTACTGGCCTACCGGCATGGCCGATCAGGCGATTGCAGCTGGTGCACAACTCTGCAGCTAGGCTTCTCTGTCGTGGACATGGCAGTTGGCGCATTACACCACCTCTCGCCGACCTGCACTGTTTACCAGTCAAGCAACGGATTGACTTCAAGGTTTTGTCACTCACTTTTAGATCACTTCATTCTTTGGCTGCAGCCTATCTCTCAGATCTACTCCCCCACCAGGCCAAGAAGCGTATTACCTGCTTTTCGAAATCCTACAGTCTACAAATACCACGTACACACCTCAAATCTTTTGGAGACCGTGCATTTAGTTCGTATGCTCCCAAAGCCTGGAACTCCGTCCCGACTTGCGTCAGAACATCCGTTGACTTGACCACATTTAAAGAGAACTTAAAAACACACCTATTTAGGACACCACGAAGTGGGTCCGCGTGATTCATCCTTCATGTGCTTATGCGTGCTGACACTGTGCATGCTGCCACTAACCACATTTGCATGCTGACCATGTGCATGTCCACCCTAACCATGTTATTCACTTTTTTTGTTTATCAAGCATGGTATTACTCACCATTCAATTGCATTTTTCTTTGCAGCAAATGTAAAGCGCCTAGAAAGAGATTGAGTTCTCTGAGGGCGCTTTATCAAGTGCATTATTATTATTATTATTATAATCAATCAAGGTGGCTCGGTTACTTAGTAAAAGCAAGAGGCTCCACCCATCTGTGCTTAGTATTCTTCCTCAGTGGAAAGTGAATAGTTCTGCAAACCAGACCGGATACTAAGAGCCAGGCATAAGTTTGCCCTTTACATTCACGTCGAGGCTCTGCAGGATTACATGCTGCAGCGCTCGACAGTCTACTGTACGGTTTTGGCTAGCTTCTGCCTACGCTGAAAATTTCCAAGTGTATGCAACAAGTTTTTCTTGTATGGATTTGGAGCTTCAATTCATTGCAGTACATTCAAAGTGCGTGCATTTTTATAATGATAGCAAAATCAAAGAGACCAGTAAATTTGCATATGGCCGTCAGCTTTCCTGGTTCTGCCTATACGCATTGAAAAAGAAGGATGTAGTCGCGGTTCCATTTATTAAGTAAAACGACTACATATTTGCATTCACTTATCGGAGATGTAATGTATTGCCAAGTATGCTGAACTGTCGTAACAGCCTTATCAAGGTCTGTCATTACTTTAAAGAAATACAATACAGCTGTTCCAAATAGCTTCTCATATTACATTATCTAATTTTTAATAAAGCTGACAGAAGCTTTGTGGATGCGTAGTGGCATATTATATTTTATCGACTGCTAGCGATGTCAGTGGATTCTAGTAGAACACACTCCTAACGATGAGGTACTGTGAGCTTAGTAGTTGGGACTCGTCTAGCTTGCACATCCGCATGTGTACTATCGTATCATTTCGAGAGGATATATATTTGGGACAGTGGATTGTATCGTGTACAGATAATATGCGTCTTGCCCTAATACGAAGTGATCTTTATTCATGAGCTTTGAGTGCATCACGGCGAGAGCTCTAAGATCTCATCTACAAAATACATTCACCTTTACCTTCATCGGCCTAGCTGCTCAATCACTGGGCAAGACAGCATCGGTTCTACAGGTGGGAGGATTTCGCAGTTTGCCATCTGCCAGTATCAGTTTCACAGGTCTAAATGAAATTTAATGATTTCATTAGGTCAATGTTCAAAGCCACAAAGCTTGGTCACTCTGTGCTGGTATGAGATGAGCAAGGCATATTGTTTGGAGCAAGACTTAAGGGCTAACTGAATGCGATTAGTTATGAAGATGAAGTCACCGACCGTGCTTCTGGCATGAGATCGCTTGTCAAATAAAGTAAGTGTTCAAAATACGAGCACTCATATTTCATATTGTGAGCAACAACTCATACCCAACTGTGTGGAAAGTTTCCCTTCTGTGTTCTTCCTATATTTTTTCCGTCATTGGAGCTTGCATGAACTTGGATTTATTTTATGACTCAGGAGATTTCAAGCATGTTCGCAGGGCCGCAATGCTTTTTAACTTGTAATTAACTATAGCAAATACATGGTCCACAATAAATCTGGAAATATCCCATGACACTAAAACTTAATCAAGTTTACTCAACGACATTCTACTTGTGACGAGAGGATTTTGCCACAACTATATCGCCAAAGTTGTTTCAGCAGTCACACCATAACTGAATCCGAACGAGAACAACTTAGATAGGGTCGGATATCTAACTAGTTGTAGCTTCCACTTTGAATCACCCTTATGTCTAATCGTTGAATAACTAGCTCCTGGAGATGCATTGCCATTAGAAGTTTGCCGACCAATCGCATTTAGCTAACTTGCAAACGTCAGGCAATCGATTCGATTGACTCGCTCCCGTGTTTCGTGCACAAATATTTGTTCTGGCTATTTCAAAAAAATCTTTTCTTTCAGACGTGGCTTAATTAGTGTAATGCCCTCATCCCTATAGGAGTAATGTAGGAGTTGTGTCCCTCAAAACACATTTCTTGATATTTCTCAAATAATAATTGACCAACAGGCTTGCAAATTTGCACAAACAACAAGGGAAACACAATCTATCTTTTGATGTAACTATTGTGCCACTTTGACCTTCTGATGACCTGTAAAAATCAAGGTCAAACTTTCGGTTCAGTATATCTCTTCGTGTATTAATCATAATGCACTTCACAGAGCGCCTTCAGTGAACTCAATCTCTTTCTAGGCGCTTCTAATCCATCAGATTCATTACAATGCATTGTAGAAATATTTCAAACCTCTCAAAAGATGCAGACTACTTTTGTGTACCCCGGCAGAATTCCCAAAGTAAATCATACATTTTTTGAGGTTTAAAAAATCAAATAAGTCGGGAAAGCGTCGACCGTGCGACAAAAAGGACAGTAGTGCTATTATGCTCACTCGTCAAACAACCAGCTTGGACAATCCATGTGTTAAACAATACGGCAAGAGCACACATTCCAAATTTCAGGTCGGTCTGGCCATAGATGGCCAATCTGTAGCATCTCAAAGGCTCAAAGCCTAACTTCAGGAAGCAGTCACAGTTGCCAGCTTATAGCTCCACTAGCCGGTAGCACATACGCTGACGTAAAAATCCCACTACCGTCATAACTCGTTGCCAATACTGTCAATATGTCTTTCTGTAGGAGCTCTGAGTTCAAGCTGTCATCCCGAATGATGAACATGAGGTTAACCGTCCCTCTGCCAGCATTCATACTTGCAGCCTCTAGATCCCAAACCAGAGGTTTGGGCAATCGCAAAGACAACCAACGACCAGCAGAAAATCGACGGTCAATTAGGTACCATGTATTAGCAGCCCATGCTGAGGAATGAATAGACAAATGCATTAAAAGAGGTAATTTCTCCGTCTTCAATACAGACAGTCTCCCGGGTCTGACCGAGGCAGGAAGTACATGGTGACAGACAGACACATGATCAACCCAGTGCAATTGCTAGCAGCTGGGCGATCGTAACTAAAGACCAATATGCACGGGCGACGGCTGGAATGATGTGTAAGTGTAGAAAAACATACATTCCAAATTTTAGGTTTATTGGATCACTATTGTCGGAGATATGACATTAGCGTGATAGCAAAGGTGGGCACGATAACTCATGTACCAGCAGCAGTCGAACCACCCAGGAGTCTAGTCCGCTTTGGCCAAAGCAAATATCAAGCTGTAAACGGCATTAATCAGAACTTAAAATTACCTCAATTTCCCTTAAATAAAATTGAATCAATATTTTTTGACTGATTATAAGTGAACGACGCGTTAGCTCCGTCTAAGTCACCAGGCTGACCGACCACTGACCATATTGCCTTGTGGATCATGGCCACTACTGGAACCGAATCAACAACCTCATGATTCAGTAGGTGCAGTTGTAATGGACTGCTTAGTTACGGCGGCCCCAGAGGCAGTAAAGTCTTAATAAATTATCCCGAATGATAGTCTACTTGCTTAACAAAAGTCACTTCCAGTCTCTAAGATGACGTAAACATACAAATGTAAATATATTTCTGCAAAGTAAATAAGGAGTGGGCCTTGAAATGGTATTTGTGGCTGGTTGCTATGGGTGGGGCAGGAAGGCTGAAGCCCGACTAGGCCCCGGCCAATAGGGTTTCTGCTTTTATGATCTTGTTAACAACCCATGGGACATTCGATACCGAGGTGGCCTATGTTTTTTTAAATATAGCATATTTTTGGTAGTTTAAACTTATGTTCTGCGGGTCCTTTTACGGCTGAGTACCTTATATTTACAAAGTTCACCACGAACGGTCGGTTCCGGAGGTCGGGTTTAAAAAAACAACTGTTGAATTGGGTGTACAACTTCCGGTTAGAGTATCTCTTACAAAACAATTTTATTTACCATCTTCAGGTCATCTGCCAACCACCACAATTTGGGATTGCGCTTATAACTGGTTTGTCTTTTAACAGGAAAATTTCCGAAGAACAGAAAATTGTTGGATATTTGTTTAAATTCCCCGTAAACTAATAAGCACGTCAGATCGTGCTCTATGGCAACATTTCGACAGTATATATATATATTTAGGACACAGACTTGGCATATATCATAATTTACTTGCGTACAACCCTAATATAAGCTAATCTCCGTTAATAAACTTTACGTACACGGACTCGGCCCAGCTCATCAAGCACTAGGCCAAATACTGTTGGTACGAAAGCTAGCAAACCTACTTTTCTGCTGCCAGTATCAATTTCGTAGGCCGAAATAGAAACTTCGTTATTTTATTTAGCCCAATGTCGACTTTTAGAAGCTAGATAACATGGAGTTGGAATTTAGGAGCAATCCATAATGTTTGGAGCGAGCCTTCGTTGCTTAACTGAATTCGATTAGGCATACAGATAAATTTGCCGAACGGGATTCTGGCATAAGTTTGAGTGTCCAATAAAATAAAGGTTGAAAATACAACCATGTGTCATAATGTAGATAGTAACTCATGACTAACTGTATGGAAAGTATTACTTCGTGGAACGTTTTCTACATTTTTTCATAATTTAAGCTCGCAGGATCACAGATTTTATTCACAACTATGGGCACCTCAATCATTTATCAGAAAAGCTGTTTTTTTTAATTTGAATCAATTTAGGAAATTATATATTGCTTAGCGCTCTCGAAATATCAAAAGCGTATTAAGTTTAGGCAATGACAACCCAATGTTGATGGCCGGATTTCGCTTCAATGATACCTCCAAGCTGTTTCAGGAGTCAAGCAATAACTTTTTTTGTAAGAAAAGGGTCGCCAGTGTCGGGCATCTGACTTGGTCTGTTGTTGGTACTATGGATCTCTCGTATGCCTTATTACTGACTGAGCAGTTTCTGGAGATGCATTGCAACTCGGAGTAATCTGACCAATCGCATGGTAGCTCGCACGTAAATGTTAGGCACTTGATTATGTTGACTGCTCCGGGTCGTTTCGCGCATGAATGTTGTTATCGTCATTTGTTGGGTAAGTTTAGGCATCGGACTTTTAATGAGTTGAAACGGCACATCTGGAATAAAAAAATTGAAAATATGAACCCAGCTAAATGAGGAATTGGGTTTTTAAATGCTGTAAAGAAAATATTACTAAAACACTATATTTCACTTCCTGTGGGCTCACTTCGCTGATTTGTAGTAGAGTTACACGTTTACTACAGGTGACTTCCACAATTAATTGTCACAATCTTGCCACTTGACCAGAAAAAGACTAACGTAATTTTTCTTTTAAATCATTGGAGAATGCAATGAGGCTGAACAACGTTTTCCCTATTAATTTTCTTTAAGTTCCCTACTTATAAAGCTTTATCACATGGTAAGATATAAAAGAGATCTCCACCGTATCACGTCGTTAGTAGTTCAAAGCAAAGCCTCAAAATGAAGATTTAGTTTGTGGTAATGTACACATTGCTGAACTAAAGTATTTACTTTTAGACCACCTTATGAAATGATGATGACTGTTTACATCTGGTGGAACCGTGTAAGAGTTTTCCCTTTTTGTTTTTAGTTTCTTAACTAGAGGAGGTATCGATTCAGTCACGATTGTGGTTAAGGATTTCGATGCGTCCGAAATGAACTCATGAGCAATTGGCGTCTTTTCAAGTTTAAATGGGTGTATCTCTTGTACTTAGGCTGCAGCCTGTACTTTAGAGGACGGGACGTGTTCATCAATTATAAGGTGGATTTGGACCGAGACTCTGATTGTTCACAGAAGCAACAAACATTAGCTAGAAGAACACATTTTAATAGTTAAACTTTCTAATTTCAGTCTATGACTAGGTTCGCCCATATGTAAGTTACCACTGACTTTGTTATTCATGTGAAGAAATTGCGCGACCATCGAGTACAAATATAAAAAATCCATGCAGTACATGAGTTGACAAACAGTGCCATGGTATGAGGCAGAGGGCAAACTCGTCACGTGTAAAACTAAAAGTTGACTGCAGGCTATTCCATTTTGTGGTTTTGCATGGATATCTCAAGTGCAGAATACAAAGTATTCTATATCAATAGGATCTGGACAGGAAGTTAGCTCAGGAATGACAGGCATGGCGGTTCCGTTGAATTTCATTGTACTCGGCACTCGCGTTCAGCAGATCTAATAGAGTTTCCATCTAACTGGATTCAGTTCAGCGCTACTAGAAATGCCAAGGCGTGATTTTTAATGCTTGGGAAGAGCTTGGCAAAGACTATCATCGACGCCGCATAAATTTAGAACGAAACCGCACCATAAACAATGCTTCAATCTGAGACCCTTCGATACGCTTAAAAAGCTCAAAGCTTTGCATAGACCGACAGGTGACTAGCCGTAAGCCAAACTGGAATGCATGTGCTGTAGTTACAGTATTTATAGAGAGTTTGGTAGGTTAAAGAAGAGAAATGGGTATGCATTTTACAAGAAAACCACATGGTGACTAAGCGGAAGTAGCTTCGGTTCAGTTTCTTGTGATGCTTTGTAACCGGTTAAATAGCAAAAGCCAATAGGACAGGTGCTAGTACACCAGCAGTGGCTGAGGAAATGCTTATGGCGAATTACGTCAGTGTTGCATAGCATCATGAGACTGTTGCATGCAACGACTAGCCACACTGGTATGCTGACCCTGTGCATGTCACCCCTAGCAATGATATTTATGCTTTTTTATAGAAAATTAGGATATTTCCATTCACAATTCGATCACGTTCCCGTTACATCAAATGTAAAGCGCCTAGAAAGAGATTGAGTTCTCTGCGGGTGCTGTATCAAGTGTATTATTGCTATCATGTCTATGGAGTCCGGAGAGTGGAAATGCCAGCATTTCAAGCTATACCTACAGAGAAACAAGGAACCATGCTGGTGACACACTTGCATTCAGTCGTAGCATCAGACTCCCTCCCTGGCTTTCCTCAAAATACACAGAGAGGCGGTCCGTTGGCATACAAATTGACAATCATTGAGCAATGAATATCAAAGCCTCCTTTTTACACTCTGTCCCACCACCTCATTTGCGACAGACATCGGATATCACTTGGCAATCTGTGTTTCGTCCGTCGCTGACTCCCAGTTCATTAAGCCGCTTCGTCTAGTGCTAATCCAGCCGGTAAGATTTATCGTAGTAAATCCCACTTAGTAACCAATTAGAGCTTGAAAACCACAATAAAGCCGTGGCGGCCACGATCTTAGCTGAACAGCTCTTGTACTTACCCCAAACAGAATAAAACGGAAGAGGCTTGACACATTTTTAGCAGGTGACTGATACATTTGGCTCGTTTCACCTTATTGCTGTGCATCCCTTGGTAATGAATTTCTGTGATGGTAACGTTGAGTTGAAATTATTATTTTAGTAAATGATGTAAATTGTTATTACCGACAAATACACGATGTAAGCTACAGCAATTAATGCAGCTCTCGTTCGTCCACAAGAATCGACCCAGGCTTTACTGACCTAGGTGGCTGGGTAATGCTACTTGATATGATAAATGGCAGGGATACTGATCTAGTCCTCTGATAGTGATAAACGTATAAATTAAATATCCAGTCAGATGTTTCAGCAGCTAAAGTAGGTAGTCGATCAAAAATAAACATTAAAATATGGGTTGGAACGGCGAGAACATAAGTCAGACAGATTGAAACTGATATTAATTGTTTCCATTCCTGAAATTTAAGGGCTGCGAGTCGAGAAAAAGGCAATCTATAGCCAAGATTTTGTAGAAGCCAAAGGTAAGTAAAAGGCTGGCAGCTGTGTTTCCCTCGATAGCTAAATAACGGTGTGCTTGTTAGAGCCACGCCCAATAAAGCCGTTGGTATAGGTAATGGGATTTCTAAAGCAAGTTTAACGTTCCATTTCAGATAAATACTCAGGAAAACTGTAAAGAATTGTAACAATAGCTCATGGGCTCTCTTCGTCACTGCCTGTCTCGGTTCATTACATCGGCCTACATGGACCAGCTAGGGATTTTTGTGGCAATCAGTTCGCCGGACACAAGCACACGGCACCACCGGCATTCGTCGGGCGTCAGCTGTCATTGTAGAGATACGATCGTGCTGCTTGTGGCCTTCTTCATTGTAGACACGAAAGTAGCTGCACCAAGTGCGAAGCAAGGCTACTTTGCGTGAGACTCAGCTGAGGAGCCACGAGGCTTCTGCGTGTCCAGCATTGCTCAGCCAAGCAGATATTCCTACCGGGAACGAAGGAGAAATGTGGGTGCCAGGCATGAGTTCAGTGGTAGCATCGGATCCACTCGCCAGTTTTTCTCTGAATGCACAGATAGGCGGTCCTTTGGCATCAAACTTGGCAACAATTCAGCAATGAATATCAAAGCCTGCTTCTAAGGCCCTGTGCGACCTTTTTGGTTTCGACAAACATTGAACATCTCTTGCAGTCCGTGTTTCGCCTGTCGCTGAATCCCAGTTAGTTAGGGCGCCAAATCTAATGCAAATCAAGTTTATTAAGATTGTTCGTAACGAATTCCTCTTTGCGAGCATTTAGAGCTCGAAAAGTCACAGTGAAGCTGTGACGGCCAAGTTCTTAGCTGAACAGCTCTTGTACTTACCCCGAACGGAATAAAGCCAAAGAGGCATGCCCAGTTTTTAGCAGCTGAGCAATCTATTTTGCTCGTTTCCTTATATCACTGCCGTTCCCTGGGAAATGCATTACTTTGATAGTAACGTTTAGTTACAATTATTATTTTAGTAAGTTATGTAAATTACTATTACCGACAAAGACCCGATATAAGTTACAGGAAGTAATGCAGCTCTCGCTCGTCCACTAGGCTCGATGCAGGCTTTTATTAACGTAGGCGGCTTCAGTAACCCTGCTCGATATGATTGATGGCCTGGATACTGGCCTAGTTCTCTCAGAATGGTAGAAAAATAAATTAAAATATAAGTCAGAGGGGCCGGCACCAAAATTAGGTAGTTGATCGGCAACATTTTTTGCTATTCTTTATGTAAGTATGTATAATAATTTTCTTCACCCTCCACTTCCACAAGCTTCCTACTACATCGCTAACGAAGCTCCCAAGCTACGGTAAGTGGTCGAACTTGTACTTCGTCCGTGTTTACCTCTCAATGAAGGTGTGGCTGGTGCTAAGTGGTCTCTCTTAAAGTTCAGTGAAGTGACCACCTAACAGCGGCCGTACCTAAAACCACTGCAACAGTTACTCGTAAAGTTGCTTTGCTTCTTTATAGCAAAAACCTCAGCATTCTATATAAGCAATTTATGGGACTATCTTGGCCACACGCATAAATAGGAAACAATGGGAAGATTGCACTACACCTGATCCATACTTGAAGCAAGTTGCAGACTGCTGCTTGGTGCACTTGGTCGTAAAGTGGTGGGTACAGCTGCTGCTAGCGACTACCAAGGAGCAATTTTAAATGCATGACATAAACATATATGCAGACTATCCTTATTTTAATTGATCTCTTTTAGAATCTTTATGTGCACTTGAAAAGAGCACTGGCTCGCGGCTTGTGGTAGGCGACATTGTAACATGCTTGATTTTGTCGCAAGCACAGAGCAGTAAATGCCAACTCCCGACAGCATAGAGAAAAAACTAAAGTACCGTGCTAATGCCGTTAGAAGAAATCGGGCTCCCTACATTGTAATGTCTTAAAGTCTGGGAACTTAGCGGTTCCACTCGAGAATGAGCTGTGCCCTTCGGGAATTGGCAGACTGAACACACTGACTCCAAGGTATTGGATCTAGGCTTTTGACACTGCCAAATAACTTGAGCTTTCGCAAACTAAAACAAGGCAATATAATACTATTAATAAGCCATTTTTATTTCAGTCGATTTTGTGCAGTTTTCTCAGTGAAAGGTGCAATCTCGTCATAAATGTCGGCTATTTTCGCGTCGTAGCAATCAATCATTACTGAGATGTCAGATAGTGGATTGAGGAGCGTAAGGCAAGCAGATTTAGTCTCAATAACGGCTTCGAGATCAAGGGTGTTAAGGTTTCGCTAGGTACAGGCAATTTGAGAGGAGATTGCACACTTTATATGAGATTTAAATGTGTTTAGGCGAGCTAAATTCTATAGTATTTGGTTTTTATAGCTCGACGTGGTAGGAAATAGTTAGTTAAATGTGTGACATTCGATCTTACCATTGCCATGCACATAAGTGTCGGGAGATAGCTATTCACTACATGCAGGAGCTGCGAAAGTTATGACGTTAATAAGTTATCGAAATGAAAGTTGACGTCGCATATGGGGAATATACATCGAATTCATCAAAACAGAATCGAAATAACATCCAAGGGTTAGTAGACAAAGATGCAGTAGGTACCTGGGAGACGATAGACTACTACCCCCATTGGTAGGTTGTGGTCTGGTGAACAAAATACAAGTGATTTGAAATACCGCTTCCAGTAGACTGCAGAGATCATTCGATTACCAGAGTAAAATTCTCATGATTCCACCTCCAGTTGCCACTGATGACGTTATCAGTTTAGTTTGCCGATATTGGAATGGTTTTGATTAAGGCCAGAAACTGGAGGCTGTATTCTTAAAAAGGGTCGCTTGGAACGGCCATCGCCAAAATCAGACAGAGAAAGACTGATACGCATTATTTTCATTTCAAAATTTTAGCACTGCGAGCCAAGAATAACTTAATTTATAGCTAAGATTCTGTAAATGCCGAAGGTGTGTAAAAGGTTGGAAGCTGTGCTTCCCACGAGAGTAACATAGTTTTGTGCTTCTTAAAGCTAGTGCCAAAAAAGCCGCTGGTATAGGTCGAGGGCTCTCTAAAGCAACATTCAACATTCAAATACCGTTTCAGATAAAAGCTAAGGAAAACAATGGAGAACTGTAACGTTAAGCTGTGGGCGCTCTTCCACATTGGCCGTCCCTTTTCGTTTCATCGGCCTACACGGACGAGTAAGGGATTCCTGCGGTAAGTGCTTCACCAGTCGTATGGCTCCGGCTTCACTAGCATTCGTCGGGCGTCAGCTTACAGAGTACAACACCGATCACAGTGCTCGTGGTTACTTCACTCCTGACACGAAAGCCGCTGCACCAAAAGTGCAACAAGGTCATTTTGTGAGCCGCTCAGCTGAGGAGCCAGGCGGCTTTAACCTAGCCAGTGGTGCTCAGCTGTCCAGCTATACATGCTCAGGAACGAGGGAGCAATGCGGGTGCCACGCGTGCAGGCAGTGGTAGCATCGGATTCACTAGCCGGCTGTTCTCTGAATTCACACAGAGGGGCCTCGTTGTAACACACCTGGCAATGATTCATCTACGACTGTCTAACCCTTCTGGTTAAACCCAGTGCGACCTCAGAGTCTCGGCGGACATTGACTACCACTCGGCAAACCGTAGTTTGCCCGCAGCTGCATCCAGTTTGTTAAGCCGCAGACCCGAATTCAAATAATACTTTGTAGGATTTTTCATCAAATACCTCTAAGCTGGCATTCAGAGCTTTCCAAGCCACGACGAAGGTTTGGCGGACACGATATTCTCTAAGCAGCTCTCATGCTTGCCGTGAAGAGAATAAAACTAGAGGCGTGTCACGCATTGTTCAACTTCAGCTATCCAGGTTGCAGGTTCCAGGTTTCACCACGTTGCTCTGTTTCTTTGGGAAATGCTTTAAATTAATAATGAATTTGCGTCGTCCTTATTAATTTTTGTCAGCGTCGTAAAAGGATACGACTGGCAAGTAAATCTTTCTATTTACACGATACAATGCAGCCTCGGTTCGGCCCTTGAGCTCTGTGCATTCATTAATTGACCTAGGACGTGGGTAAAGAGCCCTAGGACTTTTTAGTCGCCTTGATCCCGACTTTTTCTCTGCTAGTGATAGGCCACTTAATCAAACGCAAAGTAAAAGTGTCTGGTACCAAAAATAATTTTTTAAATGACCCCACCTAATGTTTTGCTTTCGGTAAGTATATAGCATGGTTTTCCTCACCCTTCAGTTGACCGAGCTTGGTAATACATCGCTAACGAAGCAGGTGTTTCGGTGGCGATGTTAGCGGTTCTCGTACTTCCAAGCAGAGAAAAAGTTAAAATCGGCTTGTTAAAGCACCCAAGCTAAGCACGGTGCTCGTTTAACCAGAGTGCCCAGTTTCCCAGCGAAATGAATGAACTTGCTAGTAAATTTATGTCCGACTTATAATTTTTGACGGTGCTGCAAGTAAACATTAGTAGTGAAAAGACACAATAGTAGAGTAAGGAAGTAATACGGCCCTGGTTCGGCTCTAGGCCTCAATGCAGGCGTTAAACGACTCAGGCCACTGGGTAACGCTACTTTGGAATTTTTAGGGGCATAGATCATGAATTTTGTCTGCTAGTGAGAGGGAAATTGGTTATATTTTAGGTCGGATGGGCGGCACCAATGCAAGGTATTTAAACAAAACTACTTAATGTTAGGGTGCTGATAAGTGTATAGCCTGGTTTTCCCACAACCTTCACTTGAGCCGGTGGATGGATTCATGCTACATTGCTCCCATCCTTTAATAATTGTGCTCTCTTTAGAAATAGCATTCATTTATATAGAGATTGAGCCGGAGTACAACGCACGGGGAAGTCTCGAGCTAAGCAAACTGCTAGTTGCTCAAAATTCTGAAGATTCACATTAGCTCGGCTGTTACTGTCACAGCATTTGACGATAAAGAATGTGACATGAGAATGAAAACAATAGCCTTGAAACAGGCAACTGACAAACTGAGCGTGGACATCTTTGAAAAGGTATCGGCCTAGTTTTGGGTTATTATGGCCGCTAAGGAAGGCCATAGCGGAAACATTTTCTAGGTAAATACTGACGGTTAACGTCAGCACAATTTCAATTGGCAAGATATTGATACAACTTCTGCGGTTATGATTTTTGAAACGAATTGTGTATTATCCTAGAGATAAAAAGCATTAATAGGCTTATATTTTACTCTCAGGCGGTAAGGTACTGGCATTGGAGAGGTTTGAAGATTTAGCCTAGACTAAGGGCGGCCTCTGTCAAAACAAAGTCATTATGCTATGGCCTTGGACAAGCTGTTAGACACAAAAACTGCCGTAAATTATGCATTAATCGGTGATGCGACAAAATAATTGATTGCACTAGTTTCAAGACTGTCACCCCAACTGGTATTTTTTGCAGGTCAGCAAAGAATTGCACAGTTGCGAGGGCTACGTTTGCTTGCTTGCCTGGGTTCGTACATTTAAGCAGCTATGATAAATTGGTGTAACTACTTTTACTTACGTGGGCGCGCGCGCGCGTGTGTGTGTGTGTGTGTATGTGCGCGCGCGTGTGTGTATGCGTGTGTGGATGGGGAAATCGATCGATTAATTCGCGGGCTGAAATGCATTTCCGTGAGACGGTCGCATTTGAATCTTCTCATCCTGAGACTTTAATTCTAAACCCACTGCCGACTATGTCACAACATCCCCAGACTTGACGGCATTAAAACAGAAATTGAAAAACACCGATTTAGGACAGCTTTTAGTAGATCCCTGTGACTTTTTTTCATGTGCTTATGCGTGCTGACACCGTGCATGCTGCAACTAACCACACTTGCATGCTGACCCTGTGCAAGTCATCGCTAACCACGTTATTCAGTTTGTTTGTCAAGCATGATATTACTCACCATTCAATCGCGTTTCCCTTTGCAGCAAATCTAAAGCGCCAAGAAAGAGATTTAGTTCTCTAAGGGTGCTTTACCAATTGCATTATTATTAATATTATTATTATTTAAAAAAGTCTCAAGCCCGGTGAATACTGGCGAGGTCTAGAGCTTTTTCACCTAAAGTTGTGCCTAAACAAAAGCTCACGCTACCACGCCGTTTTACAGGATGTAGATTGGAAGATGTCCAACAAGTAGGGCTAAGCGGTGGCCTATTGCCAAAATCGTAAGCCAACTGGTGAGTTATGGCACTGAAAACATTGATCCTGTGAGCATAAAATAACTTAATGTCTGATACATATATTTTGTTTTAAATTGCAAGCACGAGGATATGCTTTGTACATAGGCGGTGGGCAGACATTCTCTTCTATTGTATCTCGTATTAGTTTACTAGTTAGCATACTTTTAAGAGACGATTGAGAGAGGTCAGAAACAGTACTAAGTGCATCAATCTCACATATCGTTGATAATCGATTGATTTGCTGAGTAGGTTGAGCACATTATAAACTCAAACAGCAAGCTAAGCGAAGTTGTGACCTAGTCTGATTTTTTATTTTTGCAATCGTAACCTTTAAGAAAGCTTATATTCGTGGTATTATTTTCCAGCGAAAGCGTAACCTAAATTCTTTTAATGCACATGCAACCCACCCGAGGCAATACAATTTTCAGTAATCAAGATTTAAAGCTTCCGAAATAACCGAGCGAGCGGAAATTGATGTTGACCTTAATTCTGAAAAGCGTGGTGATCTAGGTGCAATATTTTCAGAAGATAGCTGAATAATGTATCAAAAAGTAAGCCTTCTTTCAATAAGGATACATATTGCAACTACCTTACACAATTTTTATTCTGATCGACGAGAGTCAAAATGTCAAGAATTAATTTGACGATGAAAACAAACTGCATAAATACATGTTTCAATTCTTTAGAAATCGATTTTTTTACTGCAGACTACAGTGGAAACTAAAAATTGCTTGTAGTCTAAAAATGCGTTTTTTTTATCAGCTAATGGATTTAAAAGAGTTCAATGATTAAACAAGTAGGGCAACAGCAGGTGCAAGAAGTTAAACCGATTGGAGTAGGAACGTTAAGGGCTCGCTCTCAGAGTTGCTAACAGCGCTATAACTATTTCTGAGGCCAGGCTTTTTACAGGCATTGGGTAGTGATTTTAGCGACAGGCACACTGAGTTTATTGACGCTTTTTTTGAATAACAGTTCATAATGTGTTTAAACTCTAGCTTGATTCGATCGGTTGATCGGCCTGAGGTTTCTAATTTAGAAATCTTTTCATGAAACAGAATCCTCTTTAAAAGAGCCAAAGTGGCAAGGAAAGCATATATTTCTTTTTTTGTAGGTAATATCTAATATCAATTAATTATAAAAATTCTGCGGGGCTACGCTCAAAGCCCTTTCGGGTAAAGTAACAGTCCATGGCAATGAGCAAGTAGCTGACCTGAAGCAGCTTCGCGAATGGGCGGCAGGTAAAATCGGCATGCTGATCTGTTTAGATATGAAGAGAGATGTTCAAGCCATATTGCTGAAAAAATGTGGCTTTAGTATTTTAGGCTGCATCGGATCCCATAGTCAAAGCTCTTCCTAATTCTTATTTTGGACAATTTTAGGGCAGTCTTCAAACACTTCTGGTGATCAGTTGGCTAAAATTGTGTCTAATCAGAGTGATATACAAGTAAAAACGTCGGAACGTTTGCAAGTCACTCATAAAGTATGAACATATTTGAATTTAGACAACTTTATTGCTCTAGTGTTGGTCAGATAGGTTAGGTTAGGTTAGGATAGGTCAGTTAGGCGAGCGTGAAATATGCTTGAGTAGTTTCAAGACCCCTGTTCTCTCTTAACTTGAACTGATAAATTGATGACTCTTTACTAGAACGTCGAGAGCATTTATGGAAAGCGTCTAGTAATTATCATTATAAAAAATACACTTATGTAAGTATTCGTTTTGACTTGGCTGTAAATACATCGCCGGTGGAAGTAAGCCGAGAAGTCGTACGGTAGCTCCCACAGCAATCATACGTGGGATGCTGGCCAGAAGTCTTTAGTGAAATATATTGGAGGAACGCATACGAAAATGTAGGTTATTTTATTTCGTTAACCAATATTTGGCTCTGGAACTACATTCCGTAAACAAGACGCTTATGGGGTTTAGAAACATTTAGTAACCAGAATCAAGACCACTCCAACAACAGATGTAAATTTTAATCAAGATGGCATCAATATCAGTAATAAATTAGCTTAAACCACCAAAAATAGTCATTCATTAGTTCTGAATTAGTGTAGGTTTTCAGGAACGTATTACAGTGAGCAGTCTGCAAGAAAATTCAGGTTGGATAGGGTGAGTTACAAGAACTAACAAAGTCATTAAAGGCAAATCCCGTAAGCTTGGTTTCATAGGAAAGTAAATTGAATAGAAAGATTAAGACAAGTTAAAGAATTATCAAAATAAGCATTTTAACCTCGCGTTCGTAACGTTTCTTAACGCTGAATGTCCCCGTGTTAGTAGTACTTGTCTTTTTTATAACAATAATCATAATAATAATGCACTTGATAAAGCACCCTCAGAGAACTCAATCTCTCTCTAGGCGCTTTAAATTTGCTGCAATGGGAAATGAAATTGAACGGTGAGTAATATCATGCTTGATAAACAAAAAAGAATGAATAATCTGGTTAGGGGTGACATGCACAGGGTCAGCATGCAAATGTGGTTAGTGGCAGCATGCACAGCGGCAGCACGCATAAGCACATGAAGGATGAATCACTGGGACCCACTAAATGTTGTCCTAAATAAGTGTGTTTTTAAGTTCTTTTTAAATGTGGTTAGGCTAGGGGATGTTCTTAAAATAGTTGCTTTAGTGTATAACAAAATAGCCGTTAAGTAATGCTGACAGTGGAAACATCTCTGTTAAATTTAAATAAACTTGAATTCAATTAAAAGAGATTTTAATTCTGAATCACGAAAGTAAAGCCTCCTAATGTTAAATAATTAGCCGTAGCTTAATCAGCAATTAATTTCTATTGCTGTCTCAATAAACGATGTTTTTCATCTAATGTCGAAGCAGTCGACAATTCAGACCACTCGGTCATTTTTCACCGAAACCGAAAACGCGGTATGTGATAGGGAATCTACCAGCCCTCATTTATTGGACCAATAGAATTTGAGAAGTTGAGCTATAAATTCACCTCAGCGATTTTTCCGCCGCAGACAGAACACCGGAGGAAATGACGTGCTTGCAGATTGCATTGTTTCCTGTGCTGTTGCTCATTGCGTACTCATGGGCAGACCAAGTAGGAGGCAACGTCGAGGATGCAATGTTGGTTAAGTCTGAACTCACGGACAAGAGAGGAAGTCGTACGTATTGATTTTAATTGTAGGACCAGCAGTGATTGATTTGCAAACGTTGTAGTTATTTTTGACTAGGTGTGTTGACGTCAATTTGTAATGCGAAATTATCAATTTCAGTATGTCTTGATTGAGTCACTCGAAGTTGTGGCTTTGTCGTGATGGCAATGGTGCTCGTGTACAATGCCATTTGCTCTCTTTTGTTGCAGTTCCGTCGTGTGTCCGTTCGGGTGGACAGTGCAAGACCTACTTTCAAATTTGCATATCTCCGAAACAGGAATCAAATAATTACTTTTGTGATAATGAAAGTGGATTCCGGCATAAGTACTGCTGCATTTAACCAGCATTTAGAATATTGACACTTTACGAGTGTAAGTTTACCTAGAGGCTTCGTAATGTAATGTATCTATATATTTTAAAACAACTGCAAAATGCTAGTAAATAGAATCGCTATGGTTTTTTGTGCTGAAGGAAATGTCCATTTCGACTCCTTGCTTTTGAAAAACTGAGTGGACATCAGACCATCCATGTTGGTTGCACGTATATAGTGACCACTTTTTAATTCTTAATAAGAATTTGTGTGAGCAATTGCTTTGTAAAAACCTTACCATGCTATTTATGCTGATTATCAAGCTTGATGCTATTCACCATTCAGCCGCGTTTCCGCAGAAGATAGTGTAAAGCGCCTAGATAAAGACTGAGTTCCCTGACGGCGCTTCGTCAAGTGTGCTATTATTAATGATAATATTATTAAAATTAAGGTCTACACAATATAATAGCAACAGGAACGGATTCAAAGGGCGAGAAATCAACTTATAAAGAATAAATTCCTCACCCTAAATTAATTTAAAAGTCCTGCCATGTAGGATTTATTAATTGAATCTTCTTTGACTGTCGAATAGTAGTAAGCACAGAACGAGTTTCGTAATGCCCATGCGCCCGAGCACGTTGCCTACACAAGTTAATTTTCCTACATCGCGGTGTATACTATTTTAATGCGAAATCAGCCTATTTACAGTGTGTACAGATCCTTCAAAGATTAAAATACCTCATACGGAAAATACGCCAGCTTTAAAACTGTAAGGTTATAGAAATAATAAGAACCAGTAGGAAATACTGCCGGTTACCAGTCCTGCTACCGTTCAATGCAGTCATATGTGATTTATTTCTGCTCAATATATCGAAAACTAAACATTGCTGATTGCATGTCTTTTCGATACAGTGGTTCTTGCTTTCGTTGCTTTAGATACGTGATAACGTTGGTAATCTTGGTTTTACTTTTCAAATATACACCGAAAATTAGTTTGCAATTTTTAGAATTTCCAGCAGAATTCAAGCTGTTATTTTTCTTTCAGGATCCAGCGGAAGGAAATACTGCAATCTTATCTGATCACGATCCAATCAAGACTCTATGAATGAGTAGTCTGAAAGAAGACTTGTTTTGTTAATAAAATGTCAACAAATCCTCTGCTTTCCTAATTAATCACTCAGACAAATGGGCCCATAGTCACACGAATTCAGTTAGTTGAAGACGCAAGCAAATATGTGTACCTTCATCTTGTTTTCAGAGGAGCATTGCATGAATTTTCACGTACTAATTTACTGAGGCTTACTTTAATACAGCTTTTTGACATGCAAAGCTGGAAGCCTGCGCATCGCTTGTTATTAGAGGATGTTTGCGAGCTAGCGTGCGTATTTAGATCTCACCCTTGAGTGCTACAAAGGCAGTAAGGTTTTAGGTGTCAAGCCCTTCGAAATTAACCCGAATAATTTAAAACTCAATCGCAGAAAAAAAATAAACTTTAGTGTCGATATAAGGTTTATCGTGCGAACGTACCTCATTACTGTACAGATGTGCCAACTCCGTATAGCTGACTACAATGAGTGAATCGAAACTAAAAATTAATAAGTAGCAAGGCGCCCTCAGTTAAATAAGCTCTGTCCTGGGGCCTTACCCGTTCTGCTCAGGAAGCAAATTCATATTCTTCCTAGTAACGTGAAAATTTCAACATTCAATAATACATGCAAGATTTCTTCCTGCAAATATTGTCATTAGTGACGTCACGGTCTTGAAGCACCAAAAATCATGAATGGCCAACCACCAGAACCAGCAGACGCTGTGAGAAAACAATGCATGTTGGACTTATTCCTAAATTTATCCTGTTATGAGGTAAAGTGGAATTGAGTAGTGAATTCGATGCTAATCGAGCAGGCAAATGCAAGGCTCTGTCTCAAAACGACTTGGCGGTCTATCTAGTCACTGCTAAACAACAAGCGGCAGCAAAGCAGGTGGTATACTCCACATGTTAGAGAGCAGCATCGGTGCAACTCCTTGAGTGGTGTGAAACTTAACCTAATTTTTCGGTGATATCTTCGGGTTTTCCACTGCTATCTTCGCTGTGACTATTTATGAGCTGCCCTCGGATATGCTACCCAACACACGGCCTGCTTCGCTTAAGTTTCTATGTCGGAGTTAGACGATACCTACCAGCAGGCTTTCCTCAACTGGTCAGTCAGAACCTTCCTGCATACCGAGTTCGCCGTATCACCAGCTCTGCGTTCAAACCCATTACCCAAAAGATTAAAGCACTGAAGAGTTTTGGTTGCAGTCATATCTCACCCACCGTGGCCCAACACGTCATCGTACTTCTACCGGTAGCCGTTACGAAGTTCCAATTCAAATTCAAAGGGCCAACATCTGCCGGGTCGGCTACATGCCACTAAAATATGAGCTACTTCAACGGCGTCCCACAGTTGTTGGTGAGGCCTTTAAAATTCCGCCCACTAAATGTTCGCTCGCTATAAGCCTATCCACGATCAGGTGGTCCAGATGAAACTAGATGCATTTCTGCTTACCGAAACCTAGCTGACGTCTTGTTTCAGTTCCTGTATATCTGACACTACACCACCAGGTTTCTCGTTCCGTCAGTTCAAAGGTTCTGATAATTTTGGTGGCTGGGTTGCGATTGTTGTTCGTGAATTGCTTGGCTATAAAATGTGCAGATTTTGGCACGGGCCATTGCTTGAATCCGCTGGATTCACGTCCTCATTAAAGGCGATGCCTTGCACTGCTGTGATATTCCGGCCTCCTTCTGGCTGTCTAAACTTTGTTTATAGAGGAGTTTTCAGAGTTCCTAGCTAAATTATTTGTCTGTGCAGGCAGTTACTAATTGCTGGAGACTTTAATGTCCAAGTTGAAAACCCCAGCAACACCCAGGTCCGCTCATTCCTTGACTGTCTAGAAATACTTGGTTTGGTCCAACTCGTTGATCATACCACCAGCATATGTGGCCAAATCCTAGATTTCGTGACCACTAAGGATGTCTTCCCCATAAAATCTGTGGTTTGCCCACTAACGATCTCGGATCATTTTTTGGGTCTTGTTTACTGTAACTGCTCCCTTGTATGTACAGGGTAATATCGTAATTTTTAAAGCGACGTGACTTGCAAAGCATAGACATTGACAGGGTTTTGAAATCTGTTTTGCTGCTCTTCTTAATCTGCACCAAGACTCGAACGACAGCCTCGATACCCTCACTGATGCACTGAACATGACACCGAGGAGTGCTTTTGACAAGCATACACCAGTTAATTCCATCCGCTTATGGAGTCATGGAGATTATTTCAATTTACAAAGAGACTTCAAAAGATGCACCTTGTTACGCGCAGATTTGAACGTAGTTTAAGCAACCGGGGTTCGATGTAGATCTAGTCAATTTCGAATACTTTGAGTCCACACAAGAAAGCTTAAAAAAGCCATACATTCATTTTTCACTCAAAAAACAGAATTCCTGCTAGTCGGACCCTAAACAGATTTATAAGACATTAAGCTATTTACTTTCCAATGATGAGAGGTCGTACTCCCCAGATATTAAGGGCTCAGCCATAAAAGTTTCAGCCTTCATCACTAAAAACATTGAGCACATCCGTGCCTCCTCAAAGCCCCCGTCCAGGTAAAGCGATTGCAGAATCAAAATCCGTGACCTTCCTAAAAGGTTTTCTGAGATTTCTGCCTTAGATGTGGCTATGCTAATAAGGTCTAGCAAAAAGAGGTTTCTCCTGAAGACCTCATGCCATCGTTTCTCCTGATAGCCATATACCATCATCTCTGTAGTTTCCACTGGCAGAGCTACTTAGCAGTACCATAACCGAGATTTCCAATGCTTCTTTTGAAAAGGGGTCGTACTCAAATCCTTCAAATCGGCAATATTTAGACCAAAACTTAAACAACCTAGGTTATATGCAGAGGACCTTGAAACCTATCACCCAGTTTGCTTTCTTCATTTTTTTCAAACTTTCTTGAAAAAAATGTTGCTTAGCAGCTGTGCGGACATATTAAAAAAAATTAAATGTCGTAAGCGTTTTAATAATGGTCCAAGAGGCAGAATTATACTAAAACAAATAAACTCCGTAATAACAATGACATTCTATTTGGAGATGATGACGGGAACGACGCTGCCCTAGCTCTGCTATAATAATAATAGTAATAATAATAATGCACTTGCTAAAGCGCCTAAGAGAACTCGATCTCTTTCTTATGCGCTTTACATTTGCTGCAAAGGGAAATGCAATTGAATGGTGAGTAATATCATGCTTGATAAACAAAAAATTAATAACCTGGCTAGGTGTGACATGCACTGGGTCAGCATGCAAACGAAATGTGGTTAGTGGCAGCATGCACAGTGTCAACACGCATAAGCACATGAAGGACAAGTCACAGGGACCCACTAAATGCTGTCCTAAATAGGTGGGTTTTTAAGTTCTTTTTAAATGCGGTCAGCTCAGGGGATGTTCTGACGCAGGTCGGGAGGGAGTTCCAGGCTATGGGAGCATACGAACTACATGCACGGTCTCCAAAGGATTAGAGGTTTGTACGAGGTATTTGTAGACTCTTGAATTTTTAAAAGTGGGCCGTACAATGCTTGGCCTGACGGGGAAAGATATCTGGGAGATAGGCTGGAGCCATAGAATGAAGTGACCTAAAAGTGAGCGACAAAACCTTAAATTCAATCCGTTGCTTGACTGGTAGCCAGTGCAGGTCGGCGAGAAGTGGTTAATGTGGCAACAGCTACGCTCACGACAGACAAGCCTAGCTCTGGAGTTTAGCACCAGCTGCAATCGTCTGATCGCACATGCTGGTAGGCCAGTAAGCAGTGAGTTTCAGAAGTCGAGATGGGATGTCACGAATGCATGGACCAACTTAGATGTGGTATCCTTATCTAAACAAGCCCGAATTTTAGCAATGTTATGGAGCTGAAAATAGGCAGATTTGACTGTGGGGCTGATATGGTCGTCTAACGAGAATTCGCTTTGGAATATGAAACCTAGATTTCGAGTTGATTTAACTGGAGATATGCTGGCAGAGCCAATTTTGAGAGCCAGCCTTTTCAATTTCTGAATCACAATGGGTTCGCTCATTACTAATGAGTTAGTTTTATCATCGTTTAGTTTTAGAAAATTTGCTGCCATCCATGTTCGGATGTCATCAATACATGCAGCAAGTGAGTTGAGAGCATTCGAAGTGCTCCAAGGCTGGGATTAATCGAAGCAGAGGTACAACTGAGTGCCGTCCGCATAGAAGTAAAAGCCTAGATTGTGCTTGGCAATCATATCAGCAAGAGGGAGAGTATAAACCGTGAAAAGAGCCGGACCTAGCACGGAGCCCTGAGGTACCCCATATTTCAGAGGTACTTCAGATGATTTTTGTCCATTCACGTCAATACTCTGGAGTGTCCCACTGACATAGGACCTGAACCACTTCAGAGCAGTGCCAGTGATGCCCAGGCGAGATGGGAGGCGCTCTAGAAGAACTTTGTGATCGATGGTATCAAAGCTGCCGAAAGATCGAGCAAAACAAGCAGAGACACTCTACCCATGTCTGCATTCCTAAGTAGGTCGTTGTATACCCTAAGCAATGCTGACTCTGTGGAGTGATTATCTCTAAAGCCAGATTGGAACTTACTAGCAAGGTGTGAGATTTCTTTCAGCCGCCTTTGAAAATGTTGACTATGATGTTCTATTTGAGCAATTGAGAACAACGATTGATCAGGCTGACGAGACACTGGCGTGGTTTAAATCGTACTTACGTGAATGTGTTCAATTCGAGTCGTGCGGGGTCAGGTGTCACACACGAGACAGGTCACCTGTGGAGTTCCTGAAAGGTTCGTCCTCAGTCCCTTGCTGTTCTCCATTTATACACTACCTCAGAGCAACTTGATAAAAGCCCTTGGAATTTAATACCCCTTTTATGGTGACAATGCTAAGCTTCATTTGTCGCTCAAACCGTCTGAATCTGCTGCAGCAACTTAGCAACTCAATGGTTACCTTTCCGACATTCGATTCTGAATGTCGGAAAATTGCTTTAAATGAATGACGATGTAACTAAAATGGTGTTCACAGGACACCCTAAGGTAGTGGCTGGATTAAGAGCCGTCGCTTTCTAATCGCTGATGCTGATGTGCAATCATAACCACGTGATCGAACTTTAGATGTCATTTTCGACAGCTGCCTAAATTAAAATGCTTAATTCAGAAAGCTGCTTCCACAGCTAACCAGTACGTGTGATCTCTATTTATTAATAGGGGCTGTCTTTCACAGTGGCTTGCCAGAAATTTAACTAGCTCCTTAGTTCGGTCTCCGCTTAATCGTTTTAATTCGCTTGGGCTGGGATATCAAAAAAAGTAACTATACTACTAGAGCTGCTAATGACTACGGCGGCAGGGCTAGTCTTCAAGTCCGAGAGATTTGTGCACGTCTCCTTCGCTCAAAGAGCTAGGATGGCTGCCAGTTGATCGACGGATACTGAGCTAACTTGTAAAGCGGACTGACAAAGGCCCACCACGGCTTGGCTGCTCCCCACCAAGCTGAACTGCTGCACCAGTTTCAGCCTCCTCGTGCCCTCAGGTCCTTTTTGGACGATAATATAGCTATTCCATTTCCCTGCTTAAAGACCGTTTGCGACAGAAGCATTAGCTCTGCAGGCTCTCGGCTGTGGAATTCACCTCCACAACTCTTATGCAACAATAACTACTCTCTCACGGCAGACTATGGCTCCACCTTTTAAGTGGTCCTTAGCTGCCACTTCCATGCTACTAACTATTTCAGTTGCACTTCTGACTATACTATACTTCCAAATTTCCCTTTTTTGCATGAGACGAAGTCTATTGGCTAGCGTATGCATACCGATAGCCACTTAGGTGGTAAGTAAACTATTCAAAACTCTCTTGCCTAACACCTACATAGTCTTAATGGATTCGTGCAGCTACAGACGCAGACACATACATACACTTTGCAGCATTCTGGGGAGTAGTTTCGATAGGCTGACCGGAGCCGGAAAATCGTAAGGTCGATTAAGTGAGTAAGAAAACATTGAAGTATAAATGCAGTTATACTCGGATAAATCGTATTTCGACGGGAAGTGGTGTGGTAGGTTCCGAGCTTATGGAAGATTACCTGCTTAGTTTTTTATTTTGATTTTCAGGCGAATGATCACAACACGGGCAGCTTGTAAAGCAATCAGTTAGCAATCAGCAGAGAAATCAAGATCAGATGTCACAAATGCATAGACTAATTCAGGTTACGTATCATTTTGTAAAGAGCTCGGCAGTGCCTACGAAGCTACCTAAACTTAGACAAAGCAGAATCTGGAGCCAATGAGGTTTTATGATGGAAAGTCACTTGAGAGCGGGACATTTTCTGTAATAAGCGAGACCTACTTAGCATTAGGTGACGTGTCACTTTTAGCCAATACCTATTAGCTTTTTTTTGATGGTCAGTGTTAAGCTCCCGTTATCATGAATTTGCACCATCAATAGCTCGGATATCAAGCCTACAACCCGTAATTTTAAAGCAATAACTTATTCTCATTGATATAATAGCTCACCCACCTACCTCTGCACTTAGTGAAATGTACACCATTGGCAGTTACTGATGTTGAATTTGAATTTGAAGTGGCAGCATACGTCGGGATGGCTTCATGTATACTAGCACTCAAACAACTTAATCGGATTTGTACTTGCATTCTTCGCCCTGTTAAATTCCGCTGGTTGCACATCATATCACTTAAAACCATAGGGTTACTTATCAGTGATTTGACTGTATGTGAGAAATTTGGATGCATTTTTGCTTAATTAAATTTAGATGAGGCCCTACTCAGGTGGCTGCTTACGCGAGATCATTTTATCCGGGTTTTTTTCTTCCAGCTCAGGTTATCTAACAAGACTGGCTGTGGAATTATGTTGTTGTTCTTGAATCACTGGCTACCAGACATTCGGTTTTTTGCATGAGCGATTGTCTGAATGAATGCAATGAGATCCATACATATCAAATGCAATGTTTCATACCGTCTTTCCTGATATACCGACGTCCTTCGGGTTGGCTAATCTTGTTTATAGAAAGGTTTGTGGAGCTCCTGGCTAAAATATTTGTGTACGGCAGGCCGTTGCTAATTTGAGATGACTACATAAGTCGCGTCGACGGCCGCAGAAAGAGCTGTCAAGGTCAAGGTCAGCTCATTTCTTGACTCCTGAGAGAAATTTGCTTGTGATAAACAAGTTAATGATACCACTCACAATGGCTGTCATATCATGGATCCCGTTAACACTAGACGTGTCAGCCCGAGTAAGCTCGTTGCCCACCCTCAGATTATCTCGGATCATGGCTTGGTCGTGTTATCTCTTACCGCTCGGTTGACGACAATAATAATAATAATAATAATAATAATAATAATAATAATAATAACAATAATTCACTTGATAAAGCGCCCTCAGAGAACTTAATCTCTCTCTAGGGGCTTTACATTTGCTGCAAAGTGAAATGCAATTGAATGGTGAGTAATTTCATGCTTGATGAGCAAATAAAATGAATAATATGGTTATGGGTGACATGCACAAGGTCAGCATGAAAATGTGGTTAGTGGCAGCATGCACAGTGTCAGCACGCATAAGCACATCAAGGACGAATCACGGGAACCCGCTAAATGCTGTCCTAAATAGGTGTGTTTTTAGGTTCCTTTTAAATGTGGTCAGGTCAGGGGATGTTCTGACACAGGTCGAGAGGGAGTTCCAGGCTTTGGGAGTATAAGAACTAAATGCACGGTCTCCAAAGGATTTGAGGTCTGTATGAGGTATTTCTAGACGGTTGGATTCCGAAAAGCGGGTGGTGCGAAGCTTGGCCTGATGGGGTAGTATATCTGAGAGATAGGCTGGAGCCAAAAAATGAAGTGACCTAAACGCGAGCAACAAAACCTTGAAGTCAATCCGTTGCTTGACTGGTAGCCAGTGCAGGTCGGCGAGAAGTGGAGTAATGTGGCAACTGCGACGCTCACGGCAGACAAACCTAGCTGCCGAGTTTTGCACCAGCTGCAATCGCCTGATCGCACATGCTGGTAGGCCAGTAAGCAGTGAGTTGAAGAAGTCGAGACGGGATGTCACGAATGCATGGACCAACTTAGATGTGGTATCCTTATCTAAACAAGCCCGAATTTTAGCAATGTTATGAAGCTGAACATTGGCAGATTTGACTGTGGAGCTGATATGGTCGTCTAACGAGAGGTCGCTTTGAAATATGACACCTAGATTTCGAGCTGATTCAACTGGAGATATGCTGGCAGAGCCAATTCAATTTGGAGCGTCAGCTTTTCCAATCTCTGAATCACACTGGGTTTGCCCATTACTAGTAAGTTAGTTTTATCTCCGTTTAGTTTCAGAAAATTTGCTGCCATCCATGTGCAGATGTAATCAATACATGCAGCAAGTGAGTTGAGAGAATTTTGAGGTGCTCGAAGGCTGGGAGGGATCAAAGCAAAGGTACAACTGAGTGTCATCCGCATAGAAGTGAAAGCCTAGATTGTGCTTGGCAATCACATCAGCAAGAGGCAGAGTATAAACCGTGAAAAGAACCTGACCTAGCACGGAGCCCTGAGGTACTACATATTTCAGAGGTACTTCAGATGATCTTTTTCCATTCACGTCAATACTCTGGAGTTTCCCACTGAGATAGGACCTGAACCACTGCAGAACAGTGCCAGTGATGCCCAGGCGAGATGAGAGGCGCTCTAGAAGAACTCTGTGATCGATGGTATCAAAAGCTGCCGAAAGATCAAGCAAAACAAGCAGAGACACTCTACCCATGTCTGCTTTCCTAAGTAGGTCGTTGTATACCATAAGTAATGCTGACTCTGTGGAGTGATTAGCTCTAAAGCCAGACTGGAACTTACTAGCAAGGTGTGAGGTTTCGATATACGAGTTCAGCAGGTCTGCCACGACCCGTTCCAGTGTCTTTGATAGGAATAGTAGAAGGGAAACTGGGCGGTAGTTGCTTAAGTTTTAATAATTACAATGATATGTTTGTGTAGAGCCCTCAGAGAGCTGAATCTTGATCTCTCTCTCTCTCTCTAATAACTTTGCAGATGCTGATTGTTACCAAGTGGTTGAGGTAACATCCTAAAGCAGCAAGTATAGCGCATAACCAGGTACACACATGCAGATGACGAATCACTAAGGCCCCGAAAAGCTGTAGTAAACGACGCGAGTTAAGCTCGTTTTAAAATTTAGTATGCCTAGCTACCCACTTGTAAAGCCTAGACTAAAACTAACTTACGACTCTGCATGTGAGTCGGGTTTTTTCTATTTGCACTCAGAATTGTAGACATCCTTATAACGTTACTGATGCTGTGAAAATGTCTCGAGTGCTCTGGAAAAGCATGCACCCATACTATCTGTCGGTGTACCGAGTCATACAGATTACTATTAATTTATCAAATACTTCAAAAGATGCACTCTGTCAAGCAGAGTTTCATGACCACTTGTAGAATTCTAGGGCAAACAAGATCCATTAAATTGTTATGACTTCTTTCAAAATACGTTAGTAAGTTTATGCAATCGTGAGATAATAATAATAATAATAATTCACTTGATAAAGAGCCCTCAGAGAACTTAGTCTCTCTCTAGGCGCTTTAAATTTGCTGTAAAGTGAAATGAAATTGAATGATACGTAAAATCATGCTTGATAAACAAAAAATTAATAACCTGGCTAGGTGTGACATGCACTGGGTCAGCATGCAAACGAAATGTGGTTAGTGGTAGCATGCACAGTGTCAACACGCATAAGCACATGAAGGACAAGTCACAGGGACCCACTAAATGCTGTCCTAAATAGGTGGGTTTTTAAGTTCTTTTTAAATGCGGTCAGCTCAGGGGATGTTCTGACGCAGGTCGGGAGGGAGTTCCAGGCTATGGGAGCATACGAACTAAATGCACGGTCTCCAAAGGATTTAAGGTTGTACGAGGCATTGGTAAACTGTTGGATTCCGAAAAGCGGGTGGTACGATGCTTTGCCTGATGGGGTAGTATATCTGACAGATAGGCTGGAGCCAAAGAATGAAGTGACCTAAAAGTGAGCGACAAAACCTTGAAGTCAATCCGTTGCTTGACTGGTAGCCAGTGCAGGTCGGCGAGAAGTGGAGTAATGTGGCAACTGCGACGCTCACGGCAGACAAGTCTAGCTGCCGAGTTTTGCACAAGCTGCAATCGTCTGATCGCACATGCTGGTAGGCCAGTAAGCAGTGAGTTGCAGAAGTCGAGACGGGATGTCACGAATGCATGGACCAACTTAGATGTGGTATCTTTACCTAAACAAGCCCGAATTTGAGTAATGTTATGAAGCTGAAAATAGGCGGATTTGGCTGTGGAGCTGATGTGGTTGTCTAACGAGAGGTCGCTTTGGAATATGACACCTAGATTTCGAGCTGATTCAACTGGAGATATGCTGGCAGAACCAATTTTGAGAGTCAGCCTTTCCAATCTCTGGATCACACTGGGTTTGCCCATAACTAGTAAGTTAGTTTTATCCTCGTTAAGTTTTAGAAAATTTGCTGCCATCTATGTGCGGATGTCATCAATGCATGCAGCTAGTGAGTTTAGAGAATTTGAGGTGCTCGAAGGCTGGGAGGGATCAAAGCAAAGGTACAAAGATTTCTAGAGATTTTGAGATTAGAGATTTCTTTACTCAGCTCTAGTAGTGCGCGTCGTCCTCAAAACAAGCTACACATTATTTTCCTACCTGCGAATAGTCATTAAAATAGCTGGGAAATCGCATAAATATTTAGGCATCTGATTCTTCTTGGCAGCATTAGACTTTTCCATTTAAATTTAGAGCTGTGCTGCCGAGCTGGTTTGGTCTAGCGCTTAAGGTGCTCGCCCCGACCAAGATCTAACTGAGGTCATGGGATCGAGCCCCGAGGCATATGTGAAGCGCCTGAATAGAGATTATGTTCTCTTGGGGCGCTATATAAATGAATACTATTTTTTATTTTTTAGCTGTCATAAGCAGTTAGAGACACACTGCAGTTATATTTTGAACTGATTGATCCGACGAACCACCGCCTGCTTTCCATGCCAGGCCACATATACCGACGTTGTTGCTCTCTCCACACGGATCTTACGAACTAAGCTGAACTTGTTCGGACTCAGGAGAAAATTCTATGGAAACTCTGCTTAATTCAGGTAGTTTCAAGAGTTTATGAATGGAGCAAGAGGTTGCACCTTATAGTTGGGCGTAGTCAGAAAACTGAGTCTCTGCCACTCGAATTTAACGATTATTCTCTCCTCTAAAAATAAATATTCAATAAGTAGTAATGAATATGCCACTTGCTACCCACGGGAATGTATTTCATATGTCCTGGTGGAAAGAAAGTGTACCGCTTCCAGTGTGACTATTATGTTCTGTTAATTAATTTGCATAAAATATGAAGATTATTTGATATTAAACTTTCATTGAAGAAGCAATGAGTTTGAAAGTGTATTCAGTAACAAAATATTGTAATCTTCGTTCGACGTTGTGCACTGGCGGTGTTCGATGAAAAATGCTCAAAGTACTAGTTAGAAATGAATTAGTGCTGTAAGTGTCACTGCATAAAAACCGTGAGATAAGAAAAGACCAAAAACAATTGGCAGTGCTTTTTATTGAATGCTTGTTAACGTCAAAAGTGGTTTTGTCAGCTTTCTATAGAGTCTTTTCCAAAGCTTCTGCACTGACAATCATTGCTAAAGGAGTGTTTCACAACTAGTAACCACTATGATTAACTACTACTAAATATCTAAATAATTACCTAAAATATATACATATATGCTAATATAAATAATGAGATGGTAAATATAATGATAGGTAGATTATTAGATAAACTTTACTTGGTACTTGCACCTTCTATGTAAACAGAAAGTTGGTCTGTAGTTATACTTTATATAAGGACAACAAGTGTTCACAGAGATAACATCCTCATTAGAGTCATCTAAACAAAAGGGGCACAGTCAAACGGTATTTACTTACTTCTGGCACTATGTTGCCTCTTTTGGCCGTCCAGTTTAGCTTGTTATTGTTATCCTTTTAATGAATTAAAAAGCTTGGCATCTTTACAGTTCAATTTGGTAAAGCTCTGAAATGCTTTCCGATCGTCAATACTGAATAAATACGTCAAATCCGAATTTTGAAGGCTCTTATTAGTAGCACTTTAATTTAGTCATTTTAGAGTTTAAGAAAATTTGACGAAATTCAAGATCGAATGTCTGCATGGCAAGCATTAACTTCTTTAAAAGCCGCTTCAAAGTCTGCCAGTTTTAATGGCAAGTACGGCCGAGTTATTGTCATCATTTAAATTAAGGCCCGTTCGATTATACCTAAGTTCTTTTCCCAGCGGTTGAGTATAGAGTGATAACAGCTAAGGCCCCGGACGAAAGCTCAAAGGGACTCGGCACGAAACGGGTCTGGTTCATGAGACCTGATCCTTCTCATGAACTCATGATCGGTTAGGGATTAAAGATGATCTGAGAATTACTAGTTAAACCAGACTATTGACTTGTATGCCCGACCAATTGTGGTTCTATGTCGGTTAAGTTGGAAACTATCGCTATTACTGTTGAAGGCAGCTTACAGAAATAGCAAAGCTATGGCAGTGTCATTTCCTTTATGACAGCTGGATAGGAAATCGTTGGCTACGGAGTTAGCAGTTTTAAATAGAGTGTGGCTGCTCTAACCCTGAGTGAAAATTTATAAGATTTATTTACTGCACTATGCTCTTCAGCTGCAGAGCGACAATTACTTAGTGAATCATCGATAAAAAATAAAGAACGAAAACGTGGTGATAGCTTGCAAGTATCTATGCAAGTATTCCAGGCTTTTTAAGTATCCAAAGATGGCTGTTTCGAAGAAATCGAACACAAATCCTTTTCCAGGGAGGCATTGAAACTTGTTCAGCTGAAATAAGTTTCTTCTCCACTGAGGACTGCTGAAATAATGTTGCAAATATTTAAGGAGACAGCTCGTTTTACAAGATCTTATTAAGCGAGTAGAAATAGATTATGTTCTCTGAGGGTGCGTTATGAAGTGCATTGCTATTATTATTACTATTATTATTAACGAAGCCAGATTGCATACATAGGCCCCTGAAATATCTCAAGGAAGGAGATATGTTGCCATTCAACAAATGTTTTTGGAGAGGTCGTTATGGAATCATAAATGCATACCATGTTTTCGATAAAGAAGCCTTACAACTTCGAAGATCTGCCGTAATTATTAGGGAAGTTAGAACCGGCAGATTTAATCAGCAAATGTTTACTATCTCACAAATCTTTTTTAAGGATGACTGGCTCTACTAAAGTTGTTGAGTAAATAAATCTCAGAATTTTCTCAGATTAATGATGCAGTTTTAAAAGAAGTCTTATACATTGACTGGAACTTTTTTGACCTAGAATTCTGCAAGTGGCCATGAAACTCAGCTTGACAGAGTGGATCTTGTGAAGTTTTGGATACATTGATAGCAATCTCTATGAGTCAATACATCGACAGATAGTATTGGTGCATGCTTTTCTAGCGGACTCGTGACATGTTCACCACGGAAGTGAGGGTATACGGGCTGTCTACAAGTCTTGGTGCCGATACAAAAGACCTGACTCACATGCAGAGTTGAAAGATTGGTTTTGGTCCAGGCTTTACAAGTTGGATTGCTAGACATACTACATTTAAGATACAGTTAGCGTTCTCCAGTATTTCCTACTGATTAATAGCAATGATAATAATAACGGATTTGATATAGCACCCTCAAAGAGCTCAATATCTATCTAGGTACTTTGAATTTGCTGCAAATGATCACACAGTAAATGCTCCCAAGCAATAACAATATGAAGACAGCAGAACGAAAGTAAACGCAATAATATAATTTAGAAACGAAAAGTTATCAGCATCAATGATTCACAAATCAAGCAAATAACGTCTGCTTTTAGAAGCAGCTCAGGTAAACTTGAAACTTGTTTATACTGGGCTTGTCTTCTCACAGCAGTTTGCCTTTCTCGGTAGTGCAGCTACAACTTTGTATTGAACCTGTTGCATATCAAAGCAACTATTTAAGAGGGCATACATTTTCCCGAATGCAGTAAGTCATTCGTAGAAAAACATATACTAAAATCGCAAATCTCCAAACGTATCGCTACAAGATTAAAACCATATTTAGAATAGTAAATATTTTTAGAATGCTAAGAGCAAGATAGGAGGCATTACGTATTATGCAAGAGCAACTACACGGGACTTGGACAATACTAATCAACTTAAAGCAAAGATTTGGGTTGATTTCACTTGTAGGTTTCACCAACAGCCTGATTTTTTAAAATTTAATAACGCCAAAATGTTGCTTTCAACTTTTTAAATGACTTGAGATTTAAAAAACTCCCATGTGTGTACTAGCATTGAAAATTGTAAAGTTACCAGCACTCGATCAATATAAATCATCTAGCAAGTGAATCAAAAAATTGTAGGCACTTTGCAGCAACATAGCAAACAACTTTGAGGCTGTAGAGTTACTTGCAAGCCGCGGCCAGTCTTACTTAAAACACCAAAAAAACACCTAATATTCAGATTATTAAAAAAAAATTTAATTAAGTTTTGCTTATCGAGTAAAAAACTGAACGTACCTACCACATTGTGTTGCTATTTTGTGTCGATGTGGGGCCGAATGATGGCCCCGTCATGAGGTTGTACACTTTATGCATATCTTCGAAAATATATACCTGAAACATGTCAAGAAATCAGCTGGATAATGTTAAAATTTATTTGCTTGCGAAGCTAAACATATTTACACTTTCCTTGGGATGATGAAGCCGAAGAACGTTGGAATACAAGAAATTCTCAGGGTATTTTAGCCAATGCAATCTTCTTTGAAAATGTCCACCATTTAAATACATTACGCGTGAACAAAGAAGGTTTAGATTACCACACTTGATTTCTGTCTTGAAACAGCTGTACATACGTGTTATTATCTAAATTGATTAAAAAAAATACGATATTGTAACAATAATAATAATGCACTTGCTAAAGCGCCTCAGAGAACTTGATCTCTTTCTTAGGCGCTTTACATTTGTTGCAAACGGAAATGCAATTGAATGGTGAGTAATATCATGCTTGATAAACAAAAAATGATTAACATGGTTAGGGGTGACATGCACAGAGTCAGCATGCAAATGTGGTTAGTTGTAGCATGCACAGTGCCAGCACGTATAAGCACGTGAAGAACGAATCACTGGCACCCACTAAATGCTGTCCAAAACAGGTGTGTTTTCAAGTCCTTTTCAAATGTGGTCAAGTCAGGGGATTTTCTGACACATGTCTGGAGGGAGTTCCAGGCTTTAGGAGTTTGGGAGCATACGAACTAAATGCATGGTCTCCAAAGGATTTGAGGTTTGTACAAGGTATCGGTAGACTGTTGGATTCCGAAAATCCGGTCATACGATGCTTGGCCTGGTGGGGGAGTAGATCTGAGACATAGGTTGGAGCCGAAGAATGAAGTGACCTAAAAGTGAGCGACAAAACCTTGAGTCAATCCGTTGCTTGACTGGTAGCCAGTGCAGGTTGGCTAGTAGTGGTGTGATATTGCTGCTGCGACGCTCACGACAGAAAAGCCTAGCTGTGGAGTTTTGCACCAGCTGCAATCGCCTGATCACACATGCCGGTAGGCCAGCAAGCATTGAGTTGCAGGAGTCGAAACAGTATGTCACGAATGCATGGACCAACTCAGACGTGGTATCCTTATCTAAGCAAGCCCGAATTTTAGCAATGTTATGTAGCTGAAAGTAGGCAGATTTGACTGTGAAGCTGATGTGGTCGTCTAACGAGAGGCTCCTTCAGAACATGACCCCTCGATTTCAAGCTGATTCAACTGGAGATATGCTGGCAGAGCCAATTTTGAGCGTCAGCCTTTCCAATTTGTGAATCACACAGGGTTTGCCCATAAATAGTGAGCTGGTTTAATCATCGTTTACTTTTAGAAAATTTGCTGCCATCCATGTGCGGATGTTATCAATACATGCAGCAAGTGAGTTGAGAGAATTCGAGGTGCTCGAAGGCTGGGAGGGATCAAAGCAAAGGTACAACTGAGTGTCATCCGCATAGAAGTGAAAGCCTAGATTGTGCTAGGCAACGCATAAGCAAGAGGGAGAGTATAAACCGCGAAAAGAACTGGATCTAGCATGGAGCCCTGAGGTACCCCATATTTCAGAGCTACCTCAGATGATCTTTGTCGAATCACGTCAATACTCTAGAGTGTCCCACTGAGATAGGACCTGAACAATTGCAGAGCAGTACCAGTGATGCCCAGGCAGATGAGAGGCACTCTAGAAGAACTTTGTGATCGATTGTGTCAAAAGCTGCCGAAAGATCGAGAAAAACATGCAGAGACACTACCTCTCTCTTCTGCATTCCTAAGTAGGTCGTTGTATACCCTAAGAAACGCTGACTCTTATGAGTGATTAGCTCCAAAGCCAGACTGGACTTACTAGCAAGGTGTGAACTGTATCCATTGGTTATTCTTTGTGCCTGACCATCGACTAGAGTGAAAATTTGAGCTCATTGAGACGCACTCCGTAAAACTAACATCTGTAGATCTACAGTAAATTCAGAGGCAACAGCTAATGGAGATTTTACACGAAAGAGAAGTACGTGGAGTCGAAATTACCTCTACTCAAATATAAGGTTCAATCATTCGACCATATTATCTAAACCATGCCCAATTGTTTATCCCCAATCAATATCAAATTCTACATCTCTGACAACATGCGGATCTCATTCAGATTACAATGAGCTTCTTCTTCTTTATCTAAAATCACCTCTGAATCGCGAAACCTCATCACACTTGACATTGATACAGTTCATGGGTGCCAATCGGCTAGGCCTCTGGTACTCTGTACCCCTTCCATGCTGTCATCATTAGTAGAATGCTACTACATGAATTTATCTAAAATGTTTGATATTTTGCACGTCTAAATAAGCAATCTGTTCTCAACGAGTTACTTGTCTAGGGCGAACCAAGTGTAAGTTGAAAATTAGAAAAAGTGTCACTCAAAATTGGCTTTGCCAGCATGTCCCCCTGGTAAATCTCAGCGAAATCTACGTGTCGTGTTCCAAAGCGATCGCTCCTTAGACGACCACGTCAGCTCCACAGTTAAGTCGGCCTGTTTTAAGCTAAATAAGGTGGCTACAATTTGGTCTTTTTAAGACACGGATACCACGGATATAAATAGGTCCATGTATTTCTGACGTCCAGGTTTAACTTCTGTAACTCACTACTTGCTAGTCTACCGGCCAGTGCAGTCGCTAGCAGCTGGTGCAAACCTTTGCAGCTAGGCTTGTCTGTCGTGAGCTTCACCCCTGCAGCACCACAATACTTTCCCACCAATCCACCCTGGCTCCCAGTCAAGCATCGCATCGACTTGACGTTTTTACGCTTACTTTCTGATTCCTGGGTAATTGTTTCCAGCCTACATATGTGATCTACCCCCTCAGGTCATGCCACCCTTTTTTCAAAATCTGATCGCTAACCTATATCTCGTACAAAGCTCAAATTACTTTGACACCACGCCTTTAGTTATATGCACTTAAAGACTTGAAAGAATTTCCAGCTTGCGTCATGACATCCCTGACTTGACCACATTAAAAAAGAAACTTTAAATGCATATTTTTATCATATATTTTACTGCACCCATGTCATTATTCCTTTGTGAGCCTTTGCGTGCCTTTGAGTGCCGACAATTTGCATGCTGCCATTAACCACATCTCCACGCTGACACTGAGCATGTCACGTCTACCCATGTTACACTTGCTTGTTTGTTCATTTAGTATGCTAACGGTAAGCATTTGATCTAGATTTTCTGCTGCCAATTTAAAGTTCCTACAAAGACATCGAGTTCTCTGAGATGGCTCTGACAATCGTACGTTCACTATCATCACGATTGTAGCTGCCGACGAGCCCTAGCCGCTGTCACCACTACTTACAGTTTACAATAAAGTATCCAATGCTACAGGATTCAAACCAACGACCTTGGCCGCTAAGAACTATCCCCTTACCTTCAGGGCTATTGAAGCCTATTTAGTATGAGTCTTCTAAAAAAGTTATTTTCAGCTAATTTTTATTCTTTTTTTATAGATTCGTAAGACAGCTTAATCTATTTTAGCCAGCAAATTTACTGGAAAAGTTTACCCTCATTCACACCCTGCTCTTTTTTGTCCTCTTGAATGTATACTTAAATATATTTCCAATCATTTTTGGCGTAATTAAACATTAACTTGTTTCCTAACATGCCAACTAATATGTATTTAATCTGGCCGAACTAGTCCCTATATGTGAAGCAGATATTTTTAAGTGACCACAAGGATTGCCATTACTAAGCAGGTTATTACTTTTTCACTGCAGTCTAACTCAATACGAATGAGAGTCTCTTTGGTGTTTTACTAACCAAGTTTGAGCTGATAAAATACTTCAGTATCTCAGGGATAAATGCCGTAGACTAAAATGCTAATAGACCAGCCTTGTAGGGGAGTAGATCCAATACGTAGGCCTAAAGACAGGCTCAAAGGTACTTAAGTTCCGTGACAGAACTTTGAGTTCAATGAGCTGCTTGACTGTTGGACAGTCCTGGTTGGTGAAAAGTATTATGTTGCGGCAACTGAGACGCTTACGGTAGATAAGCCTGGCTAAATAATTTGACACCACGTATAGGCGTTTGATTGAACTAGTCGGTAAAGCAAAAAGCGGCGAGTTAAAGTAACGGAAACGACGTTGTGTCAACGATGCAATTAAAAATTTGGTTATATCACATCTATCTTAGCCAAACAAGATTAGAACGATTGCATGTAGGTGAAAAAAGGTATTTTCACTTGTACAGCTGATATGTTTACCTAACAAAAGATCTAGATTTCAGACAGAGTCAACAGGTGTGCTGGCAGAGCCGAATTTGAGTTACAAGTTTTCCAATTTGTGAATCACTCTGGTTTTTTCAAAACTTGTGAGTAACCAGAGCCAGCTCTGTAGCATTAACATCATCGTTGCAACTTATGATATCTTTGCTAAGATGGAGACGAGCAGTTTCAATGGATTGGTTTATTTTAAATCGGTGCTGCTTTGGGTCTGATGCTATGTGATTCTTTATTCTACAGGCTTCTAAGCAACAGTATTTCTGATAACCCTGGAAGAAAAAATTGGAGACTTTCTGATATACGACTACGACCTCTAAATCAGGTCAAGGCTTATTGAGCATTGGTAGAACGACTGTCTACTTTAAAAACTAATGACAAACTCATTTAGCCAGAGAAGGTAAAACATCTACTCAGTATTTACTCAACTAAGATTCTCCACTAATAAAAACCAGAACTGGATTTATAAATTGTCTTCTTGAGACTCACCCTTTCTGTCTAGATTTATTTAAGGTAGCTACTTTGTGAACGCAAAATATTTTCAATGATAGGTAACACATTGGAACTCATGAGTCATTTATGAGGCATGGCCTGATGTAGGCAGAAAAAGGTCTAACTTGATAAACTCAAATAGGCAAACATTTTCCTGTCGAGCAGTTTTGTCCTTAAACGCGAGGACACTTAAGGGGCAGAAATTAACACTATTTTCAAAGTTTTGTGTAGGGTATGACATCAACACGTCACATTCCAAAAGCTGGAAGAAGCTTTTGCTTTTCTAAGCTTCATACTGGATGAATTCTGTGAGACAAACTAAATTTGTGTCCGATGCAGCCATCTTTAAAACGGCAATCCAGCCCGAATTGTAAATGGTGCACATTTGAAGTATACTTTCTAGGAAATATAAAAAAATTCTTATACTCCGTTTTTAATGAATTCAGGAAAGCATGTTGGTCGAGAGCACTTTTAAGTTTTGGACACACATTAAGGTATTGAGTCGAGCTGCAAAGTCTTCTTGCAGTTAATATTTGAATTGCAAGCATTGGCAGACTAATCTGACTTACCTGAATAGACACCTGCTATTTTATAACCTAAGCTTTTCCTTCACGGCCTGCTTTTATCTAATGGGGCTTTACTAGGAGATATTGTTATTGTTCTTATAATCACAATTATAAACTTCTCTCTTCACCAACTAGGTTTCCCTGAATGCAATATCTAAGCCGAGTGCTACTGCAAGCACAACATCGTGATGGCAATCTGAAATGGCAAGAAGCTAAATCAGACAGATTAAGACTAATATTTATATTTTGAATTCCACAATTCTATTGACTGCAAGCCGTTAACAAGGTATTTCATCGCCGAGGCAACATAAAAGCCGGAGATACGTAAAAGGCTACTAGCCTTGCTTGCCACGGTAGTCTAAAAAACATGCGCTTATTGAAGCAATTGGCCGTCAAGCTGTTGTGAGAGATTGTGGGCTCTCTAAAACACGTTCAAGATTCACTTGCAGATAAATACTATGGAAAACAATGAAGAACTGTAACGTTGAGTTGGGGCGTCCATCGTCACTACCGATCTCGTTTCGTTCCATCGGCCTACATGCACGAGTCAGGAATTCCTGTGGAAGACGTTCCGCCAGATGGCTGACGATGCGAGCTGACTCTGTGAGGTGACGCCCAGGCTTCACATGCATTCGTGGCGCGTCGGCTCACAGTGCTTGTGGTCTACTCCATTCTAAACATGACGGCAGCTGCAGCAAATGTGAAACGAGGACAGTGTGCATGCAGCTAAGTTCAGGAGTCCCAAGGATTCAGATTGGCCAGTATTTCCCAGCCGCCGAGCTATCCTTACCGAGGATCAAGGATTAATGGGTTCTCCAAGTGTGTGTTTAGTGGTAGCATCGGATTTACACAGCGGCTGTTCTCTGAGTAGGCAGTGAGGGGCCCTGTAGCACCTAACTTGGCAATGATTCTGAGATGACTATCAAAGCCCCCCTGTCGGATCCTGCGTGACATTCTCAGTTGCGACACATACGACTATCACTTGGCAATCTGTGTTTAGCCTGTAGCTTCATCCCAGTTCAATAAGCCACCGATCGTAACGCAAATGCTGCTGTTTTTTAAAAATTTTCATTAAAAACCTTTTAGCCGGCATTCAGAGCTCTCCTGGCTTTAATGAAGGTGTGGCGGACGCGATATTATCTAAAAAGCTCCCATGCTTACCCACACTAAAAAAATCAAAAGAGGCATGGCACGTTTTTTCAGCTGAGCGATCACTGTTGCTTGTTTCACCACGTTACTCCGTTTCCCTGGGAATTTCTTTAACTTGATAGTAGTTTTTGCATCGTCCTCATTAATTTTCGTAAGTTTAGTAAGCTGATATGGCCGGCAAATAAGTGATAAGTTAAACAAATGTAAGGCAGCTCCGGTTTGGCTCTGGGGCTCGGTGCAGGCTTTCTCGACCTAGGCCGAAGGCTAAGGCTCCTTAGATTTTGTAGTCGCCTGGATTATGACTGAGTTCTCTGCTTGTGATAGGCATGGAAATTAAATTTTACGTCAAATTGGTTCGCACTAAATTAGGTAGCTAAGCGACCACTCCTAACGCTGTGCGTTAGATAAGTACGTAAACGGGTTTTCCGCATCATCCACTTGACCTAGCTTAGTGAAACCTGCCTAACAAAGCTCCAATGCTCAGGCAAGTGGCCCAGTGCTTACGTTATCCACAATTCCCTCTTATAAAAGGTGCGGCCGATGTTACATCGTCTCTCTTGATGGTGCTCGATCTGACCACTTAAGAGTTACAGCTACACCAACCATAGCAAGAACGACTGGTTGAATCACTTTGTTTAATAATAATAAAAATAATATGCTTTAAATTATAGCCTAGCGGTGGGCCTATCTTGACTATAAATAGGAGTAGAAAAAACTGGTAAGATTGCTCCACACGTGAGTTTGCAGGGAGCTGATTAATGCACTTGGTCGTAAAGTGGTTGGTACAGCTGCTGCGAGAAACTATCAAGCACACATTTTTAAACTGGTGATGAAAAGTCATTTGAATAATCAATTTGAATAGTATCCGTTTTTAATGATCGCTTTTAGAAACTGTTGCTTGCTTCCGAAAGGCTTTGACGTGTGTTTAGTGGTTGGAACAATTGCAACATGCTTGATTTGGGCAGTGGCACAGTGCACAGAATCCAAGACCTACCAGCATAGAATAAAATTAAAGCGCCCTGCTACTGCTGTGAGAATGAATTGGGCTTCCATTATACTTAATGCTGCAAATTCTAGGTGTTTCTAGAGATTTCAAGGTGTCAGTCGAGAATTAGCTCTATGCTTTTGGAGCATGCAGACTAAAAGCACTGTCTCCAAATTTTTAGATCTAAGTTCGAGACGTCTCCAAATGACTTTAGCATAAGCTTAGACCACTAAGCTAGCGTAAGATCAGTGGTAAACCAGAGGCAGTCCGGTCAACGGTGCACAGTGTGTTTAGCCAGAGGAGCGAAGTCGTCGGACATTTCGGTTATTGTCGTGTGGAGCAATCAATCGATAGTGAATACTCAGACGATTGATTGAGCAGATGAGATACAGTATATTCTGTCTAAGGGACAGTTCCGATGTCAAGTGTCTTGATGATTGGTTATTCTCAGCTAGTTTTAGATGAGGAGTGCACAGAGTCTAGTCTAAGATTTGTATGTGGACAGATAAGCCAAATTGGATATACAAAACTTAGTAGACTTAGCCTGCCGTTCTAGGAGAAAATTTGGTTAGGTTCTTTACCCTGGATGTGAGAAGGGCTACGCACATGAGCCTCAAGAGACAGTGAGTCCGTATGTTCAGGGAATTTGGTAGTAAGTATTCAGGAAGTTATCAAAATGCACGCTGAAATCACACGTAGTGAGAAAGTATCGACTTGCAGCACGGAGAATCGAAATGGGACCAGAGGAAAATGGGTTAACGGTAGAGTAGGTGGCTGGGGGAAAATTGACTACTATCCCCCACAGGTAGCTTGCTGTTTGGTGAACACAAATCAAACGATTCGAAATACTGTTTCCAGGGGACTGCAGACGGCTTTTAATTGGAGGACCTGTGTGAAATATTAGCGACTTCACCTCCAGTCGATATCGATGTCGTTGTCAGTCGTCGGTTTATAGATATTCGCCAAGTTTTGGTTAAGGCTAGCAAGTAGAGGCTGTTTAGGAAAAGAGCTCGCTTAAAACGGCAAGGAACTAGATCGGACAGATTAAGTCTCATATTAAATTCTCCAGCATTGCTCAGCTGCCCAACTATCGCTACCGACTATAGAGGGATTGATGCAGGTGCGAAGTGTGTGCTAATTGTTGGCATCAGATTCACTCACCGGCTTTCCTCTGAATATGCAGTGGGGGCCCTGTGGCATCAAACTTGGCAATAATTCTGAGATGACTAGTCAAACCCCTTGGTTGGGCCCCGAGGGATCTTCTCAGTTGTGACAGACGCCGACTACCATTTGGCAATCTGTATTTCGCCTTTTGACGAATCCCAGTTCATTAAGCCGATAAGCCTAATACAAATACTGCTGTTTTTCGGATTTTTCGTCAAATGCCTCTTAGCGGCAGTCAGAGCTCTCCAAGCCACAATAAACGTGTTGCGGCCGTGAAACTAGCTAAAAAGCTTTTTTATTTACCCGGAAGAAAATAAAATAAAAGGGCCATGACCCCTTTTTCGCATCTAAGCGATCGATCACTGTTGCTTGTCTGACCACATTGCTCTCTTTCTCTGGGAAACGCATTAATTTGATACTAAATTTGTGCAGTCCGTAGTAATTTTCGTAGGTTTCGTAAGCGGATACGACCAGCAAAGAACTAATGTTAGTTAGGGGAAGGAATTTTACCCTGGTTCGATCCCTGGGCTCGATGTAGGCTTTTGTCAACCTAGGCCGCAGGCAAAAGCTACTCGGAATTTTTGGGAACCTGGATGATGACTTATTTCTCTACTAGCCACAAAAACAAATAAATTGTAAGTCAAATTGGCTGGCACCAAAATTAGGTTGCTAAACTACCCCACTTAACGTTACCTTTTAGATCGGTACAGAGCTTGATTTTCCTCACCCTCTATATGACCTTGCTCGGTACTTCATCCCTAATGAAGCTTCGATGCTAGGGCATGTCGCCCAAATTTTACTTTGTCCGTGTTTACCTCTCAATAACGGTTAGGCCAATGTCAGGGGGTTTATCTTAATAGTGAATTATCTGACCATTCGCCAGCTACAGCTGCACCAACCGTAGCAGGATATACTGGTGAAATTGCTTCGTTTGTTGATTACAAGCACTTAAGCCTTACACTGAAGCCTGTTTGTGGGTCTATCTTGACTTTAAGTAGTGGCAAAATCATTAGGGGAAATTGCACCACATATGAGCCATACTTAACGAAATTTGCAGACAGCTGCTTGATGCACTTCGTCGTAAAGTTGTGAGTACAGATGCTGCTAGCAACTATCTAGAAACGATCTTAAATCAGAGAACAAAATACATTCCTACCCAATCTCAATTTAAATTGATATCTTATAGAAACTTCACGCGTTCTTTAAAATTTGGAATGAACGTGGTTTGTATTATGAACGATTGCAACATGCTTGATTTGGGCAGAGGCACCATGCACAGAATAAAATCTCCGAACAGCATTGGAAAAAACCGTAAAGTACCTTGCTAATGCTGTGAGACGAAATTAAGCCTCAGTATATTTTAATGCTGCCAATGCTATGGATTTCATGGTGTCAGTCTGGAATGAGCTGCTTGCTTTTGGAGCATGCCTACTGCCAGCACTGTCTCCAAGGGAAAAGAAGCCAGGACGAGCAGCTAGAAAGTCGTAGATTTTCTAAATTAGTAAGTTTATTCTCTAAATTTAATGCTTCTTGAACACTTCCTCTGTAAGGTTTGCTTTTACTTGTGTATATTTTACCATTTATCATCTTACCTATATTCAATTAAAAATAGTTATTAATTGTTTGTCTGTATTATCAACAGACCAAAATCTTCCTTCTGATTCTGTTTTGGTTAGATAAATAACACAATAACTAAATCTATTTCTAGTGCACGAGTTTACCCATTCTTTAAATATTTTCTTATCTATATCACCAACATATGAATCACGAATGTATCGATGTCAGTATTATTTTGTGTAAAGATTATAATCATATTTATATTGTTTCTTATTTCTCTTCAAGGAATATTAGTGAATCCTTGAGCAAGATAAAATATGTTCCATTATTTATGTCTACCTCTAGTAAAATAGTCCAATATCTTAGATTGATCTTCTGTCATTAAATCATCCAATACAACAACATTCTTACACTTCTTATAAGAATCAACTTCTGGCATACTATCAATTCCATTAACCCAAACATAAGCAGGTTTATCTTTAATCATTGACATAAGACCACGATATAACATTTGATCTAAACTAGAAGCGATGATTGTACATTTATCATAATTAAGCATACCATAAAATATCCAATTCATTACTAGTTGTGATTTACCTGTTCCACTTGGTCCAAGCACTAATGCTCTAATAGGAACTTTGGGTAATGGTTCATTATGCCTAGTATCTATATCCTGTCCAAAATTGAAAGCTCCAACTTGCAATGACATTTTTTCTATATTATAATAGATATGGAAATTTGTTGTTTGAAATGTAAAAAACAAACTGATAAAATCCATGAACATTATGTCAAAATAGATTTAACTAAAGGAATGAGTGGAATGTTAAAAGGTGTTTGTACTATTTGCGATAGTAAGAAGTCAAAAATTGTTAAATTAAGATCTGGCACTGGTGCTTCATTTTCTCATGGTAAAAGATTAGGAACAGCATCAAAAGGTGAAGGTGTTTCATTTTCTCATGGAAGAAGATTAGGAACAGGATCTGTACAGTTACCTATTCCTCCCCGCGCTAAAGAGCGGCCTCGGGCGACTCCTAGCGTGGTGTAGACCTTTACTTGATTTCTCCGTAATACCTTCGGGTATTCCGTTGCTATCTTCTCTGTGACTATTTGTGAGCTGTCCTCGGATATGCTACACAAAACAGGACCTGCTTAGAATAAGAGGCGATGTCGCCATTAGTCGATACCTACCGGCGGGCCTTCTCCGGCGGGTCAGTGATAACCTTCCTGCATCCTGCGTTCGCCCTATCAACAGCTCGGCTATCAAACCTACGACTCGTAAGTTTAAAGCGCTGAATAGTACTTGTTGCGGTAGTAGCCCACCCGCCGTAGCCCAGCACGTTGTGAAACGTCATCCGACGGCCGTTACCAAGGTCCAATTCAAATTCGAAGAGCCAGCGTCCGCCGGGCCGGACGCAAACGGTAGAGAATACAAGCCACTTCATCGCCGTCACCCAGTTGTTGGATAGCCTCTTAAATTCCGCCTAATAAATGTCCGCTCGCTAAAAACCAAGGGGTTACTTATCCGCGATCAGGTAGTCCAGGAGAAGCTAGATGCATTTCTGCTTACCGAAACCTGGATGACGCCTTGTTCCAGTAGCTGTATTTCCGAGACCACCCCACCCGGGTTCTCATTCTATCAGTCCATGCGTTCTGACAAGGTTGGTGGCGGGGTTGAAATTGTTGTTCGCGAATCGTTTCGCTATAAAATGTGCAGTTTCTCGCATGGGTCATCGTTTGAATCGGTTGCTATCAGGTCTTCATCAAAGACAATGCCTCTCACCGTTGTGATATACCGGCCCCCTTCTGGCTGTCTAAACTTGTTTATAGAGGAGTTTTCAGAGTTCCTCGCTAAAATATTTGTGTGTGACAGGCCGCTACTGATTGTAGGAGACTTCAATATTCACGTTGACAACCCTAGCAACAGCCAGGTCCGCTCATTTCTTGACTGTCTGGAGAATTTTGGTTTGGCCCAACACGTTAATCATAGCACCCACGTCGGTGGCCACATTCTAGATCTCGTGATCACTAAGGATGTCCTTCCCACTGACTTTGTGGTGTGCCCACTGACCCTCTCAGATCATTGCTGGGTCTCGTTTACTGTTCCTGCTCCCTCGTACGTACAGGGCAATGTCGAATTTGTCAAACGACGTAACTTACAAAGCATTGATATGGACAAGTTTTTGAAATCTGTTTGTGATGCAGGTCTTCTTGATCTGCATTCAGACTCGACCGGCAGCCTCGATACCCTCACTGATGCGATGAACATGACACTCAGGAGTGCTCTTGACAGGCATGCTCCCGTTCGCTCTATCCGTGTTCAAAGTCGTCGAGATTTCTTTCAATTTACAAAAAACTCCTTAAGATGCGTCGGGTTAAGCTCAGGCTAGAACGTCGTTTCAAGAAATCGGGGTCTGAGGCAGATCTAGTCAATTTTAAAGACTTCCTTCGAGTTTACACCCGAAAGCTTAAAAAACCAGGGCTTCTTTTTTCATTAGAAAGCTGAATTCCTGCCACTCGGAAAATAAACAGATTTATAAGACAGTAAACCATTTACTGGCCAATGTTGTGAGGTCTGACTCCCCAGATATTAGGGGCTCAGCCGAAAAGTTTTCAGCCTTCTTTAGTGAAAAAATTGTGCACATTCGTGCCTCCATTAAGCCCCCTTCGACCAAAACAATCGCCGTTCCTCAACCTGTGACCTTTCTTAATAGGTTCTCCGATGTTTCTGCCTGTGATGTGGCTGCCTTAATAAGGTCAAGCAAAAAGAGCTCGTCTCCTGAAGACCCTATACCTTCATCTCTGTGGTCTTCACTAGCAGACCAACTTAGCCCTGCCATAACCAAGATTTTTAATGCTTCTTTGGAAAGACGGGTCGTCCCCAAGTCTTTAAAATCGGCAATCGTTAGACATATTCTTAAAAAGCCTGGATTAGTCACAGAGGTCCTAGCAAACTATCGTCCAGTTTCCCTTCTTCAGTTCTTATCAAAGATTCTTGAAAAAATTGTTGTTAAGCAGCTAGTTGAACGTATTGAAAATAATAGAATGTCAGAAACATTTCAATCAGGGTTCAAGAGGCAGCACTCAACTGAAACTGCTCACCTCCGTGTTAACAATGACATTATACATGGCAACGACGACGGGAATGTCACTGCCGTAGCTCTGTTAGATCTGTCTGCTGCCTTCGACACCATTGATCACGAAGTTCTGCTTGAACGATTGAGAACAACAATCGGTTTGGCAGACGAAGCACTGGCGTGGTTTAAATCATACTTGTCTAATCGTGTTCAATCCGTGTCGTGTGTGGGTCAGGTCTCAGACATGAGAAGTGTCACCTGTGGAGTCCCTCAAGGGTCTGTACTCGGTCCCTTGCTGTTCTCCATTTATACGTAACCTCTGGGAAAAGTGATTAAGGCCCATGGAATAGGATATCACTTCTATGCTGACGATACTCAGCTGTATTTGTCATTCAGACTGTCGGAATCTGCTGCAGCAACTGAGAAACTGAATGCTTGCCTTGCCGATATTCGATCCTGGATGTCGGAAAACTTCCTGAAATTAAATGACGATAAAACCGAACTGCTTCTCATAGGACACCCTAAGCGTGTGGCTGGATTAAAAGGCTTTGCTGTTCTAATAGGTGATGATATTGTGCGACCTTCACCACGTGCTCGTAATTTAGGTGTCGTGTTCGACAACTGGCTCAATTTCAAAATCTTCATTCAGAAGACTGCCTCTACAGCTAGCCATCACATCCGATCCCTATCCAAGATTAGGAGCTGTCTCCCACTGGTTTGCAAAAAATTTAACTAGCTCTTTAGTTTTGTCTCGGCTTAATTATTGTAATTCCCTTTCGGCTGGGCTGCCAAAGAAAGCCACAGCGGACTATGAATATGGCTGCAAGGCTAGTCTTCAAGTCCCAGCGGTTTGAGCACGTGTCGCCTTTGCTGAAAGAGCTAGGATGGTTGCCGGTTGAGCAAAGGATACAGAGCAAAGTTCTTACGCTGACCCACAAGGCCCGCCACGGCTTGGCTCCTTCGTACCTAGCTGAACTGCTACGTCAGTTTCAGCCTGTTCGTGCCCTGAGGTCCTGTGTGGACAATAAATTAGCTGTCCCATTTCTCCGCTTAAAGACAGTTGGCGACAGAAGCTTTAGCTCTGCAGGTCCTAGACTGTGGAACTCGCTTCCACAATTCTTACGCAACGACAACTACTCTCTTACTGCCGACTATGGCGCATCTTTTTCAGCGGTCCCGAGCTGCTACTTCTTTGCTACTCACTACCTCAACGGCTCTCCTGACTCTGCTATGCTTCCCACTTTCTCTTTGTTGCGTGAGACGAAGTCTGTTGGCTACCGAATGCGTACCGAAAGCCGCTTAGGCTGTGAGTGCACTATACAAAACTCTCCTGCGTAACACCCACATGGTCTTTATGACTTTGTGGAGTTATAGACGGAGATACATTACATTACATTACCTGCTATCTTTGCAGGAATATCAAATGAACTTGGTAAAAAATTCTCCGGTAGTGCTAAGAGATATACTTCAGGTGTTGGTGGTTGTGCAGATAAAGAACAAATGATTGTAGAACTAAAACAGGCAATTTACAAACTAAAAAACGTACAATCAACACCTTTAACTGATATAGAAATAAACAATTATATAAAAGAATTAGGTATACAGAGTTTTTTAGGTGTGTTTGCAAGAGATGAACTAACAAAACCATTAAATAATGAATGTCTTATTTGTAATACTGATGATTCTCAAAAAGAAATATATCACTGGGTAGCACTTAAAAAAGAAGGAAGAAAACGTTTTTACTTTGATTCATTCGGTGCACCACCTATGCCGGAAGCAATACATTATTTTGGTGTTATACCGACATTTCAAACATTTAAGCTACAAGAATACGATCAAACAGATTGTGGAAGAAGATGCTTAATCTTTTTAAAACTAATGCAAGAATAAGATTTTTGATCGAAAATGGAAATACTAATTTAATTTAAACATTTTTTTCCTCATATAAGAAATGGATAACAAAAAATTCGTAGTACTTGAAAATGCCTCTGTTGTAATTCCTAAAGGAAAACCAGCACGTGTTCATATTAAAGAGGAAATGAGTAAAGATTCTAAACCTTACTTCAATGCATGGATGTATATCACTGAAGATATGAGACCTGTTCTAGAAGATATTGCTAATAGAGCAAGTATGAAACTTGAATATAGTGGATATAATATGTCAAGTCGTTTAACTATTGGTATAAGAATTACATTTGGCACTAAACCAAGTATATTTTTGATCAAAAGAATAAAAAAATGAAATTCGGTTATGTTGCTGAAATAATTCAAAAATTTGGAAATAACTTTGCTGTTACCGGTATTCTAGATGGAGGTTATGTAACTAAAGATACTTATAATTTAGAACAAAGACTTAATATTAGATTAAAGTTGGAACAAGTTAAAGTGTATGCTGTTGATAAGCATCAAGATAAATTTAATCCTGCTGATTATTAGACACTAAAAAAACAAAACATAAAAACACATAAAACATAAAGCAAAACAAAAATTAGATTATATCTTTTTTTTACTTATAGCTAACATTTTATCTACAAGATTCTTCGCATAATTCGTTATTTTACTTATACTTGATGGATTGGATACTTTGTCTTTTAAGAAGTCCATTGCAAATTGACTATCTAACATACCACCAACATTAAGGCCAAAACCTAGTTTATCTTTAGCAGCCATAATAGCCGCCACCGTTTTTGCATCTTCTCTAACGTAAGCAGGTTGTCATGGATCAAGCGCAATACGTGCAGCAGATTCAGCAAGAACAAGATCTGATAAGTTTCGTATTTCTGTTCTTCTTGGTTCCGGCTCTGATGCTGTCTCCGTATAAGTATGATCACAGATGAGAGCCCTAGAATCAAGATCATTAACTCTAACATAAGACTCATCCATTTTTTTCGCGAATTTTGTGCCGGGCCCGACATAGCTATATTTTCCTGTATTATTAAAACTTCCGCCATCTATATATTCTGATTTTATTTCTTTTGGCAGTCTTAAGTGAAATTCTTTACCACCTGATAATTTATTGATAATATTGAAAATACCACTTCCTGTTTTTCTATTTGCTTTCAATTGATTAGGACTTAAATTTAATTGCAATCCAGTATTTTTACTTCTACTCTTTTCTATTCTAGCTAGTTGAGTCTTTTTAAGAAGAATTGGAATACTACCAGAAAGGTCTGCATGTTTCAAACGAATTGAGATCGGTTCTTTAGAACTATGAATTAGTTTTAGTTGATCGGATAATGATAGTTTTGCTTCGTGATACATATTTCTATATATAATAAAATATTTTAAAGAGATATCAAACTGAATATAAAAATGAATCAAGATGAAATTGATGCTTTGAGAGTTGATGAGACAACTGCATTGAGATATAGAGTTAATGAATTATTATCTTACAATGCTTTTACTGGAAAATTCACTTACAAAGCTAGACGTCAAAGAATAACTATTGGTTCAGAAGCAGGAACAGTAAATCGTACTACTGAATATAGACAAATAATGATTGATGGAAAAAGTTATTACTCAATTAGATTAGCATTTTTTATAGTAACAGATAAAATGCCTTTGCATGAGATTGATCATGTTGACGGGAATAAGTTAAATAATAGTTTTAATAATTTACGTGAGGCAACATCATCTGAAAATAATAGAAATAAACCGAATAGAAAAGGTCTATCATCTGATTTTATCGGGATTGATTATCATAAGAAATCAAATAAACGGAGAGCAAGAATAAAAATAGATAAACAAGAATATTTCTTAGGATATTTTAATGACAATGTTGCTGCAGCCGAAGCTCGTGATATGGTTGCAATAAAATTACATCTAGAATTTGCACGACTAAACTTTGATTATTGTTTAGATGAAGATAATAAACTAGTCAGATTTACTGACTTATAGTTTTTATATCTCTTTTTCATATCTGCTAAAAGTTTTAATACTTCTTTGTGAATTTCATCACTTGGTTTACCTTGCGCAAAAAGTATTGCATTAAGGATTGCACTCTCCGCTTTAAAATCGCATGACTTTTTACCGCCAACTGAACTAGATTCTACTTTTTTTATATCTCTCTTTAATTCAGTTTAGAAATCTACGCCAACCTCCTCAACTAATTTACTTCCGTACATCGTATAGTCCAATCGATTCTTTACTTCTGAGTTTTGAACTTTTCCTGATACAATAATATCTGTTCCTGATTTTATTAATTCTACCATGCTCTTCAAATCAGTAATAGCATTTGTCAACCTTTCACTTTGTAAAGTTAGAGCTTCCATTCGTTGCTCGCGTGTTTTCATAGGTGGTTCTTTTGCAACGAACATTGTTTCATCTATTAACTTTTTTATTAGAGTTGCAATTGTAACGGCAATTGAAATAGCTGTTCCGTTGCTCCTACTGCTACTGCAGCTAGCACTAATAATAGCAGGAATAGCAGGAAGAATACCCCCAGACCTAACTTCTAAGAAATTCTTTGACCAGGATTTAGCGTCTAACTGAGCAGCATCCCATTTTAATTATTGACCAAATACATCACTTACAAATTCACTTGGATTCCATTGCCATGGTTAATTATCTTTTTCTGCAGCAAGTAATATATCATTAATATTAAGACCTATTTCTAAAGATTCAATCATCTTTTCTAATCTTTCTTTTTTTTCTGTCATTGCCTTCCAAAACACTTGTCGATACTTTCCACCACTAATATCATCTACTATTTCTTTTATAAATAAACTTAGATAAACTATTCTTGTGAATCCACTAAGAAATCCACCTAAGACATTAGCACCAGCACCAATTGCTCTAAGAGATTGTAAGACTTTAGGTACTATTGTTGAAATCTTTTCAGAAGCTGCTAATGATAATTTTGCAGCAATCTTTGGAGCTACTTTTGTTACTACTTTTTCCCCTACATTTTTAGCTATTTTAATACATTCTATTACTTCTTTACTTGTTTTAACTCCTTCTTTTATATCTTCACCTACACCTTTTCCTTTTCTTGATCTTGCTTTTTTTATCATATATTATAAGTAATGGAAAAAGTCAGAAAAGTTAATGGTAATATTTATACTAATCTTGATGCAAATAATAATAGAATAACAAATATATGTTTTCCTATTAATAGTGGTGATGCTATAAGAATGGATTAAGCTCTTAGTTCAAGTGCTGGTAACAATATTATTAGTAAACCTTTAGGAGAAATAGCAAAAGTATCAAATCTAACAGATTTATTACCAAAAAAAGATGCAGTAATGAAATCACAATTGAATTGCAAGAATGTTGTTGGTATATCTGGTAATTCTGCTGATGGAACTGTTTGTTCAGATCTAAAACCTTATAAAGTAACAAACTATGGATTATTAAAAAGTATGACAGCGTTATTTCAATGTAAAGCAATGTCAAGCATTGATCTGGGAAATAAGAATATTATTAATGTAAAAGATTCTGATGCAGCAACAAAACAATATGTTGATAGTAACAAACAAGTATCTTTTAGATACTTAGGTTTGATGAGTACTTATCAAAGTATATTCTATCTTGATATGTTAGGTTTAAATATTACTGCTAATGGAAGTACAGGGGATAAATTTCAACCTCAATAAATTACACCAGGTGATATGCCTGTTATTTCACAAACAGGGAAAGTTATAGCATATTCAACTAATCTTAAAACATTCTTTCCAGGAGTATTACCTAATTTTGGAATGGTATCTAATAATATGTATGCAACTAATAGAACTCATTCATATCTAGAATTAACAAGTGATACTACTTATGGTGTGAGTGGTACAGTAGTTTTAATAATTATTATTGATGGAACATGCAGATATGCTATTGGTAATTTTTCTGTTGCTAGTGGAATTACTTTTATAGATTTTATTGTTATTATTGTATAGAAATGTTAGGTTTTAGAAAAAAGTAAACTATATTAGAAAGACTGGTGATGTACGTAGTGGAAATGTAAGTATGCATGGAAATATTATAAAGAATTTAGGAGATCCTGTTGATACGGGAGATGCTGTAAACAGAAATTATATAGATACTAACTTTGTTACAAAAGTTTCTAGATCTACTACTTCTGATGGAGATATTGATATGAATAATCATAGTTTAGTAGATCTTGCTAATCCTATAAATCTTAGTGATGCTTCAACGAAAGAATATGCTGATACTAAGTTATCACTTACAGGAGGAAGGATTAATGGAAATTTAATTGTAAATGGTACTCTTAGTATTTGTGGTACTCCTATGTTTCCTCCTGATATTCCTAATAAAAAGTATATGGATAAAAACCTTCTTTGTGTTAATGGAGGAGCTGTTAATGCTAGCATAGACATGCAAGATAATATAATTTTTATTAAAAATGATCCTGTTAACCCTTATGATGGTGTTAACCTTGGTTATCTTAATAGAATATCTGACGGAAATGTTTCTGTAATTAAATTCTTTGCAAAATACCTTGCTCCAACAAGTGTTGGATCATCATATTCGTTTCCGAAAATGGTTAGGTATAGTACCAAACCAGGAGAAATGAACTTTGTTATAAACAATGATGATGTTATAATTGCAAGAGGATCATTCGTTATATGTGCAACTTATGAACAGGCTGGATATTATTTTGATACTCCAAGAGGTGGGTATTATCCAGAAAAAAGAGTTATTGATAAAAAGATATTATCACCTCCTCAAATTTATAATCACCATTTGGTAAATTTTATGAATTTAAAAACACATTATGTTGTAGTTATGCACTTGATATAAATTATAAGCTTGTAAGCGCGGGTGATATATTGATTATAGGAGATTTATATTACCCAGTTTTATTAATTACTGTTTATATAGCGTTAAAATAAAGATGCTTTCTAGAAAAGAATCAGTGATGCAAGGAACATTGGATTTTGATTCAAATAGAATAAAAAATCTTGGAGAAACAGTTGATTCATTAGAAGCAGTTAATAAAGCTTTTGCTGATGGTAATTATCTTGCAAAAGACTCAGATAAACATATAACTGGTAATTTATCTGCAAATTCAAAAACGTACATAAGTATATCAGATCCTGTCAATGCAAATGATGTTGCAACAAAAAATATCTTGATACAAAGAATATATATAAATGATCAAAATATAAAAATAAATGGCAATTTAGATGTTAATAAATTAACAATGATTAGATATGAAGAAGATTTATCTAAATATTTACCAAATCATGTAATTAATATTGCAGTTTTAAATGATTTATATTTTAGAAAAATGTGAGTGATAAAGATATAGTTTATTATTATGGTAATTTTTTCTGCAAAGAGTTTAACTAATATTGGTACACCATCAGATGAATTTTCCTCTTCTAGTAGAGGTCAACAAATTTTAACAAAAGTATCATATATAAGCATAAAAAACCAGTGTATTCTATTATGGCTAACAGTCTTATGAATTTAAAAAAAAATTATCCGGCTAATATCAGTAAAACTTATCAAATTAATGATATATTTGAATTTTCAGTAGTTAAAAAGACTGATGGAAACACATCAACTATTGTAGATAATCAAAGATTTACAGAATTTTCAGGTCAATATGCTGCATACAATTCTTATTACTCAAAAGTATTAATTTATATAACATCAACAAATAAAATAGATGGAGAAATGTTAATTTCATGTGTATCAGATATTCCTAATTACCAAATCTGATTATATATTATTTTCTAATTTTTTTGTATGTAGAATTGAGGGCAGTGATTTAGTTTTTTATGATAATTCTTATATTAATTATAAAAAACTTGCTGATGGAAGAGTAAGTATTCAATTAGAGTTTTCATATCCAGTATTGAGTTTTGTTGATGGAGTAGTTACCTATGCATTTGCACAAGAAATTCTATCTAGAGGAACATCACTAGTATTGACTCGTTATGATTTTCTTGATATTAAATTTTTAACAAATGTTTTCTTTTCTCCAACTAGATCATTTGATTATTCTTATCCAATTTATAGTGGAATGAGAGAACCTACATTTGATTCCTAAATCTTCCAATCCATAGTCTCTTTAATCAATTCTTTTTGTATATTAAAAAATTTTCCTGCATCTATCTCTTTCTTTATTTGTTTAGCAGTATAGAGCTTAATCTATTTATAGGCACTTTGCTTGAGCACAAAGTAAGCTCGATAGAATGGTTAGTGGTAGCATGCTCAATGGACGATAAGCGTAACATGGTTAGAAGTGAATGTGTGCGGGTCAGCATGCAAATTTGGTTAGTGGTAGCATGAAAATTGTTAGCACACAGGCAGAATACAAAGGACGATTCACATGTACCCACTAATTATTGTGCTGAATCTATCCATTTTTAGTTCCTTTTTAAAAGCAATCTAGTCAGCGGATATAATGACACCAGTCGGGAAAACACTACCAGGTTTGACATGTTTTCTCTGCATTTCAAAATTTTAAAGTTACAAATTAATCGGTGTAATTATTTGTAAAAATAAACGGTAACTTTTTAGTCAGAAAATATTTCAAGTATTTTTTGCAGATATCAATGAGAACTGAGAAATGGTACAGTAGGCTACTTCCATACTATTCACTACCTCAACTGCTCCCCTGACTCTGCTACGCTAAGCGCCTAGAAAGAGATTAAGTTCTCTGTGGGCGCTTTATCAAGTGCAGTATTATTATTATTATTATTATGCTTACCACTTTCTGTTTGTTACGTGAGACGAAGTCTGTTGGCTAGCGAATGCGTACCGAAAGCCGCTTTGGCTGTGAGTGCGCTATACAAAACTCTCATGCGTAACACCCACATGGTCTTTATGACTTTGTGGAGTTACAGACGGAGATACATTACATCGAATTACATAAGCTTGACTGGGCGAGGGTGTTACATTGAAATGCAGGTAAGACACGCGGGCCAGCTACCTGCGATGCAAATTGAAGTTAGAATGAAATGACAGTTCGCTGAAGAGTAAATTAACACTTGAAAATATGTAAAAGCTAAACATATGAGTACAGAATTCCCTATCGATTAAAAAGTAGCACAGTTAAAAAATTAAAAAAAGCAAGTTTGTATGCCTGTTTCTGAATTATAAATAGATACAGTATCACCTGAGATTGGCTTGATAATATTTTATCAGCTTTCTATTTCTTCATTTGAATCGCGTAGCAGATCAATCACATTTAAACCCTATGAATATGCTTTATTTATCTGCAGAACCTGAATGCAGGATGAAAGGCAGGCTTAAGTTCTCAAAATTTTCAACATTTCAAGTGTTTTACATTGTATAAAGTTTGCGTATTACAGATAAACTAGTTGTAAATGCACTCACCATTTTTTGTGGTTTCAGATGACTATAACCTGGTCAAACAAATTACCAAGTCCAAATAGTAGTGGGAGTTAGGTGCCCCACTAAATGGGAATTATCCCTACCCAAAAACAAATTTATTGATATTGTACAAAGACCACTAGAAAGAATTGTGTGAATAGTGTGAAAATAGGCACAAAGAACAATGGTAACACAAGCTATCGTTTGATGTGTAACATAGCTGCCGTGTTGATCTTCTGATAACCTGTAAAAGTCAAGGTCACTTATTGCACTGTGGCTCAGCCAAATATGACTTTATCATCACATCAACAGATTAAATACCAGTCATTCTATAAACATGGCAAATCCCTCAAAATATGCAAGACATTCAGCTCCATGTTACCCACACCACACACAAAATACATAAAAAATGTACATGCCAAACTGCTAACTGCCATCACTATCACATATCAAGGACATTTTGTGACAGGCACATCATATGCATACAGACCTATCATGCCAGGGTGCACAGAGGGGAAACGTGGAGGCCGGTGAGCTACACCTATATTCCATTCATGAGTAATGAGTTGTCACTAAACCTAAAGACATTTCATCAGGATATGATTAAATCGGACCTATGCTAGATACACTATAACATTTATGTTGAGGAGGTCGTGTCTCAGTATTCATACCACTTGAGCAGCAAGTAAAAGGGTATCTAAAACAATGTCCTAACTTTGTACGAACTAGGCCTGTGTTTCCTGGATAGTACTGGCATTGCATGTGCTCCCTGTTAGAATAAAAAACTAGTGATACTTATAATAGCACATTCAGACAACTTAATATTTTTCTAAGAACTTCACACCTACTTCCCTGAAAAAGCAATTAAACGCGTAGTAGTAGGGTGCTCAGCTTTAATATGCACAGTTTTATGGAGGTAAAAGGTATACGTTCAGCATGCATGATATGGATACTTGCAGAATGCACAGTGTCAGCACTTGTAAGTACACAAGCCACTAATTACGCAGGCCCCATAAATGCTTGGCTAAAAATATGAGGTCTTTACTTCTTTGAAAATCTTCAAGTGAAGGGCAAGAAGAGATGAGAATAATTGTGAATACTTACAATTAACCGCGCATTTTTGTTTTTATTGCTCTGCATTGAGGCAATTCCTTCCTGTGAGTATTGCTACAGAATACTCAACAGTTTCTAAAGATCACGAGAGACCGCCAGCTTACACAAATGACCGTTGAGTCTTTGCCAAATCATGGCAATATTTGAGTGTGTGTGATGTTCTATCCCTGTGACCACATCATGTTCTCAAAATGTGTAGTCTCTATTTAGTGAGTTGCTCAGAAGATGCATACCCACTAAACCCCTTCAACTGGTTTCAAGCAATAATGACACCAAGGAATAATTAGCATGGTAGAAAAGCTTATAATGTGCATAGGTGGTGCTGTAAAACTACATAATAGCTGTGCTAAGCCAATATTGCCACTTCAGAGTGACACGCGAGAACAATCAGAAACGCGACATATTGTTAACGCTTTCCTTTTTAAAAGTAAAATGAGCAGATAGCGTTAGTACACGCCTTCTCAATTTTTTTATTTGTGAGACTATAAGAAAAATCAAAAGAGCTCCCAGGATTTAGGCAATCCCTAAAACTGAGTTAATGTATTACATAATTTCAGAACTTGGATACAAGTTGTTCAAATTGTGGTTGGACGTGAATTCGATCGAGTCAATTGTCTGAGCAGTTCAGATAATCTGGGTAGCTCGAGCTGCCTCTAAATTAGTAGGGGTTCCTAAACTTTTCAATATGCTTTCGGGGCTGCAAATAGGTAGGAGAAAATCAAGCACTGCGAGCAATTACGCACACAAAATCCCACATACGCACACACGAATTCATTATAGCTTTTAAAAATGCTATTACGATCAGCAGGGTCAAAAGCAGGTTATAGATTGTTAGGAGCCAGCTCTGTAACATTGCCACCATTGTTGCTAATTATGATGACGTCAGTTAGATGTAGACTAGCACTTCTAGTGGATTGGTGTCTTTTAAATAAAGGGCTAATATTTGTCTGATGTCACGTGATTCTTCATTACTTCCAGACGCTGTTTAGCAACAATATTTCGGACAAAATTGACAGAAAGCAGAAGGGAGACCGTTTGATGCTTTACTACGACCTCTAAATCAAATCCAGGCTTCTTAAGCATTGGTCGTACGATTGCCTACTTGAAAAACTAGTGACATACCCATTTAGTCAGATAAGCTTAACAAATTTAGTTCTAACCGAAATACAGTTTTCACCAGTGACAACCGGAAAGGAAATCGTATAGTATCTCCTGGATACTCGCCTATTTCCATTGATTTAATTAAGGTGGCAACTTTGTAAAAATAAATATTTCCCATGATAGGTTGGTATTAACGAATGCTTTCGTGAGGCATGGCCTGATGGAGGCAGGACAATTTTGAACTTGATAAACAAATATTGGTGAAAAGTGTCCAGCCGAGCAGATAATGCCTTAAGCACGAGATTACTAAGGGGGGCAGAAAAATGAATGCCACTTTAAATGCTGTTTTTGGGACACGACAAAAGTACTTCAGATTCCAAAAGCTGAAGCGAACGTTCGCTTGTATAAGCTTCACACTGGACGAGTTCAGTGAGGCGGACTAAATCAGTGCCCGGTACAGCCATCGTTAAAGCAGCATCCATGCCTGGATTTACATGCTGCTCATTTTTAGGTACACTTTCTCGTAATTTTAAAAATATTTCTCAAACTCCCTTTTATAAATTAATAAAGGTTTATGTTGATTGAGAGCACTTGTAAGTTCCGGTTATACTGCATCAATGAGGATATTGGGACGAGCTGCAGAGTCTGATTGTAGTTAGATAACATCCGAATTTCAAACGTAAACTGGACGCATCAAAATCAATAGTGTTAAAGATGATAATGGATCCTAAATTAGCCGCAACCCCAAAAGCTAAGCCGCAAATGTTAAATGGACATTAAAAATCCGAAATTGTGTGTAACTGAATGCTAAACTGACTACACCGGATCGTTGTGAGAAGTTGGCTCGTACGAACGTAGTACCTTTAACGAGAAATTGCCAGTACGACTATGTATATAGATTGATTCGTCAGTGTGCTTGATGAATTATTTGTATTTGTGGTTTGGAGATGGTTTGAGGTTTCTGGTCAGTTTTGAATTAATATAAGAGCTTGTGGTTACCTCAGACTAATCGATACTCAACAGATCTGAACTTATGAAAGTCCAGTTTTTGCAAGAATTATTGCTCCCTGATGTGTCCGTTTTCGATTAGAAAAATTTAACGAAATGCAATGTAACCCAACGTAATGAATGGTCTCTTCGGCTGTAACTCCACCATCCAAACAGTTTACAAGGATGTTCTGCAAGAGATTTCTACAGCCCTTTTAGTTTAAGAGGTTCTATGTATTTTAAATTATTTTACGGTAAGTCATTGGAAACCCTTTAAAGAAGTAGTTATTGTAAATCTCACATGGAACGTGGCATGCTTTTGAAATTCTCTGGTCAGTCTTCTTTCCTTATTAGTTACTCTCTCGATTGTTAACCGTACTTTTGTGTACAGGCTCAAGTTAACTGCCTACTTGTAGGCTGCCGAATTCGGAAGCGTTCGGCTAAAATTGCAAAGCTCCATCAGACAGTTTTTGAAATATAAAAAATTGTATACTGGACCTAACTGATTACGAATTTCGTCTAAGCTACTTAAATTATGTTTTCTTAAATTTCCACCGATACAGCTTTAAGCGCCGACGTCAAATTGCGCTTCCGAAATTTAAATCTAAGCTTGAGTGCAAATGAGTTTTCTGGCAAAGACGGCCATGCCGAGCACTCCGAGCACAGGCCAGCATCTGCGAAAAATGTCAAGCAAGAAAAAGCTGATGGAGTCTCCCCAGGGTCTCTCTACTGCCAAAAGAAAACGCAGTTCAACTTGTGCACAAGGTGTCATCATTAAAACCGGTTCTTCTCTCAAGCCTTGGCTTTCCCTTTTTGGGCGCCACGGTAGTTGCGTTAGCAGCGTCGACGGACAAATTAGATAGACCTGGGTGCCAACCTCATACTGCCAGACCCTTGTGCGTGCCTTTTACTTCCAGCTTGTCTCCGACGGCACTTTGTCAAATGTGTTAATACCATTATTATTATTATTATCGAAAAAAACAAAACCTCTCTCTTGACCAAAAAAAAAGTTACCTTGAATGCATTGCCTAAGCACAGGACTACCTCAAGCACAACATTGTGATGACAAGCTGAAACGGCTTGGTGCTAAATCAGACAGACCAAGACTGGCACTCAGTATTGGCATTTCTGAATTATACGGGCTGAGAGCCGATAATATCGTAACATGTGGCCGAGGCCGCGTAAAAGCCGGAGGTATGTAAAACAGTGGTAGCCGTATTTCCCACGTTATGGGCATGTGCATAACGGGGCGATTTATCCGTAAATTTGTTGATATAGGTCGTGGGTGCCATTAAACACATTCAGCATTCCATTGCAGATAGATACTAAGAAAAACGGTGCGGACTTTTTCCGTTAAGATATTGGTGCTCTTCATCGCCGCCTTCCTCGCGTCACACCATCGGGATACATCTATGACTTAGTGATTCCCGTGTACGTTGCTTCAGATTATATAAGGCCCGGTGTCTCACCGGCACTCGTCGCGAAACAGCTCAGACTGCACGGTAACGGTCTCAGTGCTTGCGGCCTACTTCGTTCTAGACGTAAAGCCGATGCGCCAAGTACAAAACAACGCCGTTTTTCTCGCCGCTTAGTTGAGGAGCCACGAGGCTTCTGCATGACATGCATAGCTCAGCTGCCCAGCTATTCCTACATAGGAAGAAGGAAGCAATGCGGGTGCCACAAGCTCTCTTACCGGTTGCAACCAATTTACTCACCGCCTCTTCTCTGAATACACAGACAGGTGGCACTTTGGCACTATACTTGGCAATGATTCGGCAATGAATATCAAAGCCTCCGTCTCAGATCCAGTGTGGCCTTGTCGGTTGCGACAAACGTCGACTACCACTTAGCATTCTGTATTTCTTCTGTATGTGAATCCCAGTTATTTGAGCCACTGTCCTTAATCCAAATACTGTTTTGTAAGATTGTTCATCGAATGCCTTTTAGCGAGCATTCAGAGCTGACCAAGCCACAACGAAGGTGTGGCGGCCGCGATGGTAGCTGAACAGCTCTTATACTTACGCGAAGAGATAAAAACAAAACAGGCATAGCATAATTTTGCAGCTGAGAAACCCTGGTCGCTTGTTTTACCATATTGCTCTCTTTCCCTTGGGAATTTCATTACCTTGCTAGAAAACTTGCGTCGACCTTATAATTTTTCGTATGTGGTATTAGCGAATATGACCGGCTAAGACACAACATTCGCTGCAGGAAGTAATGCAGCCGTGGGTCGGCCCATGGGCTCGGTGCAGGAATGTACCAACCTAAGCAGCTGGGAAATGCAACTTGGAATATTTAGGGGCCTGGATACTGACCCATTTCTCTGATAGCGATAGACACATAAATTAAATTTTAAGGGGGTAAGTTCGGCAGTACTGGGAGTTATCCCCCAAAATGGCCGCCAGTAGGGGGGTAGTCCCTCCAAAAGCATGTTTATAAAATATTGTACTAAGACCAGTAAACTGATTGGCATGAAAATTGGCACGAAGAACACTGGTAGCATTACCTATCGTTTGATGCATAATAGCTGCTGTTTTGACCTTCTCATGACCTTTAAAAATCCAAGGTCACGTATAGCACTGCTGGTTAAATCAGTTACACATTTTTTCGAGGATTAAAACGTAATTGTAGAAATATGGCAAACCGCTTAAAAATGCAAGACAATTGACTGAAGACTCACCACCCACAAACAACTTTAAAAAAAAAACTTGACATCTTAAACTGTTGACTGTCATCACGAACACACCCACGGACACTTTGTCACAGGCACATTATATGCATACACACCCATCATGCATACATGTGGAGGTGAGTTTAGAGGCAGGTGAGCTCCACCTATATTCCAAGTTTCACACAGATCGGCCCAGTATCGACCAAGTTGTACACTGTACCAAGTACCAAGTACACTGTTGTGACAGCACTCAGAGAAGCCAATTTAAGGTGCCAAAGCATGCAGGTGACATGGAATAACCATAGCGTTACTTTATTTGTCGCCATACAACATCAAAACACATACTAAGGAGCATGTAATTCAAATTTCACGTTGATTGGGTCACAAGTAGCCTACCTGTGACATTTTTACGCCATGTGAGTGAAAGGATGACAAAGGCTCAGCACGACACACACTGCCAGCTTTGACCAAAACAAGTCTATCTACTGAGGTCCAATAGGCATCCGAGAAGACTGGGATGATTCTGTAACTACAATCAATCATATATTCCAAAGTTTTAAGGTTATCGGATCATTATTTTAGGAGATATGACATAAATGACAGCAGGCATTGGACTGTCGTTTGCAGATAAACTTGAGAACTCCAAGCTATAACCAAGAGGCAGCACTAGGAAACGCTATCATCGCATAAACATTCAATATTATTCAACATTCAACACATTCAATAAATAGATAAATATGAATCTTAGGAATAGGTCAACCTAACAAGATCCTTATACAGCCTAAGCAGATCATATCCGCGATAGGTCTCATACCTCACGCCGGCAACCCAGGCTACAGCCGGGCGGCTCACCGGCATTCGCCAATACAAATATCTAACTAGTAACGACATAAATGAGAACTTGAAATCACCTAAATTTTCCTTGAATAGAAATGAATCAACATTTTCACATTGGCTTCCAGTAAACGACGCACTAGTTCCATCCAAGTCACCACGCTGACCGGCCGCCGAACGAAAGACCACTCCCGGCCGTCGCCTCGTGCGTTATGGCGGCTACAGGAACTGAATGAGCTGTCCCAGGATTCATGCCGTGCCGTGATAATGAACTCCTTAGTTACGGCGGCCCCGGCAGCAGCAAATTCTCAATACATTATCCCTAATGTTCGCCTACTGGCCGAATGACAGTCACTTCCGGTTTGTGATTCGATGTAAACATACCAATGTAAACAGGTTTCTGCCAAGTAAATAAAGAGTGAGCCTTGGAATGCCGCCGGTTGCTATGGGCGGGGCGGGGAAGCAGAGGCAGGACTAGGCACCCTGCCGATAGGGGGTTTACTCTTTTATGATATTGTTATACTACCAGTTGGACGTGTGATCTTGAGGGGGCGTGTCATTTCCGGGAAATTTTTACGTTTTATCATTCTCAAAAGTTATTTTTTGAGGGTCCGTTTAGGGCTGAGTAGCTCATATTCGCAGAGTTCGCCAGAAAACCGCAGTTCCGGCTCAGTTATTTGTCAAAGAAAATTATTTTGTTGAGCTCGAATTACGACTTCCGGTTCAAATAGGTCTTACAAAATAATTTTATTGACCATGTTCCAGTCATCTTACAACCACCAAAATTTGAGCATGCATTTAAAACTAGTTTCTCTTTAATACGCGAATTTAAAAAAAATTGACATTTTTTGTGGACCTACCCCCCTTATTTCAGACTAAGTAAAATGGGTGTGCACCAAAACTAGATAGTTAAACGACACCCACTTAATGCTATACTTTAGATACGTATATAGCATGAATTTCTCCACCCTCCACTTAAATAAGCTTTATACTACATTGCTAATGAAGATCTGAAGCTACGGTAAGTGGCTGAGCGTTTCCTCCGCCCATGTTTTCCTCTCAATAAATGTGTTGCTAATGTTAGGCGGTTTCTCTTGATGATGAAGTATCTGACCAGTTGCCAGCCACAGCTGCACCGACCTCAGCAAGAGTTACTGGTTAAATTGCCTTTTTTATTGATAATAAGCACCTATGCGTTACATGAAAGCCTGTTTATTGGCCTATATTTACTATGATTAGTGACAGAAAACAAGTGCGAAGATTGCACTGCAGCTGAGGCATACTTGAAGCAGGTTGCAGACAGCTTCTTCATGTACTTGGTCGTAAAGAGGTGGCTGCAGCTGATGCTAGCAACTATTAAGACGCAATTTTAAATTAATGATGAAAATGTATTTGTACAGTACCCTTATTTAAATTGATCTCTTTTATAAACTTGGTGAATGCTTCAAAACTAACTACATGTGGTTTGTGGTAGGAGCGATTGCAACATGCTTGATTTGGGCAGAGGCACCGTTCACTAAATGCAAACCCACAATAGCCTAGAGAAAAATTAAAGTACCCTGCTAAAGCGCTGAGAAGAAATTGGGCCTCTCTTATAATTTAATGCTACCAATTCTGGCTATTTCGAAGCGTCAGTGGAGAATGAGCTGTATGCTTTGGTAGCACGCAGACTGAAGACACTGTCTCCAAGGGATTCGATCGAGGTTTGAGACCTAGCCAAATTACTTGAGCGTGTGATTATAGAGTTAGTAAGTTTAAAAGCAGTGGTGAACCATATGCAGTCCAGTAGAATATGCACAGTGTATTCACTCAGAGCTTCAAACTCGTCGAACATGTCATTTATTGTCGTGTTGGGGCAATCAATCAATAATGATATTTCAGATGGGGGCTTGAGCAGCAGAGGCAAAGCAAATATAATCTCAGAGACCCCTTTGATTTCTAAGGTCTTGAGGCATCACTTTGCATATGCAATTTTAGATGAGGATTGCACACATTTTACACTGAGATTTGCATGTGGATAAGACGAATTTGATGAAATTGGTAGTCGCATCTTGCCGTAAGGGAACGTTTGGCTAAATAGGTGACCCTTCATCCAAGTATGCCATGCACATGAGCCTTAGGTAGCAGTGTGTCAGAATTTGCTGAAAATCGGTAGTGAATACATCATTCAGTTATCAAAGGAAACGTTGAAATCACATCTAACGAGGAATATAAACTTCCTGCACTCAGAATCGAAATCAGATCAGAGCAATAGGAGACAAGGGTGGAGTTGGTACCTGGGGGACGATAGACTATTGTCCCTATTGGTAGCTTGTTGTCTGGTGAACACAAAGTAAGTGATTTGAAATACTACTTTCAGGGGACTGTTGTGGCTTTTAATTGGAGGACCAGTATGTAATAATATGGAAGGTAGTTTATCTCCGTTTGTAACTTTACAAAGCCATAAAGACTATGTGGGTGTTACGCAGGAGAGCTTTGTATAGCCCACTCAAAGCCTAAGCAGCTTTCGGTACGCATTCTTTAGTCAACAGACACGAAACGAAGAGAAAGTGGGAAGCATAGCAGAGTCAGGAGAGCAGTTGAGGTAGTGAATAGCATGGAAGGAGCAGCTCAGGAACGCTGAGAAGGATGACTCATAGTCGGCAGCAGGTGAGTAGTTGTCTTTGCGTAAGAGTTTTACAAGCGAGTTCCACAATCTGGGACAAGCTAAAGCTGGTGTTCCCAACTGTCTTTAAGCGGAAGAGTGGAACACCTAATTGATTGTCCAAGCAAGACCTGAGGGCACGAAGAGGCTGTAACCGGTACAGCAGCTCAGCTAGTATGGAGGAGCCAAGCCATGGCGGGCCTTGTGGGTCAGCGTAAAAACTTTGCTCTGGATCTATTGATCAACCGGCAGTCATCCTAGCTCCTTCAGCAAAGTAGACACGTGAGCACATCTCTGGGACTTGCAAACTAGCCTTGCAGCCATACTTATAGCCAGCTGCATTGGCCTAGTTGCTTTCTTTAGTAGCCTAGCCAAAAAGAATTACAATAATCAAGCTGAGACAGAACATAAGAGATATATAAGTTTTTTTTACAAGTTATTTCACATCAAGTTGGGATTTATGTCGCTATCTATCGTGGGTAGATTACTGATTATCGATTACTGATGAACTAATCGAGTCACACTCGCTCAGCCAATGGTGGATGGATGTCTTTTCCATTGTATCTATCTTTTAATAAATGTGCTCTCTTCAAAAATAGTATTAATTTATTATATAGAGAGTTGAAGGTCAACGCATTGGGAAATCTCGAGCCAAGAAAACTGCTGGCTGCTAAAGATTAGAAAGATGCATAATTCGCCCTGCTAGCACTGTCACAGCTGCTCTCGAAAAAGAGTATGACAAGAGAACAAAAGCGGGAGCCTTGAAATAGCCACGTGACAAATTGAGCTTGGACATATTTGAAAAGGATTTGACCTTGTTTTCTTTTAGTTATGCCGGCTGAGGAAGGATCTAATGACGGGAGGAATATATGAATGCTGACGTTCAACATTAGACCGATTTTAATAGCTTGTGCAATTATTCTTAAGGAACCAAATTGTGTATTGGTCAACAGATTAGCAACATAAAGTAGTTTTATTTTACTGTCAAGTAGAGAGACGCAGGCATTGCAAAGGGTTGGAGACTTGACATAGACTAAGGGTGACCACTGTTGAAACAAAGTCAATATGCTCTGGATGAGGACTTGCTATAAAACATCACGTATCTTCTTTTCTTTTCGCTGCCGTGAACGACAACTGCCGTGAAATATGCATGAATTGGTGACGAGGTGAAATCATTGATTGCACTAGTTTAAAGGCTTTAGTCTTTACCGAACTTGTTTGCAGTTCTATGAGGACTAGTGCAGTTACTAGCATTGCCTGTGCTTGGTTTGCTGCTAAAGTTCGTACACGGAAGCAGCTACGATCACTACGTAAGACTAATGTTCTTCACGTGCACGCCTGTGCCTGTGCGTGTGTGTGTGTGTGTGTGTGTGTGGGTGCATGTGGAAAAAAGTTGCTTAATTTACGGCTCAAATGCATGTCCATGAGCCGGTTACACTCATTGAAATCTTATCCTGAGACTTTAATTACACTCTTGAGCATTCACAGCCTGACCATTAAAGGTCTCTGGTTCACTACTGCATGCATCGTACACGTGTATAGGGGCTACCTTGAATAGCCACTGAACTGTATCAGATGAGTGCAGCATTTATTGAAGCTGTTTGTCCACCATTAGGCAACAAACCAAACGTGTATTACGTCACTGTATACTCGCGAATTGCTGGTATAGCAATCGATGTGTCTGGACTTGAGCTTTAGGCAAATGTCATCTGGGAAGCGTCCATTTCAAAAATGGCCTCCGACTCTTCCATCAGGCTTTTCATGATTAAAAGTACTAATTAATAAATAAGAGAGTATTCGCACAGTACTCTAACTAAATTAACTTTTACTTCTTATTTAGTTTACTTAAAAAATATTTAAGTGAAATCAATCAACGTTGTTTTCACACTAAAATGTACATTTTCAGGTAGAAAAGGCCAACTGAATGAACGCAATGTGGACAAGAGTAAATCAAAAAGCTGCTGTTTATTTAGTTATTTTTTACGTGTCATCAACTCCAAAATATTCAGACAGCAGTTAAAAAAAGAATTCTTGCTTAGAAATTGTGCGAATTGCATTCATGCTCGCGGAAAAAATGCAATTACATTGCAGGCTAGTAATTGGATGCAGATCCACGGATTTGTGTATACCTAAACCGATTCTAAAGTTGTGCTGCTACATAGACGAATGCAAGATACCCTCAGTGGACCTCAATTGAGTGATACAACCTTCATTCAATGTGTTTCTATGAGTAAACCGGGGCTAATGGGTAAAAAGTGGTGTTACGGCGAAATTACAAAACTCAAATAACACAATGCCTAGCTTCAAAATGTGTCGCTAGCAGTAGCCAAAGTTTGGAAACTTTATTGCACTTATCTTAGTCATATTAAGCGCGTGCGAAATCTTTTTGAGTTGTTTCGTGACCTCATTCGTCCCCTAAAAATTTGATCTCACTTCCGACTTGCGTCATGACATCCCTGAGTTGACCACATTTAAAAAGAACTTTAAAACGCATGTACTTAGGGCAGCATTTAGTGGGTCCCTGTGATTCGTCTTTTATGCGCTTATGCGTGCTGACAGTGTGCATGCTGCCACTAGCCACACACATTCTGACCCTGTGCACGTCACCCCTAACCATGTTATTCGTGTTTTTTATCAAGCGTGATACCACTCATCATTCGACCGTGTTTCCTTCGCAGCAAATATAATGCCTAGAAAGAGATCGAATTCTCTGAGAGCGCTTTATCGATTGTATTATCATTAATAATACTTTTCTAAAGTAAAGGGCTTCTAATAAAGACACGTAGTGATTCCTATCGCCCACAATAAATGTCAAGTCCTCCTATTGACTTGGTAGTATATACATCGCCGGTGGAAGTAAGCCAAGCAGTCCTATGGTTGCTCCCACAATAATTATGCATAATTCTGCTGGCCTGCATTCTTCAATAAACTATGCTGGAGAGGCGTATACGTTCATTTGGGCTATTATATTTAATTAACCAATATTTGGCTCTGGAACTGGCTTACTATGAAAAAAATGGGTTATTGGGTTTTTAAATATTTTAGTACCAGGAAACAATTAACTCAATTAACAGATATAGTAGTTAATAATAATCACAGCAATAGCAATAATAAATTAGCTTAAATCCTAGGAAAATGTTCATTAATTAGATCTAAATTAATGCTAGTCTTCATGAACACATTATAAATAAAGGTAGCAGTCTTAAAAGAATTTCAGGTAGGCAAGACAAACAACTACTATCCATATGTCATGAAGGGCAGATTAGTTAGGCTAGGTGTCATAGGGAAATAGATTGGGTAGAAAGATTAAAAGTTTATGAGTACTCAAAATAGGGGCAATTCACCTCGCTTTCGTAAGATTTCTTAATGCCGAACGTCCCCATGATACAAAAACGTGCATTGGTTCATAACATAGTTATTTTAGTTGGTAAAACCAAATTATAAGTTCGAGGAATGCCTAGAGTCGAAATATTTCAGTTAAATTGATTTTATAAAAATTCAATTAAAATCAACTTTAATTAAAAATTAAGAAATTACAGTCGCCCCATATAAAACTATTACTCGTTGTTGGATGAGCACTAACTTTCTATTGCTGTTCCATTAAACGATGGCTTTAATGCAAGTTCAGAGCACTCGAAGATTTGGACTGCTCCGTTACTTTTCGCCGAAACAAAAACTGTGGGATGCGATAGGGAACCTGCCAGCCCTCATCACTTGAACAAATAGAATTTGAGAAGCCGAGCTATAAATTAACCTCTATGATGCGTCCGCCACAGAAATAACGCTACAAGAAATAGCGCGCCTGAGATCGAATTGTTTGCTACGCTGAGTCTCTTGTCATACTCATGGGCCCATGGGGTAGGAGACAATTTCGAGGCTGAAAAGTTGGTCGAATCTGAACTCATGCAGAAGAGAGGTGGTCGTACGTTTTGATTTGATTTTCAATGCAGAACACACAGAGGCTGATTTGCCAACGTTTTAGTTGTTATTGACTAACTTTGTTGACGTCAGTTTACGTTGTAAAATAGTCGACATCACTTTCTCTTTATTTATCGTCACCTGAAGTTGTGGCTTAGTCACGATGGCAGTGGTGCTCCTTTGCTATACAATTTGCTCTATTTTCGTTTCGGCTCCGTCGTGTACCCGTTCTGGTCGACAGAGCAAGGCTTATTTGGAATTTGCATTGATCCAAAACAGCCATCAAATAATTACTCATGTGACAGTGGATCTGGATATCGGCAGATGTACTGCTGCATTTAACCAGCATTTATCTTGTTGCACGGGACGAATGAAAGTTAAATTAGAGGCTTTATATGTTGTCGATGTATTTTAAAAGTAATTTGAAACACAAGTGAATAGAAACACTGAACCTTTGCATGCAAATTAAAAAAAAATTTTCAACTCTTTGCATTTGAAAAACTGAGCCGACATTATATTACTCATCTTGGTTGGAAGATAGTAGTGGTCTAACTACTAACATGTTGAGATGGACAACAGTTACCGCGAACCCAGCCAAATGTCGATTGCACCTTTCCTGGCTATGGTGCCCCTGCAGCAGATTGCTTTGACTAGGAGCCATTGTATGCTTGTAGCAGTCGTTGGAGATGCTGTTTAGCAGTCTGTGGCGCACTCGAACATTGGCCTGCTGTACGCTCATTCCATGGCTGCACATTCAAGCCTTGATGGTTGAAGTGTCAGTACCCGAGTATTCATTCAATCTTAAGTTGAACCAAGATGTCACAAAGACAAGGACATGAGTGTATACGAATCGAGCTTTGATTGGAAGCGCATCGTTAGGATTGTTACAAGAGCACTGTTTCAGTGTAACGAAGAAAAATAAAATTAGCTTTCAAATTATTTATCTGACCTTACTGCTTGGCATGTCCGCAAGCAGCTTGGAATGGAAACTAATAGTGCTTGCTATTTTTTTTTAAGTTTGACCGACTTACGAGGCAGAAGCAAAGAAAGAGAGAGAGAGAATGAGAGATAGAAAGAGAGAGAGAGAGAGAGAGAGAGAGAGAGAGAGAGAGAGAGAGAGAGAGAGAGAGAGAGAGAGAGAGAGAGAGAGAGAGAGAGAGAGAGAGAGAAAGAGAGAGAAAGAGAAAGAGATTGAGAGAGGGGCCGATTGACTGAAAGAAAGCGGAGCGACTGTGAGATGGAATCGAGTCTGAAAAGATGGAGATGGAGCTTCCATAAACGCGATACACAACAGTGAGTAATTAGTTGGGAACATTGTAGTATTTGCAGAGGATCCAGCAAAGAGCAGATGACAAAAGACTCTAGCTGGCATTAAGTCAGTGCTAAACAACTTACAGTGTACCAGGACAGTGACTTCATGGCCAGTGTGGGCTTTATCATGGGGACATTTTCAAAATGATGACACGTTCAATCGTTTCTTAAACTCCGGCATGCATTTTTTTAATTTATAATTCAATGCCGTTCACTTCTACTTTCATAAAAAGAAAGGCCACCCGAGAAAGTTTCTGTAACGGCATATTACTGTTTCTGCACTTGTTGCATAGTTAGACGCCGTCTCTTAGTTATCACACACAGACACAGACGGACGCTTAGACTTATAAGCATTTAGGCTTGATAGCCGCTAATGATGTTGTGCACATAAATTAATGACCCTGTTGATTAAACTGATCTATACATTTCACTTTTAAATTGGCGTATTTTTGAGTGTAGGGAACCAATAAAAAGCCATGCCATAAGAAAGAGTCACAAGCAATGCTAGAGTGTGTGCAGCAGCGAAAAACCTCAACTCTCACGCCCACTCAAACGATCCGTAGTAATTAAGGCTGCAGAATGAATTATAAAACACCTCTTGTTTCGATGATTTGACCAATGTAAGCGGTTATTCGATCAAACCAGACGAAATGCATCCTCAATCATTGGTAACTAGCCGTAAGCTAGGAAATTATAGCAACATACCACTTTCAAGTAAAATAACAATTATGATAAGAATACTATTTAGTTACGTACTGAACGTAACGGTAGTTTCGTAGGAAGCATCCAAAAGTCTTACCGCAGGCAAAAACGCTCCTGTTTAATTGCAAGTGGCATAGGCAGCCATGGAAAGAAGCACGCCAAGTTTACCAGTTAAAGTCTTTTTGACTCGGACCTTTTGGAGGTCAAGCGACGACTGTAATTAGTGATTGACCAATATGAATTTCGGAATCTTTTGCTGAGGCTCTGACCTTGTCAAGAAATTAGTCTTGACCGCATGCCGATGGCCGTATCTGCATATAAGTACGGCACATTAACAGAGGCTTCAAGCAGGTAAAACAATCTAGCATTAGGCTGAGTATCAGGTAGCTCAAGCGTTCGGTTGGGCGTCAAACTTACAAGTCCCCACACTAAGAAAGGCGTCCTAAGTAAAGCGTGTGGTTTGATATTCTCAAAATATCAGGGACGAGACACCATACAAAACAGCCGAGTAGTCTTAAAAAATCTTTAATTTACAGGAATGGCGTATCGAGCCAGTCTTAAAAGAATTGTTGCTAAGCAGCTGGTTAAACCTATTGAAAGATGAAATTTCAGAAACATTTTAATCAGGGTTCTAGGGCAGCGATCCACTGAAACTGCTCTTCTCCGTGTTAACATTGACATTCTACGTGCAACGATGACGGAAATGTCAATTCGTTAGCTTTGCTAGATCTGCCAGCTGCCTTTGACACCATTGATGTTCTACTTGAACGATTGAGAACAAAGATCGATCTGGCAGACGAGGCACTAGCCTGGTTTAAATTGTACTTGTGTGATCGTGTTCAATCCGTGTCCTGTAGCGTTCAGGTATTACACACGAGACGGGTCACCTGCAGAGTCCATCAAGAGTCCATACTCGGTACCATGCTGTTCCCCATTTATACTCAACCACTGGGAAAAGTCATTAAGGCCGACGGAATAGGATACAACTTTTATGCTGACGATACTCAGCTGTATTTGTCATTCAGACTGTCGGAATCTGCTGCAGCAAATGAGAAACTGAATGCTTGCCTTGCCGACATTTGATACTGGATGTCGGAAAACTTCTTGAAATTAAATGACGTTTAAAACGAACTGCTGCTCATAGAACACGCTAAGCATGTGGCTAGATTAAAAGGCTTTGCTCTTCTAATAGGTGATGCTATTGTGCCACCGTCACCGCATGTTCAAAATTTAGGCTTCGTTTCGACAGCTGCCTAGAATTTTAAAAGCTCCATTCAGAAGACTGCTTCTGCAGCTCGCCATCACGTCCAATCCCTATCCAAGATTAGGACCTCTCTTCCTCAGTAGCTTGCAAAATTTAACTAGCTCCTTAGTTCTGTCTCGGCTTGATTATTGTAAATCCCTTTTGGCAGGTCTACCAAGGAAAGGAACTAGGCCATCCCAGCTGGCTATGACTATGGCTGCAAGGCTAGTCTTCAAGTCCCAGAGCTTCGAGCACGTGTCTCCTTTGCTAAAAGAGCTAGGATGGCTGCCGGTTCATCAACGGATACAGAGCGAAGTTCTTACGCTGACCCGCCAGGCCCGCCACGGATTGGCTCCTCCATACCTAGCTGAACTGCTGCACCAGTTGTAGCCTCTTCGCGCCCTCAGGTCCTGCGTAGACAATAAATTAGCTGTTCCATTCCTGCGCTTAAAGACCGTTGGCGACAGAAGCTTTTGCTTTGCAGGTCCTAGACTGTGGAACTCGCTTCCACGATTCTTATGCAGCGACAACTACTCTCCTGCTGCCGACTATGGGTCATCCTATTCAGCGGTCCTGAGCTGCTACTTCCATGCTATTCACTACCTCAACTGCTCTCCTGACTCTGCTATGCTTGCCACTTTCTCTTTGTTGCGTGAGGCAAAGTCTGTTGGCTACCGAATGCGTACCGAAAGCCGCTTAAGCTGTTAGTGTGCTATACAAAACTCTCCTGCGTAACACCCACATCGTCTTTATGACTTTGTAGAATTACAGACAGAGATACATCACGTTCCATTACACGACCACCCTGCCGGCGTTTTCGTAGTAACTCTTGACCTTTGCAGGCTTGCACTCAACACTCACGGCCAGAAGTCGAAACGGCCCATACACCAACAGCCAAGCCATGATCTATGCTTGCCTGTAAACTTCAGGCCATAAAAAGATCATACTGGGAAAAACAGGACAATCAATTCCACGGACCAATAAACCACGAATAAATAAACAGCACGACCCTTTGATCTTAAAATCACAAATGATATAGGGCAAGTAGAAAAGCGTGATACTTAGGCAGTACCAAAATTAAGTAGCTAAAAAGTGAGCTCATCACGAAGACGCAATAATAGTTCATGCCGTTCTTTGAGCAGGCAGGCTATTGACTTTTTATGTCTTCACTGCCTTTTCATGGAGCACGAGGCTAGGTAGCGGCGCTCAGAGGAGGGAGATGATAGCGCGGCCTTTGCTAGCCTGCCAGCCATGTATGGCGCGAGCTTCGACGCATCGCTGAGCCCTACATATTTCCACCGCACCACCAGACTTTAATGCGGTACCAGTCGCTGCCAGAGAACGCAGCTCTCGGGCATTCGCCCGAACGGCTATCTCGGTCTCGTTATGATCAGCCGTCGTTTTCCGGACTGCAACAGGTGTCATCTCCTGCGTCGCCCGTAAGGCAGGTGTCTCGAGCCTCGTCTCCTGTGAGACTACCTCGAAAGCCAACGGCACCCAGGTACAGTTCACCACGCTGGCCTTCGAAGCTTATCAGGCATGCGCTCGATCGTAGCTCAGCGGCACGTCGCAAACGAACGGCGTTGAAGCCCGTTACCTCAAAGACTTGCATGGCATTGCTGATCGTGTCCGCCAGCTTCTCAGTCGAGTCTAGCTTCTGCCGCTTATGAGCCTAACCTCCAGCCGCTCCTGCACATTTGCCTCAAGCTGCTTTGTTGGCCGTTACTGGGCTGTTGCCTTCGGTCGATCGGAGTACACCTGTCGCGCCTCCTCAACGGGCGTCTAGCACATATGCTCTGCTGGCACCTCGCGAGTGTCAGCCGCTAGAAGTTCGAGGACCGAAGCTACCGCATTGTTCGCCACTATCTGTTGCAGCCACTCTTCGGTCTTCACCTCCGACCGAACAGTGAGCATCTCGCGTGCCATCTCGGCGAGCGTGTCACCCGCCTTATTAAAAAGCTCACAGTTCACGTCCACCTATGCAGACGCCTGGCTTCCGGCAGCAGTCTCCGCCGGGTTCATTAGCACCAATTCGCTGGCCACCGGTGCTGGCTCCTTCTTTACCGGTGCCTGCACGGCCGTCAACACATCTCTGACGAACGCCGGCGGGCTACTTGCAGACGAAGCGCCCTCTCTGGTGGACACATCCACCTCTTTGCTGAACTCTGCCGTGTCTCTGCTGCTTTTCTGTGCCTCACTCGTGCACGCCGCCTCTGCGGGCTCTGCCCCCGTCTCTTCAGGCTCTGTCGTTGCATCCGCGGGCTCTGCCACCTCTGCTGCCGTTGCCCGACACACTGCCAGCGACTGCTGCTGCTGCTTCCAGTCACTCCAGTCGGCATTCTCGATCTTACCAGCGTTTATTCAGCTTGAGCGAAGCAGCTGTGGTTTACTGGCATCCACCTCTAGCCGCTTCTGCACTATCGCCTGCACTTTTCTGTCCCTCTGCAAGTCCGACGCCGAAGTCTCTCCTCTCTTTCAGGGCTCACAAAAACCTAAAATTCTGTTGCACACAGCTGGGCGAAGTCGTCCTGCATGGCCTGAAGAAGACCCGCAGTGAACGTTAATGCACTGCTTGCCAGGAATACAAATACATACACGTGCCACATAGCTAGGTTGACAGCTATATCGTTATGCCTCTGCTCCGATTGGAGCAGCCAGCTTACAAAGTCATCCCCGTAGTGGTAGTACTCCAGCAGCATCTCCTGATGGAAGCCACTCTGCAACGTTTTCCGAAATAGCTTGTAGTTTGATTCTCACCCAACAGCAGGTTCGCGACACCAAGCAGAACACAAAAGCGGCTCAAAGACGTTTATCAACACAGACGCTGGAGCTGGCCTGGACGCGAACGCCATGCCAGGTGTTCTGTTAACTCTCGGCCTCTGCAGGCCGTGACTTAACACTCACGGCCATAATAGCAACGGCCCATAAACCAATAGACGCGCCATAATCTCTGATGTGTCACAACTCAATAAATGCAATCGACTCATAAACCATGATTACCTAAAATTAGCCACAGCGAATACACTTCAAGGAGCCGCCGATGTGCAGCAGCTCGAGAATCACTAGCACTGGCTGGGAGATTCACTCACTCGGTAGCAATCTGCATTGATTCAAAAGGGCCGCGGAAACTGCAGTTGCCAGATTTCAAGGTGATTGTACAGCTCGGCGCTCGCTAGACGTTGCAATTGACCAGCGTCGTAGGAGAGAAGCTGCATTTTTTATCGGCATTGCTGGTGTGCTTTGTTTGAGACGAACGAAAGAGATCTTCATTTTGCTTGGCTTATTTTTCGTTCAGATTTCATCTTGTTGAGTGAAATAAGTACTGTCTAGTATTTCCAGTAAAGGAGGATTGAGAGAGGGAGACAGAAACAGAGGAGAAGAGGCAACTGTGAAACGCTTCGCTTTGGTCACGTTTCCAGCTCCGGCTCAGTCAACCAAGCTTTACCTTCAATCCAGCATTGACGTAGAAGTAAACAACCGCGATATCTGTAGGCACAGCAAGGGCAAGCATTTTTATTCTTTGATAGGTTCTACATCCTTATTGGAGATCGCTCATGTATTTGCTTGCTCGGATGACAGTTAGCAACAGAAAAAAATGTCAGTGCGATTGTTGTTAGGGAATACATTTCGTGACACTATTTCTGGTGCCTGCCGTCTGTAAGATTCTTCTAAGTACATGCACCGTTGAAATGTTAGTGTAAGGTTTTCATAAATATTAGAAGCGAATTTGATCACTGTTGATAACAGACGATGATCCAGTCGTATCTCGCTCTAGCTATAACATTGCCTTCTTCGCAATAGGAACAAGTTTGTTACACGAAAATGTGGCCTATTCTAAACATGCATTAGATGCATGATTATTTACGAGGCTAGTGTAAACATGATCTGCTCGGTTATCGAAGAAAAATAGCATTATAGCTGCCACCTTTGCTCTATTTACATTGTGCACTGCCTATTAAGTTTGAACTGTTGATACACTGGGTAAGCATGTGGAAAATGCGGGGCAAAGAGAGACAGCTAATCTGCCTTATCGAAATGGTGAATCGGGGTCTGCCTTAGCTCTGTGCCTTTTATAAAATGATAGAACTTCAGGAGGTTAAAGTTAAGGTTAACTCTAAATGGATCTCTCAGTGCGAGAATCTTGTACTCTCTTTGAGCGTAATAGCTTCTGTCTGAAAGATTAGCAGCTCGTGAAGGTGGCAGTGTCTACTAGTGTACCTGGTAGGAGCCGCAGTGATACGTTGGACATTTTCACATGAAATGTCAAGGCAGCACTTTGACCTGGTGTTCCGGTCTGAAAAACTAGGTTTACAAACCCAAGCCAGGGCAGCAACTACATCCAACTAAATGCCCGTGGCTGCCTGCTTGTGGTCAGCCTCAAGCGAAGCTCCACCAGCAGTAAGGTAAGGCTCTGATTTGAATTAGATTGCAGCTTTGAATGTTTGCCTCGAAAGTAAACACAAGCCATTACTTTTAGACCAGAGGTACGGTACGATTACTTCGCAGCCCACTGCAAGAGTTTAAAATGCGAAGCATGCCCTTCTATACGGACTCTACAAACAGGATCAAAGCGCCTAAGGCTGTACTACAGTCATAAATAAGTCAAAATAATTATAATAATAAATAATAAATATATAAATAAGTTCTGACAATCACGTGACGTGATACAATACTACTACTGCCACTACTAATAGAAGTAAATTTTTTTCCGCCCCGAGACAGCTACATCGCTTCGTAGGCAATGTAGTTGGTTTTAATAGGTGGCAATCTCACCTTCAACAATCCGTCAAGAATAATAATAATAATATAATACGTTTGATAAAGTGCCCTTAGAGAACTCAATGTCTTTGTAGGCGCTTTACAATTGCTGAAAGGAAGCACGATCGAATGATTAATGTAGCAGGCTCAAAAACAACAAGACCAATATAGTTAAAGGTTACCTGCCCACCATCAGCATGCACGTTTTGTTAGTAGCAGCATGCACATTGCTAGCTTGCATAAACACACAAATGACGAATCCCATTGGCCAACCAATGATTGATGAAAAGTTACGTGTTTAGTTTATTTCTAAAGGTAGTAAAGTCAGGAGATGTCGTGATGCAATTCGGGAGCAAGTACCAGGCTTTTCGAGCGTACGAACTCTAGGCACGGTCTCCAAAGCTTTTGAGATTTGTACGAGGTAGAGGCCAACAGTTAGATTCTGAAGACTTCCACGAAGGTCTGTCAACAAGATTTACGTTGTAGCTCCTCCGGCTCCTCATTTGTACTTTTGCAGTCAGTTCTGTGACTATTGAAAATGAAATTCACATTCGTCCTGCTAAGTGATGGGTAGAACATTAGAGCAAGTAACCGCCGGAATTGATGAGTTGACCTGTCGACTCGGAGCTTGTTCTTTAACTAAGGCAAATAGTCCGTCTTCGTTGCACGTTTAGCACACATCTAGCAACCTTGTTTAAGCATTGGCGAAAATATAAAGCTCCTCCTTGTGTCTGTCTTTGCAGTTGGTGCTCGCCCCATCTCTGCAATGAGGCGGCATGATGACCAGACAGACACGCGGTCCGAATCGCCCGACTGTACGTGCACCATATGTCTGCGTAGCATCAGCAAATCAGCTGGAACTGATAGCTGCACCCACCGGTTCTGCCTTGACTGCCTACTGCAGTGGGCTAAGGTCAAGTCCGAATGCCCACTTTGCAAATCAGCTTTCACGTTCATCCTGAATTTCAAAGGAAAGAGAGAGCCACTTCGGTATGCTGTTCAGCGAAGCGAGCCAGCTCCTGCCGTCACTCAGAATGAGGCAGACTCGACGTCTCGACAGGCCAGCTCCCAGTTGCCTGATCGAGGCAATGAATACACCTCCAGGACAGGCGTGGGGGAGGAGTTCAGTCGTCGTGCGGGGCAAGTGCGACAGACAGTGAGAATGAGTACAACACGAGCGGCAATGTCTTTACACAGAGCAGCCCAGAGCATCAGAGCTGCCCAAAACGTCACCTCAGACAGCTCAGATGACGACGACGCCGAGGAAGATGATGACGCTGAGGAAAATGATGACGACGACTACAATTATGAGGCAGAGCATGCAGCATGGCGAAGCAGCAGATCTCGTCCAAAGCGTGTGCCTCCATCAAGGTTCCGGACGGTGCACCGTCGCCGGGCAACCCCTCACACTCTTACGCAGGCAGACATTGCTGGCATCGAGACACAGCCAGTGCATGAGCGTGTGGGCACGTTCCTGGCCTCGCTCGGCAAGCCGGATGCACGGTTCCTTGCTTATCCACAGCCCTTCCAGCAGGATCGACTCGTGCGTGGTGGCACACATGCTCGTCCAGCTGCTACTGAAGCTTCAGCTGCCGCTGGGTCCGCTGTCATCACGGCTGAGGCCACTATCAGCAACACGGTCGTGTCTGACGATGGGGCTGCATCGACATGCAGCAGGGAAATGCCCATTGTTACAGACGTCTTTGCCTATATGGAGTCGCTTAATGCACGAAAGAGCACGATCAGTGTAAATATGCAGGTAGTGGAGCCAGATTATTTGTCGACTGGGCAGCCATCAGCAGCCACTTGCTCTCTGACATCACCAATGATCTCACTGCCAAGTGCATCACCCGAGATCACGGATCAAGAGCATGGATCGCCTCTCACCAAGTCAGATGCGGCACGACTAGTGCAGGCGCAACTGTTTCCTGCAAAAGCTATGCCCAGACCTACTTCTTTGAATTTAGAAGCAGCAGTGTCTGCTTCCATCGCCAGCTTTGGCAGTGGGGACAGGTACCCAGCCGATGGTGCATCAGATGTGATCATCGTTAGAGAAGAAAGGGCATGGCATAATCGCACACCAGTCCAGTTATCCTCGAGCGAGAGTGATGATGACAAAGGCCATCGTAGTCGCTCTCGAAGCCCTCTGGGTGCCACTAGTGCCCATAAAGTAGGCAAAGGCAGTGCCATCGCACCTTTAGGTGGTGCCACGAATTCCGGTGAACGTTATAGCAGCAGCCAATTGGCATCGTCTTTGCTCACTAATATGTCGCAGTCTGCAGTGTCTCCGACTCAGTGGTCACCAGGACGCGAGCTTGTCAGGAGTGGTCATGCTGCAAGACACTCAGTTCGACGCAACAAGAACACACGTGCCACAAATGCAAGCAGATCCCCTTGCAATGGTGGCAACCGCAACGTCGTCATGCAAAGAGAAAGGAATCTGGAGACCAGCCGAGAGAGAAGTCGCAGCCCACTTCGTCGAATGGATGGCCATGGGTCAATGATGTCCACCAGCCGGCTCATGTCCGCTGTGCCTGGCGACATCACTGCGGTTCAAGCAGCAGCTGCTGCAACCACTGCAGAAATATCCGATTCGGCATTCGCTCGGCGAGCAGTGGTGAGGCTGAGCAGACGACGTCTGAAGTCTTCTCAGGAAAGTGGCAGCTTAGCTTGCCATAGAAAAACTCAATAGCCCGGTCAGCCTTCTGAGGCAATGGCAGTCGTGATGAATGCCTCTCTTGCGGCTTCCCGAGGCTTAGTGCTACCTAGTTTGAACAGTACCTCAGGTATTCTCTAGTGTTGACACCGAACATGGCTGTTCATTTAGGTTGTTAATCAGTTGATTAGTTTGTGCAGGTGTGACGTTTTCCTGGAATGTTATCGTACCAGTTCAGCATTTGTGCTCAGCTGTTTAGTTTTTAGTTGACTTTTTATTAACCGTGGGACCTGAAATTGTATTTACCCTAGAAATGTTTAACGTCTGCAGTGATTGGAACTTTAACTTATGGAGCTCTACTCACAGGGACGGTTACCACTTCCACAAACAATCTTCACGTGCTCCAATTGGTAGAACTTCTGGCAGCATTCGCAGCACGACCATACAATGGCACTGCTTCCTTTGTTTCATGTAGACGCCCTTGCGTTGAGCAAGGAGCTCTGACTGCCAAGCTTGAATACATCGGAACACAGGTGCATCTTTTGTTATTCGGGCAGATCTCGCTTACTAACATGTTCAGATGGACACCAGTTACTGCTAACCCAGCCAAATATCGATTGCACCTCTCCTGGCCACGGTGCCCCTTCAGCTGACTGATTTGGCTAGGGGCCATTGCATGCTTGTATTTGTCGTTGGAGATGCTGTTTAGCAGTCTGTGGCACACTCGAACATCGGCCTGCTGTACGCTCAACCCATGGCTGCACATTCAAGCCTTGATGCTTGAAGTGTCAGTACCCGAGTATTCATTCAATCTTAAGTTGAACCAGGATGTCACAAAGACAAGGGCATGAGTGTATACGAATCGAGCTTCGATTGGAAGCGCATCTTTAGGATTTGTTACAAGGGCCCTGTTTCAGTGCTACCAAGACAAATAAAATTAGCTTACAAATTATGTATCTGACCTTACTGCTTGGCATGTCCGCAAGAAGCTTGGAATGGATACTAATAGTACTTGCTATTTCTTTAAAAGTTTAACCAACTTATATGGCAGAAGCAAAGAAAGTGAGAGAGAGAAACAGAGATTGAGAGAGACCGAGTGAACAAGAGAAAGCGGAGCGACTGTGAGATGGAGTCGAGTCTGAAGATATGGAGATCGAGCTTCCATAAACGCGATACACAACAGTGATTGATTAGTTGGGAACGTTCAAGTATTTGCATAGTATCCAGCAAGGAGCAGATGACAACAGACTCTAGCTGGTGTTAAAAGCTCCATTGGAAGTGCGGCACATGAGTAATTCAGAGCTAAACAACTTACAGTGTACCAGGACAGTGACTTCATGGCCAGTGCGAGCTTTATCATGGTGACATTTTGAAAAAGACGACACAGTCGGTAGTGTTTTTAAATCCCGCATGCTTTCTTTTTAAATTTATAATACATCGCTATACTTTACTATAATAAAAAGAAATGTCATATGAGAAATTTTCTGAAATGTGATGTTTTTCGTTTGCAATGGTTGCGTACCCTAAGTTAAATGTCGTCTGTTAGCTATCCATTTGACGCAGACAGACGCTTAAGCATGTAAACGAATAGGCTTGATGGCCGCTAAGCTTGTTATGCACGTAAGCACACGGTGCTGTTTAATCAACTCACCTGTTTGTTGTACTTTTATAGCTTTCGTTGAGGGTACGTAGTCGGATCCTTGTTTGAACTCATACTGAATCTTAGGCGCAAGGATCAAGATTTAAATCTTGCAACAGATTACCTTGACGACGAAAATCTTGGAATGCACGTTAAAATAACTTTAGCTCTGAGTTAGGTATCTGTATCAGGTACTCCTGCTGCTTTCGACACATTGGCCTATCACTTCTCTCATGTTGTTGCACCATTGATTTCAAATTGTGGCAAGCAATGATGCAGTTTAACCGAGCAGATTCTAAGCACTTATACTTGTGAGATATCAGGCATTGGCCTCCAATGGCCCGACCATCGAGCCTCCCTAGATATTCCAACGGCGATACAGCTGCCATTATCACAATATGCTGTAAAACTAATATTTTGATGCAACACCATAGATGAAACCCTTATGGGTCTACCCACGTAGTCTCACTGAATTAGGCCGGCGCTTGTTCTAATGCTGCTGCCTCCTAATTGCCTAGCCGTCTGAGGCACAACAATGTAAAGCGCTAGCACAATCGCAGACAATCTGATGGATGCATTCGGAACCGTGTTTTCCGTAATAAGCAGTTAACGCACAGCAGTTACGCGACACCTACTGTTGGAATAGTAGCTGTATCGCAGTTCAAAAATGCAGAGCGGGTCGGGGTATTAGAGACCATTGCGTGAGAGCTGGCGTGAGCCACATCAGGAAATTTGGTTGGTAAACTCAAAACACCGTTTGTTAAAACATAAAATCAAACCCCAGTTGCTCAACGCTTACTGTTGAAATGGCAGCCGCATCGTATTTCGATTAAATACAGAGCTTGCTCGTAAGGGCCATTAGAAGTAAAAGCACAGAACGTCCACGCTCTTTGCCCTACAATTTGGTTGGTTAACCCGAAACACTGCTTCCTATAATGCGGAATCCAACCAAAGTTGAGCGAAGTGTTAAGGAAATGGCAGTTTAATCGCAGTCTGAAGTTAGTGGGCGGCCCGGATCATTTGAGGCTGTTATTGCATTAGAACGCGGTTGCGCAATTGCACAAAATTTTGAGGGTGAACCCGCACCATAATTTTCCATAATGTGGGTTTAAAACCACAAGTGCGCAATGCCTATGGTCGAAATGGCAGCTCTATCGTCGTTTGAATCTGTAAATATGCTAGCTGACTCTGCGCATTTGAGGCCATAACATGAGAACGGTCAAGCACAATTGCATGAACTTTGCTGAAGAAACCAGTAACAACATGTTGCATAATTTGGAGTCAAAACCGCAGTGTTCAGACTATTATTGTGGAAGTTGCAGCTGTATCGCAGTGTACCGCAGTTATTTATGGGACCCGAATGCTTGTACTCAAAACATTAACAACCAACCTTGGAAGCATCCTATTTGGATATTGTACTCTCGGAATTGCACGCAACCTGAGCACATAATTAGGAAATAGGCGAACATAATTAGGTTATATTAACTCTTTATATAACTATACCTTTTAAAAATATATTTAAAAGCTGGCATATAAAAATGCGACGAGCCATGCTATGTATGTGTTCTCTATTAAAATATGCTAAGTATGAAAATCTATTTAAACCAGCATTCCTTAAAATTATTTTATGAGCCCTTTTGTCCGTGTGCTTTTTTCTTGCGAGCGCTTCTTTCGTTGAGTGGTTTTGACGGCGCACTTTCGTCTGGATAGCCGCGATTAATTATTAATGCCGTTTTGACTCGGAAGATTTGGAAGCCAAGCGGGGAGAGTATTTCGTCATTGATTGAGGTGAATTTCAGAATCTTTTGCCAATCCTTGTACAGCTCAAGAAACCAGTCTTGGCCCCACATCAGTGACCGTACGGCCCCCAAAAGCACGGAGCATCACTTAACAGCTTCAAGTTGATAGCAAAAGCTAGCGCGAGACTACGTACCATGTAGCGCCAGCGTCTACTTGGGAGTCAAAGGTGCGGCTCGTCGCATTCAGAATCGCATTACTGGCAGCGGCCGTATTAATGCACGCGTACAGCGAGCGTAATGGGCCGCCAATGAGGATCTGCGAGAGACTCGCTCGCCCTCCTAGCTGCGGAATTCTTGCAGTCGGTTGTTTTTCACCTTTGGCCCCCTTTAAAAGAAGGAGCCGAGGTTTTTGGACGCGCAGGCGTTATCGTGTCGGAGGAGGCCGGAAGGCCGGAAGGTTCTTCAGCCGACGCTCGGCGCCTCCTCAGAGAAAACAAGCGCGACAGTCCAACGTTCGCCGGATTCAAAGCACTGCTAGCTTGAGCCCGCGACCTTTACTCTGCGGTCCGCGCCCGCGAGGTCTTAGCTGCCTCCGCGGCGTGAGGTGAACGGAGCTCGACTGAAATACTGCACCATGACGTGTTCGGAGCGACTCTGCTGCTCCCAGTATCGTCGAAGAGACGCTACGGCTTGGACTAGAGCTCTCCCTCTCCTTCTCTCTGTGTCTCTCTCTCTCTTTGTTTCTCTTTGTCTCTCTCTATCTATTTGTCTCTCAGTCTCTCTCTCTCTCCTCTCTCTGTCTCTCTGCCTCTCTGTCTCTTCCCGTCTCTCTGTCTCCGTCTATCGGTCTCTCAATCTCTCTTTATCTCTGTCTCTGTCTCTCTCTGTTTCTCTGTCTCTCTGTCTCTGTCTCTCTCTGTCTCTCGGTCTCTTTGTCTGTCTCTGTCTCTGTATCTGTCTGTCTGTCTGTCTGTCTGTTTATGTCTCTGTCTCTGTCTCTCTCCGTCGAACAGCGGTCGAGTAAGCGCCCAGGTATCGCAATGCCGCGGACCAGTAGTCAGGAGTGCCAGTCACGCGGGCTACGAGATTGGCTCTCCCAAGTTGATGTTGATGGCGTCGAGCAGTTCTACTTCCTGCTGGCTGTGGCAAGCTGCATTTTGCTTAGGGACAAAATAAGCGGTAATTGTATCCGGTAGCTTTAGGAGTCGTCTTTAAGGCTCGACCTTAGCCTCAGTTGGAGACATGGAATATTTCGGTAGACTTATACCCAGTGGCTGCGAGATCGGCTGCTACAGTCGCAGTAGGACCGTCAGTGTTCGCCATCCACTATGCTTTCACTTATAAGTCGAAATGTTTCTTCCAGATTGGCCACTGCAATGCGGTACGGTTGGCAACGAATCAGCAGCCGGTGGTCTCAACCAGTAAGCCATTTTCTAGTCTTGTCATTGCAAGTTACTTATAAAAGCATCTGAATTAGTACAGTTAGTGGAATCATCTTGATTGGCTGGTTCATTCATCACAGTTAGTACCGCAAGGCCGGAAAAGGGAAGTCCTGCTTGGCTGGCTAAAGGACACCCTGCAATTTCCGGGCAGAGGATAAGCAGAACTGATCCTTTAATGAGTGAACACTCCTAAGCTAGAACCTAAGACTTCGAAGCTAGACACCAGCTTAGCATCTCGCTGGATAGTGGTCTCTCTCTCTCTCTCTCTCTCTCTCTCTCTCTCTCTCTCTCTCTCTCTCTCCCTCTCTCTCCGGTGTTACGAACGAGGCGTGGCGGTCTCCACGTCTGCACAGAACTAGGCCGCAAGCACGGTGCTCGGTGACCAAAAGCACCAGTTCTTTAAGATGGCAAGTCTCTACCGTAGAAGCTCGGCGTAGAGAAGTCTAGTTGAGAGCGACACAGGATTATACCATCTAATTACAGCAATGGTGCACACATTTCTGGCACGCGTGGCAGTTATTCTGCGGCGGGAGAGAGCACTTGATAGTACGGGTCTAGAGGGATAGTAGCCTTACTAGATTATAAATTGACTTTGAAATGAGGTTATCAGTTGGAGGCTTGAATTTTGAAAAATTTAAGTACTGTAAGTTGGGAAGTTAGTTATAGAAAGGTCATTGGGGTCTCTGGCGGGTAGACTCGCCGATCGTATATATCGTGGTGACAAAAAGCAGAGCTGAACAGAGCGAGAGAATGATTTGCGCGATACATACCTGCACATGCACACACTGCATGCTAATAAAACAATGGTCGCAGCAAAGAATTTGAACCGTCAGCAGGATTCGTAATGTACTGAATTTCCAAAGTGATAGAGAGGAGTGAGGCCAAATGAGCAGTCTCGATTGAGTCATTAGCAACAACCCGCAAAGCCCCTTCCCAGTCGCTTGCACGATTCGACAAAAGGGCGCCCAGCAGTTAAGGATTAATACACGAAATTACCAAAATATTACACGTACTTGACGATCCTAACGGCTCGCCGGCTTTGCGGGTTCAATGAGTCGCATGAGATGGGTAGCTATCAGCCGTTTTACGGATGCAGAAAGACTGCTTCGCGTTCCTCAGAGCGGTGTGCCTTGCCGAGCAGAGTCGGTTTCCGGAGGGACTATCATTCTAATTTTATGGCGTTTCATGTTATATATTTTCGAATAGATCAATTTTAGATGCATGTTTCGATAGGTCTACCGGAAGGGTCAGGCAGAAAACAGATGCAAATTGTTTACAGAATGCAACAACTAAGAACGATATGGCTTAGTGCTGCCATGGCTGGGCGACTTTTTTCAGGAAAAGATCGTTGGTCACACCTTTTCGGCAGCCTACAGAACTGCTTTCCCATGGTGAATGCACTATAAATCACGTATCCCCAGGGTTCTACAATCTCTAGCCTCCGCCAAATAAGACCGATTGAGGGTGAATGGTGCGCTTAAGGGTACTTACCACTAGCGAGTAAAGGGAAACTGTTTCGACAGCTTTGTTTTAATAGCAGTAGAACGGTAGTATCGGAAATTACCGTCTTACAGCGAGCAACAAAGATTGCCTAAAGCTTCAGGACTCGAAGCCGCGACACGTAGCTTGAGGGGCGAGGACATTACCCCATCGGCCAAGATCCATGAGCCAGGTGCCCTTTAAGCATTCCTCTCAGCTGGCGGCGCCCTTTAATCACTGACCTTGAAGGTTCGCAGCAAAGTTCCACAGCTCAGCGGCGATGCACTACTGAAACTTGGCTCGTGCAGCCTCATCCACGGTAGAGGTGCTATAGCCGCCACCAGCGCCCCCTAACGGCCGTGGCAAAGATCAGAAGGGCAGCCAGGAGAGCTCCATGCAGCATGAACTCATTCTTAAACTTGCACTTAACTCGCACTTTACAATTGCAGCACAGCGACAGCCATGGTGGAAGCCTTTCGGTTGACGTCCAGCTTTTTAATGCGTGCATATACCTCTTCTATGTTCATCTTTATATCTACTACATCAGCAAGACAGACAAAGCTTAGAGAGTTTATCTCGCACGGTAAGATCATCCCCGGAGTCTTCAACCACCATACCCTGCTCTACATCAATGTCCAACTTCAAGTTTACCCCGGCTGCTCTCATCATGAACTGTATCACACGTTTTAGAAAGACTACGAGCACTCATGACCCCTACCTTCTACTCTCCTTCTTAAATAAATAAATAAATAAATAAAAATAAATAAATAAATCCTGGCTGATTAAACAGCCTCTTTTTGTATGGCGACAGAAGAGCCTTTACGGCTATCACCACCGCTTGTGATAAAGAATCGCCCACTGCAGGATTCGAACCCACGACCTCGGGACCAATGTCGTGAAAGCAACCGCCTTACCTGGTGTGCCATCACGGCTCATAGGTGCCTATAATCACTGTTTAGTGCATAACTAACACGACAAATGCTTTGTCTGCATTAGGTCGTCCTGATCATCTATCAAATAGTCTATTGTGAAATCAATCAGTATGAATTCAAAACCATTTAGGGAAAACTTAATCAACTTTCACCCAATCTCCGCACTGTCTAACCCATCGAAGACGCAGAACAAAGTAGCGTCACGTCAGCAAAGTTATCACTTCATAACCTCAAAACTAGCAAACAAGTTCCAGTCAGGTCTTCGAGAAATCACTCAGAGTCGGCGCCGCCGCAAGTGCACAACGTCCTTCTCAGGAATTTTGTTGTGGATCAAAGCATTCGAAAAAATGCTCGTCTCTTTTATCAATTAACACTCGGATGTTCGCCTTAATCGACACTCGATTCTGCTCGCCTTAAAATTGCGTTGATCCTTTTGCAGGCTGGGTAGAAAAAGTCAGCCTGAAGATTCATGTATGGTATTATCATCATCACCATTTTGACACTGCACAACAGATCAGCATTCGGGGACCTACAGGGGGCCTGAATAAGAATTTCTTACATTATTGCGACTCTCCCGTGAATAGGACCAAGTCAGCGTCATTGCAAGGGGATTGTCTCATATGCATACACGGCCGGCCTCACACGGCAGGTGCTCATGCAAGACATTGATTGAACTCGCTGTGCCACTGCATATTTAGTGATTTGGCCCATGGCAATGCTGTTAGATTGAAAGCCTGCTCTCGGCGGATTGCTTTCAATTCCATGTACACGGGGTTGTTTCAGGGTGCTAGAATTGATCGATACCGCCATGGGGCGAAGTGCAGAGCCCACTATTGTCATTTGGGTGGGTACCCATGGACAACCAGTGCTAAAGCGTGCCGGCCCTGACCACACACGTCCACCCATCGCCCACAAGTTGGGTCGCCGGACAACGCGTACCCATACCCATACCCTTACCCATACCCGCACCCGTACACGGCTTCTTCTTCAGCTCGCGCTCGATCGTGGTAACGTCGAAGTTCATCGTGATTTAGAGTTATTTAGCAAGTTTGATTTGAACTTTGAAAGGCCTCCTTCCCAATCCATATTTGACAATCAAATTTGGCGGATCCGACCGAAACTCGGCTGAAAACTTTGGGAACAACTCCCCCTTTGACTGTACAAGATCTGCGGGCAGACTCGGACGCTGGAACTCCTAAAGGGACCCTTTAAGTCTAATTTTCGTAAGGCAGGTCGATACCCACGCATATGAACGCAGACTCCACCCACGCCCACCAAGTACCCACGCTTATGGGTGGGCGTGGGCGTCGGTATGGGTATGGATATCGAGTTGAGGGCTCTGGTAAGGTGCTCACCTTTAACTGCCAAGGTCGTGGGCTCGACACCTGCGTCATATGTAAAGAGCGCCTTGATAGAGATTAAGTTCTCTAAGGATGCAATGAAATGACAAAGTAATTAATTATTTAATGTAGAGCAGGCTCATGCAATCGTACTTTTCATAAAGAGCGAGGCGGCATGGACCTATTTAGGATGGGAGACTTAGGCAGAGTATCTCTGCTTGTTTTTCTCGGTCTTTAGTCAGCTTTTGATACCATCGATCACAAAGTTCTTCTTGAGCGCCTTCCATCTTGCCTCGGCATCACCGGCACTGCTTTGCAATGGTTCAGGTCCTATACCAGTGGGAGACTCCAGAGTACTGATGTGAATGGACGAAGATCATCTGAGGAACCCCTGAAATATGGGGTACCTCAGAGATTTGTGCTTGATCTCTTTATTTTCACGGTTTACAATATCCATCTTGCCGATGTGATTGCCAGGCACAATCTAGGCTTTCACTTTTATGCCGAAGACACTCAGTTGTGCATCTGCTTTGATCTCTCCCTGCCATCCAGCATGCTGAATTCTCTCTACTCCCTTGCTGCATATATGTATGCATTTATGTAACTCCGTCTTTAACTTTGCAAAGCCACAAAGACTATATGGGTGTTAGACAGGAGAGTTCTGTATAGGGCACTTACAGCCTAAGCGGCTTGTGGTACGCATTCGGTAGCGAACAGACTTCATTTCACGCAACGAAGAGAAAGTGGGAAGGACAGCAGAGTAAGGAGAGCAGTTGAAGTATCGAGTAACTTGGAAATAACGGCTCAGGACTGCTGGAAAGCATGAGCGATAGTCAGCAGCAGGAGAGTAGTTCTCGTTGCGTAAGAATCGTGGAAGCGAGTTCCACAGTCTATGACCTGCAGTGCTAAAGCTTCTGTCGCTATTGGTCTTTAAGCGGAGGAAGGGAACAACTAATGTATGGTCCTTACAGGACCTGAGCGCACGAGGAGGCTGAAACTGATGCAGCAGTTCAGCTAGGTATGGAGCCGTGACGGGCCTCGTGGGTCAGTGTAAGAACTTTTCTCTACATTCGTTGATCAACCGGCAGACACCCTAGCTCTTTTAGCAAAGGAGACACGTGGTCAAACCTCTGGGACTTGAAGACCTAAGTTTCGAGCACGTGGTGATAGTCGCACACAAGCATCACATCTTAAAATAACAAAGCAATATTGAAAGACAATTTATTTAGGACATCCGCCTATGGATAACAGCAAGCTTTCTTAAAATTGAATCCTGTTGAATCTGCACGAAATCTAGATGTCCTGTCCGAAAGTGACCTTTCATTAGACGACCACATAAGCTCCAAAGTCAAGTCTGCCTACTCTCAGCTACGTAGCATTGGCAAAATTTGGGATTTCTTAGGCAGGGATACCACATCTTAATTGGTCCGTGCATTTATGACATCACGTCTCGACTTCTGTAACTCACTGCTTGCTGGTGCCTACAGCTGGTGCAAAACTCTGCAGCTTGTCTGTCGTGAGCATCGAAGCTGCCACATCTCACACACTTCTCTCCAACCTGCAGTGGCTATCAGGCAAGCAACGCATCGACTTCAAAGTTTTGTCACTCACTTTGAGGTCCCTTTATTCTTTGTCTCCAGCCTACCTATCAGATCTACTGCCCCACAAGGCTAACCATCGCATCACCCGCTTTTTTGCGGAATCTAACTGTTTACCCATACCTCGTACTAACCTCAAATCCTTTGGAGACCGTGCATTTAGTTCGTATGTTCCCAAAGCCTGGAACTAACTCCCGAATTGCGTCACGACGTCTCCTGACTTGACCACATTTAAAAAGAAACTAAAAACGCACCTATCTATCACAGCATTTAGTGGATCACTGTGATTCGTCCTTTGTGTGCTTATGTATGCTGACACTGTGCATGCTGCCACTAACCATACTTGCATGCTGACCCTGTGCATGTCACCCCTAACCATGTTATTCTTGATGTTTATTGAGCATGCTACCACTAACCGCTTGATCGTGCTTCCTTGGCAGCAAATGTAAAGTGCCTAGAAAGAAACTGAGTTCTCTAAAGGCACTATATTAAACGTATCGATATTGTTTTATTGATGACGTCCGCGTCAGTCGTCGTGGGCTGCTAGTGCGGCGGCGTCGCGAGATACACGGGAAGAGGCCTCTAGGACATCTTCAGAGGCGGCAGCGGCGGCGGCGGCGGAGGCGGCGGCGGCGGCAGCAGCGGCGGCAGCAGCGGCGGCAGCGGCGGCAGCAGCGGCGGCGGAGGCGGCGGAGGCGGCGGAGGCAGCAGCGGCTGCGGCGGCGGCGGCGGCGGCGGAGGCGGCGGCGGCGGAGGCGGCGGAGGCGGCGGCGGCGGCGGCGGCGGCGGAGGCGGCGGTGGCGGCGGCGGCGGCGGCGGCGGAGGAGGCGGCGGCGGCTGACGGTTACCGGGTGCTAACCGAGCGGAGTTACTCAGGGGCGGGCCCACTTTCGTCTGCCTTCGGCAAGCGGCGCATTAGCCGCTTGCCGAGGGCTGACGAAAGCGCGCGGCGCCGCTCAGAAAGCGGCGCCGCGCGCTCTGGCCGGTCCGCGGCAGCCTTGCTCTGCGGCTCACTAGCTCCGGTCGGCTACAGGCCAGCGCAGCGAGAGCTGGCGAGAGCGACCGGAGCCACCCGACCCGGCTCACGCGTGCTTCCTTAACAGGCTGCAGATTGCCGACCGGATTTCCCAAGAGTAAGCTGCAGACGACCGATGCGGCTAACGGCGCGAAAGCGAGCGGAGCCGTGCTACAGCCGACGGTCGGGCGGTTGAAAAAGCAGACGCCTCGCCGCCGCCAGCTGCGCCCTCGCCGGCTGCTCCGCTGGCTGCCGGTCATCAGGCACGCCCGCGGCAGACCCGCAGGCGTCGACGGTGAAATGTGGGCGTGCTGCGAACGGCTAGAGAGAAAAAGAGTGTGTGGGAGAGAGAAGACAGAGAGAGTGAGAGCGATAGAGAGGAGAGAAAGAGGAGAGAGAGGAGAGATAAGAGAGAGAGAGAGAGAGAGAGAGAGAGAGAGAGAGAGAGAGAGAGAGAGAGAGAGAGAGAGAGAGAGAGAGAGAGAGAGAGAGAGAGAGAGAGAGAGAGAGAGAGACAGAGAGAGAGACAGAGACAGAGACAGAGACAGAGACAGAGACAGAGACAGAGAGAGAGAGAGACAGAGAGAGAGAGAGAGAGAGAGAGAGAGAGAGAGAGAGAGAGAGAGAGAGAGAACAGCGGGAGAGAGAGAGAGAGAGAGAGAGAGAGCGGGGGAGGAGTGAAAGAGAACTCACGGAAGCCGAAACGTGCAGCGCAGGCAAACGGCAGACTGGGCTGACTGAGTAGCTCGCTCTGCGGCGTCGCCACGGCCGGCGCTCGAACGGCAGCGGCCGCTGCGAGGGCTGCGGGTGCGTCGTTGCGTCAAGCTGCTGCAGCAGCAGAAGCGCCCGCAGGCGAGTGCTAATCACCAGAGTGCCAATCACGCAGGCGAATGCCAATCACTAGAGAGCGACCGAGTTCGCAGGCCGTGGGGGCGGGGCGAATTTAAATGCGATTTTTCGTCTGCTCCAATTTCGACGAGCGCCGCCCCGCGAATCCTCGCGCGTCGACGGCCAGCGAGCGAGTGCCCCGCCATGATCGCGACAATCTCGAGTAGACGCTCGCCTTTTTGGCAGCGAAAGCGAATTTCACTACCGCCCGGACGACAGCTGTCGGAAGCGACGCCGGCCGACTGGCCTCGTTCTCGCCCGCCGCCACCGGATTAGCGGCGCGCGTGCGCTAGCGAGGCGGCCGAGTTCCCACGAGCCAGCGCCAGCTCCGCCACCTGGAGGCGGCGGCCCTCAGCGGAGAGCGCCCTTCCTCGGCGCAGCCCAGCGACCGGGCGCGCCCGACCGCGGCGCGGCGATTGTTATGATAACTATCGCCGCGAGATGCAGCCGGCCCCGATCGATTGTCTGGCAATCGCCGCGCCGTCTAATTGGTGCCTCTGTTTCTTAAGCGTAATTGGCAGACAACGCGCCGGTACGGCGGAAGAGCGCCGATGCGTCGCGCATCGGCCAACGGCGTCCGATATCGGCCCGGCACGAGCTGCCCGTTGGATGCCGAGAAAGCGTGCGCCCAATGGCAACGGATGGGGGCGGGGGAGGAGGGAGCTGCGAGCTCAGTGGCCGAAGCGCCCGAGCAGCGAACGGCTGAGCGCGACCCGCCGACGAACGGTGGGCGATCGCTGCTCGCTGGCTAGCGGCGCCGCCGCCGCCGCTGCAGCGACCTGGCAACTATAGCTTGCACCGAGCCGCCAGACGGCGCCGCCGCCGACGAGTCAAGCGAGACCATGGCCGTGGACGAGCAGCCGTCGCCGCAGACGACGCCGACGCACGAGCCGTCGGCCGCTGCGAAGGCAGTGAAGGCAGCGAAGCCTAGGGCGGAGAAGAAGGAGGCGCTCCCGCGCATGCGCGTGGCTCTGGCGCTGCTCTTTCTCCTCGCGTTCAGCCTCAGCTTTGCAACCGTGTCAGAGTTCTACGCCTTCGCCCGGCAGAGTGCGGACGCGGAGATAGCCGGCCCGTTCAATTGCTCGCTGGTCTACGGAGAGGAGGCGGCGAACCGCACGGCCGCTCGGTGCCCTCCGGACGCCGCCCAGCTTTGTGCGAACGTGACGGCGAGCGTCGTTGACGAGGCTGGCAACGCGACGCGAAAATTCGTCCTCCACCAACTCTTTCACGACTATTTCGACCGCGCAGAGGTGAGGCAGGCAGCCCGCTCGCCGCGAGGCCGGCCGCCCTGGCCGCCGCAGCAGCTCGAGCTGGTGCCGCTCGGCGAAGCGCTTCACGGCGCGCGGGTGAAGGACAAGTAAGGACGCTCGTAGGGCGACTTACGAGAGTTCCTAGCGCTAATTCAGGGCCAATGCAGTGATGCTACCATCATCGCTGCTACCTAGCGTGTCACCGGTGACGCAGCGTAGAGCGGCATCACTGGAATGGCGTCGCTCGAGGGTCGGTCGAATTTTTTGTGATATGTCACACTTGCCACACATGAGCTCCACAAGCTGCTAAAAGAAATTTTCTTGAGAACCATGAATGAATACTGAATACTGAATACTGAATAATAATAATAATAATAATGAATACTGAATTCATGAATACTTTAGGAAGAAGGAAGTCTGGGCCATATTTTGCTGAGACCTCTACACCCGAATCAGGCTTTTAAGTATCAGTCGAACTGTGGCCGATTTGAAAGTCTTTGTAATAGGTCATTTTTTGTGTGATGAAGCGATTAAAACCCGAGTTATTGGGGTCGGGGATTCCACTAGTGTGGAGCAAAGAGTCTCCTGCTAACTGGTCTCCTACAGGCTGGTCTGGTCTTCCAAAACGCCTGCAAGCCGAAGCTGAGTATTCGAAACGCAAAATGCTCTCTCGGGGATCATAGAGGAGATTTGGCGACCGACGAGGCCATAGTTAGTACCACGCCGAGTAACAAAAACGCGCACTCTTCAACTAGCCGCCATCAGTTGCCTTGACCCGGGGACGATTATTCGTCTCTGGATGTCAAGTAGAACTAGATCCGGTGTCTTGCTTCGCGGCTCCGGAAGAGCAGACCTGCTCGGCTTAAAACGAAGCCGACTGTAAGCGAGAGCGCAGCAAAGTCGCCAGTCAGCATTCCATCCGGAGGGTTTGCTGCCTATCGCTCCCAGCGCCCGGCAAGCTCTACGCCTGCGTCCGGTCTGCTTGCAGCTGTGCACAGCGTTAACAAGCGAGTCGCTATCAAATGGCCATCGCGTAACTGAAAGCGATGGCCGTCTCAGGCCCATTTGATTCGATGCGCGTTTCTTGTTTTGACTCAGCAGCGTAGCGCGTCCGGCTATTCGTTCTCGCACGCGTTGCTGCTTCGGTGACTTCCGGAGAGCAGTTCTCTCGCCCGCTCTACCCGGATTAGCGAGCGCGGACTCGCCGACCGAGCGATCGAGCCATTCTCGCCTGCGAGCGCCCGCGAATGGCTCGATCGCTCGAATGGCTCGATTGGATCGAATCGAACGGCTCGATCGCTGGCTCGAACGGCCCGATCGCTGGAGGCGCTCTATTTAAAGCCGCCGGTGCTGTAGAGCCGTGATGGCACATTAGGTAAGGCGGTTGCTTTCACGACCTCGGTCCCGAGGTCGTGGGTTCGATTCCAGCGGTGGGCGATTCTTTATCGCCACTGCAAGCGGTGGTTATAGCCATAAAGGCTCTTCTGTCGCTATGCAAAAAGAGGCTGTTTAATCAGCTAGGATTTATTTATTTATTTAGAGCGTGCTTCGCCGCCCGCGGACGGACGTGGATCTCACGGACGTGCACACCGGTTGTCGGCGGATGTGACGCGGGCCTTCATTCGCTTAAGTTGGAGCCGGCGCGAGGAGCCGAATATCGCGAGCTCTCTCCTTTCCTCTCCTCGCACTCTCACTCTCGTCGTCGTTGCAGTGCTCATACGTGTATTGCTCGAACGAGAGTCCCACCTCCAAAGCCACTCACGGAAGCAAGCTGCGGACGTTGCAGCGCTCGGCTCTCGAGCGATCGCCCGCCGCCGCCGCCGCCGGCGTCGAGCCGAGCGTCACCGTGCCGTGCTGGCTCGACGCCACCAAGCCCGACAGGGCGTTCCTCGAGCTGCAGGACTTCGACCAGGGCAAGTTCTTCTTCAGCAAGGCGGCCGCCTACGTCATCCTCGTGCTGCCGCCCGTCGGAATCGTCTCGACGCTCGCGGCCGTTCTCGGCTGCTTGATCGTTGGAAAACTGACTGTGCCGGAAATTAAGCTTGCGGTGCCGACGTCGGAAGTTAAACTTCCGGCCGACGTGCGAGCTTAGCTGGGGAGCTGGCGGCATCCGAAGTCGCCGCCGACCCGAGACGAAGTCGAGCTACCGGAAGCGTTGGGTACAAGTGGCGGAAGTGGACGGCGACGGGCTGCTCTCCGATTCCGACGTTGGACGAAGCTCGCACCGTGCGAGCGTGCTCCCTCAAGTCGGCGCCTTACCCGCTTGCGGTCGCGGCTGCGGCGGCGGCGGCGGCAGAGGCGGTACGCGCTACCTGCGGCCCCGGCGGAGCCTCCCGTCCGGACCAGCCAGCTGGTGGACTCTGGGCGCGGCTGCGCCCTGACGGATTGAGCGGCGATCTTGCTGCCGACTCGTCGACGCGGACTGAGCGAGGCTTGGCCCTATCGAAGTAGTAGTGACTTTGACTCGACTCGCTGACGCGCTCGCTCGTTGCGCTCGTCGGCGCCGAGATCTCGCGCGAGATCGACCAGGAGCACCAATCTCGCCGATCTCAGAGTCGGTCGCCTCCTCCTGGCCTACCCGGTAGAATGTCCTCACGATCTCCGAACGCCGGACTCGACCTCGCGGGATCTCCACTCCAACGTTACGTCTCAGACGTCGAATCGGCGTCCTCTGCCTGCACTCGGCGGTTTGTAGCTCGAGGTCGCGACTATCGAACGTAGCGGCGGCAGCGGTGGCGAGCAGCAGCAGCAGCCGCCGCCGCTTCGCATGGATCCACTGCGCCGGCTCACCAGCCAGCCGTTCCCGACGCTCCTACCTGCGCGCGGCAGCAGCCCGCAAAAGCGCCCAGCTCTCAGGGTCGCGTTGTCACTTCCACGGCGTGTCGGCTCAGAGGCGTAGCAAGGCGTGGGAAGGGGGACAGATGTCACCGGGCGCCAAGGTCAAGGGGACGCCAAAAGCAAAATGGATTGTACATATTTTTTTTTAAATTTTTAATGCGAGATTACATATCTTGAGTTCAGGCAAGTCTTTGTTTTAATGGACTCGACTGAGCTGCTGGCTGAGAGCTAGTTAAGCATGTTTACAGACTCACACGTAGCTCTAGCTTGATGCTCTGGCGGCACACGTGCAACGACACGGAAACACCGACGGGGCTTTAACCACAATAATGTATTCGGCTGGCACTCGCTGCGAAAAAAGCGCACGACCGATCACCCCTCCGTCCCTTCGTTTCAGCTGTCCTCCGCATTCGCTCGCCCCAGCCTGCCTACCACGGGCAGGCTTCGTGGCGCCGAGGGCGAGCCCGGCCTGCAACGCAGTTTCAAGGGCAAGCCAGCGTGCCGTGGCTGAACTGCTGACACACTATAAGACCGTGCTAGCTAGGCTTGCTTAACTGAGTGCGCTACGAAAATGCAGCAGTCATGTCTGAAGACTTCTCAAGTATCCAAAAGAGAATACTGTCCAGAAATAAGTAGGCAATTTTCGTAAACTGTAATAACCACAGCTTGAACCTGAGAGGGGTTCACGTTGCAAGTCAAGATTCCGTTGGGGTAACCTTTTTAGGAACAATAGAGAGCAAATTCTTATTCATTTCAAGATCAACTCTGAGGTGGGAAGAATTGAGACAGTCTTAGCCATTACTGTCAAAGTAGACTCTGAAACTAGGCGGAGTGCAAGAGTTGAGACTGTGAAAGCCATTAATAATGGACTGAATAGAGTTGTAGGTCTTCTGGAGCAACAGTCTGAGGACACAAGTGGAATAGTTGAAACAGGAAGTGAAGCTGAAAGTCTCCTACATTGCATTTTGAAATTTAACTTTTGGGCTCTGTTGCCAGTTTTGTACAACATCATAAGGAAGATTGACCGCGTTGAGAAAATACTGCAGGATCCAAAGTTGAACTTCAAAGATGCTTCTCGTGAACTCCACTCTCTTGAGATTAATTTTTTAAGACTTCAAGAAGACCCGTGAGCATTACTACAAATTGCCAAAGGAGGCGAGAATTGTGGGAAGTTGCAGTTAAACAAAGAATCTGCCGAAGAACACGCATGCCTAGAAATATTTCCCAAGATGTTGGTCTCACCACAGAAGGGTAGATTTCAAGAATCATGAAGGACAGAATAGACTTTCCCGGCAAGATAACACAACTAGGTTTTCCCGGATCACAGATGTCAAATTTAGTTTCTTGTTGGAAGTTGAGAGGTTTTGGAAGGCACTTGACCAGACCAAACTCTATCAGCAACGTCTAGGTCTTGGAAGCTTCTATTTTTCAGACGTGGATGGAACAGAATTGCACAAAACAATAGGTCACTGTAAAAATGCGTCTTAACACAGTAACGACTCGGAAATAGACACCAACCTTCGTCCCCTGCGCCTAAAAATGTCTCACGACACCTCTGTGTCGGCGCTACGTCTACAGGCAGTGTTGCATCGCAGGATACTGCTGCTCGCCCTAGACCTTCGAGCCTACGAGCGCGGTGGCAGAACCGCAGGGCACCGGGCAGACGGCCGACCTCAGGCTGACCGGACAACGCGCGAGGACGTCAGAGGGGATGGGACTCTGACGGCACTTTGGTGCGCCGATTGGCACGCTCCACTAGCAGAGCGGGTTAGGGTTCAGCCGCATTGATATAACGTGCTGGACGTGCACAGAGCAATGTCTTGGCTGTGATTGTCGGCTAGTGATCGCGAGACGAAATGGCGCTGGGCGCCGGAATGGGACGAAGAGAGGTTTAGGCGCATTTCCTTTGGGCGCTGCCCAGGAAGCGGTCCCGTAAAAACACATGTAATATAATGTATCTCCGTCTGTAATTCCACACATCCATAAAGACTATGTGGGTGTTACGCATGAAAGTTTTGTATAGCGAACTCACAGCCTAGGCGGCTTTCAGTGAGCCTTCGGTAGCCAAAAAAAATGGTCAAACAACTGGTTCGTATATAAATCTGGGCATTCAAACTCCTCACAAGTCTTGCTCCTCCACACCGCATGCACGAATTGGTCAAACGAAGCCGGACAGCCGAGCGCAGAGGTCAAACGAAGCCGGACAGCCGAGCAGCCGAACATCGGATGCAACAAATTCTCGCTGCCGAAATCAAAGTTGAATAGCTGTCGCTAGTTGTTAGGGCACTGTGCGTGCTAAGATTGCAAAAACTCTTGGTTGGGATGAGGTTTTTGGAATTTAAACATGGTGTTTCCAAGGACGAATAAGTTGGAAACTGTTTTGCATTTCACTTCCAAGCGCTCACATCCAGCGCTCACAGCGCTAGAGCAGTGTGGCTCGTAAACTGCTGTCAGGTCGCTAGAAGATGGCGACGCTACGGCACAGCTGTCACACGAAGACGAAGATGCTTTGCGATGTCGAGAGGTATCCCCCAGGGAGCTCTCTCAGTCACTGGCTAACACTGAAGGCACGATAATTAGCATAGAGACGGTACGCCAGAGGCAGAACTCGTAATTATTGCGTACGGAGAAGGGTCGCCAAGCGCTCGCTTTCACTTACCGAGCGACTCAGAGGAGATCGTCTAAGATGAATCCCGGATAAGGCCGATCACGCGGCGGACGAGTGGGATCGAATTTATTTTACGGAACGAAGAGTAACAATTCATACTTTTTCTAAAAGCAAACGTAGAACAGCTGTAAGTAATCGAAAAGATAAGATGCACCGCTCTGACTGCCTCTGGCCAATACTGAAACTGTCTACATGAAGTATTATGGATGGGCGTTGCTTCTGCTTATCCTTCTGTCAGTGCTCTTTACGCTATTAATGAACTAACTTACGCATCACTGTGTGCACATCAATAGGTAAAAAATGCTGCAATTCCAGCTGGTAGAGCTCTTCCAAGAAAGACTACGCTGTTTTCCAGCAGTACACTGACACGAGGCAGACAGAGCAACAGCTTTCAAAAGGTATAACTCTGAAGCAGCTGCGAGAGTCACGAGTATTCAGAGTCGATTTGACGGACTTTTATATCACAAAGTGCCTTTGCGATGGGTTGGAGCACTGACTGAGGTGAGAGTCTATCCCACCTAACTATCCCACATTGTATATCTATTTCAGCTACAACTTCGGAAGGGAAGCTGTTCGGTCGGTGGCAGTACTACTGGAGTAATGTTATCTCAGATACTTTTAAGAGGTTCACGGATTCTATGCCTTGGTGCCACATGCGACAGAAAATTTCAAACCATGGAGGCCAAACCTCATACTAAACTACTTTCCCCATATTCTTCTTACGCAAGACATTAAGATATGATAGATCGCGCGCAAATCAATGACTTATCTGCATTCAAAGTCGAATGCCATCTGCCGACGCCAGTTGAGTGTCAGAACAGGCACGGAGCAAGGATTCTTTGAAGGAGCTCATATGCATCCTATATGTTGCTAAGGGGCCATGCTAAGGCTGATTTTCAGCTGATGACCGGAAGCTCGAAGCCAAGCAATCTCGGCTTCGCGTCCACGTGCTTGGGATAGTTCGCTTCTCCTCAGGCGCTGCACCAGCAGCGCTGCTTTGGCGAAAGCAGCGTGAGCTTCACGATTGGCAAAGTTGTGCTAAAGTCAGACACGACGCTCGTAGCCCCTCGTAGCGAAAAGCGGACAGCTTTAGAATTGTCTTTGCATTCTCTTTTCCACGAATGCACATACGTAACGTACAAGAACTTCAAGACGCTCCAGCAAAGTCTTCGTGAACAACTCGCGAACCCTAGGTTGTGAACAGACGGTTAAGGGTGCTGGCTTTTAACTATAGCGATCAAGGCGACTGTTGTTGATGGCCGAGCTCGTGGGCTCGAGCCCGGTGGCAAATATGAAGTTGTATTATATGTTTTGTATCACAGTAAACCCGCAGAGTTTTCAGTTGGTCTATCTGAAAGTTCTTTGGTGGTTTGTCAACCCGTCAGGTTTTTGTTTTGGTTGGTCTACCAGCAGAGTACTTTTTGGTTGTCCCTACGCCGACGCGTGGTAGAAGAGAAAAGAAAGATAATACGGCAGTGCAGCAGACAGGAGACATGCTTCAGGAGCTGCGCAGTCGAATTGAAGACATGCACCGCGATTACTTATGAGCTCTTTCTGCGAAACCGGACCAGTTAAATCAAATTGAGAGCGTTGAGCGTGCAAATTTCCTTCAATATCCTTTAAATATCGTTACATGGCTCGATGCCATCAATTTTTGAACGAAGCCCTCACTTCAACAAGGCAGCGATTAAGTTTTCCTAAAGATTTCGAACGCCCTAAATGAAAATAATTCGAAGCGTTTACAAATGAAGTGCATTTGTTAGTATGAAGTACAAAAATGATGCACATAGTATGGACGCTAACTGTTTAATGGCGGTGGTTCTTAGCGTAACTTTGCAATGGCTGTAGTATACGGGGTTCATAATTGAAACCAAAGGCACAGTCGGGGCTCGCTAGATTTTTTACATTTTTCGTCACGCCATCCAGAAAATCGTCACGGGCAGGCAGGCGTGAAGGGCAACGCCAGATGCTACGAATCAAAGCCAGAGAGGTAGCAGAGAGGAGAAGCACGAATATATAGTGCCTAGTCCTGTAATAGGGTCAGTTTCATCGTTGAAACTTCTCGGTCGTTACTCCTCTATATGCGATCTAGTAAAAAATGTGCTCAGCAAAGGCTTCGTGATATCTGACTGTCGCCTTCTCAGGTACGCCTTACTTGTTTCATAACTTATGGATAGAGAGAGATTAGAACTTTGCACTATGCTGCGTGTAAATGAAGGCAATCGTAGCGGCACATGAGAAGTATGCGGCGCCGCTAATTGAGCCTGGGCATCTAGGCTCGGGACAAAAGCACACGCTGATCGCAAGCTTCATCTCTACTCTGCTGCTTGCTGTTGGATTAACCTAATGGGCACTCGCGTCGCCGCTAGAGGTTACAGGTCGGCTAGAGCTGGGGTGAACAGAGCTTCACAATGGGATCTGAAACGCACTTGCCTGAAAAATTCCTTTTTTGAGTGCATTTCGAGTTTTAATGGTGGTGAAAAGTGCTGCGCATACAATAAATAATAATAATAATAATAACAATAATACAATTGTATAGTGCCCTCGGAGAACTTTCTCCAATCTCTATCTAGGCACTTTTCATATGCTGTAAAAGGAGCATGATCAAGGAAGCATGATCACGTCTAAGCAGGCCCTGATTTTGACGATGCTCCTCAGATGAAAATAGCCAGACTTGACGCCGTAGGCAATGCGCTTATACGATGATTAGTTGCTTTGTAATAACCCGACCAGATTACGGGAACACGTCACGAGCGTGTTGCTAGGTGAACCAGTCTTGAAAGCAGTACAGAGCCAGCACTCTCGGCATACGCTGTCCTCGGAGTGTGTGGAAATCCTTCGCCAAGCAGCGAAACTACAACGCGCTCTAGCCAGTGGCTTTACTGATGCAGCATCTGCGCGCCGTCAATCAATCATTGTAAGCGCTTTTCGCGAACATCGCCAAACTGGATGGATGGGTAAGGCTGGCTTATTAGCGCCTCGAGTCCCAAGCTCTTCGCGCCTTCGTAAGTGCTAAAGCACCTTAACAATAATTAGCAGTAGTAGTTGTAGCAGCTGATAGAGAAAAAGCCTTGTCGACGGCAAGAGCATGAAAAGAATAGCGATCGCTTCCTCGAAGCTGCTGCAGCAGCAGATTCGAGGAACCGCACCAGCAGGCGCTGCTACAAGGTACAAGTTTCAAGCAAGGTGTAAGCATACGGAATGGATGTTTTGTCAAAATTCTGATCTTGCAGAGAGCGATAGAATAGACCCCTTCAAAACATTAAGACCAGCAACTATATTTTGAAGCAAAAGGCAATACAAATATCATAAATTTTTAAATTGGTAGCGTAAGAGATAACCATCCACTAATTGTTGACGTTATAATGCCAAGTTAGAAGCGCATTGCCAAACTTGGATCTGGTACCTTCAATATCCCAGGAAACCGTAATGATTTCACAAAGTGTTCCTTGAGCGCGGCCAAAGAACCTCATTAACTATACGGGGGACAACGGCGTGCATTTAGAATAGGACCATCTGCCGTAGAGTTTTCATCGAGCGCCTGTGATCGTGAAATTCAGCCAATTGCATAAAAACTATTGCTTGCCATAATACTCACCAACTTAGTTAATTGAAATTATTTTCCGGTCATTGTTCATATACTCTCAATTCTCATCCTAGTCTTTGTCGCCTACTCCACTGCACGACGTAACCAGTAGTCTGAAACGTTAGCATGCTAAATCAGCTTGATGACTGTTGCCAGAGATTCTTAGCGGCTTATGAGTTAAGAAAAACTTTGGAGCCAGGTGTGGCATGATCTCTGGCTTACAAATTATGAAGACAATCTGAAGTGATATTATTCAGTTGTAAATTATACCCGTTGGTGGACAGACATGTTCTTCTCTCGCCGAGGATTAACAGTTATAATAGATTTTTATAGTGCCCTCTTAGCACTACATTTATTTCTAGGCCGATTTAATGTACTCTAAAGGAAGCATTTCAATATGGCTGGTGATTCGATGCACTGCGTTAGCATGGATAACCATACAATGAACAATTCACAACGACCAAACCAAAGCTGTGAGGAAACGGTGCATTTGTAGCTTCTGTTTAAATGTTGTCAATTCAGAGAATGTCATAATGTAAGTCGGGAGTGAGTTGTGAGTTCCACGCATTGGGAGCACAAACGAGCTAAAGACACTGTTTCCAAATATATTTTAGGTTGCTTCAATGTACTGCTAAATGATTTGATTTAGGGACAGGCTGCTCCCATGCGCAGGATGGTTGGAGAGTGGCTCTGATAAGTACGCTAGAGAGTAGCGGAATGAAGGGACCTACAAGTGAGCGACAAAAACTTAAAGAAATTTGGTGCATTACTTGATGAGGAGCCGGTGCAAGTTGGCGAGAAGTTTCATAATCTGGCAGACATCAAGATGCACGGGTAAGGCGACTTTGCAAACCTTTTCGCTGCCGTATCTTATCTAAAAAATCGCCAGTATCATCTCAGGCACGTACGTAGTATGAGTGAAACCAGCTAGGTATACCATCTGCTCACACTATTGCCAGCTGGTGGGAAGTAAAAGGCATAGGCATCGCTTAATCGCGGCTCCTGCTGTAAGTGCAACGGAAGACCCCACACTGGAGCCGCTATTTATATTATATCCTACAAAGTTGAGTGCTTTCATAGGGAAAGCAGGCAAGCAGCATGGCTTTTTAAACAAGCAAAATCCAAAGGCTAGGGTGAATGGCGTGCGCGTATTCAGAGAATGGATCCAAATGGCGAATCGCAATATGATATGAGCTGACCACCGGATATGATATGATATTATGATGCGATATTATCTGACCACCGGATTTACTTCGTCTGTACGATGCTCCGAGTCATTCAGCAGAAGGTCGTATCCTGTTTAACATTAGCGCGAAATGATCTAGCCTCGTTCGGCGGCACAAGCTGCGGCGTTTAAATGAAGGAATCATTGCGTCCTTCCAGTAGCTATTCCGGCTTCTCCCATGTGAAGCGCGATGCTGATTCAGTGGAAGCTTCAGTGGGAGCAAATGCTTACCTTTTGAATTAGCCAACGGCTCAGCGGTGGTGCGTTTGTGCGTGGAGATCAAGTCCTCCTGCGATATTCAGTAATTGCTTTCAGCATGCTCATTTCGCTGGAGGTACGGGGTAACGATTTCATGTGGAGGCCCTATAGAATCTCAACTCAACCTACCCTATTACTCTTGGCGACTTTGTACCTCCTATGCCAGACGCTGCTATAGTAAGCCAGGAGCTTCCAGATGAAGATACTTTAAAGTCATCTGACACCAACAAACTGCCTGTTGGGTAAGATTTATTGGCTGCCCGAAAAATGGACGCTCTCACGATATTAGCGGTTCTCTGCGATGCGATTACCATCTTTGACAGCGGAAGTGATCCAGCAGAAGCTTTTTTTCACCGCAAGCTCCGTATCTAACCACGCTAGCTGCTTCAAAAAGCTGCTTCTCAATAACCCAGATAATGCTGGATCGATATTTTAGAGCTTTGTAACAATGTTCACAAAACAGTGCTTTAATCCTACTCAAAAGTAGGGTTACAGATTGAACTCGCTGACCTGCTGTTCTCTGTACTCTTGTGAAAGGAACAGAGCAAATAAATCGAGTAAGCGTACGAACAACGACCAATACGTATTATGTATTTTTTAATTTTCGAAATTCTGTTTTTTTTCGTGGTAGATATAAAATATTCAAAACCTCTATGTGAAGAACTTTTCAAAACAGTTATGCTTACATGCGTAAGAAGAGGTGAGGCATTGAGCCCAGGAAAACACTGGCTGTTTTGACAAGTTTTTTTGCACGTATGAAAGGTTATGCATACCACACATAACTTGCATATAGAAGAGTTTGAGTGCGTAAGCGGACAATGATAACGAGCCGTATAAAGATGATAACAATTTATATAGAGCTGACTTTGAAGCTTGAACGACCGGCTGGTGACCTTATGACGCATTTCATGCCTTTGAAGTGCATCAAACGTGAATGTGTAGAAATCCTATAAATATATATTGGTTGATATATCAAGCAAAATATATGGATGGATTGGTGTCGATGGAATGCCGAAGCGGCCGAGCAGATTATGAGGAGCAGAACCGATTCGGCGGCTCGCTGGTCACTCAGCCCGCAGAAGACGCTTCGCACTGAAGGCTGCTGCTGCTCAAAGAGTCGAAACAAGACGCCTCTAGCTGCGGATCGGCGGCGTTCCGCTGCCGCTCGCGAAGTTCCGCCGCCCTGGGAAGCTCGGCGGCGACAATTCTCCGACGCCGTCGCGCCACGCTGATTCATTCTGCTGACTTTAGGTGAGGTCCATCGCGTCGACGACAACGTCCGGAGTGGCGGCTAGTCGGGCGGCTGGCCTCGGCGAACGAGGCTGGCCGCGGCCGAGCGCGCCCGAGCGCTTCGCTCGCCACTCGCTGCCGCCGCTCGGGCCTCGGCAGTCGCTCGCTATCGTCAGCGGCACGTCGTCTGCCGACGCCGTGTCGAGCTTCCGGCGCCGGCGCTCGGCGACAAGCCGCGCGAGAACGGATTGCCTGTACGACAGCCATCCGATTCGCTGAGAGTACAGCTCCGACAGCGCCGCGGGCGTCGGCAGCTTGGCGTCGAACGCTCGTCGAGCGCGCGCGATGACGTCGTAGTCGAGCAGCCGTCGCAGCTCCGGGTGCGGTACGAGCAGGCACTTGACGAAGTCGCTCGCCACGATGAACGTGTCCTCGGGCGTCTCGCCTACGTTGCGATGTGAGGCATCGCCAGGCTAAGAGCGATCTCTCGGGACCGGCGAGCTCTCACGAAATGCGGGGGGGGGGGCGGCGGCGCGGCGACGCTTTCGGCGGAGCTTCGCATCTCTGCCGTTCGGGATGCTCGCTCGCGCCTGAGCCGCTTGATCGGCGGCGGCGGAGCGGCGGCAGCGGCGGCGGCGGCGGGGATTGCGGAGCTAGGACGACTTTCGGTCTTGCTTGGTGGGCCATCGCCGCCGGCTGCCGCCGTCGCAGCGGGCTCTTAGCGGCGATTCATCCATCTGGCGGCCACCCTGTGGCCTCGAGCTTGAGAGGCGTGCTCCCCCGAAGAGCGGTGCTCGTCCCGGCTAGTCAGCGCATTTCGCGTAGAGGCAGCGCGTGCTAGCTGTGGCTAAATGGGTTCAAGAGAGCACGAAACACGTCGAACTAGTTTCGTTCAGGTGACCGCGCTTCCGGTCTGTCACTTTGTCGCGTTGAGCTCTGCAGGTCAATCGGCTTTCTATGAGCACTGCCAAACGCTGGCCGCTACCACTATCTATGATAGTCTCTCGGAGCACAGCACTAAACAGCTGCAGCCTGTCTCTATGGGCGTTGCCAGACACCTAAACGTTGCAGCTTCGACTTGCGAAGCTGCACGATCAAATCCGTTCTGCGACGATACGGGTCAGACGGACCTAGTCAATGCGTCCTTCCTCCAGGCGCCTGCCAACAGGCAGTATCTACTAAGGCTCCCATTTGACAGTGATTCATAATAAAGATTTAAAAGGAACCAAAGGATCTTACTTTGCTGCCTGCGATGGCAGCATTTTGTGGCTGCACAAATGCAGCACAGACGATATCACAAGACACTCAGACCAATCGGAATATATAGATTGTAATATATATATATATATATATATATATATATATATATATATATATATATATATATATATATATATATATATATATATATATATATATATATATATATATATATATATATATATATATATATACACAGGTATGTGAGACCCTTGACAACGGTTTAGCAGAAAATTCCTCCGTCTTCGCTTGCTCTCAATCCTCATTCAATTTTTTCTGACTGGTGGAGCGTTGCTCGTTCTACACAATGTGGGCTATCAATAGATTTTAGTTCCAACAGAGCTGCCGCTAACCGCTTCAATCTACATCGTGTATATGCACCAAGAGCGATGACGTTATCTGTAAACGCACTCCGCAAGCAAGCCGAATGCTCAATTGCTGTAAGCGTTCTCCCCTGAACTATTGTGAGCGAGTACTTTCCCACGATTTGATCAGGTTCAACACAGCAAAGATCATTAGTGCGTAGAAGTTCAATCAAGCACTGCTCGTTCATTTGCATTTTTTCCCTTGTAATTTTTCTGAATTTTAAATGTTAGCGGATTAAGCAGCTTATACCACTTTAAGACACTCCCTTCTTCAAACATAGCATGCTTTATATAATCGTTTAGATCAAAATACATGCTTCGGTACATTGTTCGCCAGTATAGCCACTGCCTTTACCAATTACTATTGCCTTTGACCAATCATGTCAAACTGACGAGCTTCTGCTGGGTATCTTACTCTACGAGTATCTTACTGCCAAGAAATGCTTTCAGCAGCGCACGCGGCTCGACAAGACTCCGACACAGTATCTAATAACGTTCATGCTCCACGTAGGCCCAACCGTTGACACGCTGTCTAAAAGCAGAAAGTTAAGGCTTGCTGAGTTTACAGCCTCATGTTTCTTTTTGCAAAGGTGAGACTTAACAGCCGCTTCACCGCCGCTTGCAGCGGGCAGCAAATAAATGCCTTCTGTAGAGCTCGAACCGTTGATCCGGCCAAAGCGACCTAAATGGCAATCTCCGGCGGTCGAGAGCATTGGTGCGACGTGCCGACCCGATACAGATTAGCAGTATGCTTCCTGCCTGGACCGCTGGCTCTCCGGCCTTCAGCAGGCCTTACGTTCGCCCACTCTTAACATTCTCTAAGCAAGCCAGACTTCAACGAGCACATTGTTAAAGAAGAGTTCGTGCCTTGGACTCGAGGTTCACCTGGTTTCGGTTGCTCATTTCAGCAGCTTGTGGATCATCGGCGGGAGGCGAACCTATCGCTAGCATTGCTAGATGCTTCACTGGCAAGGGGGGGGGACCAGCATTGTATAGAACGAATGACGAAGCATTACACATCGACTGTGTGCAGAGGCGAAGCAAGGGGGTGGCAGGGGTGGCAGCTGCCAGCCCTGGGCTGGTAATTGGGAGCCGAGTCCGACATCCAATCGGGGGGGGGGGGGTGGGAGAGCCAGCGACCGAGAAGGCGCGGCCGCTGGCCCCATTGGTGCTTGTCCATCATTTTGGCCATTTTCGCTTGCCGTTGGCAAGCGAGGAACCCCCCCCCCCTAGACCCCGTGCCAATCTAGCGCTCCAATCCGAGCTTCGACTGAGGATGTGGAGCGTAGGGACAGGCAGAAAGGCGGCGGTAGTCCTCCGCGGCCGCGGTCCGGCCGGTGGCATCAGACTTCGGTCCTGAGGTCGTGGGTTCGAATCCTCTGGTGGGCGATGCCATATCGCCACTGCAAGCGGTGGTGATAGGTGTAAAGGCTCTTCTGTCGCTATACAAAAAAGGCTGTTAAATCAGCTAGTATTATTATTATTATTATCCCTCGAGCCGCGCCGCAGCCGAGCGAGGCCTCTCCGCCCATCTCGCTCTCGCGTAGCATTCCGCTCAGCTCAGCACGGGCGCGAGACGGCCGCGTCTGCAGAACAGCAGGCTATCGGCTCCTGCGAGCGAGCGAGCGAGCGTTCGTGCGTGCGTGCGCCCCGTTTACCGTAACCAAATAGCTCTCCGTCGGAGAGCGAATGCACGGCCAGCAGCTTCCTCTGCACCTGCGCCGCCGCCGAGGCGCCGCCGCTGCGCACCGCTTGCAGGTAGGCACTCCTCGTGAGCGATAAGACCTGAAAGGAATAGCTATCTCTGGGCGTCGCGGGCATTAGGCGGCCGGTCGCGCGGGCCTGTCGCCGCTGTCCTTTCTCTGCACGGCGCATTCGCTCGATTCCTAACGTTATTGCATGACGTCACCCGGAGAAACTGGACCGAACGTGCGGCAATCGGAAACGGCAGTCAGAAGGCTCGTCGTCAGAATCAACGGCGGTAACCAGGCGCCCGCTCGAGACTCGCTACTCTCGCTGCTTAACTGTCACGAAAAGCACGATAGGTCTCGGGCTTCTGGCTTAGCTTAGCTGAGGTCTTGGCGGTTCTGATCTGACCTCCGGATTTGGACAGGACCCGAAGACGTTTAGTGTAGCGATAGGCGTGCATTTTCGAGCACGAGTTCCCTAAATAGAAATTGTTTATCTATCCCTGTCTCTCACTCTCTCTCTCCCTGCCTCTCTGTCTCTCTCCCTCTGTCTGTCTCTCTCTCTCTCTCTCTCTCTTTCTCTCTCTCTCTCAGTCTCGGCCTCAGTCTGTGCCTCAGTCTCTGTCTCTGTCTATCTCTCAGTCTGTGCCTCAGTCTCTGTCTCTCTCTGCTTCTCTGTCTCTCTCTGTCTCTCTCTCGGTCTCTGTCTGTCTCTGTCTGTCTGTCTCTCTGAGACGAGAGCTTGGTCGCCGTTTGGGCGTGCAGAAGAACTATAATCTGTCACATGTCCAACCTAAGGTGCTGGAGCTCTGACAAAAGCAGCAGTGAAGCTGCAATGGTGAGACGCTGATTCCGGCTCTGAGATGCAGTGTGGGCAGTGCCTAGCCAAATAGATAGACCATGGCATGTGAGGTGGGCCAGGCAGTTAAAGTAGGACCACAAGTTAATACGACGCCACGTTTACATGCGACGTTTTTTGAACAACTGCTATTGCTGCGTTGGGATATTAGTGGGTTGCAAAACGTGCGGTATAAAAGGCCCGAGAGTTCAGCGCAGTAAGAAGCTAAATGACAAATGTATTTACTCCTGATAAAAATCTCCATTGTAGTTTTAAAAATAAACCTAACCCATTTGTAAAATGCCCTACAATAATGTGATCTATATCTAGGCGCTTTACATATGCCATAGGGCTCGAGCCGTCGACCTTGGTCACTATAGGTGATCACCTTACCCCTGGGCCAAGCCAGGGAAGCACGGTCTATCAGGCAACTGCTGAAGTTGTTACATGAATGGCAAAATAGAACCTATTATAATTATAATAAGAAGCAAAAATTATGTAGCACCCCGAAGACTAAAATTTATTTTCCGGCTTTTGAAAATAACTTGAAAAGAAAGGCCGTCAATTGTGTAGCGATAACTTTCACGATTTCGGGGCGCACTAACACACACTAGACAACTGGACAACTCAACCGGACCGGAGTCCGTGACCATTGGACGAATGCACCACGAGGAATCTGACTGCCTAAGCAGCCGCAGGCTCTCTAGCGGTTGAGGGGCGGACACTGACTCACGGTGAATGACTTGGCAGTCTGGCTCAAATCCATGCATCGGCGGCATTTGTAGGGGACATCCACATACCGAAAACTGTCGCCAGCTGTTGGGCGGGTTTGAAACGAACAATGGCTCGACAGTACAAAGAATACATGCATCGAGTACAAGGGCTGCGGGAGGAGTGAGTGAAAAAAGGAGAGAGCAGCGAGATGACTCGATCCCTCGACGCCGGCAGCCGTCTGCAGTGCGTAGACTAGGTTTGGCGGGCGTGGTTTCTGATAATAAAGTGCTCGCTGTTGGCGCGAGGAGACTTGCTGCTTGGTCGCGCTACCCAGCCCGACGACAGGTCGTATGGAGGGTTCTGGCTGTGCCCAATCCTGGCCGAGCCCAATTTGGTTGATAGGTTTCTAATGTCTGAGTCACACACGCTAGGATTGGGCCCATAACTGGTAATTTTGAGTTTATACTTCTGAGTCGAGAAGTCGCGTTAGAATGCTGGAAGAGGAGAGCCAGATTCCATGCTAGATGAGATGTGCTGTGCGAGCAAATTTGGCAGTTAGGAAGGATTTCCTGTTTGCAACCGACACTAGGGCTGTCCGAAACTAATACTCGATATGAGAATGTTTGCTGCTATACGTGTGCGCTCTTAAGAAAAAATGCAAGGGAACCGAGAGACTAACCGCAAATGCTGGGAAACTTTGTTTTAGTCTTTTCTCTTACCTTCGTCTCACTGAGCGACTATAAATATTCCGTTCGAAACTTCGCTCTGGCGGTTCGAAGGCCTTGGCCAGTAGCCAGTCCAAGTCGTAAGCTAGAACCTGCAGGTGTCGTTCAATCCGTCTTATAGCGGAAAAGCTGATAGCGCGAGTGATGTAATGCATTCGTAAAACTTGATTTTGTATTATCCTTTTGTCTTTTGATTGCAGGGGTATGCTAGCAAGCAGACCTTGCCATTGCGGGCGAGAGCACATACTGTTGACAGATGCAGCAAAATGTGCTTCCTTAATCCATTGCTGGCGAGAAAACGTAACCTGGTTGGATAATAATAATAATAATGCTCTTGATTAAGCGCCCTCAGAGAACTCAATCTCCTTCTAGACGCTTTAAATTTTCTGCAAAGGGAAACGTGACTTAATGGTGAGTGATATCATGCTTAATAAACAACATGAATAAAATTGTTAGGGGTGACATGCACAGGGTCAGTGTGCAAGAGTGGTTGGTGGCAGCATGCACAGTGTCAGCACGCATAAGCACGTGAAGGACGAATCACAGGGACCCACTAAATACTGTCCTAAATAGGTGTGTTTTGAAGTTCTTTTTAAATGCTGTCAAGTCAGGGGATGTTGTGACGCAAGTCGGGAGGGAGTTCCAGGCTTTGGGAGCATTCCAGGCTTTGAGAGCGAACTAAATGCACTGTCTCCAAAGGATTTGAGGTTTGTACGAGGTATTGGTAAACTGTTTGGATTCCGAAAAGTGGGTGGTACGATGCTTGGCCTGGTGGGGGAGTAGATCTGAGAGATAGGCTGGAGCCAAAGAATGAAGTGACCTAAAATTGAGCGACAAAACCTTGAAGTTGATCCGCTGTTTGACTGGTAGCCAGTGCAGGTCGGCGACAAGTGGTGTGATGTGGAAACTGTGACGCTCACGACAGACAAGCCTAGCTGCAAAGTTTCGCACCAGCTGTAATCGCCTGATTGCACATGCCGGTAGGCAAGCAAGCAGTGAGTTACATTACAGAAGTCAAGATGGGATGTCACAAATGCATGGACCAACTTGATCGCGGTATCCTTATCTAAACAAGCCCGAATTTTGGTAATGTTATGTAGCTGAAAGTAGGCAGATTTGATTGTGGAGCAGATGTGGTCGTCTAATGAGAGGTCACTTTGGAAAATGACACCTAGATTTCGAGCTGATTCAACAGGAGATATGCTGGCAGAGCCAATTTTGAGCGTCAGCCTTTCCAATTTCTGAATTACACTGGGTTTGCCCATAACTAGTAAGTTAGTTTTATCGTCGTTTAGTTTGAGAAAATTTGCTGCCATCCATGTGGGGATGTCATCAATATATGCACCAAGTGAGTTGAGAGGATTTGAGGTGCTCGAAGGCTGGGAGAAATCAAAGCAAAGGTACAGCTGAGTGTCATCCGCTTAAAAGTGAAAGCCTAGATTGTGCTTGGCAATCACATCAGCAAGAGGGAGAGTATAAAACGTGAAAAGAACCGGACCTAGCACGGAGCCCTGAGGTACTCCATATTTCAGAGGCTCCTCGGAGGATCTTTGTCCATTCACGTCAATACTCTGGAGTCTCCCAATAAGATAGGGCCTGAACCATTGCGGAGCAGTGCCAGTGATGCCCAGGCGAGATGAGAGGAGCTCTAGAAGAACTTGGTGATTGATAGTAAAAACAAGCTTCCGATTACTCGAGCAAAACAAGCAGAGATACTCTACCCATGTCTGCATTCCTAAGTTGGTCGTTGTACACCCTAAGCGATGCTGAGTCTGTGGAGTGATTAGCTCCAAAGCCAGACTAGAACTTACTAGCAAGGCTGGAAGTTTTGATATGTGAATGTAGCTGGTCTGCCACGACTCATTCCAGTGTCTTTGATAGGAATGGTAGAAGGGAGACTGGGTAGTAGTTGCTTAAGTTCTCTTGTCTAGTGTCGTTTTCTTGAGAAGTGGCCTGATTACAGCTTTTTTTAAAGGGGCTGGGACCTGACCTGAGACTAATGACAGAGTAGGACCTGACCTGAGACTAATGACAGAGTAATGATGTTAGCTATGCATGGCAGTTGCAGATCAATACAACGTAAGAGCAGGAGAGTGGGAATAGGGTCCGAATGACTTGTTGTCTTCTTTGATTGGGATATGAACTTCAGGACGACATCACTAGTGACTTGCTTAAATGTAGACATTAAGGTGCAGCCAGGAATCGAAGGACAGCATTCTAGGGGGGATGTTGTCATCGCAGGGATGGACTCCCAGATCTTGTCTATCTTCTGGACAAAGAATCGAGAGAAGCGATCAGCTAGATCATCACAAGAATCATCAGGTAAGGAGCTAACCTGGGAGCGGTTGCGGAGATGGCTGATCGTCGACATCAGCATGTTTGGATTGTGCATCTGTGATTCAATGATGTTTTAATAGAAGCTAGACTTGGCCTTTGCTAGGAGCGATTGGTACGACCTACAGTAGTTCTCATATGCCTGTCGATGGACAGTCAGTCCTGATCTTTTGCATGCTTTTTGAAGCTTGTGCTTACTAGATCTAGCCAGTTTAATGTCTGTGGTAAATCATAGGCCGTCTGCGCTAGGGCGCACAGTGCGCTTTGTCAGAGGTGTAAAATCGTCGAGCGTGTCAGCTAGTGTCATATCGTTTATATATAAGGTAGAGATATTATATAGTTTATTTGATAATAAAGCCTTATGGTTTTTACGTGGCTAGTTCATCATAGAAACCGAGATGCATGTTTTGCTTGTTTTGGAGAGCTGAGACTGCAGGAATGCACGAACAGGCTCAATCATCAGCTCGAAAGAAGACTTTGTCTATGCTTAAAGGCCGCCCATCACATTCCGCAAGAACTTATTTTCAAAACTGCACTTCAGGAGTTCCTTACTGAGCCTCCATGGAAGGCGAAGGTCACGTTCGCTGCGCATCAACCAATAGATAGATACCTTAGGTTACGGTATAGCCGCGCTGGTTTTGACCAGTGGTTAAGGTGCTCGCCTCGAACCAATGTCGAGGTGAATTTGTCTGATGACTGAGGTCGTGCGCTCAAGCCCCATGGCATATGCGAAGCGTGTGAATAGAGATCAAATTGTCTTAGGGTGCCATACAAATTGATTGCTTATATATATATATATATATATATATATATATATATATATATATATATACTATGCATAGATGTATACAATATATTTTTTAATTAATATATACCGTCTAGCGGGTTCTCCAGTCAAGCACTCCGGCGGCGGCTCCTGGTTAGCCTAGCATCCACGCATCCCGTGGAAACACGAGCACCAGTCCCACCGGTTCCGGGCACTCTAGCGCTCTCTAGCATAAGCTGCCTTCAAGCAATGCTTCCAGCCCTCCGATATCTCTGCTTAAATGCGCGGCGTTACCCTGGAGGCGCTGGTGCTGAAGTACGCCTCTCTGACGATTTTGCATGAGCCGCTCACGATGACGTGCAAGAACGAGTATGGCTTTCGGTAGTTCAAGACTATCTAGAACGGACAACTCCGCAGGACGAGCCTCTGACAGACAGCGACAGAAATCTCTTGGCTACGGCGCGATCGAGCAGTCATCCGTCGCTGAGCCGCCGCGCGAGATGCGTCGGTCGCGACGCATCTCGCGCGCAGTCCGCGGGCAGCGGCCGCCCTTTCGCGGTGGAGGAGCGAGCGTTAAAGCTCAGAAGCCGCGCGCCGCCGCCGTCTCGTCGACGCTAGCCGCTGGCGCGCACCTCGGCCGCCGGACGGTCAGACGAATTGGCCGCTAGACGACGCGCAGCTGCTCACCATGGATTTGTCAAATGTCTTCAGCTCGCTCGCGTTACTGAGCCTCATGACGTCGGGTTCGCTCAAGCCGCTGAGTATGGCGGCGCTGTTCAGAGACTGAAGCTTAGCGCGTATGTTCTCCTTCGCGCAGTTTTGGAACACGGCGTCAAATCCGCTCTTGTCGATGCAGAGAAATTCCGAGTACTCTTAATTGAGAAGACTTGGCAGCGCGAAACGAGGCGAAACGAGGCGCTCGGAAGGCGGAAAGTGGCGCCGTCCGCCTGCCGGCGGCTCGCCGCGAGCGCCCCGCCGGCACGAACCTCTGCACACGACCGTGGCGTGCCGAGCGCCGTCCTCTGAGATGAGCGCCAGCTCCCCGAACTTGGCGCCTCGCCCAAGCACCTGCATGTGAATGAGCCGACTCCAGTCTGCCGCGCACGAAGAAAACAGGACACGCTCAGAGGCGAAACAGCCCAAACGAGGCGCCACGCGGCGGGCGCCTGGCAGTGGCGGCGGCGGCGGCAAATAGCGGCGTCGGTTCAGTCGCTGCGTCTGTAGCGGTGGTAATTCGCCTGCAACCAGTCTGGAGCCCGGATTTATTGCCGCGGCCGTCGTTCTTGTGAGCGGTCGACGGCGAGAAGCGAGATTCCGCCGCTAGGTCGTGTGGTGAATTGCGTTTCGAATAGCTCTTAAGCCTCGGTAGATTGCGGTGGATTTTGTTCGGCGAATTGCGGTGGATTGCGGCAAATTGCGGTGAATTACAGTGGATTGCGGTAATTTGTCGAACCCTCTTCGCAACGGCGAGGGGCGTGCAATGCCCGGGCCCCACCCCATGCCAGAGTACATTGCCGTGCGCAGCGCCTCGCAGGACGAAGCGGCGGCAGGGCGTGGCGCAGCATGGAGGACAAAACTCACCGTACGCGCCGCCGGGCCTGGGTGTAGTTGGCGGTCGAAGAGCAACTGACCTTGATAACGCGATGCCTAAATGCTCCGGACGGGGCGGCCTCCTCCACTTTCTGCGGCCACATCCCGCACCATTGAATTGCATTTCATTAATCCTCACAAAGGAAGCCGGAGGCTGTATAAGGGGCTAAACTGTGACCTTGATTGAGCCGAACGAGGGTGGCTAACTTAGCTGGGCTTACCCCTTACGGGCAAAGGCATAGCCGAGATATCATTATCGAGCTGAACCTCGATCTTTCACGAACCAGCCTATCGTAGCGGGGCGGCGCGATGCTTCAGCTACGAACGGTGGATGGCCTCGAGGGAGACATGCGGATGCGTCCTGGCTGAGTAGCCGTCCAGAAATTGAACGGGTCCCTGACCCTGATTGTAGCATGCAGGCACTGCTGGCAGCGCACAATTACGCAAAAGCGGCAGCGTGAGCAGGGGTGGCGGTACGCCGGCCGTGGATGTTATTCATGTTGTTTATCAAGCATGATATTACTCACCATTCAATTGCGTTTCCCTTGCAGCAAATGTAAAGCGCCTAGAAAGAGATTGAGTTCTCTGAGGGCGCTTTATCAAGTGCATTATTATAATTATTTTTATTATTATTATTCCTACCCGGCTGGAGGAAATTCAGTCTGCTTTTCCATGGGCTAAGCCCTTGCCTATGCGCCGCCTTGTGGGCGCTCGGATGCCGGAAGCATTCGGTAGCGGCCTCGTACCTCAAGCCCGGAATTTTGTAAATTTAGAATCTGCATCCTCAGTAAGCCTGCTATCTGATATATATATATATATATATATATATATATATATATCAGTGCCGTGAAATGCTTACCTCTAGCTAAATTGATGCTATTCAAATACAGTCGACTCCGCTTATAAGAATACACTCGGGCCGGCAAGTAGCCATTCTTACAAACGGAGTATTCCTACTTCCGATATTTTTACACGCAAAGTCAACTGTGTGGAACCGCATGTACATTAATTACCTTTAGTCGCACCGTGAATTGTGATATCTGACTCCTTGCGATAGATGTCTACGGTTCCACTTAATATAAAGTAGCAGTAAGTTGCCGGTCGACCCTGCTTTATAACGATATGTCCTTTGTCAGCCGCCAGAAGTACGACCATCTTGGCTAGCTCAGTCGCCAACATGCTAGGAGGTACGCTTGTTTCCTTTTCGAGAAAGGTCAGGCCACGAATGGCGGCCTGAAAAGTAAACCTCGTAGCCCACAGGGGCGGCGCTAGCGTGGCGATAGGCGGTCGCGCGAGTTGCCATAGAAAACTCACAGCGACAGTCGCGAGTGACTCATCGGTCCTTGAACTGGGCTCTGATCTGAGTACGTCTTTGACCGCCTCGGGCAGGGACCACTGAACGAAACTAGCAGCTCTGTAGTCGGCCGGATCGAAACGTAGCGCCGTGTAGAGCCTCTTCGTCTGATCTCGCAGCACTGTCGCAAACGTGCTACCCAGTCGCCACTGCTCGTCGGAGAGCTGCAAATTGTGCTGCTTCTTCAGAGAGCCTCCAGCAGGAGTAGTCGTCTGGTATATCGGCATGGCAGAAAGCGTGGCCAATAGACAGGAACAGCTCAACGACAAGGACTTCAATCGAGGAGTTAGATCTAAGGGATACACCTTCACCTTCAGGAAGTGAAACAGGTTGAGGCTTTTGCTAGGAATTCTCAGAAAAGCTTTCTGGCACACCAAGAACGTTTTATTTTAATTCTTATATTTTTGAGAGTTGAAAAATTTAGCTACTAGCTACAATCGTTAAAATGCAGGAAAGCTTACAGTCTCGTGCCGGAAGCTCCTCCATACCAGGAAGTCTCTTTACAGACGCAGTTAAAGTATTTTCCTATCCCTATTTAAAAAGTCTAAGCAGCGCACTGAAGACGCGCAGAAAGACAGGTTTCTAAGCTTGCATTAGAATGATTAAGTGTTTAGAAACTCAGAAGATGTGATTCTCCAGATAAAAATGATCTGGAAATGTTCAGGAAACCGAAACAGAGCATGGAAGCCTAAGGAGGCCTTTCTTACCCATCTCGAACAAAGAGGTTGCTGAAACGCTGCTTAAAAGGCAGTCAGTAAAGCTTGATAAGCAGTTGTATAATCTGGCAGTTGTGACGTTTATGACCGATAAGCCAAAGTGCAGAGTTTTGCATCCTCTGTAAGAGTGCTATTAAACATATGCAGGCAGAAATACTTGCAAGGAGCGAGCTACGGTAGTCAAGATGGCAGGCCACGAATGCATTAAACACCTTGGCTGTGATCTATTATATCTCTATCTGTAACTCCACAAAGTCATAAAGACTATGTGAGTGTGACGCAGGAGAGTTTTGTATAGCGCAGTCACAGCCTGACGGCTTTCGGTACGCATTCGGTAGCCAACAGACTTAATCTCATGCAGCAAAGAGAAAGTGCGAGCATAGCAGCGTTATGAGAGCAGTTGAGGTAGTGAGTAGCATGGAAGTAGCAGCTCAGGACCGCTGAAAAGGATGAGCCATAGTCGGCAGATGAAGAGTAGTTGTCGTTTCGTAAGAATCGTGAAAACGGGTTCCACAGTCTAGGAACTGCAGAGCTAAAGCTTCTGTCGCCAACGGTCTTTAAGCGCAGGAATGGAACAGCTAATTTATTGTCCACACAGGACCTGAGGACGCGAACGGGCTGAAACTGATGAAGCAGTTCAGCTAGGTACGAAGGAGCCAAGCCGTGGCGGGTCTTGTGGGTCAGCGTAAGAACTTTGCTCTATATCCGTTGATCAACCGGCATCCATTCCAGCTCTTTTAGCAGAGGAGACACGAGTTCAAACCTCTGGGACTTAAAGACTAGCCTTGCAGCCATGTTCGTAGTCAGCTGCAGTGCCTATTTGCTTTCTTTGGTAGCCCAGGTCAAAGGGAATTCCAATAATCAAGCCAAGACAGTACTAAGGAGCTAGTTAATTATTTTACAAGCCACTGTGGAAGACAGTGAATAGTCTTTGAGAGGGATCGGACGTGATGGCGAGCTGTAGAAGCAGTCTTCCGAATGAAGCTTTTTAAAATCGAGCAGCTGTCGAAAATGACACCTAAATTTCGAGCACGTCGTGATGGTTGCACAATAGCATCACTTATTAGAAGAGCAAAGTATTTTACTCCAGCCACACGCTTAGGGTGTCCTATGAGCAGCAGTTTGGTTTTATCGTCATTTAATTTCAAGAAGTTTTCCGTCATCCAGGATCAAATGTTGGCAAGGCAAGCATTCAGTTTCTCAGTTGCTGCAGCAGATTACGACGGTTTGAATGACAAATACAGCTGAGTATCGTAAGCATAAAAGTGATATCTTATTCCATGGGCCTTAATCACTTTTCCCAGAGGCTGAGTTTAAATAGAAAACAGCCGGGGACCGAGTACAGACCCTTTGAGGTACTCCACAGGTGACCGGTCTCGTGTGTGAGACCTGACCCTCACACGACATGGTGTCCCTATCCTAGCAAGCCCAAGTGTTTTTGTAGCATTAAGCGATGGAAAATAGGCCAACTCTATTAGTGTACAGCTAATTTTCTCATCGAATGAAAAGTCATTTTGGAAGAGGACACGCAGATGGCAAGCAGAGGCATAAGGAGATACGCAGCTTGAGCTGATTTATATGATGAGGCTTTTCGATTTATGAGTAACACTCGTTTTGCCCGCAATTAGTAATTTGGTTTTGTCGTCATTTATCCTAAAAAACATTTGCTGCCGCTGGAGCGAATATCAGTTAAACGCCTGAACACATGCTTATGTTCTTCTGTTTTAATTGAGTGGCGAGATGCAACCGTCACATTTGCTGTCGTCGGCAACGGAAATCCAAGTTCTTTACTGCAGTAAAAGTTTTTTGACGCTGCTGCTGGAAATCTCCAGTGATCGGCGGAAGAACGTCGAGCATTTAAGACCTGAGCAAGTTCAACGGAATAGTGCGCATCGAAAGAAGAGGAAGTAATTGCAGGAATTTAAAGAAAGATAATCTACACAAGCCTGCTTTTTTATTGTCCTCGTGAAATGGTCTAGTAGAAAGCTCCAAAGCTTGACGAGTTTTATAATAAATTTCCACCTATGATAAGTTGAATCGTAGCCGCCGATCTGCAAGTCGACGAGCCTGCAACTTGGTATTCCATGCGCGGCTTCACTTTCTTCTTTTTCTATGAGAAGATAGTTTCAAATCGACTTAAGCTGACACCTCTTGACCTTAATAAACGGAAATCCCATTGACGTACTGTAAAGATACCATTGGCGTATAAATTAACTAAATAGTTTTCCAGCACTATTCAAAACCAGTAGCGGAGCCAGAGAGGGCAGGGGCTATGTGTCCCATAACGCGGGAGGAGGCAGCGACCGGAGCTGCCCCCCTGGTCCTTCGCGCGCTGACAGTGACTGCAGTGACAAAATTATGTCTTAATTCCACGCGAGTTCGGGTCAAATAAAAACTGTGATTTTCTCTATAATTTACTTATTAATTGTGGGTCTAGCTAGCCCTAGTTGAATACAGTTTTTGCAGATTTTGCATCCCTAGATAAAATCCTGGCTCCGGCATTGTTCAAAGCAGTACGCTTATTAGTGTCTCTCCAAATGCAAATCACCTAGAAACTTGTTTATTTGTATTTTAAATCATATATCATTAATTGCTTCGCTTATAAAACAATTTTTGTGTCACTTCATTACGCTCTTAGTCAACCCGTGATCGATTAGGGCCTGGACTCTTTAATGAGCCCAACCCCCATATGAGATGCTCTTCAGACGACGGGCGAATTCCTTCCTCCTCCGTCAATCCGGCTGTAGGACGCTATCGTCCAGACCGGCCCTCTTTCAACTGTCTCCCTTCTGTGTTCTCCCTCTTACCATGAAAACAATCTTGGACCAAAGTGTCATTCGATGTGTCTTTGCCGCATCAGTCGTTGCCTCATGAGTAAACGACGACTAATGGCTGCGAAATTCAACGCATGGACATTCTTAGCTAGATTAGACTAAGGAAACGTTCGTGGCCTACCCTACCCTCGTTCTACCTCTTCTTTAGCTTAGTACAAAGAATTTAAATGAGACCAAGAATGCCACCATACTCATCAAACTTGTTCTTAAGTGCTACGCTGCACGTTAGCCGTAATACCTTTGCACGTGCCTACGCAAGTCGTGCAAGTGGAAGTCACTATATGGTATTCAAAAAGATATTTCAAAGGGAAACCGATCTGTGGCTACCGATATAATAATTTCAAGATCGCGATCCTCAAAATAATAATAATAGCTGGAAGTGCTTCAGCGACGTGCTTACTTCAGAGATCTTTAATCGAGAACCAATTTTCATATCAAACCTGCAGCTTCCACCCGCCATTTGGATGGTCGAGTCTTTCATAGCAATAGATGCGGAAAAAGAGAGCCAAGCGAAAATAATTTATTTATTCTAAACAACAATGAAAAAAAGAAATGGTAGAGGGAGTTATTTTTCTTCGCACTGCCGAAACGACAGAAGTAATGCGTACGAAATCTTTACAACAGGTCTAAAGCGCCCTCGGAGAACTCGATCTCTTTCTAGGCGCTTTACATTTGACTAGAATTTAGAAAAATCTCAGGAGCGTCGAGCTGTCAAGGCTCAGCCAGCGCTTCACTTATACAAAAGTAAACAACAGGACGACACTAGATATAAGGTTCGAGCAATTCACGGCCAACTTCGCGAGTTCGAGTCATAGTCCAAGAGTAGGCCGAGCTCACCGGTCGAGACCGGTGGACTCACAGACCCACGTTGCACTGTAGCAAGCGTATTTCCGCGATTGTCTAGAGTATACTCTATATCCGTTTCTTAATTCAAGTTACTTGGACGGATCGGCTGCTAACTCTTGTTACAGACGCACTGCGTCCTGCATAAGAGCCCTTTGCGGCAAACGAAGCGCTCGTAAATGTGCCGTGTACTTGGCGATGCATGACAAATACCGGTGGAGCTAGCGAAGCGAAAGCATAGCTAGTGAGTCGCAGATGCTGTCTCGATACACGCAGGCATGCCAACGGTAGCAGAGCACGGCAGTCATCAACAGCGCCCGTACCTTAATACAGCGAGTCCGTGTCGTTAACCTAGACCGGTCTTATTCGACAGCCACCGAGTCTTACTGAAGCAATGGCATACATCTCACTTCGTAGCCCGAAGCGAAACTCTCTCACTGCCACATGAGCTGGCTTTGGATGCTGTCAAACTAGATTATGACATAGCCGGTTCCTAATCATTATTATTCGGGAACTGGGAAATATCTAGGCAGTTTTCATCTGGCTGTTACAGCACGCCAGCCCAGTTCGATTCGTTTGACTTTGTTTTTAGAAGCCGATTTGCTCGTCGACGCCGTTTCCAGAGGCATTGCTGCCTCAATTCCAAATTCTTCTACTCGAGAGGCCGCCAAATTGAGCCCTGGACGAGCGACCTAGGCGCCGCCGCCCCGCGACGGTACATGACACGACAAAAAAGTCCTCACAGTGTGCAGAGGAGAAAACTCCACACTACGAATGGAGAAAAACCTTCGTCGTCCTCAAAGAGGCTAGATCCAGCCTGATGCGTCGGCAAAGCATTCTGGGTTATACGTTCAAAGCCGCAACCCCGGCAAACCCCGCCTCCCTGCTAGCTGCAGAGCGCACTTGCAGCGTTTGGCGCGCACAGCGGCTCGGCAGCCGACGACGGTGCCGGACTTGATCGCAATGCTAGACTGTCGCCGTGTGACTGCGGCGGCGGCGGCGGCGGCGGACCTGCACCTATAGCCGGCCTCCCGCCCGAAGCTAGCGTCTCGATAGACGTGTTCCATAGTTAGGAGAGCTGGAGTTGGGTGGGGCCCGCCGTCGAAGCGTAGCGCCCGCGAGCCTGTACAGTGCGCTGCTACCGTCATCCCGAATGCAAGAGCGCCTAACGTTAAATAGGCGTCAACTTTGTCGTGGCTCGACCTCGCGGAGACATTCACTCCAGGCGGCAGTAATTCTGGCAAGCGAGCGGACTGAGACGCCATGGCCATCGCCGCCGGACGCCGCCGGACGCCGCAGGGCGCGAGAGAGGCAGCGCAGCTTCCTGGCGAGCCGCGGGCAACAAGCTCGAGCGCAGAAGCGATCCGCGCCTCAGGGCGCTGCGGGAGCGCTGCAGGATGCGAGCCTTTGTTACGGATGACGCGAATCACTCCGGAAACACGAACGCAACGACCGAGCAACGACCGTTCGCGCATCTGCGGTCGCGCATCTGCGCACGACTCACCTCCGCCAGAAGACGATCTTCGTCGTCAGGCGCGTACTTCCACTTGAGTGCGTTCATGATGACCCGGCAAAGACAGTACAGCTTTCTTTTCTCGCGATTCCGCAGGCATTTCAGATGGCGCTTTCTACCTCGCGAAGCCTGACGAAGAACTGCCTGCAAGAAGTCGCACGTGGACGTTCGCAGTGGCGAAATTTTGAAATTCCACTGGCGTGAAAACGAAACGACGACCGCTTTAAGCTTGCGTTTCTAAATTGCAGATAGAGCTCTGCTTCGCACCACTCTGTTCCAGCAACCGATAACATTGAGATCAGCTGTTCAAGCTTCCTGGCCGAATAGAAAAGTGAAAGTGAAGGCTGGTTTATTTAACAGCCTCGTTTATATACAGCAGTCAGAAGAGCCTTAGCAATTATCACTTCCCCTTCTGGTGGGTAATAAAGGATTTCCTGCTGTAGCGCTCTAACCCACGTCCTAGTTCACGATAAATAGCATTTTTACGGGTCACCCGATGAGCAAAGTTTAAACTTATACTGATCTGCTGTCTCTCGCCAGTCACTAATAATGCGGTAATTTGTCTAAGTGTAAGCGTAAGAGCATTTCAGACGTAAAGCTAATGCATTCAACGTCTGAGGGGGATCTACGGGCTAATAGTGCATTCCGAGCGGCGAAAAAGCACTTTGGAAAGGGCTAAAGATTTTCAAGATCAGGTTGATATTCCTAAGCTAAATATAAGGGCATGATGAGGATGACCTCCCCAAGTGACTAGCCTCTGATTTCCGGTTTAATCTAACGAATTCATGTAACTTTCACAAGAATTAAAAAACTCATTGTGTACAATTAAATAAAACATAATCTTCAAGAAGGATCATTTTCACAATATTCTCTCTCTCTCTCTCTCTCTCTCTCTCTCTCTCTCTCTCTCTCTCTCTCTATCTCTCTATCTCACAAATCTCCGGATTGGTCACCATTGAGCTGAGCATATCTCTCTAAACGCTATGTTGTCTAATTTTTTGGAAGGCCTTCTCCTGCCATTTTTGCCGACTGCTCGTGGCTGCAAAGAATGAGGTCTTTGATTTCATTCAAGCATCGTAATTCCACCTTTCGATAAAAGTGCGGGATACAAGTGACGTCGGCCGCCATAGAGCTATTTAAGCAGTTCCTGCCCTAGTCGAAAAACGGCTGGTAGTTAATAGTTATTCTTCAACGTTAAAGCCTTTGTATGTCCATGCTTCTGTCGCTTCGTCCAGCTGGTCACATTGCTGGTAGAACTCTTGGCCAGCACGTAGTTTATCTAAGAAGGATATATAGTATTCTGACAGAGTATCTTGGCATATCCAGACCAGGGTGCGACCGATGAAAGATTAACGATCGAAGAAATATTTACGCTCGCCAAACCACGGCTAACAAAAGGTTCCAGAATCTCAGAGTAATCACATGGGAGCACATAGTCGGGTCCTATTCGGTAGCATCGCACGTGTATTATGAATTGATGTTCGGTCCCACAAGATCAAACCTTTTATTTGAAAAGTAACGCAGCAAAATAAAAGTTCAGTCTTGGAATGGCTTAATGTATTGTATGGAGAAAAGTTTGAACTTTAAAATACACGGAGTCCTTGGATTTCGGTTAAGTACAGTGGATTTTTTCCATTGAATCAATCCGTCAGTATCGACTTGAGAGTATACGTATTAAACCTATTAGCATAGAGCCAAATAAGGGTTGATCACCTAAAATAAAGCAAGTTACACTTGATAGAAATGCATTTTCCTTAAGTGTTAATGTTATTTAATTGCAATTAAATTTACTATTTAGCCTTGGGCTCAATCGATACATATAGAGGCAACGGTAAGCGACTTTGTAGCAGTAGCTAGTCGCATTAAGATTACAAATCACCGATTTAGTTTCTTGTTAGTTGAGTACCAAGCCGGGCTGGAGTTGGACGAAAGAAGATAGATTGACTTAGCCTCTAACCTATTCGAAACTCCGGGGGGGCTACCAGACTTGAGGGGCCTGCGTAGTAGCTTGTCTGGAGGCTCGCTGTCTCTCGAGAGTGGCATTCTTTTTTATTTAGCTCCAACTATACGGCCGCCTAGACCGGTACAGTCCGCATAAAGGTTCAGGGTCAATTTATAGGGGCTAAAAGATGCTACGGTAATTTTAAAGGTGTTAACTACGCAAGTTTTTCAGACCTAAAGAGGTCTGTCGAAGCCTTCTGCGAACAGCTTTGGATTATCGAAGCTAGGGATACAGTTTCCTTCTAAATGGAATGTAGACTGAGGCTCCTCTGCCCAGATATTTAGCCAGAGGCATGCCTTTGGCTAAACGCTTAGCGTTTCTCCAGAGCGAGGCTACAAGCTAGTTGGTGAGGGTACATATACAAGCCTACCGGGCAGCGATCCTACCAGCCCCAGCTTCAGGTAGTCTAAACGGAAGTACTAGTCTCTTTTTATTTTTAGAAATTACTTAAAAGAGGCCTACTGGAGGTGCTCATTTGGTTCGAAGACGCAGACTCTCTTGAAATAAGGAACACAGTCGTCCCACGTTTATCGCGGTTCATCAGTTCCGGACTCTACGCGATAAGTGAATTTCCGCGAAGTAGTATTCTTTATTTATAAATCGAACATTTTCGTACTTTGAGCACAGAAAACCTATTCACGACCTTTTATATACGGTTGTTAACATTCTTATAACCCTCTGGACATAAAACAACACCCCTTTAGTCACCATCACACTCGCATTACCCAATGTATTAGACAAAATAAGAGAAAATAAGACATATTAGACTTGACAAATATAATATTATTATTATTGTATTATTGCTATTCAGAACCCTAGGGATCTTGGCCTTGATAGGGGCAGGCTTAAGTAAGCGAAAACTCCTCAGCATTTTCACACATAACGATGGTCACGCGATCCTTATACGTCTTGAAACCTCGGACCTTGGCCTCATACTTAAGAGTGGACGTTAGGGAAGGCATTCTTTTCCAGAACAGTATTGTTTTTTCCAGATTGAACACCTGTTCCGAATGATAATTGCCCTCCTCAAGGATATTCTGGGACGCAGTGTTCACGTAGTCCTCTTCTGAAGACTGGTCATCAGAGGCAGCTTCTCCACGGAGAACGACACTCTTCAGACGATATACCTCTTGTTGAACTCCTCGAACCAACCCAAATGATCGCCGTGAAATCCACGAAGGTTGCAGAAGAAGAGGGTCCTGGTTGAGTCTCGTCCGTCGTAAAGTGCTGCTAGAGCCGCTTCGCCTTCTCTCGAATGACCAGCGAGTCCAATGGAATGCTTTTCTCGCGGCTGTCGCTGATTCAAACGGTTAGGGCAGACTCCGCTACGAACTTACTACGAACTTACTACGAGCTTAATACGACTTGTCAACACGCGCTTTTGTTCCTTGCTGAAAGAAACCGTAGCCGTTGCACGGATGTTGCTTTTATCTTTACGGATTGACCGAACGGTAGACTCATTCAAGTCATAATGGCAGGCAACCGCCATGATTTTTTTTCCCAACCTATATCACATCCAAGAAGAATTTCCCCCATCTCCTGGATGGCAGGCATCTTCCTCCGGTGCTCAGTTTCATCGTCAGACGGCTTGGAAAAAGTAGCAAGGTTAGGAGTTTTGCGGAAGCTTGGATGCAAATTCTCAGAGATCCCAAAAAGTTACAAGAGCAAATATGCTTCCAACGCGTAGCGATATAGAAGCTTGTATGAAAGAAATGAACTTGCGTGAGGCTGAGCCAATCAGTGGGCCAGGATAGAAGGGGATAGAAGAGCCAATCAGTGAACAGACGCTCCGATTGACTTGGCTTCACCACATTCAACTTTTTGGAAAAAAGTTCTTGCCCACACACAAGGAGTGGTCAAGCGGCCCTTGCGTTGAAGAATTGTCGGGGTTGCTCGAATACACGTCGGGTCCGCACGCATATGCAGGGTTGTGTAATGGACTCAGACAACCCGAGAGCGCTGTATCTTGTTCCCTATCTCGTTCAACTTTTTAATGAATATATTTGAAAGTGGCGAGGGAAGACTGCAACTACTTTGTTGAGAGTTCCAAAGAGCCTTTTACTTGCCGATCCTTCGGCACGCGGAACCAGTCTCCGCTTCCGGAAGAGGTCAATGTTTTTCTTTAAAATACGCTGCATTTATTCGTAATGAAGTGGCTGATTAGGCCAACCTGGCGACCCACTGTTGACCCGTACCTTCGCGGTATGTCTTCATAGGGGACCGGTAGAGAGACGAAAATATGCTTAATAGGCTTTGCGCCCGTGACTCCTCCTCCTCCCTCCATCTCTGCATGGCCGATTCGGTCCCTGGATGTGAAGGCCCGATGTACACTCGTACTAATAATAATAAGAATACATTTGTATTGCACCATCAAAGAAATTACTCTCTCTCTCTCTCTCTCTCTCTCTCTCTCTCTCTCTCTCTCTCTCTCTCTCTCTCTCTCTCTCTCTCTCTCTCTCTCTCTCTAAGCACTTTACATATGCTGTAAAAGAAGCATGGTCATATGGTTACTGGTAACACGGGCATTCTCAACACGCATAATATAGTTTATGTGGTATGCATTCTAAACACGCATAAAATGGTAACATGCAGCATGCAAATTTGGTTGATGATAACAAGCACAGTACCGGCACGCATAAGCCCACAAATGACCAGTCGCAAGGACCCAACAAATGCTGTAAGAAACAAGTGTGCTTTTAGCTTTTTTTTAAATGCTGTCAAGTCAGTTGATGTCGTGAGGTCAGTTGGGAATGAGTTCCAGGCTTTGGAGGCATGAAGACCAAAAGCACGGTCTTTAAAAGATTACTGGTGATTTGAGGCATAGCTAAACAATTTGTAAGGACTTTCAAGGTCAAACGCACCTTGCCTAGTCAGCTCTTAAAGTTTACCAAGCAGCGATGACCTCAGGTTTCTGCTCCTATCGTGCTATCTAATATAAATATAGGAATGCATTTTAACAAAATGTATATAAGTTCAGCCGAAAAATTCTGGTTGCTGTAGTGCACTGACGGTCCACGAAGAGGACCGAAAATTCGATATCGATGAAGTCTACCCCCGAATGTGCGTCAGGGGCTACGAGACTTTGTAAGCGACTCGTTAAGCTTTTTGGGCTTCGCACGTTCATTATGTAGATTCAAGCAATTTTGTATGACGGAGAACCAAACGTTTAGCGGAGTAAAAAAGACTGCTGGTTCGGGAGGAGGGGACTTGGCGTGTACACTCCATGCTGGGTCGTGTCAATCAATCAAGAGAGGGTATACATTTTTTAAGGGAGCTATGTTAGTTTTATCGTAGTTTTCTTGAATTTTTAAGGGGGGAGGGTAATTTTGAGTGCAGGTCTAAGGTGCTTGTTGAAATAGATCCTATCAGTGCAGAACATCAGGTTTTTAACGCGGGGTACAGGTATTATAGCTTGCTGAAGGTGGTTTTCCGGACGGCGCGCCATTGCAACACAGCTTTCAGCTCTCCCATAACGTCAAGAGAGCTCACTAATTGTAAAGCTGATGAATGGCAGCATTTTCTAAAATACAAAGTTCGTTTTAACATAGTTTTAAGAGCCCTACCGAGCGGATTGCGAAGTCCAAGCCATGACCTCTAATCACATCCCCAAGCCTGATTTCTAGCCCCTCCACGCCAAGAGCCTGACTATGCACGTAGTTATGACGACTTGTGCATGTAGCAAGGCTTCCCTAACCAATTTTTCAGCAGGATAGCTGTAGCAGCAGAGTTAACCAGCCAGCCTGTCCCGACGATACAGACTGAGTGCTCCATTACTTGTGCCGCTGCTTGCTCCGAGCGGAGACTTGCTCCTCCGCGGCTTTCTGGTGACCCAGAGGTGACCCAGAGATAAGCAGCGAAGCCGCTGATTAAGCTACTTCGCGTCTCGTGACGTTACTTCTGCGGAAGCGTCAGCTGCTTACACTTCGCGCGGAATTCCCAGCCGGCCGCTCCAACTGCTGGCCGCCGGCAGCTTTAATCGACTTCTCTTTGAGATCAGCACCCAAGAACGATGATCGCGAAGGCGATCTCGAGGAGCTTTTCGACTTCAGAGGTGCTCGGAGTTGAGGGTCGTTGCAATTTTGCTTCGTATTCGAAATAGCAGCAGCGTCTGTAGGATAAAAGGGGGCCATTAAATACGGGCGCGGAGGTCACGCCATCGCGCTACTGACGCAGCCAGACGCCGGCAGTGGGAAAACGAGAGAACAGTCGGAATTATAGCAGGGACTAATCTCACAGGCCGTCTCTTCGCTTATGGGCAATTGCATTCTCAGCATGCAAGATGCGATTTCATAGAGGCGAATTATCCTTGGCGGCGGTCGATCAAACACTTGGCTCGCCGCGTCTTATTTTTCGGCCAAGGCCACCGCGTCCTTAAATATGTGCCCAGCATGCACTCGAACGCATAGTCAGCAATGACCTTACGAAATCGGGTGATTACGTGCATGCGCCATATGCACCAGCAGAATAAGGCCGCAGGAGGTTTTCTCTTGTTGCACGCTAAATTAATGGCATGTACTTAATTAAAAAAGTCAGCTTCTTGTTGATAAGATGCATTGTGACACTGTTAGGACTTGGTCAATGTCCTCATTTTTTTTAAAGTTGATAAGCCTGTGCGGGCTACGATACGAGAAGAGCTTAATAACGAACTCCGTGCAGATCACCCTTGAAATGTCGTGCCATCGAGGTTCCAACTCACACACAGGTGCCCTCACGAGACACCAGACGTATTTGAAGCAGCCTAATCGATCATCTTTAGCCACTTTAATTCGCATTACTCTGGCGGCAATTTCCATCGTTCGTGCGCGCAACAAGCTGGATTTCCATATCGTCGGATTATCGTCGTAATTTTGTTTCGCTCTTGATAAGCCCTTTCTCCTCGCCCGCGGCAGGACGGGGCTCGCCGCCGGCGCGTATTTGTCAACCCTGGTTCTCTGACGCGTCATTCTCACGCATGCCTCGTGGCTTCGTGTCGGACCTTTTGGGACCGTAATGTTTCCAACCATGGCTGCATTCCTCGTTGACTGCTGCTGCTGCTTCTCTTGTTGAGACACAGTAGGCAAACTTCTCTCTCGTGCTTTCATCGTCTTCGTCACGCCGCCGCCGCTCTCGCCGGACGGCCGGTCCATCTGGTGACGCGAAAAGCTCAGCACGCGCCCGACCTGGCTAGTAATTTTCGAAGTAGGCTCCCTGTCCAGAGCTGACGAAGATCACCGGCGACAGGAGCCTGTAAGCTTTCGTCCAAGCGGACGACCAGAAAGTCCATGGTGCCGAGGCTGCGACCAAAGGTGCTGGCTGCTCAGTAGCTCCAGGTCCTCGGTGTGTGCGTCGGTATGAACCAAGCTGTTGAAAAATGCAAAGCGGAAGACTTTTCTCCAAATCCTACAGCTAGAGTTGGTCGCTGGCAGCTGGGTCGCGGCGGCCAGATGTCGCGCTGCTCCGGACTAACGGCTAGCCAGGCTCTTTATGCATCTGCAAAATGCTCCTCGCCGAAGTGCTTTCGTTGACTAGAGCATTGTCGCCGCTGCGTGCAAGTGTCTCTTTCCTTTGACTTGTGATGAATGCGGCCAAGAGGTGTACTGTTAGTAAAACTGTACAAACCGCCCCATGTGCGGCGTTCGCAGGCCCAACAGCAAGGCAAAGAAGTGCACAAGAGTCACCGATCGCGATCGCTTCTCGCACCAGTGCACGGTTTGCAACGCTCTTTGACAAATGGGGCGGACTGACGGCTGCAGCCTCCGACGAAAAGTCATGTGCACTCCGTCGGCCGAAATACCCGGTTCCAGGCAGTCCTGCAGGCTTGCGTTGGCAGTTATCCAGCTCCCGGTCTTACTTCGCATCTCGTCATTCTCGGTCGCACCCTCTGAGTGCACGAGCGTACCGTCAAAGCGGCCGTAACTTCCTCAGCTCGATGACTTTAGCCACGCTCTAATTGCGCTCAACATCTTCGGCTAAGATCGCTGGCACCACTGTACTGCTCCGTCGCAAAATATTTGGGACCCAAAATCTAGCGTTTCCTTTGACGACGGGCTGTCTGCTGCTCAAGGAGATGCCTGTCGGCTACGTCGTCTCTTTCACGGCATTGTTTTCTGTAGGGGAGCACTCAAAGCATGTACGCCCGACTGGCTGCGTTTGTTTGCTCCAAGTGCCACGACCAGCCACAGTGCTGGCAAAAGGCGACTAGCCTTAAATGCTTCGAAAACGAAGCCAATCAGACAGCCACCCCTGGCGAGCCCATGTTCACTGCTACTGTTATGCAGTAATAATACAACATTTTTTTAGCGCTCTCAGAGAACTCAATCTCTTTCTCATTGGCACTTTAAAGATACTGCATGGAAAGCATTACCAAATGTTTGATGGTAACATCCGCAAGTAGCAGGCATAGTGTATGCAGGTACACGCACACAAAGGAAGAATCACAAAGACCCACACAATGCTGTCACGGATGTGTTTTAAGCTTCTTTTTTAATGTCGTCATGTCGGGAACGTTATGACGTGGTTTGGTAGTGAGTTCCAGGTTCTGGAAGCTAAAGGTATAATCTCTAATGGCTTGAGATTCGTCGAGATGCACTGGTTAGGCTCAATAGATAAGGTACTCGCCCGACCTCTGGTCTGGACGAGGTCGTGGGATTGACCCCATGGCATAAAAATTCAAAAGATGCACCGTGTTAAGTGCAGGCTTGAACGCCGTTCTAAGAATTCGGGGTCTGATGCAGATGTAGTCAATTTCAAAGACTTCCTCTGAGTCTAAATCCGGAAGCTTAAAAAGCAAGGGCTCCTTTTTTCACTCGAAAACTGAATTCCTGCCAGTCGGACCTAAAAAAGATTTATGAGACGGTAAAGGATTTACTGGACAATGCTGAAAGGCGTGACTCCCAGAGATTAACCACTCAGCCGAAACGTTTTCAGCCTTCTTTACTGAAACAATTGCGCACATTCGTGCCTCCATAAAGCCCCCTCCGAGTAAAGCGATCGTGGAATCACAACCTGCGACATTTCTTAAATGGTTTTCCGAGGTTTGTGCATGCGATGTGGCCACCTTAATATGTTCTATTAAAAAGAGCTCGTCACACTCGCCCACTGCGCAGCGGCAGCTGCTACAGTAGCAGGTGAGTGGGCCACCGCTCGCCCGTTGGCTTGTCGGCTTGCCCACTTATATGCTTTGCAGCTAGAGCGGATCTGCATCGCATCACGGACGGAAGTGCTACGCCGGTTCTCGTAGCTGACCTCTTGTTCGCGCTTTCTTGGTGCAATATTTTCTCGCGCTTATGCTGGCTTCGTATCCTTGGTAGCGCCTTCGGGTTGCTCATACGTCCATTCTCGTGCTGCCTACTTTCTCTGCCTTTCATTCTTTGCTTTGCCTCTCTTTCGAGTGTGGACATTTGCGTACACGTGCACGCACACACAGGCAGATGCAACATAAGCAAATACTCCTTCTTACTAGCAGCTTTCTTTTCTCTCTCTCTCTCTTTCTCTCAGAGGCAGCACTCCACTGAAACTGCTCTCCTCCGTGTTAATAATGACATTTCTATGTGGCAACCATGACGGAAATGTCACTGCCCTAGCTCTGCCAGATATATCAGCTGCCTTCGACACCGTTGATCACGATGTCCTACTTGAACGATTGAGAAAAGCGGTCGATCTGGAAGACGAGGCACCGGCGCGGTTTAAATCGTACGCGTCTTATCGCGTTCAATCCGTGTCGTGTGTGAGTTAGGTCTCACACAAGAGACAGGTCACTAGTGGAACCCCTCAAAGCTCCGCCCTCGATCCATTGTGGTTCTCCATTTATACTCAACCTCTGGGCAAAGTGATCAAGGCCCACGGAATAGGATACCACTTTTATGCTGAAGATACTCAGCTGTATTTGTCATTCAAACCGTCGGAGTCTGCTGCAGCAACTGAGAAACTGAATGTTTGCCTTGCCGACATTCAATCCTGGATGTCGGAAAACTTTTTTAAACTAAATGACGACAGAAATGAAGTGCTGCTCATGGAACACACTAAGCGTGTGGCTGGATTAAAAGGCTTTGCTCTTCTAATGGGTAATGCTGTTGTTCGACGTGCTCAAAATTTAGATGTCGTTTTCGACAGCTGCCTAAATTGTGAAAGCTTCATTCAGAAGACTGCTTCTACAGATAGCCATCATGTCAGATCCCTGTCTAAGATTAGGAGCTGTCTTCCGCAGTGGCTTGCAAAAGATTTAGCTAGCTCCTTAGTTCTTTCTCGGCTTGATTATTGTATTCCGTTTTGGTTGGGCTACCAAAAAATGCAACTAGGCCTGTGCAGCTGGCTATGAATACGGCTATAAGGCTAGTTTTCAAGTCCTGGAGGTTTGAGCACGTGTCTCCTTGGCTAAAAGAGCTGGGATGGATGCCGGTTGAGCAACGGATACAGAGCAAAGTTCTTCGCTGACCCGCAAGGCCCACCACGGATTGGCTCCTCCATACCTAGCTGAACTGCTGCACCAGTTTCGGCCTCCTCGTGCCCTCAGGTCCTGCATGGAAATAAGTTAGCTGCTCCGTTTCTTTGCTTAATGACCGTTGGCGACAGAAACTTTAGCTCTGCAGGTCCTAGACTGTGGAACTCGCTGCCACAATTCTTTCGCAACGACAACTACTCTCCTGCTGCTGACTACGGCTCATCCTTTTCAGCGGTCCTGAGCTGCTACTTCCATGCTATTCACGACCTCAACTGCTCTCCTGACTCTGCTATGCTTTCCACCTTCTCTTTGTTGCACGAGATGAAGTGTGTAGGCTACTGAATGCGTACCGAAAGCCGCTTAGGCGATGAGTGTTCTATGCAAAACTCTTCCGCGTAACACCCACCTAGTCTTTTTTATGGCTTTATAGAGTTACAGACAGAAATATATTACATTATATGTGATGCGCTTGAATAGAAATTAGGTTCTCTTAGGGTGCTACACAAATGAGAACAGTAGGTTGCACGATTCTTGGCCTGGTGGGAGAATAGTTCTGATAGGTAAGCTGGAGCCCAAGAAAGAAGAGCGATACTCTGCTTGATTGTAAGCCAGTGCAGGTAGTTGACAAGTGTGTGACGTAGTAACTGTGACGCTCACGACAGACGAGCCTAGCTGCAAAGTTGTGCACAAGCTGTAAGCGCTTGATTGCACAGACCGGGAGACCGACAAGCAGCGAGTTACAGAAGTCGGAGCGGGATGTCACAAATGCACGGACAAATTTAGATGTAGTATCATTGTCTAAGGCAGCCGGATGTTTGGCAATGTGATGTAGCGTAAAGGAGGCAGACTTGACTGTAGAGCTGATGTGGTCATCTAATGAAAGGTCACTTTAAAGCAGAACACCTAGATGTCAAGCAGATTCAACAGTAGATATACTGGCTGAGCCAGTCTTAAGCATTAGGCTTTGTGTGATAAAGTTTTATATAGCCCGTTATTGATAAGGTTGCTAAAGTATGGCATGGCCCACTACTTGACCAGGGCCACTGGCCGCTCGCTGCAGAGTTCCATCCATCAGGCTTTCTCAGCTGATAGAGGATACTCGATTCGTTGGCTGCTTGGCTGGCGCATCTATCTGACCTATCCCACTCGAATAGGATACGTCATGCCAGTGGCCGATCCTCACTAGAGCCAAGCTCCACGATCGCATTCCCATAACCCCTGGCAAGAATTCTATGCTCAGGCTCCTAGATGGCCCGGCGGTGCAGGGCATGGATGGCTGGATAGCAGGTCCGATTCCTCCGAGGTAGCCTTGCTGTAGTACCTTGCCGTAGTACCTGTAGCCTTACCGATCCAATCGGCCGCTGGCAGCTGGAACTATCCTCCAGCCGATGGCCACGGCATACCTTGGTGACCTAGCTCACCTATTGGGCTACTAGGGCTGCTGGGCAGACAGTTGATAGCAGTCTAGTGAGTTCTCCCCGACCTTGGGTTTGCTGCGACCCCGAGCTGTAGGGTTGGCTCCTGCATCGCTTTACGGAAGAGCTCCCGGTCGTCTGCCTTGAGCACGTAACATCTCATCAGGGGGAAGGGGGCTGACCCAAGAATTATAGCAACTCCGTGTACTAAATCTATGCTACTTTCTCATCGCCACGGGGCTCTCAATACGTGCCTCCACTTTTGTGACATGTACTGGTCATTCAAGGTTGGCTTGGCCATCCTACCCAGCAAGTTCGGTGAAGTGACGCACCTGGGCTACGTCGAGCTGATTAATAGCTGCTCACGCTGCACGAGCTGCTGTCTAGAACCCTAGCTCGCGGTCAAAATTGGCCACCATCGGAAAGGCTGATGGCTCTATTCCAAGTAGAAAGGGTGTCAGCCCAGAATCAAGGACTGTCTCGAACAGTCACTGTTTATGGACCCAGCCGTCAATGCCGCTGGGGACAACTAAGTGCACAACAGTTGCTTGCTTTCCGCGGCCTTTGTCAGCACTCAGAGTGCATTTGGCAGCATCCTCACTAGTGTCACTCTTGCTGGCTCGTTAAAAATGGATGCCGGCCAGCACTTCTGCGGTTTTTCCAGCGCCTGCACGCCAACTAATTTGTCGGTCTGCACTCCAGAGACCAAGACTCTTTGGTACCGTTCCAGTCGTCGGTTCCCGTAAGGTGGGGTAACCCGCCGTCACCCATTCTCTTCGATGTGGCTGTGGAACCGATCGTCTGACCACAGCTGGTCCAAAATGCTATGTGACTCGTCGCTCGTGGTCTACTGGCTGGCAAGGGCCCAGCTATTTTTTTTTGACTAGTAATACATCTACGCACTTTCATTTTGAGGTAAAATTGTGCTGTCGCCCGAATGGTTGCATACAGTGATTTTATATGCAGCTTGGAATCGACAGGAAATTTCAGAAAAATATAGAATAACTGCGAATAACCAGAATAACTAGAATATTTTAAGTAAGTCTGCGGCATGCCACACACCGGCACCACCTGAACACATTGCGTTTTAACAACCACTGGCCAGAATGAGCAATCGCTTCTAAAAAGTTCAAGGGATATATTGTTAATCGTCATTTGAGCAAACGGAACTCCTACTTTCGACCTCTCGTCTGGAGCATTGCAAAATGTGATGGCACTTTGGGCCAAACATTGTTTTCCTCTTACGTTTGATTGACTGCCTTGGGTCTGTCTATTTTCTTGACTTAATGCCGAGCCCGCTCCTGAACGCCAGCAGGATGCGTCAAGATGGGCGAGCTGGAAAAAAATTGCACGGATCGTGGCTGTAATTTCAGATCTTCGGACTGAAAAGTTTGAGCAAGCCAGATTTACGAAAGTATGAAAGTTAAGCGCTGCTGTTTCCTAAATGAAATGAGTCTCGTGTCAGTCTTATCTTGCTTCAGGATTGAAAGCTGTCAAAAATTGTTTCGCGGGTGCATGGTACTTTATACTGTGGAGCACTTGAGCTCGGAAAACCAGAGGTTCCCCGTGCGATCGGTTTCACTGCGATCGGTTCACTCTCAAGCAATTGTTTGCAGCTCTCAGTCTCAACACAAATAACCTTACGTTGTTCTGTATTCTACAAAATGTGTTTAGAAATGCCATTGAGGGCCGTGCATGCATTCACTTACATGGGTGTTGAGCAATGCAGCAGCGGACAATAAATTGGGCAGCGCTATTCGCACATGCCTTACACTGAGTTGGTGGAGCAAAGATACGGCCATCCACACCAGCTATCCTAATTGCAGCTCAGCAGCCATTTGCAGTTAAACGCATGCACGTGCATTCTGTCAGTACATCAGGATTCGGCTCAAGCTCATTAGAAAGTATTCATATCCCATGCCCGAAGGCCTGCATTGAGTTTCATAGAAACAGTAGTCCAGAGTCTAGTTAATATCCAGGGCCTAGGGCAGGAAACCAAAGGATATGGAAATTTTATCTGTTCGACATAAAAAAACAATGGCTCTTTGTCTTACGGTAGACGGCCTTTGGTCGATCGGAATTTTATTTTTCAAATTTACAAATTTCTCGTCTACCTGAAAGACGTTACAACTGACCTCTGTTCGGAGACAACTTGGCCGCAGTAGAAATGCTAATAATGATTTTCCGCTCTTCACCAAAATTTCCTGATCCACCAGACAGTCTACGAGACACATTCCCGAACATTTTAGCAAGCGACGTTGCTCATAAAACAAAGAACAACACGAAGTGTAACGTCATCAAGAGTGCAATTGTTGAGAGACGCACTGTCTAGGATTAGCTATTCTGAGCATCAACATTATGCTGGTATCATTTTGCTCAACGACAATTCTCTTTTTTATTTCTTTGCAGTCTTGCTACGGAGGATACCTCACTGCTATTCAGGTATATCTTACAACTAATTACAAATATTATTTTGCGGTTAGGACTAGTGTCCAACTCCGAACGGTCGAGAGCACCCACCAGTGAAAACTGACAACCGAATCAGACCTTTACAGAGCTTTAAGATTTCCCTTTAATTTGAAATTTAAATATTTGTGGCGTGCAGTTAGTAAATGACGTGTGATGAGGGGATCGAAAGGTGCTGATGAGTTGGCACGACTCGATTTATTATATTTTTAGCTAGATTTCCAGGACATATTCAAATCCCTTGCTGCAGAAAAGTTTATTATTGATTTAATTTTTTATCAGTCCGGAGAAATGGCTGGATTATGATATGGGCAAAAGTACTATGTACTGGCTCATCTAACTAGCGAGCCTTTAAGAAATTTGTCCAGCCATGCGCATTGAAGAGGAGTCTTGAGTGTTCGGTTGTAGATAAACTCCACGCACTGCAACTTGACGAAATTGTAGTAAGGCAAAATTTGCGTAAGTTTCCGACCACCATTACTCAAGACCGCCATGTCTTAAATCCCAGCATATCCACACACACACACACACACACACACACACACACACACACACACACACACACACACACACACACACACACACACACACACACACACACAGCACAAACACACACACAAATGCACTCACACACATACACGCACACTCACGTACGCTAACACATGCTCGCTCACGTGCAGTCGCAATCTTATTCGGAGGGATTGACAGGGAGATAGAGAGAGAGAGAGGGAGAGAGAGAGAGAGAGAGAGAGAGAGAGAGAGAGAGAGAGAGAAGAGACAGAGACAGCGGCAGAGGCAGAGGCAGAGGCAGAGGCAAAGGCAGAGGCAGAGGCAGAGGCAGAGACAGAGGCAGAGGCAGAGGCAGAGGCAGAGACAGAGAGTGATTTAAAGGAAGAGCTGCGATTGAGAATGAGATAGAGAGCGAGAGGTTGAAAGAGGTTGGAAGAGCAGGAGATACAGTGCGAGAGCTAGCGAGACAGGAAGCTGCACGGTCAGACAGAAAAATGCATGAATTTATTGAATGGATATCTTAAGCCCCGCTCCATTCACCCGCTCTACTTTTTGCGGGTAAGACAAAGAAACTATCTGAACAAGACTACAAATGCAGATGGATGGTCTCGAGTGATCTTCTGAGAGAAGCGTAAGCTGTATTGCTTGATGAACAGACAAGAAAGCCTTCATTCTACGCAGCGGCCTGATTAAGACATTTTAGAGGCTCTCAGACTGCCATCTGGTCCCAAAGTAGGAAGGCACGGAAGGACCGATTGAGTGCATACCGCAAGCCAGAAAGGTATAAGTTCGGCTCTTAAGGTTACTAAGTCTGTAATACCAAGTGCTTGGCCAACGGAACCTCATAGCGTGTATCCAGTGTAGATGCGTTTTTACTCATAGGCTGGGCGCTCATGGAGAATGGCTCTGACCCCAAACTTGCAACCTCTTTCAGACATAGAGACACCACTTGCTCCACCCTCAGAGCCAGCGATCGACACCCTTAGCAGCGAACTTGGACTAAACAGCGTGCAAACTGAGCGCAGCAGCCGGCAGCAAAAGATCTATGGCTTCTAGCGTCAAGGAAGGGATCGGGATCATGGCTGTACGCCAACTGAAAGCAGTGGTGATCGTATTGTCAGGAACCATAATAAGTCTAACTACTAGTGACATATTCCAACGTCTCTAAGCCATGTGCCATCACTGTTAAGGCTTGCTGATCATGTACTACCTGGATAGTCTCATGGTTGGCTATTGTACTCGCTTTCCGAACACCGAAAGCAATATGACAAGGATAGATCAGAGATTTAGTTACTGGTACACCTTATGCGACGTAAGCTCATTGTGCATGCGTCAGCATCAACATTGCAGATTCGAACTTGCTGTCAGCTGATGGCTGCTTAACAAAGAAATGTCTCCTGCTGGTTAGACTTTCCATGAGTAAACAGCCAATAGGTTAATTAACGTAAATCCTTTTGTCAGTTCTGAAGGAATAAACTTGCCGTTAGATGTAGAAGTTGTCGCGGGCAAGAAAATTCCCGTCGAGCCTTCACACCATCACTGGGAGGGCTGCTATGCAGTAAGTCTATCGAACCATACTTAGTTAACAGTCGGGAGAGACAACAAGGACGCTACTGAATTTCACTCGCTAATCAAACTGCTATCGATTTTTTGAGTGCCGCAACAGTGAGTTCAGAGTGCTCGTGCATTCAAATCAATTTCGATTTTTACTTTTCTTTACTTGCTTTCTCATTGGCCAACCACTTTCGAGCACGCGTAAGCGTGGCGCTGCAACTTCTAGTTGCTACTATTGCTCTCCGGATGTTATCCGCTGACCAAGTCGAGCGCGGCTTCGGCGCTAAGAGAGTGAACTCGTAGCAATGCAGGAGCGACGGGGAATGCGGAGGCAAGCCGCTCAACGTCTGCGTGGGCGGCAGCTGTCGCTGCGCGCAGGGCGCCATGCGCTACTCGTCGGGAGAGTGCTTCCGTAAGTACGCCAGGAGCACGCTCAGTTCGCAAAATCGGCGTCCGGCTGAACGCGCCGCTCCGACGGCGGATGCTCGCTGCGCCTAGACGCACGCGGCTCTGCGCGCGCAGAGGCGCGCCGGACGAGCGGGCAGCGCCTCGCAGAGAGGACGCCGATCACGACGCCCCTCTACTACGCCGCAGTACCTGAGGACGTCGAGGCCGCGGGCGGCGCTGCGGCTCCCGACCTGGCTGCTGCTGCGGCTGCGGCTGAAGCAGCTGCCTCGGGCGGAGCGGAAGTGACGCCCCAGCCGCCGAGCGGTCGGCAGCTGTCGTCTGCGTTCGACGTGCCTGACTGGCTTCTCTACTTGGGCCTGACGCTCGGGCTCCTTGGCCTCGTCTGCATCGTGGTCAGCGTCACGAAGAAGAGGCATTTCTACGGTGCGGACAACTGAGGAGGGCACTCTCCACTGCCTCTCACCCTGTCGACCAAGGCTGACGGAGTGCGAGGAAACTGCGGCCACTCGCAGCGACCCGTCTCCGTTGTTGCTCACCGCTGCAGCACGGGGCTTAGCTCAGCTTGCTAAAGCGTTTGAGGTCAAATCTAAAAGGAAAGCCTTTTCTGATGACACGCTTTGATGGCAGAAGACCTTCGGGGAAAGGTTGCATAATTCCCTTTGATTCGTTGGCATAGCGGGAAGAGTGCCAAGCGGTTGAGCAGTCTCACCTGTCGCAGCCAGGCCGACGATTTGACTCAGCAGGTGCTGCGCACGGTGCGCTTCTCGCGACCCTTTTGAAGCAGACAGCCGTACAGAGTTGGTCGCTGCCTCTGCGCATTGGAGGAAAATCTCCGGCCCGTCGTCCAGATCGCACCCTCCGGCCGCGAATTCGACGTATACTGGCATGTTCATATACGGAGCTTTTTAGCAAGCTTCCCCCACACCCCATGAGCCTATCCGAAGTGATGGGCAGCTGGATGGCCACCGAGAACGCTTCGTTTATCCCTGTCGGGGCGGCGGTCCAGACTCGAAGAGAGAGAGAGAGAGACTAACACACACACACACACAGATACAAAGACAGAGAGAGACAAAGAAACAGAGAGACAGCGAGGCAGAGAGAGACAGAAAGAGACAGAGAGACAGAGAGACAGAGAGGTAGAGAGACAGAGAGACAGAGAGACAGACAGAGAGACAGAGAGACAGACAGACAGACAGACAGAGAGACAGAGGCAGAGAGACAGGGAGAGAGACAGACAGAGAGACAGAGAGACAGAGAGACAGAGAGACAGAGAGACAGAGAGACAGAGAGACAGAGACTGAGAGACAGAGACAGAGAGAAAGAGACACACACACAGACAGAGAGACAGAGAGACAGAGGGACAAAGAGACAGAGAGACAGAGAGGCCATATAGCACGGAGAGAACCGCAGCTCAAGAAGGACTCTTGCCGGACCCAGCTGAAAGTTCACAAAGTTCTCTCATGAAGGCGAAACCTCCGGTAGCCATTTACGTGCGATCAAAAAAGACTTCCGGACAGCACCCGTCGACGTTCGCGTAGCTCGAGCTCATGTCGACGCTCAAAAAAAACTTTGAGATGGGATCGTGAGGCGAGCCGTAATTTTCTTAAAGGCCGTCGTTTATTTTTGTTCTAAACCAAAGATCGCTTTTAGACACGTCTACTCAGGCTGACTAGTAGAATCACATGAAAACGCGCGGCGGTGGCCTAACAAATGTCGATAGCAATTTCCTGCTGGAGGAAGTCAAAAGATGCTTTAGGGTAGCGTGCCGAAGTGGCGTACCTTTGTAGGGGCTCGCGCTCGCGGCGGCGGCGCGACGGAGAGAATGGTGAATGGCGATGCCCTCAAAAACGCCAGGTAGCAGCGACGACGGCAGCTGTTTTGTACGCACGCGACGCCGGCGAAACGCGCGGGCGAGCGTACCTACTCATGCAGTAGCGGTCGTGTACGCTGCTCCGGAGCACAAGGCGTGATGAGACGGAGAAAGGAGTGCATAGTGCGCGGACAGGCCGACGCACTAACAGCAAGTGACATTTCGCGACAAGAATACTACCACGCGCCAGCATGGAGCTGCTGGTGGCGGAACCCGTGACACGCCCACACCTTCAGCTTCTCCCAAAAACGGTAACGCAACTTACAGAAGGGTCAACGAGCCCTTCGTGGAGGCGCATGTCCGGCGCGCTGCTAGCGTCGATGCTGTTTTTCCAGATAGAGGCTCCCAAGTTCTGTAGATTCTGGAGGCTAAATATCCTGTCGTCGACGTGCAGGTTAAAGTCTCCTGTGAGAAGAAGCTACCAATATTTTGAGAGAGAAGCGACCGTATCTCTGCGGAGGCTAAAGCGGTCTGCCGTGCTGCAGGTTCCACACTTTCAGCTCTCAACACGAGGGGGCCTGTCTCTGCACGGGAAGCAGAAGAGAGTCACTTCGAGGCGTTCCAAGCGTCGCTCCTGGCGCCGAGTCTGTCGCTTCGGGAAGGGACAGACGGTTTCTTTAGATCCTCCCTTGACCAGGCTTTCAAGGCATTTACTTATCAAACTATTTCTGCAGGCTGCTAAACAGGGCGCGATTTGAAAAAGCCTACGGATGTTGGCAGTCACCCATCTCGCGATAGCGGTTGGCCCCCAGATACTTCAACGGAGCCAAATTAAAGATATCTCTACGAAACATTGAACAAGCTCTTCGCCATGTCTTACAAACCTGGGGCCAATACTGAGGGCAGAAGATTTCATGAAAAGACGGTGAGCACTGCCAGTCAAAAATACTATATATATTGTCTCGCAACTACCACGGCGGAAATAAGTAAAATAAGAAAGCTTTATCCGTGGCACTTTACCTTTCAGTTTTTCAAGAAAAATGGGCGCGTGCGAAAAGAAATACCTCTAGCCTCGGCTTGCTAAACTGTAGGCACATGAGAGTGGCTTGGGTGACCTCATTCTGTAGTTACATCTGCAGACCCCAATCAAGGTCAAGGCTGAGCCCCCTTGAAAGCACTCGAGGCTGTGAGTCAAAAGCTGGACTGATGCAGTAATGCGATTCACTAGTCGAAGTCCATACAAACACCCTGATCAGCCAACATGCAGTGCTTTGTTTAGTACAGGTCGCGACATCCGCCGCTACGCCTAAGTCAGCGTCTAACGCGTCTTCTGTCACAAGCTGCCATCGAATTCATGATTTTGGCTAAGCAATTCGTGCCGTATGAAACTCGTAGACGATATTCGAACGATCCCGCCGATAAGGAAACTCCATTGACGGAAGTGGTCACCAGCAGCGCAAAACACGATCTTCATGCACAGGAACCACGAGTAAGATCGGCGGAGCAGAGAACCCAAGTGCCGCTGCACCGCTGCGCGCGACTCGAGCGAGCCTCCGCTCGCCACAACTGCGGGAAATTCGTAACCGATGCTCCTCCGTCACTGAGCGCCGCGCAGCGCAGCCGCCGCCGCCTAGCGCGGGCAGCGCCACTTACTCTAGCGCCGCCTCGGCGCCGCCGCCGCAGAAGCGTGAGCAGAAGGCGCGAGTCGCTGGCGTCTCGAGGCGCGACCGGCGCGACTCGCGCGAACTGCGCCTCCTCGGCGCGCCCAGCAGCTGATAGCCGTTGGCGGCGGCGGCGGCGGCGGCGGCGATCTAGCACGCGAGCGCGAACCTCGACGCTCGGCACATGACGAGCTCGCGGCGCTAACGTGATAAGGGCGCAGCCGATTTCGTATCGACAGTGAGATGCGTATGAACCGCGCCTGCCGCACAGCGAAACCAACTTCGAAGCCCCGAGCCGCGACTGGCCGGCCATCTCGATATTACGCGAGTCGGGCTTTTCTGTGCCGCCGCGAGAATCCTACGAATCCGTCTGCGAATCTGGAAAAAAGGGTCAAGCGCGTCAAGAAGTCATCCTCGCCGTGCCACGCCAGCGGTGCGGCAGGGGCAGCTAAAGGCTTCCTACCTAGGACCGTGGCGTCGGTCGAATGAATTTTGGTGAGCGCGAATGAAAAGAGGGAAGATGCGAGGTGTAGCGAGAGGCTTTAAGGCAATGAAAAGCTGACTAGAAAGCCGACGGGTACCGAGCCGAGAGAGCCACGTGATCAAAAGAAGTGGTACAAAAGGAGTTGCGTTACGGCGACGCGGTCTGGGGTGGAGGGCCGTGGGTGCGCTAGCTCCTCTGCTGGGCTCTCGACTCTTTCCTTGTGTCTCTCTTGGAGCTCAGTGCAAACTTGCCTCTTCCGGAGCGCTTAATTAAGTGTCGAACGCATAGGACGTATGAGCTACGAGCTCATAACCACCGGACGATAGCCGGAGGCGGAACGTTCGAGAAATTGTCGCGGACGGCAATTGCAAGTGGATTCGCCGAAAAATGTGACTTCCCTAGACTGCGTGGGTGGGCATGTCAGCATTAGGAAGATCGTGGGAAGTTGATCCCACCTCTGCAATAACGAGCGCTCACTGCCTGTGGACTCGCTTCGCTGAGTCATAGCTGACAGCGCTGCGCCATCTTGCCGCGTGTCGGAAGGACGGACCTTCGTGCTCTAATTAGTAGAGATTAAAGCTGGTGTCGCATCTCGCTACTGACGCTCGTCGATGCACATTGCAGGTTCATCTACGTGCAAGTAGGGACGAATAGTCTGACTGAGGTGACGGCGGTGCACATAGACAGTCTAAACTGGCTCAAGCTTTGGAAGAAGGCACCTTGCAAGTGCAAGGACCACTCTCTCTACCTCATGCCACGACTCTCGCTCGTTCCGCGATCGTTGCAGATGGTGCCTTCCCTCAAAAGTGATATCTTTCCGACGCAGGTCCGGGGAATATATACACACACACACACACACACACACACACACACACACACACACACACACACACACACACACACACACACACACACACATATATATATATATATATATATATATATATATATATTCCCGGACCTGCGTCGGAAAGATATCACTTTTGATATATATATATATATATATATATATAGAGAGAGAGAGAGAGAGAGAGAGAGAGAGAGAGAGCTGAGACACGTCGGGCTAGATGGACCTGCCGGAGGGTCGCCGTGGAGTGGTGACATTTTTTGGGAGTGGCTACCCTAAACCAAGCCTCAGGCGAATTGTTGAAGCCAGCTTGGGACCTAAATTTGGCTCCTCAGCTGGGCCTTGATATAGGACTGTTTACAAATCAGTCGTGCTCGACAATCGGTTAAACATGCTTTCGGCGTTCTTTCTTCTTGGCGCGAAGCGGCACCGAGGGAACGACATTCTTTCATAACGGATCCAACAGGATACGTACTGCTCGGTTGAACTGGCGTCACTTCATCCTGATTAGCTTTCTCTGGCCAGCTATTTGCGATAGAAAGTTCTCAAGGTATATATTTTTTCAGTTCTAATTCTGAAAACATGAAGCAGGGCAGATGTAGTGTGCTGATCTCATGAAGGCATCCGTGAGCGTGCTGGCAGTGGTTAGCTAGTAATAACTCGCTGTGACTTAAATTCGGCTAAAACAGTTGTGCACCGTCTGTAATCGCCTGATTGCACATGCCGGTAGGCCAGAAAGTAGTGAGTTACAGAAGTCAAGATGGGATGTCACAAATGCATGGACTAACTTAGACGGGGCATCCTTATCTAAGCAAGCCCGAATTTCAACAAGTTTATGTACCTGAAAGTAGGCAGACGTGACTGTGGAGCTGATGTGGTCGTCTAACGAGAGGTCACTTTGGAACATGACACCTAGATTTCGAGCTGATTCAACGGGAGATATGCTGGCAGAGCCAATTTTGAGTGTCAGCCTTTCCAATTTCTGAATTACACTGGGTTTGCCCATAACTAGTAAGTTAGTTTTATCATGAAGTATAGTTGTGATGTTCCAAAGTTACATTTCGTTAGAAAACTAAATCAGCTCTACAGTCAAGTCCGCCTGCTTTCAGCTACATACATTACTAAAATTTGGGCTTGCATAAGCAAGGATACCACATCTAAATTAGTTCATGCATTGATGACATCTCGTCTCGACTTCTGTACCTCACTGCTTGCCGGTCTACTGGCTTGTGCAATCAGGCGCCTAAAGCTGGTGCAAAACTCAGCAGCTAGGCTCATCTGTCGTAGGGATCTCAGTTGCCACATCACACCACATACTTCTCGCCGACTTGCACTTTTTCCCAATCAAGCAACTTGTCGACTTCAAGGTTTTGTCACTCACTTTTAGGTCCCTTCATTATTTGGCTCCGGCCTACCTATTAGATCTACTCCTTCACTAGCGTGGGCATCGTATCACTTTCTTTTCGGAATTTAATCGTCTATCTATACCTCATAAAAACCTCAAAACCTTTGAGACCGTGCCTCTGGCGTCACGATATCCCCTGACTTGACCACATTTTAAAAGAAACTTTAAAAAGCATCTATTTATTAAAGCATTTAGTGGGTCTATTTAATTCGTCCTGTGCTTATGCTTACGCACGCTGACACTGTACATGCTGCCACTTACTGTATTTGCATGCTGACCCTGTGCCTGTCACCCCTAACCATGCTATTCTTGTTGTTTATTGACCCGCTACAACTAAGCATTCGATCGTGCTTCATTTGCAGAAAATGTCAATTGCCTAGAAAGAGATTGAGCTCTCTGAGGGCGGTATATTACATGTATTATTATTATTATGTTTTGTTCATCTAAATGACGCCTAATCGCACGATACCAACTAGATTCCCCCCCCCCAGCAGCACGAAGGCTTTTAGCATGAACCTGCCGAAACGGTTTGGCCTAGTAGTTAAGATGATTGCCCTGACCAAGGTCAAGATGAATGAATGTATTTGGTGGCTGAGGTCGTGGGCTCGAGCCCTGTTGCATATGTGAAGAGCCTGAATAGAGATTAAGTTCTCTTAGGGCGTTATACAAGTAAGTTATATTTTTATTATAATAAATGGCACCCGCAGGAGTTCTATTCAAGAATATTCGTCGCATTTCATTTTGAGTGCGATGTATCGATATGAGACCCATAAAACCAACGGAACTTTCAGAGGCAGTCCACCTTGGCACTTAATCCAAAGCACAGCGCATCCTAGACTACACAGGCATCGTTGATAGTGATTGACAATGGGTTTGGAAGCTTAATATCCTACGCTCATCTGGGCCATATAATAATAATAGTAATAACATATTTTTTAGCGCCCACAGAAAACTGAATTTCTGTCTAGTCACTCTACACACGCTCTATAGAAAGCTTTTTATTACGTCATGTGTGTCAAAGCAAGTGCATGGAGCTACTGCATTTCTCTATGGCTACGCTTTCTCCGCCGCCGGTATTACCGGTCAAATGAAACGTATCTGCAATCTCCTTTTATGCTCGTCACCTTATGTTTGGATTCTTTTATGCCGAGCTCATCGTGTTCCATGTAACAGGGACTCACAAATGTAGAAAGTAAGACTCGCCGTGTAAACCCGGCTTTAAGGAGGAATGTAAAGAAAATACTTAAAAAACCTTCCGACAATCTAATGTGTGTTTAGGGTACCTTTCGAAAGACAAATTTGTTAGAACTGGGATCGGAAGTTCTGATTACTTCCGCATGAAAGAAAAAATGGTTATGCAAACCATGTCTAACCCGGATATAAACCGGAAGCAACAAATCTACAAATAAAAAATTTACCAATCTCTGCATCATATACGACTTGTACCCAAACTTTTCGATTCTTGGTAGATTGCAGTGCATGCTTGAAGCTTGTTGAGGTGCATTCTTGTGACTTTAATGCAGCTTCATTTCTAGGGTCTGTTGGTGCCTTGTAAATTCCGTAACTCGGCTAATACTTAATGTATCTGTGTGAAATTCAAAATACGAGTTCAGCTTTGCTTGTTTCAAGTTAGGCTTTATCAAGTGCAATGCTATTATTTTTATTATTAGGCAAGGAATTTATGATTTCGGCTGGATAAATTTTGCTCTATATGTCCACGATTACGAAATTAAAGCTCCAGGACGTTTCATGACATATACTGGTTGATTCAACAGCCTTGCTTATATAGCGACAGAAGACCAGCACCAGCTATAACTGCTGCTTGCAGTGGGCAATAAAGAATAGATTGCTGCAAAAATTGAACTCGTGATCTGAATAATTAAGTGTGAGCTTGATCATATATAGTTCTACTGTCTATAAGTACGTGCATACACTTACATATTCCCGCTTCAGGGGAATTCTATTTTTTAGAGTAAGATCCTGAGAGCTTTAATGATGGCATAGTAGGTGTCATTGGACTAAACCACTGTGTCATATGCGAAAATCGTAGAGTACCCATTTAGAAAAAAGTTACGTATTATCACACATGGACAGCACTGGATCGCACATGCAGATAGGCAGCTGCTGCAAAGTTGCTAAGCCACGCTGCTGTCAGTAAAGAAGGTCACGCCGTCACATACCCACAAACTACTGGTACTTGCTAAGCCAAATTGGGGTCTTTTGAAGTAAGCACAGATCTATTAGCTAGAATGGGATTTTGGTCAGATTGCAGTAGAATGGAGTACAGCACCAGTTGCCTATTCGGTAAACTAGTACTAGGGATTCTCAGACTACACTTTAGCACTGAAGAAAATTGGATTAAGCCTTGTGCGACTCACTTGGTGTGACTCACACCTACAGTTATGACAAATACGCACCTTTTACATATTCGGCAGTTTCAGTTTGCGAACCTATTCCGATTTGCAGTTCGGCTTTTGTGCAAGAGCTTTGAGCGTGCGACGGACTCATCAATAGATCAGAGGTGCACGTGGTTTTCGGGGTTGGATCACTGCCGGTAATACTCCGATTGTTCGATGTGGCGTGCAAGCGGGCTCGGCCCCACCCTTCAATCGCTGTATAGCAGGCATGCAGCCCGTGGCCGCTGACTGGCGCGGCATGCCAGCAGGCCATTTTCCTAGCCGGGCCCCTTCCAAGAAGTTAAAACCTTCCTTCCTTCCTGCTCGAGCGCAGAGCCGTCAGGCTACGGCTCATCGAGGCGACGGATGAATGAGTCAGGGCAGGTGCACGGTACAGCGATTTAGCACTTACTGATTCCGTTATTTTATATTCTATTTAGCTGCTATTGTTCCATAGGCCCGCGAGGCATCCTATTTGGCTACCCGTCGCCGAAGACCTGTAGTGGCGAGCTGCGGTTTCGCGAATTTGCGGGCACTACCATTTAAAAGACACTTCGCTGGCTTTCAGCTGCAGATTCTGACCAGTGCTCGCGGCAAAACTGCACCGTCCAGGGCCCTAGTATTGAGCGCAGCAACGCCCAAGTTGTCTAGCGGCCGCAGGGATGACCGAAGAAATGCTTAGTAAAAACAAGCAGGGCAGAGTATTTCATTTGGATGTTTCTTGCCTATAGCTCGAGCAGACAAGGTGCTAATGGTTTGCACGCAGGTGGAGGCTGCGAGTGGCCTGCACAGAGCAACGGCTACGATTGCCCTGTAAGGCACAGGGCTACGATTGCCCTGTGAGGCACAGGGCTGTCATCAACAAAGCTGTGTAAGTAGTTTCCGTCTCATTTGGCAGCAAGGTGAAGACGCGTGGAATGCTGATGCCATCCCGCGTTCCATGAATAGTGTACAGTTGTGTATATTCAGCTGGACTCACTTTAAAAGTTCCGTCGGCTAACCACACTCTGCATTCACTAAGGAATTGAAGATCTTTCGCCGCTGCGAACAATTTAAAGTCAATATCATGCCGCAGGAAAGATCGACCATTCGTCGTAAACTGAAGTTCAGCTGGAAGATTATTGTTGATCTGAGGTGGAAGCTGACGATATCTTCTGATGTTGCGTTTGATCGTTTTGGTTTTTAGTACAGTTGCTTGTGCTGCTGGACTCAAATTTTCCATTGCTGCCTGGACAATCACTCTTGCTGGTTCTCTGTTTGTTCTGCACGTCGTTTAACGGTTGAGCGGACTCGAGTTGTTTCAAGCTGACCAGTAGATGCTGCGTGCGAATGTTGAGATGGCGGTTTCACTATCACTCCATTCGTTGTATGATAGCAACCTTTGCAGGAACGATCGCAGCATCTCCATATCTCTTTCTGTTCAGTTTTTCTTTCCGTGTGATAAAGATAACCTTCGTAAACCAGCATTCGTTTTCCTTTCTCTGATTCTACAAATTCTAAAGCCATTTCTATAAGTCTCTTTACTTATTTATGCATAGGATAGTTAAAATTATTTAAATAGAAAACAAAAACAAAAACTAAAACTATCGAAACAACTAACTACAATCCACAATGTCTCACAGACTATGATGCTGGACTTGCAAGTTTAAAGTACCAAAGGTGTCTGTCCACTGACCTTTTCAGTCATGCTTATATAAACTGATCCCCCTAGCTACTACGTACTCACTTATTGTGTAATTAAATATCTTGGTTAGTTGAAAGCGTCTAAGTTTCAAAACTATGTACTTACTTATTGTGTAATTAAATGTCGTTGTTAATTGAAAGCGTCTAGGTTTCAAAACTATGTACTCACTAATTGAAAGCGTGTTTATACTGCGTTTAAAATATAAAAAATGAATACATTGTAAATTTAAAAAAATGAATACATTGTAAATTTTCTGCTCCGAATTGTCCGCTCCAAATTACCCCTTTTTGGTCCCGAATTGTCCGCTCCGAATTTTCCTGCGCCAAATTGACCGCGACGAATTGTCCTGGGCCGAATTATCCGCGACGAACTGTCCGGCACCGAATTGTCCGGTTACCTAATTGCCCTGTGAGGCACAGGGCTACGATTGCCTTGTAAGGCACGAGTACCATAAACGCCGCCACATGAGTCGGAATCCGAGTATAGTGAGACCGTATATTTCATCCGAGTGTCTCGTTGCTTTATAGTGATGTTCTTATCACTTTCTTATCGTGTCGTTTTCTGCCGTAGTCTTTACTTTTATTTTTTATCGCAGCTGCTATCCATGAGCCCAATTCCAGCATATCCTGATCATGAAGCTACTCATATATTATGTTAGTTCAATACGGGTGGAAATTGAACATATGCAAATGAAAATGCGTCCGACTTCCAATTTCTTTGAGTATACAGGGAAACATCTTACTTGTTGACATTCCAAATGATATCATATGCTGGTCTTTTTTACAGCGAATGCGTGGGCTTTTACAGCGCCTTTCAATAATACCACTAGAAACCTCGTTTTTGGAAGCAGGTAGTGATAGCCTGTGTGGCACGGCTAGATTGTGATATTGCACTGACCTGTTCAGCTTTTACTGCATTTAATATCTTCAAGCTTGGGTTACAACCCGCCAGACAATACTGGTGACATTCTGTAATAATGAGCCCAATTATTGCATTGAATAGTTGTGGTCGTTTTGACCAATTATTTTTGTGTCATCAAGTGAAGATTCAAAGACCTTTGTAAACCATGGATCAGGCATGGATAAATGCAATTTTTCAAGACAAGTATGGTATTCAAATCCCTAGCAGTCATTGTATTACCAGTATGCTTTCCATGCGAGAAAAATATGGCGGGTGTTTGCAAGTGAACTGCTGCACTTAGATACTTACTGTCTACACTTGAGAGAAATCAAAACCGCTCTCTTCACTTTTTTTTAATTTTCTGAACTTTTTAACTCTCTGAAAACAGTGCAGCCGTAGCCAAAATTAATTACCACCCTGATGGACATCAGTAGTGACAGTTCTATATTACGTTGGATGGGTCGTAGTTATTTCTTGCTTACGAAGCTGTTGGAAAAGAAGCTCGTTTTTCTGCGAATACATTGAATGCTCATCTCATCCTTTCCTGGCCCACTTGAAATTCGCTCGAAGCCCTCTCGCTGCTGGCCGCGGCTGTCAAACATGCCATACACTGTTTCTAGAGTATCGACGAACTCCAATATAGGCAGCATACCTAAGCCATAACAGCACGTAGCTCTTCAAATTTACGTACTGCAGAATATCAGTTTTGCGGCGGTCCATTCTCATAAACTTCCACAGATATCGGGCGAACGGTAAGGTTAAGAAATGAAAGTGATATCGGGCGAACGGTAAGGTTAAGAATGAAAGTGCAGGAAAGCAGCTCAGATCAGCGTGCGCCGTCCTTAGCTTTTGGTCACCGCTGTTTGAAGTGAGCGAGTCATTGAAAGCCACCAAAGACGAGGCCGAGGAGGCATCTATGAGCACTTACAATGGCTGAGATCATGAGGTACTAGTTGGGAGCCACTTGCCAGTGTATAGAAAGCTACTGGAATCTGGATACCGATTAGCGTCGGATCGCGAGGTGAGAGTTTGAATGGGTGGTTTTGTAGAGCAACATCTGAATGAATACTGGGGATTAATGGCTTTGCCTGCTGGGTGTACATCGAGTGTCGCCTGGTCTGGGTCTACTGTCAGAGTCGATATCCTTGTACCAAAGTAGCAGTGCCACCGATTTGTTTAGCCTCTGACTGGTAACGTGCACAGACTCATGCACAGACAGCTAAGTGCACAAAACACACAAGCGGAAACAAAATGAGACTTTAGTTCATCGTAGCGAAGGGAAAGCTTACCGTAACAGAGGCTGCAGCCTTTAGATGAGACTAGTGGAAGGTAATCGCATGCGGTGACCTTAGCTGGGCTGGAGGCGACCTCTGGACTTTCGATGCATTTAGTTCGCGAGACTGCCAGGTGACTCGATGCTGAGAACCTCGTTTTCCAAGAGACAAAAAGGTTTAGGGTTCTATCTTAACTACGAAAAATGTATATGCACGGTGCTAAGTCGCCTTTGGGATGAAACTCGGTAAATTTGGGCCAACATCACGCCAAACTGTATCGGGAAAAATCTTTTTTTCAGCACTGACTAGAGGTTTACTGATTTTGTTATCGGCAACGGGTACATAGATCTAGTGGTTCAGAAAGTCGCATTCGATATAACCTCCGTGCATTGTAAAGCTCGCTTAATTTGGGATGTCATTATCAATGTCTGTAAGCGGAGGACTAATGTTAGGTCGGTGTGGCTTGATCTTGCCAATGATTTGGCCAGACCCTCATAACGTTTATTGCCGTCCTGAAGAAGGTGAGGTTTCAAGCGTTCAAAATGAAGCACATGGAGATCGACATAATCTTACTAGTTCCACCGAAAAGAAGAAGGTGGGGTTGCAGTGCATTTTCCTCGGTGTCATCGAAGACTACAAAGGTTGGATTAAATGATCTGTGGTCTGTTGGAGCCCGGGCTCGATGCTGCGGGATGGTGGCAGGTGGTGACAGACCTTCCTAGTCCGTCTAGTAATTAAATGAGGATGTGGCCTCCATATATAATGTAATGTACCCCCGTCTTTAACTCCACAACGAGACAAAGACTATGTGGGCGTAACGCAGGAGAGTTGCCTATATCTCACTCAAAGCTTAAATGGCTTTAGGTACCCACGCGGTAGGTAGCCAACAGACTTCATCTTACACAACAAACAGAAAGTGAGAAGCATAGCTGAGTCAGGCGAGCAGTTGAGGTAGTGAGTAAATGGAAGTAGTGACTCGGGACGGCTGGAAAGGATTTCCTCGGTCGGCAGGAGGAGAGTAGATTCCCATACAGCGAGGAAGTTTCAGCCGGTCGAGGCAGAATGCAGACGATCACTCGTCTGGCAGCGTCCCGCATCAAACAAATAAACGGTGGGCGTTTATCATAGCGTCACTCCACGCGAGACGCTGCTGGTACTTTTCTCGGTAGAAACTCACTAGTCTATGGGCCTATCAGATATCAGTCTACTGGGCGAACGGTCAATCAGGCTGCCGGCCCAGCTGAGGTGAGAAGTATTGCAGTTAATTGGACCGAATCTCCGCTTGTATTCTCGATTTGCAGCCTTCGCTGGGCGATCGGCACTAGCCTGTAGCTTCGCATGAGGTTGGCTGTATTCCTTTCCTATCTCTCTTTCTCACCGGACGGAATCGCGTATTTCCATTACGAAAACCAGCACATATTCCTTCATGCCGATTGTCCTACCAGAGCCGTCCGTCGACGGCGGCCGCGTCAACGCACGACCACCCATCAGAAACGCTTCTGTGGCTCTACCTAAGACCTGCTTGTTGTATGCGGCACCGACGGCCACGAGCGCTCGGCCACGCCCGCACGCGTACGGCGTGCCGTTTGGGGCGTAATACACTCGGCGGCCCACGAGCGTTGAGGCGGCTATCTTTTCCCGGGTGCTTGCTGTCTGGCTGCGCCCCGCCCCCACCCACTTGCCACGTCCTAAACGAAGCTATCGCGGTCGCGTATCCGCCGACCTCCTCAGCCCCCCCCCCCGCCATCTGTCCCTCCCCCGGCAGCACTTTTCTCCGCCGCACAGATCGTATCGCGGCAGCTCCGCAGTTGGATGGATGACAAATAGACAAAAGCCTACGCGCCCAGCTGCTCCCCCACCAGCCCGCCTCGCCACGCAAGCCAACCAATCGCAGAACGAGTGACGTAACCGATGGCCTGACCGCCTAACCGCTGACGGCATCCTGTTGGCATCGCTGTGGTACTCCCGGCGCGGCTGCCTAGCGCCCGGCGAGTCTCGAGGACACACCGCTTCGAACAGAAGGATTAAGCCTTACGGCAGTCGCCTGAGAGCGAGTTCGCAGCTGGTAGGGTTCGTCGCCGCACCAGCGCTTGTCCAAGAGCGTACGCAGGCATTCCGTCTGTCTTCCCCATCACCGGATGCGGGATCGCTAGCTACCGCGCCAGAGTGCTGAGCTTGTTGTTACCGGCCGTCCACGGGCCGGTGGTGACGGCGGCGCGCGCCTCCGGCGTCGAACAGCGTCGGCCAGCAGCTGCGGGCGCGACGTGCATGGTCGCAGTGGCGACGGCGCCACGCTGGCGGCCGCCGCCTTGCTGGCAGCCGCCGATCGAACCGGCGACCGGTCGCGGCGGCATGGCGGCTGCACGAAGTGCTGGGTCGTCGGCGCCATAGTCGCTGCGGCGTTCCTCTTCCTGCTGCTGGCCGCGCCTCGTTTCGGTCGCCCGTTCTCGGCTGATCGCCACTTCCGCCCCATCGGGGCGCCTCGGCGGCCTCCGCCGACGGCGGCCGCGGTGAACGCGCCGAGAGCCCCCTACGGTCGCTTCGATGTTAGGACGCTCGTCGCCCCAACGTCGCCGAGCGCGCCGACGCGAGCGCTGAGCGTGCTGACGCTCGTGCTCAGTCGAGTGGACAACTCGCGTGGCCGCGACGCCATACGCCAGTCGTACGGCAGCGTCGATCGGGTGGGCGACAAGGCCGTGCGCACCGTGTTCGTCGTCGGCCGATCGGCTAGCTCGGCGGCGACAGACGAGGCGGTGAGCGCAGAGGGCGCCCGGTTCGGCGACGTCGTGCAGTTCGACTTCGCCGACACCTACGGAAACCTGACGCTGAAGACGGTACTGGGCCTGCGCTGGGCTACCGCTGCTGGCCACGACGGCGGCGGCCGGGCAGAGTACGTTCTGAAGGCGGACGAGGACATGCTTGTCAACTACGACCGCCTGCTCGCCTACCTGTCGGGCGCGAGCCGCGACCGACTGTACGCCGGCTTCGTGTGGAGAGGTGCGCAGCCGTTCCGTGACCCGGCCAGCAAGTACTACGTGTCCACGGAGCAGTACGCCGGCGAGCGCTATCCGGACTACGCCGCCGGCCCGAGCTACGTCCTGTCGGCCGACGCGGCGCGGCTGGTCGTCGAGCTAGCGCCGTCCTTGCCCTTCCTGACCATGGAGGACGTGTTCGTCGGCATCTGCGCCGAGCGAGCGGGCCTGCGGGCGACGGCAGTCAACGACAGGTTCGGCAACGCGCTGGCGAGCGCGTACGACTACTGCACGTTTCAGAGCATGATCGCCGTGCACGGCGTCGACGCCGACTGGAAGCTGCATTACTGGCGCGACAGGTCGGCCTCGCAGAGCTGCTAGCGAGACGAGGCGGGCTTGCCGCGAGCTGTCGCGGGCGCATCGGCAATGTGCCGCCGCACTGGCGACGGGGAGCAAATAGATTGGCGAATGCGTATTGTTTCGTATAAAGCAACAGACCCGGCTCCGCACCCTTGCTTGAGCGATAGTCGCTGACGACACATGGGCGCCGTGGCACTAAAGCGGTCCATGAGTACGCGAAGCGCTGGTGTCGCGAGCGACTCGGCCGCCGAAGAGCTACGCCCCAGTCTGCGCGAGGAGTTATTTTTTACGTTCTGCTGGGGGGTCTAGCACTTTTTCAGATGGCGCCGGCTAGAATGCTTCTATGTTCAGGGTTGTTATTCTCGAGGTTCTATTATTACTTTGGTTTTTCAAGAAAATTATCACATTTTCATGTTGCTGCGTTGGTTAAATTAAATCTATTTAGACAACTCTAAAGAGGCCGTCTTTAGCGAGCGACTGCTTACTTGTCAAACGACCATGCTAGTTTCTTTTTTGGCAGGCGGCTATAAAGAGGTTTCTGCGTTGCAAAGCATCCAAATATATTTTCTCGGATTCATCCAGCGGCATATAAGGTCAAATAAATGGACGTACGAGTTGGGATAATATTGCATAGGGTTAAAAGAGCTTTTGCGAGAGTTCCCTGACCTTATGACGTGTCCTTCGAGGTCCCAGCATGTCCACTATACCAAAATAAAGGGTAGATTATTTGACATCGTAATTTATATCGCGTTAGAAGAACCTTATGGGCTATCACCGCCGCTCGCAATGGGCAATGCAGGATTTCATAGGGCAGAATTCGAACCCACGACCTGCGTCGTTAAGTGCGAGCCCCGTATGTGGACTAAAACCCAAGGGCTCCTGGCAACACCCTGAATTGCCCGCTTGTAGAGTCGGCACTGGTTTTGGCCCAGTGGTTAAGGCGCTTGCCCCGACCAAGGTCTGGCCGAGATCGTGTGCTCGAGCCCCACGGCATGTGTGAAGCGCTTGAATAGAGATTTAAGTTCTCTTAGGGTGCTATACTAATTACTGTATAAGATGCTGAAGTTTGTCATCTTTCTTCTGCGTGAATACCCGACTTCTGTCGTAACTTGGGAGCCCAAGAATTTGACGTAACCATATTTATGCAACAACTGCTCGCGCAATAAAGCGTCGAGTTTTTTATATTTTATGAAGCATTGGGTCTCTGCCAAGTACATGTCGGTCAGTTGAAAGGGCATTGCTACGTAGCGTTACCATGATCTTCGGAGAAATTCAATCCGAGATGGAGTTACGAGTCAAACTAAAGAAACACTTGTAGTCAACTAACTGTAGCTTGGTGACGTGTTAACATGGAGCTCCACACATTCCTTGGGTAGATTTTTATTTTAAAAATTCGGCGCACGTCCGTTTCCGGCCTCTGATCACGGCACCACACACGTTGCCCTGGGTCATTTGACTCAATGGATGCATAGCCTTCATACCATTGAAATAAAGTACCGGTCTCACCTTTTATGTTGTTATACTTATGAGAGCCACGACGCGATTATCCCATCGAGCCCAGCGAGATTGCCCTCGAAAGGCATCAACTAGCTGGGGCAAATTCGCTCCTCAGCCAAGGTCTTAAAAGTCTGCCCTATCCCCAAATGACGCGATGGGAGGCTCTGGTTTTGGAATTCCGTTCGCTCCCAGTTGACAGTACGAAGCGTCAACCTGAAATGCGGCTGTAAGGTCGCGGTCGTTAATCATCCAGTGGCTAGAGAGTAGTAGATGTTGGCAGGCCAGAATGTGTTACTGCTGGTCGGGGAAACGCTAAAGCGGCTGCTATATTGTACTCTCAATGTGCGATGATTCGTCTTGCCTAAATGGATATAGACGCGCCAGTAAAGAATACTAACGCTGTCCGCCTCATCCCCGCCCCGCGAGCATGGGGCAGCATCCGTCGCAGCAAACGGTTGTAGCCCCGAAACGGTACGAGCGACAAAGCATGCGATTCGAATGGCTATCCGTTCGTTCGGAAGCTTTCGGGACTCTGGTGGAGTTGCGCCGAGTGGTCCATGGCGCGTGCCCTGCGACCACGACTCCAGCGAAGCCACGAGCTGACTGCGCCTGCTTTGTTCAGTTGCTCGATATGATCGACCGGGTTGCAGCAAGCGGCCCCAAAGCGTCCTAGCGGCCCCGAGTTGTTCATCGGCGCGATGGCGGCTAGTGGGTGCTCTGTTAAGGAGAGAAACAGACGGAGTGCAGTAGTTTGCCGAGTTCCGCTCGCCGCTTTTTAGCCCTCGAAAACAGCTGGCGGCAGTTAAATACCCTCCGCGGTCGCACGCCGAGTGTGCCCACATCACGTTGCCGTGTTCGCCTGCGGTCAGAGCCGACCGCAGAAGAACCGGCATGGCGGCTGCGAACTTTGGCCGCCGCTGGGCGCCAGTCTGCTGCGGGCTGCTCGCTGTGCGGAGAGCTCATTCCTCGCACGCGGCAGCGGCGATTCAGCACGCGCGCCAGCCGGTGCTAGAAAAGCAGGTCAGCCCATTCTCGGCGAGCATGCTCCCCTTATCGATTTCGATGACGTGGAGCACGATGTCAGTCGAGGAGCACGGAGCAGCTACTACTGACCGTGACCTTTGAACCTGTTGCATCTGCCTCGACGAGTGATTACCCGACTGATCTTTCTAGAAAAGAAGCGTAGACGTCGACGGACTCTCTTCCAAGGTTCAAGGCTGCAACGGCAGTGTGTCAGCTTCTCGCAAGAGCAGGGAGAGCGAAGAGACAACGCTTCTGCACGTGCCGAGCTGAGAGCGTCGCAATTATTTTCGTCTATAGCTAAGAGACCGCGATTAACAGCGAAGAAGACTCCTGTCAAAAACAGTTGCAGATTGCGAGCCGGCGGCTCGACGACGAAGCGCCCGGATTCGCAATCGGCTTTGCCGCTCGAACCAGCACGACGAAATCCCCAGATTTCCATCGTGCGGTTAAATAATATCGTTAACGCTAATCGTTTTGGCTCACAATCTTAGTTCCGAAAATAGCTTGTCAGTGGTACGTAAAAACGAGGCGTGAAGACGTTTGAGTACCATTTACCGACACGTCGCACTGGACGTAGACCCACCCGCACCAACTTTCTCTCTCTCTCTCTCTCTCTCTCTCTCTCTCTCTCTCCCGGCACATGCAAATCGTGCTCCCATTCCCCACAATAGTGCGCCATCGCGACCATTCGCAAGAACTGAGGCGCAGACAGCGAAGCGCCATTTCCAGTGTACACTCGGCGACTAAGGACCGCTGCGTCATTTGCAGCCGGCAGGCGCGACGAGCGATCGAGTCTGCTCGGCTTCGCCTCCTCTTCGAGTGTGTGCGGGCGAGCTCTGCTTTGCTGCAGAGCGAGCGCGATAGAGAGAGAGAGAGAGAGAGAGAGAGAGAGAGAGAGAGAGAGAGAGAGAGAGAGAGAGAGGGCCGCGCATCCCCGGACCGTACGCAGCACCGGTCGACGGAACCGTTGGTCATTACAGCGTTTCCTCGCGCCAAAACAAATAGCACGCCCAGCGTAACTCAAATGCATTTGCATGCGCACAGCATATTAGAGGTGATTGATTATACGTGCATAAAAAATAATTAGTACTGGCGGCACGCAGCGTTGCTGCTGCACACGTAACTATGCTCGTGATGGCGGCACAGTACAATGAAAATCCTTATAATGCTTGCTAATTTAACAGCCTCATTTATGCAGCGGCAGGAGAACCTTAACGGCTATCGCCGCTGCTTGCAGTGGAGACTAGGACCGTCCAATGTACGACTTGAACTCACGGCCCATAATCGTAGGGTTCCGCGAATATTTCGTCACTCTGGACGGGCAGCTAGTGCGCTAGCATCGCATTGGACGGCCTGCCGAGCGAAAAGGCTTCCGGGCTGGCTTTCAGGGCACTCTGATATAAGATATATTCCTTCCTTCCTGGCAGCTAAAGTTGTGATGAAAGGGGCGTAGTCTCGTGGCTGGGTGAGCGAAAGCAGCGTTGGAGCAATTGAGACAAGCGATTAGTGGCGCTATCCGCCTTGAAGCTTTACTTTGCCTGCCGAAGAGCAGCCAAAGTCGAATTTACTCAACGAGATCACAAAGACCGCGCGCGAGCGCGTACTGGTAGTTTCGAGCCTTGGCCGTGTCTTTGCTATAGACATAATAACAATAGTAATAATAATAATAATAATGCACTCGATAAAGCGCCCTCAGAGAACTCATTATCTCTCTGGGCGCTTTACATTTGCTGCAAAGGGAAATGCTATTGAATGGTGAGTAAAGTCATGCTTGATAAGCAAACAAAATGAACAACGTGCTTAGGGGGGACATGCACAGGGTCAGCATGCAAATGTGGTTAGTGGCAGCATGCGCAGTGTCAGCACGCATACGCACATCAAGGACGAATCACAGGGATCCACTAAATGCTGTCCTAAATAAGTGTGTTTTTAAGTTCTTTTTAAATGTGGTCAGGTCAGGGGGTGTTCTGACGCAGGTCGGGAGGGAGTTCCAGGCTTTGGGAGCATACGAACTAAATGCACGGTCTCCAAAGGATTTGAGGTTTGTACGAGGTACATCGCAGGAAGCGCTTTCGCTGAGTCCATTTCCTTAAAATATTAAGAATGATAATCGTTTTTCTATCCCTGTGTATGAAAGCTTGGTCCAAGACAAGCAACTACTAAAATTTTCTTGACGAATCGGTTATCGTGCGGTAACAAGCATTCAAAGAGTTTATGTATCGGACTGAAACAAACGTGCAATAGCTTTCAAGAAGGCAGTTACTGCTGCTGGTTAGCAGGTCCTCCGATTAGTAACACGAACGGATTCACGGACAGATAAACTAGCTAAACAAGCCGGTTGAAAGACAAAAAGCTCGCTCGGGCGTAGGGAACGTTGAGCGGAAAAGATCCATCTGTAGAAAAGACTTTGATGGTGCACAGTCATTGCAGGTAGTGACCGTGGCTGCGAGCGAAAGTTCCAGACTTTCTGTGCGCTTAGGGTCTGAAGGTCCAATCGATGCCAAAGAATTTCAACTTAGCGAAAGGAATGGCAAGACGACTAGAGCCGAGGAGCGGTTCGTGCACGAGCACGTGCCTGGCCGAGCTAGTAGATCGGAAAAGCATTCAAGCGTCGAAGCAAGGGAAACAACCAGATGGCTAGAGAGAGGATCTTACAAGTAGACTCAACTCTTGATAGAGAGCTGGAGAAGCCCAGACAGAGTTTTTTCGATGCGAGAGCTTCCGCCGTTGACGACGGACCATCCAGACGAGGCGTTGAGGTTCTTCATCTTGCTGCAGACGATTGATAGCATGCAGGCCCTGAAGTCCTTACTATAGAGAGACTTTCAATAATCGAGATACGAGGTCAAGAACTCTTGAACTAACCAGGCTGCTGTGCCGGACTCTTTCCTGTGCAGGGGCGCAGTCCGTTTCGCCCAGTCTGCACTAGAAAGACGGTAATACTAATAATAATAATAAAGAAAATTTGATATATAATTGATAAGCACCGTCAGAGTACTCGATCTTTTTTTAGGGGCTTCACATTTGCTGCAAAGGAAACTTGATCGAATAGTTAGTGGTAGCATGCACAATAAACAACAAGAATAACGTGGTCAGTGGCAGCATGCACAATGTCAGCACGCATAAGCACAAAGATCGAATAAGATAAGCGATGAGATCGAATCACAGGGATCCACTAAATGTTGTGATAAATAGGTGCGTTTGAAAATTTTTTGATGTGATCAAGTCAGGGGATATCGTGACACAAGTTGGGAGTGAGTCTCTGGCTTTGGCGGCATACAAACTAAAGGCACGGTCTCTAAACGATTTGAGTTTTGTCCGAAGTATAGGTAAACCGTTAGATTCCGAAAAGCGGGAGGTACGACGCTTAGCCTGGTGGGGAGTTGGTCTAATAGGTAGGCTGGAGCCAAAGAATGAAGGGACCTAAAAGTGAGCCTCAAAACCTTGAAGTCGATGCGTTGCTTGGCTGGTAGCCAGTGCAGGTCAGCAAGAAATTGTTTGATGTGGCAGCTTCGATGCTCACAACAGACAAGTCTAGCTGCAGAGTTTTGCACCAGCTGTTGGTGCGTGATTGCACAAGCCGGTAAACCAGTAAGCAGTGAGTTACAGAAGTCAAGACGGATGTCACAATTGCATGGACCAATTTAGATGCAATATTCCTGTCTAAACAATCCCGAATTTTAGCAATATTATGTAGCTGAAAGTAGGCAGACCTGAGTGGAGCTGATGTGGTCTTCTAATGAAAGGTCAGTTAGAAACGCGACGTCTATATTTCGTGCAGATTCAACGGGGGATATGTTGGCAGAGCCGATTTCGAGTGTTGGCCTTTCCAGTATACGAATCACACTTGGTTTGCTCACAACTAGTAAGTTGGTTTTATCCTCATTCAGTTCAAGAAAATTTGCTACCATCTATGTGCATGGTGTCATCAATACATGCAGCAAGGAAGTTTAAAGAATTCGACGTGCTGCAGGGCTAGGAGAGATCAAAGCAAAGGTACATCTGAGAGTCATCAGCAGAGAAGTGAAAGCCTAGATTGTGCTTGGCAATCAAATCGGCTTGAGGGAGAGTATAAACCGCGAAAAGAAAGGAACCAAGCACGGAGTCCTGAGGTACCCCATATTTCACAGGTTCCTCGGATGATCTGTGTCCATTCACATCCAAACTTTAGAGTCTGCCACTGAGATAGAACCTAACCATTGCAATGGAGTGCCAGTAATGTCGAGACGAGATGAGAGACGCTAAAGAAAGAATCGGTGATCAACAGTATCAAATGCTGCCGAAGAGCTAGAAAAACAAACAAGAGATACTCTACCCATGTTTGCATTCCTAAGTAGGTCGTTGTACGTCCGAAGCAATAATGACTCTGAGGAATGATTAGCTCTAAAACCAGACGGAAATTTTATTACCGTGGTTGGAAGTTTCAATATATGAGTTCAGCGGTCTGCCATGGCTCGTTCCAGTGTCATTGATAGACTTGGTAGAAGATAAACTGTGTGGAAGTTTCTCAACTTCTCTTGGTCTAGTGATGCTTTCTTGTGTAGTGGCCTGACTACAGCCTTTTTGAGAGGTACTGGGACATGACACGAGGCTAATATCATATTAATGATGTTAGTTATGCATGGCAGCAGCAGATCAATGCATCGTAGACGTAGGACAAGGCAATAGGGTCTAAAAGACCAGTTGTCTTCTGTGATTGGGATATGAACTTCAGGACGAGGTCACAAGTGATCTTGAATGTAAACATTGAGGTGCTGCAAGGTATTGAGGGACAGCATTCCATGGGGGGGGGGTGTTGCTGTTATAGGGATGGACTCCCTGATCTTGTCTAACTTCTGGACGAAGAAGCGATCGAGAGAAGCTTAGATCAGCTAGATCATCGAAGGGATCGTCAGGTAGGGAATTAAGCGAAGAGCGGCTGTGGACATGGTTGATCGCCAACGTCGATGAATTCTGGCTCTCCGTTAGTCCTTTCCAAAGCCAAACTTTCATTTCCACGAAAGCTTAATGTTTTGCATCTCGCCAGCGTCTGAGCCCACAGCCAATCGACTGGTTGGCGGCAGCTAAGGTGAACGCAAGCCTCAGAGGGCAGCTGCTTTGGTGAATAGATGCCTCCAATTGCACGGTTCGTTGCTCTCGGGCCGACTGACCCCTGTGTACTTTCACAATACTTACATAAGGGCTTCCTGTTGACAATCGTTTCAAAAAATGTACTGTACCGCGGATACCACGAGCAACGCCTGTCAATAGAAATGATTACTTTCTAATCTGTACGGTGGCTATAGCAATGAAAATCTTTCTGCGAGAGCGCCTAGCTCCCAATTGCTCAGCTGTCGTTTCAAGTGAGCTGGAGTTACAAAGATGGAAAAAGTCAGCTCAACAACTGTGTCGCGTGTGCGTAAGAATTGACTGAGCTGCACAAATTTGGGTCGCTATGGATCCTGTCCACGGAAAGTCATTGTACAGCCTCCTCACACCAAGTCCTGGCAAATGGCCATGGCACAGCTTTGGGTGTCAATCAATCACTTAAGCGTCACAGATTTATCGCTTTTAAAGGATGCACTTTAAATGCTGCATAGCTATGGCCTTTTTAAAGTCAGATCGACCAGATGAGCTGCTGCTGGGTAACAGTCTGTTGGTATCTAATGGCTAAGTACTGCTTCCGGCTGATACTGGCTTGGTGCTACTTCGACAGTTTTTAGTACTAGGCTCAAAGTAAGCCCAGCCGTCGATGCAGTGTCTTGAAGTTAAAATCTAAGCAAAGCTGATTTAACAGCCTCGTTTGTACAGCGGTAGAAGAGCCTTAACAGATGCCACCAAGGCTTGCAATGGTCCATAAATGATTGCCCGCTGCTGGAATCTAGACCACGACACGGGTCGCAAAGTGCGAGCACCTCACCCCTGTGCTTAGACCCGTGGGTGTTGTAACAGGAAGCTTTTTTTACAAGGGTGGCTAAAGCTTCGGCTGTAATCCGATCGGACAGGAAAGACACTCCCGGAGCCCTCTTGCAGTGCTCACTCGCTTATTTAGCCAGAGAAGGTCGTGCTGCTCTGCTGCACAGTTCTGCACATACAATGAGAAAGTGGATGAGACAGCGTGAACAGCTGAGCAGTCATGTGGGCTGGGCCTGGTAACGACCATTTATTGGGATGGGCATTTACTGAAGGTCATGGTTTACGAGCTTCCTTGCCGGGATCACTAGCGTGATGTGGGCTGGAATGGATTAGACTTCCTTTTGCTTCAACTGCATCACCTGCTCGTAGAAATGTGGCGTGCTGATTCTCTATTTGCCTGTAGTTTTCTTCGATAGCAAGTCCATGCTCCTGAAAGCTGAAGCATCGTTCGTAGCTGCAGCTTGTTTTTTATCTGCCGGTATGCATGCGTGTATGTATGTATGTATGTATGTATGCATGTATGTATGCATGTATGCGTGCATGCATGTACGTATGTATGTAAGTATATATATATATATATATATATTATATATATATATATATATATATATACAAGTACGTATATATACATACATCCCTCTATAACTACATTAATCCGTTGAAAGTAATCGGAGTTTACGTTAGATACTTTTGTCCGGGGCGCACTCATTGCCCAAGCTATTCTCGATCGGTTCGCTCTCTCTATCAATGCGAGCTATCGTAGCATGACTGCTGCCTCCTCATTTTCACACTCTTTTATACATCCGTCCAGTCATTACTGCTAAGAGAAATGCACCATTCAAGAAGCTTCCGATTCAAGTATCAAAAATGGATTTATCTCCTACAGAACTGCTAATGATATTGCACACAGATTCAATTTGGATTAGGCTAGCCGTAGAAACGCAAAGTTGACAAAAGGCAATTCAATGGTCCAAGCAAATGCCGCGATGACCAGGTGTATTTTAGCTTCATAATTCAATTTCATGTTTAAATTCTGTAAGGCAGCATATGTAGTGACGTCAGTCAAAATAAGTTCATGGCTTTGAAGGTATACGAACTAAAGGAATGGTCTCTGAAGGATTTGAGGTTGATTAGAGGTACGAATGTAATCAGGAGAGTGACTATTACGGTGCCTGGCCTGAAAGGAAAGTAATTCGGACAGGTAGGCTGAAGTCAGATAATGAGGAGACCTAATGCGAGTAGCAAAACCTTTAAGTCAGTGCGCTGTTTGATAGGAACCCAGTGTGGTCTGTGAGAAGTGATTCAATGTGACAGCAACAACGTTTGCGATCGATAAGCTGTAGTGATAGTGAGATTCCGACGTTCAGACGGGATGTCACAAAAGTATGGACCAACTTGGCTGTAGTATCTCTGCTTAAGCTGTTCCGAGTTTTGTGATGTTACGTAGCTGACAGCAGGCATACTTGACTGTGTCGGAGATCCGGTCACCTAGTGAAAGGTCACGTTGGAACGGTATACACCGAATTCGTGCCAGTGCTACAGGTGCTATTCCGGTGGAGCCCGTTTTGAGGGACAGGTTTTCCAAAGTCTAAGTCATTTCTGGCTTGCCCATAACTATGAAATTTATTTTACCATCTTTCGACTTGGGCAAGTGTGTTGTTATTGAAGTCGAAATTTCAGCCAAACATGGAGCAAATGAGTAGGTATAGTTCTAGGTGATGAGGGGCATGGAGAGATCAAAAAACGAGTGTAGCCTTAATCATCTGTACAAACGTGAAAGCCCATATTATGCACGGAGATCATCTGAAAGGGAAATTGTATAAATTGTGAAAAGAAGATGATAAATACAGCTCCGATACCCTGTACTTTAGAGGCTTCTCTGATGACTGCTGCCCTTAACTATCTGCGATCTGAAGCCTTAAATCAAGATAAGTCATGAATCATTTTAGAGCAATGCCAGTGATGCTCGGGCGTGTTGGCAGACACGAAAGGAGGACTTGATGATCAAAAGTAACAAACGCTGCTGAAATATTGAGCAAAGCTTATAGAAAGACTCTTCCCTAGTCTGCATTCATGAGGATTTCGTTAGACGATCTCAGCAGTTATGACTAAAGCAGTTAGCCATAAAATACGACTGAAACTTGCTTTCCGGGTTTGAAGGTTCGACGTAAGAGTTTAGCTATTTCACCATTACCCTTTCCATTCCTATCGATTCAGATGGCGGTAGGGAGACTAGGCCAAACAACTTCGGGGTGTTTGAGAGCTTTTCTGGGCGGATTTTAAAAAGGCATTGACCTTGTGCTATGCCCCTCAAGTTTGCTTCAAGTGCTTGCGGTCAAACTTGACTTCGGTCTTTCCTCACGTAGAAAATTTACCTGGCCAGTTTCCCTTGGTCCTGCTTCTGTCTTTCTTCACATAGGAAGTATATACGGTCAGGTAAGTCATGCTTCCTTGTCGCTCCCACTCCAAAGCAACCACGGGAAAATTGCTTTTGTACGTGAGGTAGGACATAGCATACGGCGATGCAGCTCCGTGTGAATTTAAACCTTTCACGACTACTTAGTTTCGCCCGCCACCCCATGATTTTATTCCTATTTGAAGAGCTCGTAGTGTCCAATTAATAGGGACTCCCGTAGAACGTATCGATGACTTCGATTGACAAGTCGTTCGCCACGCTTTCAAGTCTATGAAGAAGGCGTGCTTTTGACGGCGCCTGCTAGGGGCAGTTCATTCAGCGACATCAGACTAGGGAGACAATCAAAGGCGTCACCTGCTATTATAGGCCACTAAAAGCAGCTGCAGCTGTATGTCAGGGCAAATAGCTTAGAAACCAGATAAACCTCTACTTTATAAATTAATTCACCTAAACTTAATAAATTAAAGGAGAGAAGTGATGGAATGATGCCCCGAACCTTAAGAGTAGTATTACATGCCCACACACGAACCGCCGTAAGCTTCTTGCCGGAAGTCTAGGGAAGTCCCCCCCTCGACTCTCTGCGGTGGTACCACTCAACCGAGCTGCCCTGTAGTGGTGCGTATAGCGAACTCGCTCACTCTATAGGCTTTTTAGCTGCTTCTGATTAAGTTATGTCTTGAGTCGCTATGTATTACGCTGCCACACAAGCTGGCTGGCCATCAGCTGTGTTGGAACATCGCTATCCTAGTTAGTGATTGCAATGGTCAAACGGTCGAGGTTCGTTAGATTGATTATTTTTTGTGGGATTGGACTGACATTGATTTACGTCCTTCAGAGATACTTCGCCTACGCCTTGCTCATCATTCGTGGCCATCGCTACTGGATGCCAAATGGGCACTGCCGGTCCCCAGAAATTTCCCCAGACGATTTACTTTCGGATGCCTATGACCTCTTGTCGGAAGCCTCGTTGTCAAATATGGGAAGGACGATCCTTGATTTTAAGGATGAAGATATATTCCTTCTCGTGCTCGTAATGAGCGCTGCAGGTAACTTTGCCGATCGGCAGCTATTCAGGAGCACCTTTGGAAGCACCTCCAGCCACGAGGGCAAGTCTGTTCGAACGGTATACATCATTGGAAGAACGACCAACTCCTCGGTGCAGAGCTTGCTACAGGACGAAGAAGACCGCTATGGCGACGTCGTGCAGTTTGACTTCTTGGACACCTATCGCAATCTGACCTTGAAGACTGGTCTGGCGTTGAAGTGGGCTGTCAGCCATTCAACAGCTCGGTTCGTGGCCAAGGTGGATGACGACAACGTGTTCAACGCTGATAGACTTGTCGAGTACTTGCTATGGCTGCCGAGCAGAACCTCAGCATTCTTGTACATGGGATTCATTTGGCAACAGCCAATGCCAATTAGACAAGTACAGAGCAAGTGGTACGTGAGCGAAACCGAGTATCCAGGCTTCGTCTATCCGTCATATGCCGCAGGGCCCGGCTACGTGCTGTCTAGGCAGGCCACTCTCAGCATAGTGGACAAGTTCTCAATTGCTCGACGGCTGACAATGGAAGATGCCTTCGTGGGCATATGTGCGTATCTGTCGTGCTTGGCACCTCTGCACAGTAGCAAATTTGTCGCGTCAGAGGTAGGAAGTCGCTACGACTTTTGCACCTATGCGGATTCGATAGTCGTTCATCGGCCAGACATTGAGCTGCGACGGCGCTACTGGCTCGAGAAAAATCAGATTGATTCAAATGTTAGGCACAGCAGTTGTGCCAGCTGGTGGCAGCGCATATTTTATTTTCTCTAGGATTCAGCTGTACAGCTGCTACTTGGTTTCATCCTGCTATCATGGGCAGATAATGCTTTTTGCTGATCCTGATCTTGTCATTCTCATCCTTACTGAAATAGACACCTGCCACACGTGCATTGCACTTGTGCCTTAACTGTCCCACAAATAATTTTGGTGCAGAGTACACTTTACTGCTCGTAGATTTATGCCTTCATTGCAATATCTGGTGAATGTGGCAGCCATCGTCAGACACGGTGCTATATTATACTGTTCTGCAGGCTAAGAGTACTCTGTAGTCAGCTGCCTCACTTGCTACCTGTTTTCAATGTAAGCTAATGTACAAAGCATTTGAGTTATCTTTTCTGTCAGCATGTGGTCTTTTTGTTAGAAATCGTCGAAGTGTTGCCTTTTTGCCAAAGCAATTACTCCATAGGAATAATAGTTGGGTTTTCTTCGATGGCGCGTGCATGAAAGCTGCTTAGAATATCCTAGAATGTTTCTTCACAGCAAAGAGGAAAATCAATGCTGTTGGCTAGGAATAGTTTAAAAGACTTTCCAGCTATGCTTATTTTTTAACTCGCTTACTCGCACTGGTATTGAGGCCACTCGTTATTTTTTCAGGTCTACTGTGCAATGGTACCTTGATTTTTGGGAATTGGTGGGCGACTGGGGTTAACCGACCATCTTACCTTAGCTGCCTCTCTATATCTCTCCATGAATAGTCTTATTAGGTTTAGATCTGGAGGCTGGTTTAGGCACCAGACCAGTACCACCACTTCAAACTCGCCAAAGAAGCACTTAATTTAACCACTCTGGCAGTATGTTTGGCCCACTATGTTGCTTTCACACAAGGCTATTCCACGAATATTAATGTGTTATTTGTGGAGCATCCTCAGCGAGCTAAATCTCTTTCCATGCGCTTTAAATTTGCTGGCAGAGAATCAATAGCCGAGGGTAATAATACTTAATAAGAATAATAGACTTGATAAAGAGCCCTCAGAGAACTCAATTTCTTTCTAGGCGCTTTGCATTTGCTACAAACGAAACACGATCGAATGGTGAGTGGTAGCATGCTCGATAAACAACAAGAATAAACATGGTTAGGGGTGACATGCACAGGGTCAGCATGCAAGTGTAGCTAGTGGCAGTATGCACAGTGTCAGCACGAATGAGCACGAAAAGAACAAAACGAAGAGACTCACTAAATGCTGTGATAACTAGGTGCATTTTTAGCTTTTTTTTTAATGTGGTCAAGTCAGGGAATGTCGTGACACAAGTCGGAAGTGAGTTCCAGGCTTTGGGAGTATACGAACTGAAGGCACGGTCTCCAAAGGATTCGAGTTTTGTACGAGGTATAGGTAAGCAGTTAGATTCCGAAAAGCAGTTAGTACGATGATCAGCCTAGTGGAGCAGTAGATCTGATAAGTACGCTAGAGTCAAAGAATAAAGAGACCTGAAAGTGAGCGACAAAACGTTGAAGTCGATGCGTCGCTCGAAAGGGAGCCAGTGAAGGTCAGCGAGTAGTGGTGTTTTGTGGCGCTGCTACTCTTGCGACAGAAAAGCCTAGCTGCAGAGTTTTGCACCAGCTGTAAGCACCTGATTGCACAGGCCGGTTGACCAGCAAGCAATGAGTTACAGAAGTGAAGACAGGATGTCACAAATGCATGGACCAACTTAGATGTGGCATCCCTCTCTAAACAAACCCGAATTTTAGCAGTTACATAGTTGAAAGTGGGCAGACTTGATTGTTGAGCTGATGTGGTCATCTAACGAAAGGTTACTTTTGAACAAGACACCCAGATTTCGTGCAGATTGAACTAGTAATATGCTGGCAGAGCCGATTTTGAGCGTTAGCCTTTCCAGATTCTGAATCACACTTGGCTAGTCCATAGCTAGTAAGTTGGTTTTTATCATCGTTCAATTTAAGAAAATTTGCCATCATGCATGTGCGGGTGTCATCAATACATGCATCAAGGGAGTTGAGAGAATTCGACGTACTATAGGGCTGGGAAAGATCAAAGCAAAGGTAAAACTTATGGTCATCAGCATAGAACTGAAAGTCTAGATTGTGCTTGGCAATCACATCGGCAAGAGGAAGAGTATATACAGTGAAAAGAACAGGACTAAGCACGGAGCCCTGAGTTACCCCATATTTCAGAGGTTCCTCGGATGATCTTCGATCGACACATCGACTTCAAAGTTTTGTCACTCTCTTGTAGGTCCCTTCATTCACTGGCTCTAGCCTACCTATCAGGTCTACTGCCCCACCAGGCTAACCATCGTACCACCTGCTTTTCGGAATCTAACTGTTTACGTACACCTTGTACAAACCTCAAATCCTTTGGAGACCGCCTTTAGTTCGTTTGCTCCCAAAGCCTGGAACTCACTCCCTACTTTCGTCACGACATCCCCTGAATAGACCACATTTAAAAAGAAACTAGAAATGCACCTAGTTATCACAGCATTTAGTGGGTCCCTTCATTCGTCATTTATGTGCTTCTGCATGCTGACACTGTGCATGCTACTAATAACCACATTTGCATGCTGACCCTGTGAACTTCACCCCTAACCATATTGTTCTTGTTGTTTGTTGAGCATGCTACCACTAACCATCCGATCGTGTTTTCCTTTACAGCAAATGTAAAGCGCTAGAGAGAGAGAGAGAGAGAGAGAGCGCGAGAGATATTGAGTTCTCTGAGGACACTTTATCAAGTGTGTTATTATTATTATTATTATCTTGGTTCATTCACATCAATGCTCCGAAGTCTCCCACTGAGATAGGACCTGAACCATTGCAATGCAGTGCCAGTAATGTCCAGGCGAGATGAGAGGTGCTCAAGAAGGACTTGGATAGTATCACAAGCTGCCGAAAGATCGAGCGAACATGCAGAGGTATTCCACCTATGTCTGCATTCCTAATTAGGTCGTTGTACACCCAAAGCAATGCTGACTCTGTGGAGTGGTAAGCTTTAAAACCAGACTGGAACTTGCTAGCAACTTTTTAAGTTTCAATATGTGAGTTCAGCTGGTCCGCCACGACTCGTTCCATGGTCTTTAATAGTAATGGTAGAAGAGAGACTAGGGGTGGAAGTTGCTCAAGTTCTCTTGGTCTAGTGGTACTTTCTTGAGTGGTGGCCTGACTAGAGCCTTTTTGAGAGGTGCTGGGACATGACCTGGGGGATAATAATATATTAATGATGTTAATTATGCATGGCAGCAGCAGATCAAAGCATCGTCAGATCAATGCATCATATAAGCAGGACAGTGTGAATAAGGTCTAAAGGACTAGTTGTCATCATTGATTGGGATTTTTACTTCAGGACGAGGTCACTAGTGACCTTAAATATGAACTTTGAAGTGCTGCAAGGAATTGAGGGACAGCATTCCATGGGAGGTGGTGCTATCGTAGGGATGAGCTCCCTGATGTTGTTTAACTTCTGGACAAAGAAGCTAGAGAAGCGGTGAACTAGATCATCACAGGGATCTTTAGGTAGGGAGCTAAACTGGGAGCGGTTGAGGAGATGGTTGATCGTCGACATCAGCATTTTTGGATGGTTTTAATAGAAGCTAGAGCTGGCCTTTCCTTGGTTCGATTGGTACGCTCTACAGTAGTCCTCATATGCCTGTCGACGGGCAGTCAGTCCTGATCTTTCGTATGCTTTTTCGAGCTTGTTTTTAGCAGACCTAGCCAGCTTAATGCGCTCAGTCAGAAGTGCAAACTCGTCAAACATGTCAGCAAGTGTCGTGTTTTAGCAATCTGCCAATGATGACAGGTCGGAAGGGGGACTGAGCAGCAGGGGCGAGGCAGATATTCTCGCACGGACAGCATCGATGTCAAGTGTCAGTGACATTTACAGTATCAAGCATTTTGAAACAGGCAATTATCATGCTTAAGCCAGCATGCTAAAGCAAACACTGAGACACTCATGGCTACTGGTTAATATGACCTCTGGCTACTAAGTTGCACCAAATCATGTATAAGTATGTACGCAATGCGAATGGACCAAGAGAAGACAAGTTCACTAGTGGGGAGGGGGAAAGTAAAGCTGACCTGAACACATGTGTCTTTAGCTAGATGTAAAAGATGCAAGGTTGCTGCAGGTGGTTAAACTTGCCGAAAGTGAGTGCCAGACTTTCGGTGCATACGAGCTCCAGGCCTGATAACCAAAAGATCTCAATTAAATGCAAGGGGCAGAAAATTGGCCAGATGCCGAGGAGTGGGTGGTGCGAGTGCACACAGGAGTACTACTTTGGCAGAGCTTAGTCTGAATTCTGGCACCACTCTAACAGACGCTCGTCCATCGGGCCATCATTGGGATGTAGCACTCCAGCCCTTTCGCAGGAAAACAGAAACAATCCATCACAGTTTTGCAATAGAATTTCACTGTCGGCTGGCAGCACTCAGTATGGTCAATACCTCATCTTTCCGGCAGCTAACCATTTCTCTATGCTTGCCATTGCCAAAGTGCCCAAGCTTGCTTTTGCCAGTCAATACAACGTAATAATAATAATACATTTGTATAGCACTCTCAGAGAACTGAATCTCTTTCTAGGCACATTACAGATGCTGTATAGAAAGCATAACCAAATGATTTGTGGCAACATCCCAAATCTCTGTGGTATCCGGTATTTGTAGATGTGCACAGCTGCCGGTAAGCTGATGTGCACAGGCTTGCATTTTGCCTATAGTCATCAGGTTCTTTCTATTTAGCTTTGCTGTTAATACGATTACGACTTCCCAACTAGCACTCATGTTTGCGACACTGCGTCTAGCTTGCTGCAACTCTCATTTTCAGTACCCTCCCCCCCCCCCGGCCTTTGCCGTTAATCGTCTTCGACTGATGCGAAACTCGGCACTCATCCGGTTCGTCTGAGCAGCACAGCTGCCACACCATACCACGTCCTTTTGAGCTTGAGTGAATTTCTTTTTTCAAACATCGAAGCAACTTCACGGTCTTCTATCTGGCCTACTGGTCGCTTCACTCGCCAGCACCAGCCTACCCGCGTGACCTTGTTTGTCCGGGTTTTCTCTCCCACTAGCCCCTCCTCGAAGGCTTTGAGTCATCCTGCCGTTTCCCCCACCTGACACTAAATTGGACTCTCTTTTGTGATCGGGCCTTCAGTTCGTATGCACCAAAAGTCTGGAACTGGCTTCTGTCACCACATGCATTGACTATGCATCATTTAGGCCTTAGCCTACAACATGACCGTGTATTCAGCACAGCTTTCCTCCTCCCCGGTAAACCATCAAGTCGTTTTTGTTCCTACGTGATTTTCGTCCTTGCCTATGCATGATTCAGTAGATGTTACTGACCGAGGGTCCTTATATGCAACAGCCTCGAGTGTCTTCTTGTTTGCTTGTTCATGCTTGTCCATGCACGATACCTTGCCTGTCCTTAACTTTTGGCTATTGCTTCTTTTGCAGGAGCTGTAGATCACCTGGATAGGGATCTAGTTTTCTTAGGGGCGATACGAACAAGTCAATATTAGAATTATTAACCGTGCCTTCGTTACTTAACCGTGAAACGTTTCGAAGGTGTGCAGACCTCTGGAGTTAACCGTCTTGATCAGCCTATGACCCTTGTGTGAGTCCGATTTTATTTCGGCAGCTTTAGCCACAGAATCAGGACTCAAAATATTTCTTTATACTATAAATCATGGTCAAGCCAGTAATCTAAAGCCTTCAAGTAATCTCTCGATTACCACGGCCGTGCTCGTGCAGCTGTATTAGCATTCCCATTCGTCGGCTTTTGCATTGCTACATTGCCAAGATCAGTATATTTCACAGTGAATGAGAGAAATCAGGAAGTAGACTCACTGAGCGGCCGGAAGTGCTATCCTCAACGAAACAGTTGTTAACAAACCCTGTAGTAAGACAGATTTAAAAATGAAAAATCTGCTGGCTGAAGTAGCCTTAGTGGGGTTTTCCTGGCCCTTGTATGGCATCACAATGAGCCTTGACGGCACTCTGGGTAAGGCGGTTGCTTTTCATGACCTCGGTTCCTAGGTCGTGGGTTCGAATCCTTCGTTGGGCAATCCTTTATTGCCACCTCAAGCGGTGGTGACAGCCGTCTAGGCTCTTCTGTCGCTACACTGAAGAGGCTGTTAAATCAGCTAGTTTATTGTTATTCTATTTTATTATTTATCACTACTGCCGTGTGCTGCACCTCGGCAACTGATGGAACATTGCAGTTCATATCGATGCTAAACTTTGATTACACAATGGCAAGCCCAAACCATGACATATGTATTGTTTTTTATTCCCAGTTGACACTGTCCTTACATCGTTCCGGGGCTCTATTGAGCCTTGGTTATTGTTTGTATTGTAAGCGGTTTTGTGATGCTTTATGAAAGTTGTGCTTGCTTTTGAATGGGGATTAAAAACGGTGAAGTGGCTATCGATAATGAATTGACAAGTGTTACTTTAATATACTTGTCGTACCTTTAGTTGCTGATGGGAGCAAATGATGTTGCTAAAGGCCATGGTAATCGGTAATGGTAACAGGTGCCCCAGCGCCTAGTTGGCCGGCTAGTTTAGATTAAATACCATTGGCGACAGAAGCTTTTGCTCTGCAGGTCCTTGACTGTGGAACTTACGTACTGACAACTACTCTCCTGCTGCCGACTGTTACACATCATTTCCAGCCGTCTTGAGCTGCTACATCCACATTACTCACTACCTCAACTGCTCTCCTGCATCTGCTATGCTTACCACTTTCTCTTTGTTGTGTAAGATGAAGTCTGTTGGCTACCAAATGAGTACCAAAAGACCCATAGGCTGTGAGTGCACTATACAGAAATCTCCTGAGTAAAACCAACATAGTCTTTGTGGCTTTGGGCAGTCTCGGATGTAGACACATTACATTACATTACATGTGTTGACAGCATGCGTGTGTAGCCATGAATGAGTTCACACATGCAGTTCTAGCTGTACGAGCTGTAGGGTCGCCTGGCGTGGATGTGCTGGGATGTGTAGAGTGCTGTCGACAAAGGATATGTCAAGTCCGAAAGAAGAGTGTCCTAAAGTCTACCAGATTTACGGAATTTAGTGTTGGCCCTAGCGATTGCTCGGCGGCTCAGTGATGCCTCCCTCAGACTCCCGTGAGCCGAGAAACCCCTATGCTTCCACTGTATAGGTAGATGCATAGGTTTCGAGTGGCATGGCTCATCAAGATGCCTCAGAGGCGAGATCTTTCTCGAAAGTAGAACCAGCCAAGCTGCCTCAGCTAGCTCTTCCTCTTCTGCGACAGTTGGCACGTGGGCTGCAGCTTGCAAGTGCTCGTGACTGTCTGCATTTCGCTAGCCTGACAAGCCCGGCCGGATGGGTAGGCTCCTCCAGATAGCTCAGCCATGCTGTCCAGAGTACTTACCCGCTGCTGTTGAAATGAAAGCTTAAACACAATCTTGTTTGTCGTGAAAGAGTGGTCAGCAGCCACTTTCGATAGTTCTGCTGTCTCCTCCATGCTGCAAATGCTGCAGTCCTTTTGACTTCAAGTCGCCTGTGTGTTCCTGTCTCATCTAGCCGCGCTGGTTCGGTCCAGTGGTTAAGGTGCTCGCCCCGACCAAGGTCTGGCTGAGGTTGTGGGCTCGAGCTCCGAGGCATGTGACATGGTATTGTTAAGAATTTGAGGTTAGCTAGAGGCACGGCTGTACGACATTAATCATAAAAGTAGAGCTACTTGATAGGCAGACTTATTGGGAAGCATTTAATAGTGGTATGCTGGAGCCTAAGAACGAAAGGATCTGAAAATGGCTGACAGAACATTGAAGTCAATATGATGCTTGATTGGGAGCCCGTGCAGATCTGTAAGAAGTGCAACGATATAGTATTTGCGTCACTCACGACAGCGAAGCTCAGTTGCAGATCTGTGCACGAACTGTAATTGTTACTGTTGTCACATGGCTATGAAACTAATTCACATTTTTAATGTACGGCCGTATAGAATTGATTGAGAGGTTACGTACCGCAACGGTTAGCTAAGTATCAGTGTAGCTCCCCTATTCTTTCGGCGCTGAGCTTTTGTAGCTGTCAGAGCTGAGCTTTTGTAGCTGTCAGAGCTGAGCTTGTGTAGCTGTCAGAGCTGAGCTTGTGTAGCTGTCAGAGCTGAGCTTTGGTAGCTCAGCTCTCGAAGCTACCAAAACAAGGCACGACGCCTCTGCAATGAGTGCCAACGATGGCCGTCAGTGTGTTCATCAAATTTAAGAAAATTAGACGGGCGTCTTCTTTAAGCGAACTGCCGTGACTCAAGGTTGATTTGCAAATGTAGAGCAAACTCCTCACTCTGCCGCAAGGCCTTCTACGGCTTTACTTCTTCACAACTGCTGCATTAGTTACTGTTTCCTCTCGGAAAAATCTAGTAGCTTTAGTTTCCTTTCACTTCGAGTCTGTTGCAACAGACACCCTTTGTTCTGCATATTTTAGATAAAAATAATACACTCGATTAAGCGCCCTCAGATAACTCAATCTCTTTCTACGCGCTTTACACTTGCTGCATATGAAACATGAGTGAATGGTGAGTGGTGTCATGGTACTCATATCCACAACTCTTGTATATCAAGGATATATTTCATTCCTGCTACCGACTACCGTTCTTTCTCCTTAGCCATCCTATCCCGCTACTGCTAGGAACCTACTTCCCAGACTGTCCTGCTCGGCCGCACTTCTCACTTTTTCTTTATTGAATGAGATATAGCGTGTTTGCCACTGTTCGGACACTAAAAGCCACATAGGCTTTTGAATGTGCTAGCCGCTCTTCTGATTCAAGTTATAGAGCTGTACCTTTAATCAACCTCAAGTTCCTTGGAGACCACGCCTTTAGTTCGTATGCTTTCAAAGCCTGGAACTCTTTTTCGACTGACATTCATACGCTTCCAACATTTAAAAAGAAGGTTAAAATGCACCTTTCCTCGCAATATTTGCTTGATTTGAGTGAATTGCCCTTTGTAATAACAGTAATAATAATCCATTTTAATTAAGCTCTCAGCATACTAATTTCAAATTTATTTCTAGATATTTGCATACGCTGTAAAGTCCTTTGTGCTTTTGTGCATGCTGGCGCCGTGCATTTTACAACCAATCTATTGGCACGCTTCCTTTGCGGCATATTAATAGTTCCTAGAAAAAAATATAGTTCTCTTAGGGTGCTAAGCAGTTGTCATATTATTATTATTATCATTATTATTTCCATAATAAGTACTATGAAGTGGTGGGCAATCAACTAAGCGGCTAACGAAGAGCTAACCTGGCAGGTACGAACGGCGGCCGCCGCTCCAGTTCCGTTCCTGAGCTCTAGAGAGACAGAGAGAGAGACAGAGAGAGAGAGAGAGAGAGAGAGAGAGACAGAGAGAGAGAGAGAGAGAGAGAGAGAGAGAGAGAGAGAGAGAGAGAGAGAGAGAGAGAGAGAGAGAGAGAGAGACAGACAGACAGACAGACAGACAGACAGAGAGACACAGAGAGAGAGAGAGAGACAGACAGAGAGACACAGAGAGAGAGAGACAGAGAGAGGGAGACAGAGAAAGACAGAGAGACAGAGAGACAGAGAGACAGAGAGACAGAGAGACAGAGACAGAGACAGAGAGAGACAGAGACAGAGACAGAGACAGAGAGAGACAGAGAGACAGAGACAGACAGAGACAGACAGACAGACAGACAGACAGACAGACAGACAGACAGACAGACAGAGACCTAGAGATCTCGGTCTCATATTCCAAAGCAACCTCTCGTTAGACGACCATATCAGCTCCACAGTCAAATCTGCCTATTTTCAGCTTCATAACATTGCTAAAATTCGGGCTTGTTTAGATAGGATTACCACGTCCAAGTTGGTCCATGCATTCGTGACATCCAGTCTCGACTTCTGCAACTCACTGCTTACTGGCCTACCAGCATGTGCGATCAGGCGATTGCAGCTGGTGCAAAACTCTGCAGCTAGGCTTGTCTGTCGTGAGCGTCGCAGTTGCCACATTACTCCACTTCTCGTCGACCTGCACTGGCTACCAGTCAAGCAACGGATTGACTTCAAGGTTTTGTCGCTCACTTTTAGGTCCCTTCATTCTATGGCTCCAGCCTATCTCTCCGACATACTCCCCCATCAGGCCAAGCATCGTACCACCCGCTTTTCGGAATCCAACAGTCTAGAAATACCTCGTACAAACCTTAAATCCTTTGGAGACCGTGCATTTAGTTCGTATGCTCCCAAAGCCTGGAGCTCCCTCCCGACCTGCGTCAGAACATCCCCTGACCTGACCATATTTTAAAGGAACTTAGGGGGTAGGTCCACAAAAAATGGTCAATTTATTTGAAATTCGCGTATTAAAGATTAACTAGTTATAAATTCAAGCTCAAATTTTGGTAGTTGTAAGATGACCGGAACATGGTCGATAAAATTATTTTGTAAGACCTATTGAAACCGGAAGTCGTACATCGAGCTCAACAAAATAATTTTCTTTAACAAATAACTGAGCAGGAACTGCGGGTTTCTGCTGAACTCTGCGAATATAAGCTACTCAGCCCTAAACCGACCCTCAAAAAATAACTGGAGAATGATCAAACGTAAAAATTTCCCGGAAATAACACGCCCCTCGAGATGACACGTCCGACTGGTAATATAACAAGATCATAAAAGAGTAAACCCCCTATCGGCAGGGTACCTAGTCCCTCCTCTGCTTCCCCGCCCCGCCCTTAGCAACTGGTGGTAAACGGCATTCCTAGGCCCGCTCCTTATTTACTTGGCAGAAACCTGTTTACATTGGTATGTTTACATCGAATCACAAACCGGAAGTGACTGTCATTCGGCCAGTAGGCAAACATTAGGGATAATGTATTGAGAATTTGCTGCTGCCAGGGCCGCCGTAACTAAGGAGTTCATTATCACGGCACGGCATGAATCCTGGGACAGCTGATTCAGTTCCTGTAGCCGCCGTAACGCACGAGGCGACGGCCAGGAGTGGTCTTTCGTTCGGCGGCTGGTCAGCGAGGTGACTTGGATGGAACTAGCGCGTCGTTTACTGGAAGCCAGTCTGAAAATGTTGATTCATTTCTATTCAAGGAAATTTAGGTGATTTCAAGTTCTCATTTATGTCGTTAATAGTTAGATATTTGTATTGGCGAATGCCGGTGAGCCGCCCGGCTGTAGCCTGGATTGCCGGCCTCAGGTATGAGACCTATCGCGGATATGATCTGCTTAGGCTGTATAAAGATCTTTTTAGGTTGACCTATTGCTAAGATTCATATTAATCTATTTATTGAATATGTTGAATGTTGAATAATATTGAATGTTCGTGCGATGATAGCGTTTCCTATTGCTGCCTCTTGGTTATAGCTTTGAGTTCTCAAGTTTATCTGCAAACGACAGTCCAATGCCTGCTGTCATTAATGTCATATCTCTTAAAATAATGATCCGATAACCTTAAAACTTTGGAATATATGATTGATTGTAGTTACAGAATCATCCCAGCCTTCTCGAATGCGTATTGGACCTCAGTAGATAGACTTGTTTTGGTCAAAGCTGGCAGTGTGTGTCGTGCTAAGCCTTTGTCATCCTTTCACTCACATGGCGTAAAAATGTCACAGGTAGGCTACTTGTGACCCAATCAACGTGAAATTTGAATTACATGCTCTTAAGTATGTGTTTTGATGTTGTATGGCGACAAATAAAGTAACGCTCTTGTTATTCCATGTCACCTGCATGCTTTGGCACCTTAAATTGGCTTCTCTGAGTGCTGTCACAACAGTGTACTTGGTACTTGGTACAATGTACAACTTGGTCGATACTGGGCCGATCTGTGTGAAACTTGGAATATAGGTGGAGCTCACCTGTCTCCACACTCCCCACCTGGGCATGTATGCATGATGGGTGTGTATGCATATAATGTGCCTGTCACAAAGTGTCCGTGGGCTGAGTTCATGATGGCAGTCAACAGTTTGAGATGTCAAAACTTTTTTTCAAGTTTTTTGTGGGAGAGTGTCCAGTGGAATGTCTTGCATTTTTTGAGTGGTTTGCTATATTTCTACAAAAACATTTTTCTGACCGGAAAACTGAGGAGCTGCCTTTTACCATTAGTCCTATGCGTGACCTTGGACTTTTAAAGATCATCAAAGGTCAAAACATCATATATTATATCAAACGATAGCTAATGCTACCAGTGTTCTTCGTGCCAATTTTCATGCCAATCAGTTTACTCGTCTTCCGTACAATATTTTTTAATCATGCTTTGGAGGGACAACGCCCCCTATTAGCGGCCATTTTGAGGGATAACTCCTACTGCCGGACTTAGTGGGTCCCTATGATTCGTCCTTCACGTGCTTATGCGTGCTGACAATGCATGCTGCAACTAACCACATTTGCATGCTGGCCCTGTGCATGTCACCCTTAACCATGTTATTCATTTTGTCTGTTTTTCAAGCATGATTTTACTTACCATTGAATTGTATTTCCCTTTGCAGCAAATGTAAAGCGCCTAGAAAGAGATTAAGTTCTCTGAGGGCGCTTTATCAAGTACATTATTATTATTATTATTAGAGACAGAGAGCAGTCCCTGATTTGCCGGGCCATTGCATGAGCACACGCATAGCTGCGTCCAGCCACCGTCCGAGTCCGGACCCGGCTGCTGCGGACACGCTGACCCGCTGCAGCCAGAGCCGCCGCCATTCGTCCAGCCAGCAGCTGGCCTGAGGTGGGCAGCTGGCCGGAGCGTGCCTGCCGCCAAGCGCATTGTCACTGCTCGCTCGACGGCTCGCTTTTAGCTAGCCGCCGGCTGTGCCGAATCGCATCGCCAGCTTCGCTGCTGCGGCTCAGCTCGACGGCGCGGTGTGTTTAGGTACTAGGTTTATTAACTTTACCGAAACAGCGGCCAGCGTCCACACGGGTCGCTATTGCTTGTTCTGCGATTGTATTGACAGCCCAAACAGCGTTTCAATGGCGCGACGCCTTGCCACAGAAAGTCGCTGTTTGCTCCCCGGGGCCCTTGCACCTCATCGCTACAAGGAGGAGCCCCGCTCTTTTCTCGGATTGCCTTTCACCTATGCTTTCTGCCGCGCCGTGGCTAGCGTCGACGCGATGCCCCGACCGGGTCGTCGACGATCGATCGATCGATCTCAATCCACGCCTGCGACAACGTCGCTCCTCTCCTTCCGTCGCCGCTCTTCGCTGAGTTCAAGGCCGGCGCCGGCCGAGAAGCAAGCTCCGAGAAGAATTGCCGCCGTGCCGGACATAATGACGTAGTAGGCCCAGCCGATCTTGCAGCTGCCTGAGCGGTGGAAAAACGAAGCCCGCTGTTTGATACGCGGAAAACCCGCTTCCGGTTGCTCGGCTTGAGTTGATCGAAACAATCAGTTGCTCGCAAACGCCGACAGCGGTTGCCCTAAGGTTCAGCGAGCGGGGCCAGCGCTTCTCTTACCTCCGTGCGTTGAGCAAGTTTCCCCAAGCCTAGTTGCATCTGCGACAGAGGATAGTGTACATTGAAAGTAAATGAACCAGCGCGAGGAAGTGAGCCTCTGCCGGCGATGCAAATGACTCCTTGTGTCGCGACTCTTGACTCTTACGACTCTCTATTTCTCTGCACAATGGCTGAGAGGGTATTCCGAATAATTTAATTCTCGCCACCTTCGCACCAGTCCTAATGCAAGGGTTAACATGAGAACGGATCGGTCTTTTGGAGTCCCGTCACTCGATTTTCGTTCTCTTATTCTCTCTTTCGTTTTCTCTCGATTTCTATCTATATCTTTCTCGTTCTGCTTCTACCCAGTCGCTGTTGATCTCTATTTTGTAGAGGGAGCGGTGGAACTGAATATCCACCAAAGGAACAGCATTGCAGGCTCTTAATGTCCAGAACGCTGTGACTTAGCAATCAGGTACAAATGACATGCAATCGTGTACAAATAAAATGATATTAAATTCTGCTCAGAATTTAATTTCAATGAGCTAGTCGTTGTTCTTTTATGGCTTTAATAAAAAGAGCAAATGCGAAGTAGTCTTCCGCACGTTAAGACGCACGGCAACTTGGAAATCTATTTTGACGTTTACATTTTGATGCAAGCAAGTGCTTAAAAGACTGACCCATAAAGATATGTAGTGGCAAAAAATCGAAACCCCCCAAGCTCGCTTTATCTGACGAAAGTAGCCTTATAATAATAATAATGATAATGCACTTGATAAAGCGCCCTCAGAGAACTCAATCTCTTCCTAGGTGTTTTACATTTGCTGCAAAGGAAGACTTCAATGCATACCAGGATTCTCCATTGTTCGAATTGAATTCGTGTCGTAACATTTCCCTTGTCTCTAGAACAATGAGGTAATATTTTGCTAGGACTGTATCGCTAGTGCTGTCGATGTAAACAAGGATGCAAATACAAAGCCACGGCAAATGTAAAGTACCTAGAAAGAGATTGAGCTCTTTGGGGGCGCTTAATCAAATGCATTATTATTACTATTATTAGTACGCTTCAACTTGAAGGCTGCCTGAGCAGAAATAAGCTCTGAAAGAGCTGTACCAAGCATCGAGATGTCTGCAGAATTCTGCCTGCGGAGAAACTACCCGAGACGTCTTCGAGTATTAACAATAATATTAATAAATAGGTCATTCGCATCGAGCTCTGAGAGAACTCAAATCTCTTTCTAGGAAATTTCCATCTCGATGCTAGAAAATCAGAGGACCCGGGATTAGTAATTGTGGGATCAGGGATTAGGGACACATATGATATTAAGCGTGCAAAGAGTAAAGGAATGTCGTGCGAAGGCCAAAATGTAAAGCGAAAATTCGCAGCGAGTTGTTATACACCTGAGTAGAGATTAAGTTCTCTTAAAGCGCTATACAAATGACTTAATATGGTTATGAGGACACCCATGGCCACCGGTTAGGATGACCTCTGGCAAGTAACGTGTGCTGAACGATTCACAAGTTATGCTCTAAAATCGCAGCGAAACAAAAAATATGTTCTTTGCGGCGAAGGGAATAAAGCACCGTGAAAGGTATGCGTATTTAGCTGGACTTTAAAGAAGTATCGATTATCGCAGTTGCTGACCGTTGCCGGAAGCGAGTTCGCGACTTATAGAGCATTAGAGCTGGAGCCTCGATTATCAAGAGATATCAATTTAACGCGAGAGGCGGCGACGTGATTAGATTTTGGGGAGCAGACGATGCGATAACTGCTGGAGCAAACAGATCGGATAGGTATATAGATAAGATAGCTATGATGTGACCTCTGAAGCCAGACTCAGGGTTTTGAAATCGAATTGCTTCTTGATAGGCAGCCAGTTGATGGCAGAGTCTTTGCAGCCTACGTAGCCATGTTGACGTAAGAAATAGCTGGTCGCGGTAACCTGACACCTCGTGCTTCTTTTGTTTTACCAAGGTAGCAAAACTGAATAATGAGCTGCCATTAATCGAAGGTGCCAAGGTCCTCGGTGCACCGGGTATCAAGACTTTTCTTCTTCCAGCCCAAGTTTTGCTTAGCAAAGACGCTATTCACCACGTTTAAGATGACGATGCCTTTTTTAGTTTCCAAAAGGGCTCAGTAAATAGGATGAAAAAAGGTAAACATGAGGAACGTCTTTTCCGGCGCAAAACGTAAAACTAGTCCGTGATGACCTGAGACCACGCTAATTAGGAAACAAATATGCACCATTTGTATCGACAAATGAGGAGAGGTTCCTCTTAAAAAGGTGCGAGTGTACGTGCAGACGCAAAACTCTAATTGGGGTTTACATTTCTATTCGATCAGAGTGCAAATGCAGTTAGTTTTTTGGAGTGAATGCCGGATGAGACGCATCGTAAAACGTTCGATGTTGCTGTGTGTCTTTCAGTGATGAAATGAAAGTTCTTGAACCGGTTATCGAGAAGCTATAGGGCTGAGGCTTTCAGCTCGCGCATGAAAGCGTTAAAATGTACTTCATTTGTACTGCGCCCGAAGATAAATTAATCTCTATTCAGGCGCTTCGCGCACGCGACGCGGATCGAGCCCACGACCTCAGCCAGACCTTAGTCGGGGCGAGCACCTTCACCGATGGCTGGGCCAAACCGGCTCGGCAGCGTTGATTCTTTGATTCGCTGTAGCTGGAGGTCGGCAAATCTCCATCTCGCGATAAGATGTGCCGTGAAAAAGGGAGGCGGCAGAGAGCGGCAGCGGAGCGAGTTATCAGCGGCCCGAGGTCCGATGCATTCTGCCCTCGTGAGCAGGTAGTCCACAACTACCTGCTCATCACCTGCCCCCGCCGCCGCCGCGGGTGGCTGCGCATCGTGCTGCCCGCTGGCGCCCCACGACTCCAGCGAAGCTGCTCCAGCCCGAGCTCCCGCAAAGACGGCGAGTGGCTGCTAGTGCGCGCGCCCCCCCCCCCGTGGCTCCTCACCCCCTCGAGTTGCTGCTCTCGCTTCGCTTTCATGCACGCGCTGCCTGCAACGCAGGCAGCGCGTGCAACGCACCGCCCTTCCTTTGGTGAGCATGAGCTGAATTTCTTTGGGCAAATCGACGACGATTGCTGCCGATCATTCAGAGAACTGTTCTAGAGTTTTCCACTTAATTTTTCTGGCATTGGCCATTAGAGTTAAACTGCATGGAGATTGCAAGAGAAATTAAAAATACGATTCTTATGTATGGCTCCCAAAGAGAGATATCCCTAATCTCCAAATCTTTAAATCCTAATCTCTGAGTCCTATCCCTAATCTCTACCCCGCCGCTCTACGAACAGTATGCTACAGGGCATGAGCCCGAGACCATGGTAGTTAGAGGCGAGCACATAACCCCTGTGGCCAAATGGTAGCTCACTTTTCCCGGAAATCAGTTCATTTGCCTTTTAAATTCTATGTCGCCGCGAAATCTACGTCGATCGATGCAAAGTTTGGAGTTAATTTATTGCTATTTTGACTTGAGTGAACATCAAAAGCGAGTTTACAAAATACATGTCCTTAAGTGACATCGAACTTGCAATTTGGTGAGCCGCGGTGGTACACTAGGTAAGGCGGTTGCTTTTCAAGACCTCTGTCCCGAGGTCGCGGGTTCAAATCCTGCGTTGGGTGATTCTGTATTGCCGCTGCAAATAGCCGTAAAGGCTCTTCTGTCGCTATACACAAGAGGCTGTTAAATCAGCTAGCACCTTTCTATTTTTGTTTTGTGCTTTGATGAATCCGTTTGACATACGAAATGTTATTGCTTTTTTCTCAGGCTACACCTAAGTCAAGCAAAAAAATTTACCATGCGTATTTAAGAGCGCTAGCCTGAAATTATGAGTGCTGGCTGTAATTTAATTTATTTTAAGCGACTCTCTTAGTGTGAGCCTAGGAGCTAGTCGGTTTGACCAGGAAGTCCAGGGTGAGGGTGAAATGTAATAAGCCATAGTAGTACCAAAAGATGATTCCTGTTGCCATTTCTATTCGTCACAGTTTTACTGTAGATTGCTCAAATCGTCTTTGTTTTGTAAACGAGTAATGAATACTAAGGATGTAATCCCCAATCATTGGGATAACTCCTTATCGCCCCCCCCCCAGCTGTGCATGACGAGCGCCCAGACCGCTGTGCGCTGGCTTCGCTGCTTACTGCTCGTCCCGTCGCGTTCACTGCCTGCGAGACAACCTCTGAACAGTCAAGCCGCTACTGCAGGGCCCCTTCAGAGTATGTATTCGTTTCAAGTCTCGTTTTGGCTCAGCCTGCAGGACGCTAAATACCGAGAAACGCAGGCGCGACGGCGGCGCGGGTGGACGGCGGGCATTCCAGAGAGCAACTACCGCTCTCCGGTCTGTCCGCATCATCGCACGCTAGTCTCGCTTCCATTGCCAATCTTATCGAGCATCATTCGAGGACGAGATAGCGGCGCGGCGTCCTGCGGCTGGGCGCCGCGCGGACGCGATTATTCGCCTTACGAGCCGTACCCTCCGCGCACGCGCGCGGCTAGCTAGCTGGCCGGCTGGCTGGCCTGGGACGGTGCAAACTCGCGCGAGCGGTCCCACTCGGCGATTTGATTGTGCAGTCAAGAGTCGGCCGCGTTTACTTAAGGCGCGGCCAGCTTAAACTAGCTGCCGAGACGCCGGCGCCTGCCCGGCAGCCCCGTCAGCCCGAGCGGCCTGCTGGCTAGGCGACGAGGGCTTCGCGACCGCAGGGTCGAGAAAGCAAAGACGTCGGCGAGAGCGCTGGCCATTGTCGCGTGACTGCGCGGTCATTCGGCGACAATTTGAAACGGCGCCAACGCGCGAAGTCCAGCGGCACCAGAGGCCGTCGCTTGAAATTAGCTCCTCTTGCCGTCGTCGACGGAAGCGGGCTCAAAAGACGGCGGCGGAACCGCGAAGACGGCTCGAGACGGCGCGGCCAGTACGGCACGCAGCGACGCGAGCCCCAGCTGACCTCGCGGCCGTTTCCGGCTCGTCGCGGCGGCATCGCGAGACACCTACCTAGCTTGTAGGGGCCTGCTTCTTCTCCGCACAGGTCTGCCACGTAAGCGCTGCCCCAGCCGGTCGGAAAGAGGATGCATCCGCACGCCAAGCAGATGCCTGCAATGCGCGCAGATAGCAGGTGCGTCAGCAGCAGTCGAGCGGCGTGGCCAGGAACTTTCGGCAATAGGCCGATCTTGACCTTTGCGGAAGTCGCTTGAAAATAACGCTCGCGTCTCTCGCAAGGTGAGTCGAAACCGCGCGAATATCTCGCTCTCTGTTCGCGACGCGCGAGCAGAACGTCGCGTCATTTTTTTTCAGAAACGCGGGCTTTTAGTACGGAAGAGCCCGGTTCAATGAGATGCCGAGCTCGGAAGCAGAACAGCGATTTAAATAAAGGACGCGAGTATTTTCGTTCGAATAGCAAGCTGAATAGTTTTAAAGAAGAATGCGAGAGTTTCAAGCACAAGAGGCGCACGACGTCATCATCATTTACTTGGCTAGTGTTTTAGTGCAGGCAAACTGCTGACCAGTAGTAAAATTTATTGAAGCAAGTCTTGCACGTTTCTCGAGCCGTCAGTTTAAATAAACGCGCCAGCGCTTTCTTCCCGAAACTTAGCTCTACTAGTTCACAATGCAAGTAGCGAAACGGAGCTCGCCGTATTGACTGGTACTGGCGATTTGGGGTAGACCGTACAATGTGCTTGCTGATTAAACAGCCTCTTTTTGTATAGCGACAGAAGAGCCTTTACGGCTATCACCACCGCTAGAAGTAGCGATAAAGAATCGCCCACCGGAGGAATCGAATCCACGACCTCGGGAGCGAGGTCATGAAAGCAACCAACTAACCTAGTGTGCCATCCCTGAAGGAGCCGTGCGCACAGATGGTGTTGAAGAGCGCCTGCTCTATTGACGCCTGTCTTCCATGTCGCACGCCACACTCGGCGATTTCACCGCGGTTGTCGGCTGTGCAGTCGAAGCTGCTCCAAAACTTTCGCAAGAGGCCGCCGATCCGAAACACAACAATGTGCAGCCTATGGGCACTGGGTTGGAAATATGAGATAGCGCTAGTAATTAAAAGCCCGCAATGTGGCGATAAAAACCACCGTTGCCCATTTCTGCCTACTGATGCCGCTGACTGTCGCAGGGTGGCTTGGGGGCGGGAAACCGATCTACCGGCTGACGCTGGCTGCGGCGGCGGCGGCGGCGGCGGCAGGGGAGACGATTCTTGGGAAATATCGTCCGACTACCTCACTTCGCCCACTTGACCTCAATTCGCCCTTGGTGCTAATTCTGAGCACTCTCTCACAAGGATCGAGCGCTCGCGCCTCGACGAATCGGCGACCGAAGATTAGCGACCGCAGATCGAAGTAAGGAAGCCGTTTTTGCGGTAGTGTCAACGTGCCTAGACGAGTCTGTGCATGCTCGGTGCATGAATTGCATACTCTTGCCACTTTAGCACACTCACTTTCGCGACACAATTATAAACTTCGCCACTAAATTAGGCACCAGATGCTAAGCAGCGTCTGGTCGAGGACCAGGTGCTCACAATTCACGATCCAGGTCGCGAGCTCGAGTCCTCTGGCGATAAATTCTTTATTGCCCGCTCGGCGATTGCCGCCAAGTCTCTTCCGATGCCGTCTAATTGAGGCTGTTGATTAAGCCGACCATTACTTTTCCTTTTTGCTTTCAAGTCTTCAGTCAGGACAATAAGGGACCTATCCGCCGGACTGTGGAGTTCATGTCAATTCAACAATAATTCGAAACAACTACATATCTTTACTGCTGCCAACTATAGTGCACTCTCTCCAACCTTCCTCAGTCGCTACTTTTATACTACTAACTTATTGAGTGCAACCCCGCCCCCGACTCAGCTGAGTGCTTCTAACTTTTTCTGCTTTGCCTGAGTGTAAATTCTGCTGCCTACTGCATACAGGCCGATACCCGCCAAGGATTTAAGTGCACTATAGAAAACTGCAGCAGTAACTCTTGAACTAGCAGGTAGCAATACACAGAGCTTGAACCTGCATGTATACAGTGGAAACCTTGTAGCTGCGGCATGTCGTTCTCTCAGTGGGAACCCATTACGCGCTCAGCTCAGAAAAAACCTATTAGCTGATTTAACCATTTGTAAAGCGGCAGAAGAGAATTCACGGCGCTCACCGCCGCTTGCAGGTGGCAATAAAGAATCGCCCTAAGCAGGATTCAAACCCACGACCTCGGTCGTGGAGAGCCAGCACCTTACCTCATGGGCTATCGCTGCTCAGTAAGGAAGGCGCGTTTGCTATTCTCAGCTCGCTCTATTTCTTTATTATACTTACCTCAGCCTGGTCGACGTCTTGTCTTGAACGTGCACTAAACTTGGGGTCAAATCTTACCTACTCAGTTCTACGCTTCCTTTCCACCGCTCGACTGCTAATCCCATCAAGTGCTTGCCACATTGCCTATTGGCGAAGGACGTGATTCGGAGCTCCGCGAGTTGGCACGTAATATCAATAATGATATATAATTCATTTATACAGCGCCCTAAGAGAACTTAATTCCTTTTCAGACGCCTCACGTACGTCACGGGGCTCGAGCGTACGACCTCAGTCGTCAAATGCATTCACCTTGATCTCGGTCGTACAATGCAAACACCTTGACCGCTGGGCCAAACCGGCGCGGCTGCAAGATCGAGCACGGAAACTCATTCAAGGAAGTCTGCATTGTTTCGCTCCAGACTAACGAGCGGTAAGTCAATCCGGCACCAATCACTGCGATTCTCTCCTTTGAATCTCTGGCCTGCGGTTAACGAAACCATATGGCTTGCGAGTGTCAGCTTCGGATGCGTCAATCAAAGCTTGAATGTCCCACTGACGTCTCAATACGCGAGTGCGTGGACATGCCCGGGCTCATCGACGGTGCCGATGTAATACGACAGGTAATACGCCAGGCAGCGGGAAATCTTGATCTTTACTCTGTCCCCCAGAGCAGAGGGGCAGTTGCAGCGAAGCCTACCGCGCCAATTATGTGCGGCTTGCCGCAGTGGGTTCGCGCTCTGTGGAACTGCGAATTCATACGTGGAGTCGCATTCTCGGATGCAGACCTCGGTGGACCAGCGAGGAGCTTAACAATTTCTCTTAAACTCCCAGATTTGCCAGTCCACGAGGGAAGTTGCTATGGTGGATGATTGTAAGTAGTGTCTTAGCCACTAAATGATGCCATCAAACAGTTTTGTTCCCCGGACTCCACGTGTGTAGCACGTCTTGGATGTTCACAGGATTGCTTCCTTTCGTCTTTTTGATGCAACTTGACACGGGCTATATTGGACTAAAACTTCGTCGTCAATTGCAATGATGTGGAGTCGGCCTTTCATCATCGACGTGGCTACCATTTCAGCTGTTTTTGGGAGACGACCATGCTGCAAGCCGAGATTCCATCTTGCTTGGTAAGTGTCACTGAAGCTACGCCATTTCCAGGGGGACGTCCGAGCCCGTTCTGCCTTGGCGTTGGGTATCTGCCAACTTTGGCAGCAAGCGTTCATGAACTCACTTTTTCTACATGCTCCAAACGAGTGAGGGCAGCGTTGACAAAAGATTTCCCCCATACGGTAACCGAATGGTAACGGAATCGCATGCACGTGGCTCTTAGGTCAGCGTGGATGAAGAGTCAGCCTTGAAGGGTGCGCAGGATTGACGAGTCTGAAGAGTCGACGACGTCAGAATGAAGGGTCGACGGGCTGGTACCGATGGTTCTCGCTCAGGATCTGTCTGTTCGTGATCATCTGGCGGATGATGGCCGGTCTCACCACAAGACTGGCTCCGAACGAAAACACGACTACGGCTGCAGCTAATGTAAGGCAGGTTTATCCCATGCCATCGCGTATCGTACCGCAGGATTCCATCGCAGGACTCGTGCACCGATGAACGAGCACCATAGGACCATAAGTTGCTTATGCGCTGAGCGACAGAGGGCATCACCTTGTCTAGTTCCAACTTTCCACAGCTGAGGCTGCTTTCGCGAACAGCCCGTGAAGTTGCAGGGGCTCGCTTGAGTAGCCGAGTTATCCGATTCTGCATTTATCCTCGACCTTAAGAGCGGGTAATAGCTAGCACGAGGTCGGTGGCTGTCATTATCTATTACGATCAGAGCTCCCACTAGTTTAGCTAGCTAATTAGAGAAATTGCGTGCGCCCGCTTGAAACTCTCTAATAGGGCTGCCTCATTCTTCACTGTAGCTGCTCAATACATCGCTCTGGGTTTTGTCAGTCATCCAATGCACGCTTCGTAAACTTCGAGTTTTTCGCGTGTGGAGGTTTTCAATGCCTCCTTACCCTGAGCGCCTCATGAGAATTAAAAGAACAAGACCGACGTCTCTGCTACCAGACCGGCGTGTCCCACTTCGCCTTGCCTCTCTCAGCTTCGGCACGTGGTCGGTCCTCAGTAGCCTCGGGTCATCAAGAATTCTACATCGGGAAGTTTGCAGTTCGACTCATCTCCGACTGGGAATTCTCGACCGCTTGTGAGGCTCATCGAGCCAGTCGGGGCGCGACAATCAGCCTCCCCTGTGCAGGTCCAGAGCCCTACGAGTCTTACAGCAGACGACTTCACTTTCGTTTCCGCTCAATGTGGCTACCGAATAGAATATTCGACTCTCCAGCCCAAGCGCCGAGCCGCGCGAGCACGTATCCAGTTCGTGGCTGACAGAGACCAGCCAGAAAGCGTTGCATGGCGCCCTGCGGCGCTCGCCGGGAGCGCCGCTGCGGCGCTGCTCCCGGCGAGCGCTGCGGCCAGCGGAAGCGGTCGCAGGTGTGCCGTCGTCCTCTCTCGTCTGGTTCAATCTCATTTTCCTAGCATAATTTGCATAGCACGGACGGAAGGAATCGCGTGCCGTTAGCTACGGAGGCTCTCTCCGGAGTGAAGTTCGCAGCGCTTCTTGACGCGAGCGCCGATCGGAAACGCGGCCGCGGCGACAGCATCCTCCTGCAGGCGAGCTCGCTACGGCGCGGCGCGCGCTCAGTCAGCGGCGGCGGTGGCGGCGGCGGCTCCAGCAGCCCGCGCGGCCGCCCGGCCCAGCTCTGCCGTCGTTTGCGGGCGTCGCTTACCTGCCAGAAGCTGAATGAGTCCGAAGGCGCGCGCCGGTCCGCGGGTCATAAACTTCATGCAGCATGCCAGCAGCGTGATGTACGACACGAACAGCGACACGGCACATCCGGTCAGGCAGAGGATGGTGGCCGTTTGCCACGAGAAGCTCGGTATGGCGGCGAACTTCCAGTATGGGCCGCAGTGCTGCATGAATGCGTGCAGGCTGCCGGTCCACGGCGGTCGCGGCAGGTTGCCGCTTGACCAGTCGCCGCCGCCGCTTCGAGCGCACTCGCGGAACGGCCCGAACGACACGGCCGACTCGTTTGCCGCCGCCTCGCGGTGCCCATACGTCCAGTACGGAGCGTAGACGCCGAGGCAGCAGAGCGCGGCTCCGGCGAACGACAGCAGGCACCACGCCTTGCCCGCTCCGTTCAGCCAGCGGTGCATGGCGCAGCTCGCGCCGTCCGGCGACCGCTCGTCAAGCCGAGGCTCAAGCTCTTAGCTTCACCGCCGCCGCCGCCCAGCGGTCGGTCGTCGCTGGCGTGAAATTAGCAAGTCGCCGCTGCTTTGCCGCCACCGCCGTCGCCTGTACTTGAGCCGCTCCGGTGCCCGCCGCCTCGGTCCTAGCGCCGCCCCCTCACTGGTGAGCGATTGCCGCTGATCGCGTAGCTCGCTCCGCACTGCGGCGGCGTCGGCGTCGGCGTCGGCGGAACGCTTCGCTCGAGTGAAAGGTGGCGGCGTAGCTCGACAGCGTCGTTTACTTTGCAGCGGCGCCGCCGATCCCGCCGCATCTAGTGCGGCGGCGCACGCCTATTCGCGCTGACCACGTGGCGCCGCGACCCCGGCTGCCGCTCTGGCCGCCGCCGCCATCGCGGCTGCGCGAGGAAGCGAAAGTGCTTCCGTACGCGTACGTCGAACGCGGGTATGGGACACGCCTCTTTGGGTGAGGGCTGCGGCCGGGGGCGCTATATTGGGACGAAGAGGCGAATTTGGCGTCGGCCGTGTCGGCCGCGGCCGGCGCTCGACGGGCGTGCAGCCGCCGTCTGGCTCCAATTAATAGAGCAGCAGCAGCAGCAGCCGCCACCTGCGCTGCCGTTCGACGGTCCAGAGGTGCGAAGCGCCCGCGCGAGCTGGGCTGTAGCTTTGATGTTGAGAATGTAACTCGAGAGCTATTCGCTGTTAATAATAGAACGCGAACGACCGACGGTCTCGCAGGCCGGCCGTACGCCATATACGGGCGCTTCGCTCGCCGCCGAGAGCGCCTCGAAGCGCCGACGCGGCGGAGCCGTGCGACGAGAGGAACGGCGGCAGCGGCGGCGGCGGTGTCTCTGCAAGCGCAAAGCGCGACCGGAAGAAGCCGGTGAGCGAGGGCATCGATGGCGTCCGACTCGTCGTTGCCCGCCGTGCGCTGTCGACGAATAGGAGACGACTGCCTGAACTAAGCCACAGCCAGAGGCAAAGCTCGCACCCCACCACCATTCCTGCAAATCCAGGCCAGCTTATCGTATTTCGGCCACACACCTCTCTCTCACGCAAGAGAGAGAGAGAGGGAGAGAGAAAGAGAGAGAGAGAAAGAGAGAGAGAGGGAGAGAGAGAGAGGGAGAGAAAGAGAGAGAGAGAGAGAGAGAGAGAGAGAGAGAGAGAGAGAGAGGGAGAGAGAAGAGAGAGAGAGAGAGAGAGAGAGAGAGAGAGAGAGAGAGAGAGAGAGAGAGAGAGAGAGAGAGAGAGAGAGGGAGAGAAAGAGAGAGAGAGAGAGGGAGAGAAAGAGAAAGAGAGAGAGAGTAATAATAATAATAATAATATTGCACTTGATAAAGCGCCCTCAGAGAACTTAATCTCTTTCTAGGCGCTTTACATTTGCTGCAAAGTGATACGCAATAGAATAGTAAGTAAAATCATGCTTGAAAAACAAACAAAATGAATAACATGGTTAGGGGTTACATGCACTGGGTCAGCATGCAAATGTGGTTAGTGGCAGCATGAACAGTGTCAGCACGCATAAGCACATCGAGGACGAATCACAAGGACCCACTAAATGCTGTCCTAAATAGGTATGTTTTTAAGTTTCTTTTAAATGGGGTCAGGTCAGGGGATGTTCTGATGCAGGTCGGGAGGGAGTTCCAGGCTGTGGGAGCATACGAGCTAAATGCACGGTCTCCAAAGGATTTTAGGTTTGTACGAGGTATTTCTAGACTGTTGGATTCCGAAAAGCGAGTGGTACGATGCTTTGCCTGATGGGGTAGTGTATCTGAAAGATAGGCTGGAGCCATAGAATGAAGAGACCTAAAAGTGAGCGACAAAACCTTGAAGTCAATCCGTTGCTTGACTGGTAACCAGTGCAGGTCGGCGAGAAGTGGAGTAATGTGGCAACTGCGACGCTCACGACAGACAAGCCTAGCTGCAGAGTTTTGCACCAGCTGCAATCGCCTGATCGCACATGCTGGTAGGCCAGTAAGCAGTGAGTTGCAGAAGTCGAGACGAGATGTCACGAATGCATGGACCAACTTGGACGTGGTAGAGAGGGAGAGAAAGAGAGAGAGAGAGGGAGAGAAAGAGAGAGAGAGAAAGAGAGAGAGAGAAAGAGAGAGAGAGAGAGAGAGAGAGAGAGAGAGAGAGAGAGAGAGAGAGAGAGAGAGAGAGAGAGAGAGAGAGAGAGAGAGAGAGAGAGAGAGAGAGAGAGAGAGAGAGAGAGAGAGAGAGAGAGAGAGAGAGAGAGAGAGAGAGAGAGAGAGAGAGAGAGAGAGAGAGAGAGAGAGAGAGAGAGGATAGATGCAAGGTTCGCGACACTCAAGCGCCGCGAACCTTGCATCTATTACCGCACACGTAATGCACCGGTAGCGGCTTCTGCAGCGCTACCATCTGTTGCCGAAGTGAAGGCAAACCTATTTCGGGTGCCAGCTTAAAAGCCGAGATGTGCGCAGAAAATGCTACGCTCGCTTCGCCTCAGCCGCGGCGCCGGCGGTGCCCGCTTGCAGCTTATTCAGCCGCGGGCGACTCCGCTCGGTGAGCGCGACCGCCGATCGCGCCGGGCGTCTCGGCCGGCGGCCGCGGAGCGCGTCCAGCGCGTGCAGACGACAGGTGGCTTCTTTCGGCCACTGGTGTCTTGCAGGCGAAGCCCGCACCCGCTTCAGCACAGAGAGGCTCGCCCAAAGATGAATTCGATCTTAAGCCGGATGGAATTGGATGAAAATCGTGTTTATTTGCTTTTTTGTCGGTAGAGCTAGGAGCCATGAGCGCCATTTAGAGTAACGAGAACGAGATTACTATTATAGTGTATAAAAATAATATATATATATATATATATATGTATATATATATATATATATATATATATATAACTGGGATCTACTTTCCTACCTATCTCTGCACCGCAGGCTTTAAGCAAGAATACATATATTATATATACATTCTTGCTTAAAGCCTGCGGTATATAACTAATCGCGTCAATCCTGCGTTTTAAAGCCAGGCAGCGCGTAGCATACGACGAGCGTCGCTGCTTAATGTGACCGTAGATTTACCGATCGACACCGTAGGACACTTTCCGATACTACGCGATTGTGCGCAAGAGGCAGAGACAGGTAGAAAAGTAGATCCCAGTGATCACTATTGTTATTGTTTATTGTTACCAGCTTGCACCCGTGAAAAATCGAGGGAAAACTTTTACTTTGCTCAGCAAGATGAACCTGAGTGTCCGCTGGCTTGGCTGGTGACAACGCTCGTTGACACCCTGGCAGCTTTCCCGCTCATTCTGGCACCGTTGCCAACTCAGCAGACCAAAGCGGAAGCACTGCAAGTGCCAGTAATTACTATGGTCGGTAGCAAAGGGAGATCGAAACCTGCTGGAATACCATGGCCAACCTTTAAAACACCCTTTAAAGTTCATATTCCTGTGAAGATCTAGCATTATGACGTTCAATAAAAAAAAGTGAGAGTCCACGTTGCAGCTACATATGCAAATTAGAAAATTAGCTCCCCCTCTATGACACTCATTGCTGTAGCCTCACTGTACGACTATATAATTATAATGAAGTACCGATGTGGATATGACGTCAGTGATTGTGATTTACGGACTCAATCAAAAACTAACACAGCTTATTACAGGTGTTGATTGGGGTCAATTATTCTGCAAGAAATCCTTTCACAAGAAATTCAAGCTGGAATTCGGGTTAGGGGTCTCACAGCGAGGTTCCAAAAAAGATGACAAAACTCTTTTGAATATACTGGCTTGCAAATGAAAAGAATTTGTGTCATCTGTCTTCAATCTAATAGGGGATTCAAATAAATTTTGTGGATGCTCTTTTAGAACCTGTTGCTAGTTTTAATCCAGCTCGTCGGGATTTTAAAGTAGCTGCATTCTTATTTTAGAATAATTTGACATGCAATATATAAAGTTTTAACAATCATTAAAAAATTATCATCAAGGTTATGTATAAATTAAACATAAGTGTTCCCATTTTTAGTCAAATGTTTGTAAACAGCCTTTTTCTCCTCGCCTTTCGACAATGTCCAGCAGCTGGATTGTGGCGAGTAGGCTCCATCAGTAATCGGCGTCATTCCAGCGGCCTTGATATCTAAGCTTCATTGTACACATGTCCATATACAAGCTCTCACCCTGTTCCATCTGAATGGTCGGAGTTTATAAAATGTATCCTAACACTCATTCTGCTGCACAGCACCGCATAGCGTTTAATCATGTTCTCAACGATTCGAGAGTGGTCAGCAGGCTTGCGATTGCCGAGAAAATGCTCTACCACAGACTTCAATCTATAGCATGCCTGAAATCATAGCACAGTCATTTTGTATGTAAACTCTGTGCCTTTAAAAAATTCTCGTATCTGTGGATCAAAAAATGCCAGTTTGCATATTTGCCTCGCTAATTTGAGCAAACTTTTCTTCCAAGTACTTTAAGGTATCACCGTCTGGGTTCGGAGCCTTAACATGTCTTTTCATTAGCCCCAGATTTATGTGCAAGGAAGGAAGTAGCACTCTATTACAGTCGACAAGAGGAGGCTGGCTCGGACGCTGTCACTCCCAGGCACGAAATGCGTTCGCTCTGGCCAGTCTTTCTTTTGGTAAATGACGACCATCAGCGCGCGACTATCCCACAGGCATAAAAACACGGATTTATGTGGAGCCATCTTCAATTCCAAGCAGAAGGGGAACGGCCTTTACATAGCCGTCTATAGTCCCCTGGTGTTAATCATATTTTATTACATCGAGAAGTATTTCCATGTGTCCGTCTCTTTCATCTGTACAGAACATGCAACCGGCAAAAAGGAAGTTTAGCTTCCATTGCAACCTAAAACTCTCTTTACAAAGCGGTTCGGTGAATCAATTTAGAATCTCCAATAAGTTGGATCATAGCACTTTTCCATTTGGTTAACTAGACCTTCGAAGTTACTGCAATAATGTATTTATGCACAATATATATATTTATATATATATACCTGTATCTGTATATCACTTACAAATAAAACATATACACCTGTGCATGTGCAATGCGTGAAGAGAGAATGGGTAGTGAGAGAGAGAGAGAGAGAGAGAGAGAGAGAGAGAGAGAGAGAGAGAGAGAGAGAGAGAGAGAGAGAGAGAGAGAGAGAGAGAGAGAGAGAGAGAGAGAGAGGTGGGAAGAAGCGACAGAGAGAGGCACGGAAACCCAGAAAAGGAAATGAAGGTCCCGAGAGCTTAAGAGCACTAGAAAGAGTGACGGAGATGCAATGCTGTGCTAATGCAAGCACTTCAATAAGCATTTCAAGTTAAGTTGCCTTGACACATCGCTAAGGTATCAGTCAGAGTAAGGAGGCTTGATGAAGGAGACTTGACCGTATACGATCCAAGCGATAAATATAAATGCTGCTCAGACAGTCTACAAACAAAGATATGCTACTTTTACATCTACTAGCGATCATTGGACAATGAATGAAATGCAGCATAAGCCAAACACTTATTATAATTAAACTTTTATTTACAGCCAAACGTACGTTAGGCATGTGCATCATGCTGTCTTCCAGTTACAGTAACATGACATTTCAGCAAATTAACTCCTGGAAGCAACCGACAATAAATGAACGCCTATGCAGAGAGAACCTCAACCAAACTTAATATGAAATAACAGCGAAATAAATTCACACATTTTGGGCAGTTCCTAACAAGTAAAAACAACTGAAAAAGATCTTGCAGTCAAGATGCCAAATCTTCTGAATTGTCCTTCTTGGCGATCCTTAGATTGCCGCTATGCAACAGCTAGGCAAGCAAGAGGGGGTGAGCAGGCGCAGTGGTATGCCCACGCACACCGCCCGACGGAATAGTGGAGAAGCCAGTGACAAAAAACTCCAAGGCTTTGAATTCGGAATGTGCTCTGCGACCAAAGCTAATAAATGAGGTCAGCAAGAGCTCGCGGTCGCAGAGGAATGTTCGAGCACTCAGTTGTTTAAAGGTGTATGCATTCATCGCAGCTTCCGTCGGTCAACCTTGGTTAACGGATGGTGCCAAATGGTCTCCTCAGTCACGTGGCTACAAGCGAAAGCGGCCGCAACGCAATTCCTTGTTGGGGGAGGGGGATTGAAATCGTGGCAGACAGAAAAAATTTCCACAAAAACATTTAGTAACCACGCTTACTTTAAGTAATACGTCTTGCCATCTGCTGTATATGCTTCCTCCCAGCCAAACGGCAGTGCTGAAACGACAGCCCGGCGAAAAACATATCGAAGGATGCTTATCCCTACTAGCACACATGTGGATTGAAATGCGCCCGAACTCTCAAGCCTTCTTGACGGATCTGCGCTCAGAAGGATCCACCTACACTGCTTTTCAAGCAGAGAATGTGTGGCCTTGATCACATTTAAAGCTTCATCGGCCAACTGCTGGATGCCCTTACGACTCGTGGCACGAGCATCGGCAGGTGAATTCTTACTGTCATCCTCATTCAGCACTGTCTCGGTGGAGCTAAAATAAGAACGAACGCTGAAGGCCGCTTAAGCTAATATAACAGCTAACAACAAACAGCTAATATACATAAACGTGCCACTGGTGGAAGAACAGCCCTAGAGCACAGGCGGATCGCTAATCATTAGCCGGAGGATCTCTAATCTGATCCAAGCACAGTCTGTCCAATACCAACCGCCCGTGCGGATCCCATTTATGGCATAACTCAACGGCATAGCTGCCACATCAGGCCATTTCTGTCTGAGCTTCGATTGCTCCTATCAAGCATAGAATCGGCTAAATAATAATTAAAATAATCATTAATTAATTAATATTGAAATCAATAATATTATTATATATAATAATATTATTAATATATAATATACGATATATATTTATTATTATTATATTTATATTTATTATTACTGTTATATTTATTATTTTGTTTATTATATATAATAATAATATATAATATAATAATATTAAAATTAATTAATTAATAAACGGATTTGTTTTATAGTTACCAAAGAGAACTAAATCGCTACCTCGGTGCATGAGAAATTATAATAACCAAGGGTTAGTGACATGCTCAGTATTATGCATGTAAAAGAAAACAAGTTTCATTCTTTGGCTTATATTCTAACAAAAACAATAAAGGCAATCATGGCTGGTAAGCTAGTAAAACATCTGGACAGTAAAATGCACTGAATCATGTACTAGTAAGCATGCAATTCACACGCCAACAAAAAGACAAATTCGCTGGTGTTAAAGGAAAGCTGACCACAACAGATGCACATATAAGGTTAGACTTAAAATGTTATAATTCTTTGCAAGTTGTGGACAAAGCCAGAAGCGAGATCTAAACTTTCGAGCCATATAAACGGAAGGCCCGATCGCCAAAAGATTTCAATTTAGTTGTAGCGACATCGATACTCCAAAAGGTCAAGGTGCAAGTGGTGCAAGAGCAAACTGAAAAAGCAAAAAGGTTGGTTAGGTAGGATAGTGAAAGCGAGTGAAGCGGCCTGTTTGCTAGAGTGACGAACAAGACAACAATTGAAGTCGTGCGCTAGATCCGACTTTCCCACCACCGAAGTGTGCCAGTTCTAATTTAGTGCATTTATTCAAGGGCGCTTGCTTGAAAGCTCTGAGAGGTTGTGTTCCATAGGTGCGTCCAATGTTCTGGACTCTAATGGAGTACTACATGAGTTTCATATCGCTAGTCCAGGAGGTGGTTAACTTGTTCAACATGTTTAGCATCCAATACTTAAGATTAAAAGCCATCTGCTCAGAAGGCCACCGATGTAAACAGGTGGGTCGGAGAAATGGTAGCCACAATGCTATGCAGAGTATGCACCTAAATTTCCGAAGATAGACACATTTGCTTGGTGACTAAAATTTCTTCTACACGTTCATTTTGCTAATGTTTGAACGTTTGGAGTTAACGAATTTCTGCAGCAAGAACAGGCACTGTAAACTTGCCTGAGCAGCCACTAGCCTTGAAGCCCCGTTTGTACTTATTATGAGGGATGATCATCGAGATCTAGTGCAGTCTCATTTCGCTATTCCAGTGCCCTCCATTTTTTTTAATATGAGGCTCAACTAACTTCTCAATTTAGCTTTACATGTCCCGTGAAATCTCATGTAGAACAGAATTTGTTCTACAGCATGTAGTGAGCCGTGATGGCACACCAGGTACGGCGACTGCTTTTCACGTCCCAAGGTCGTGGGTTCGAATTCCGTAGGGGGCGAACCAGTTTTGCTGCTTCAAGCGGTGGTGATAGCTGTAAAGGCTCTTCTGTCGCTATACAAAAGAGGCTGTCAAATCAGCTAGCATTTATTTATTTATTTATGTGGCTCACTTCTTCTGCCTTAGACACTGATAACCCTGATACTGCTGCCAGGTCCCGATCATATGCCCTATGCCTCAGACCATTCTTTTGCAACACTAACTGTTGCATGTTACTCATGCTCAATATCGGCCAAATCTTGCAACTGCTGAGTAAGTCACATATAATTGTACAGAAATATCCATAATAATAAGCTTCGACAGTATAAGGGTATGAAACCACGGAAGGGTGTCTACGAAATTTACTTTGAAACATTCCTGTGTCAGCTGTCATCTTTAAAAATAGGTCATTATGCTTGTAAAGATATCTTCGCAGACTCCTTAGCATTTGTTCTACCCTAAAACTCAGAGTCCAAACAAATAATAAAGATCTAGTCACCCCCAACTAGCAGGAGGAATCCGTGGGTCTGACGCCTCGTAGGAGGCCACAGGATAAAAAAAATTTAAAGTTGCATCTTAGCGATCACAGAATCAGATCCCTACCCTGATCTGAAAAAATGGCGATCGAACAATCAGTGGTCTCTGCTTGCTATCTTGCTTGAGAGCACTTGACAGTAAACCGGATATTAACAAAAACATCTAGCCAAATACACCTAGACCAGACAGGTCCAGAAGCAGTAGCACGGCACTTGTTCAGAAATCTGCTATATGGCAGCATTAGTAGAGACAGTCTCTGTTGCACTGGGCTCTGATCATCTGAAAGTAATTGTGCGATTGCATTCCGGGAAATATAGAATAGTTTGCACATGTGGGTCCAGCTGGATGTCCTCCCACCCTACTTGTACTCTATGGGCAAAGTGGAAATAGAGCAAACATACATTTATGCTTGTTCTGAGGCAACTGTACACTGATACGCCATGCTGTATGGTATAAGCCGGAAAAACGGCTGTTATTCGATTCTAAACACTAGAAAAGTCATGACTCGAAATGCCTTGCTAATACTTAAGAGTTAGCATGCAATCGCATTCTCAGCTGCACGTACTCTCTTGCGTCGGGTGCACGATTCCTGTCAGCAGAGTTATGAACAGCCTAGGTAGAAAAAAAAGAAGAATAAATGAGTATCACACATATGGCTGCTGGCTGGCAAGGAGACTCTCGTATAATTGAGGCAACTCAAGCTGACACAACCGGCCACAATGGCAAGTAGGCAGCATTGCTTCTGAAGGGGATGCGCTGCTGCCGGCGACGATAGTACGGTTCAAGCGCCAGTGTTCCAACTCACTCTTGCAAAACTTAGCAGTCGTTCAGTGGCCACTGCATACACTTTTCTGCTCTCTTCGGCCTTGCGGAGCTGGCAGCCCAGTATGGCCACTTTTTTTAAGGTGGCAGTGGAGCTTTCCTGCAACGCACGTGACAAATGCAAAGTTATGCTGGAGAGCGAGTGAGCTGACCTACCAACAGAGCTACACAGATTGACATGGGTATTGATAGGCAAAGCTCATTGATAAGCGACCACAAAATCACACTCAGCACAATCCCTTACTATCAATTGTGGCAAGGAAAAAATCCATGGCTCGGTACGTGTCTCATATTCACCCACGTGCACTTTCGTTCTAAGCCTAAATCTAGGTTGGGTTTCAAAGCCGCCTGCTCATGGTACCAATTCCATCTGCACGGCCGTTTATGTAAACCGGTAGAGTCGGCAGAGCATCAGCCATAAGTCCACACAGAGCCTAATAGTCGGGTTGCACGATCGGCGTTATAGTAATACTAATTTTTTTCTAAAGCTCTCAGAGAACCCAATCTCTTTCTAGGCACTTTACATCTGCTGCTAAGGAAGCATGATCGAACGGTTAGTGGTGGCATGCTCAATAAACAACAAGCATAACATGGTTATATGTGACATGCTTAGGGTCAGTATTCAAATATGGTTAGTGGCAGCGTGCACAGTGTCAGCATGCATAAGCACACAAAGGACGAATCACAATGTTGCCCCAGCTCAACGTTTAAAACGGCACGCGACGAGTGGCATTATTGCAGATCCTAAAAGTGCGACTCCTGTGAGGATACATGCAGTTTAGCATATTAATGAGATAATGGAAAGATAATTTGTCGTGATAGAGCCACCAACTACGAAGGAGAATAAAGTCTGAGAATTCCGTTTGTTGTAACCGTATGGCTTCTTTCTGTGACCAGAAGACCAAAGGTGAAGTCATTCAGAGCTGAAGTTGCAATACTGTGCTAAAGTTCCAAATCTTTATTACACTTTTGCAAGGGAAAATCTGTCAGCTCTTTCTTTCTGGTTGTGCCGTTTGCCTGACCGTTTGTTCCTAACTTTCTGCAGAAACGTGAGCTTGCTGGATTGCTACTCCACGAAAGGCTGCTGGTTTTAGACGCCTCCTGCTGACTATCACGAGGACGGAGCACCAGGACTTTTGAAGTTAGCTTTTCACCTCTCCTTCCCACTTTTCCTCCTTCCTACACTCTCCCTATCCTATTCGTGTCACCCTACGAGCTTTTGCCCATTGGCTTTTTCTGCAGTTAGGCAGTTCGAGCCATCTGCCAGACTTGAATAAACAAGCTCATCTGTAAGCAGGCGGCAGGTAGGCTGGCACTGGATGCCACTGATTCCCTCAGGCCAAAGCGCACAACACTGCACGGTCGGCATCGAATCCCTCGTCGGTCACTGTCACGTATGCACATGGTCACGTGACTTAAGCTCCCAGTGACCTAGCGGATGCGCGATGAGCAAGTCACCACTGACATTCACAGCAAGCGAGCTTCGCTCGCGAGAACACAAAGAGTGGAGTGACACGGCATGAACTCTTGCTAATGCCTGAGCCAAAATCGTCAGCAAATGAGAGTCGGCTGTCAGATCTCGGCTCACAGCACAATATACATTTATGTATATACATATACATAAATACGCACACACACACACATATATATATGTGCATATATATATATATACATATATGTATGCATGTATATATATATATATGTGTGTATATATATACATATATATGTATGAATATGTATATATATATATATATATATATATATATATATATATATATATAATTCATTTGTACAGCATCACAAGAGTACCAAATCTCTATCCAGACGTTTCACATATGCCGAAGGGCTAGAGCCCACGACCTCAGTAGTCAAAGGTGATCGATCACTTTGACCTCAGTCGTTAAAGGCTAGCACCTCGACCCACGAGCTGAACCGAGGCGAAACTTATGAGTTTGACAGTAAGCCAGTGTGCCTTCCCACCAAGTTGGCTTAAGATAAGTGCATGGCAGGGAGACCTTGCTCGTTATCCCTAGTTGGTTCGTGGGGCCTGAGAAAGGTGGTCAAATGACCCTAGATGCCAGAGCAGGGTGGGATAGAGAGGCAAGAAGACTTGCAAGTCACTTCACTGCTTTGCAGGAGGAGCACAGAGATTCGCGGCCCGGCGACATGTCGGCAAGCACGAGGGGAGAGGACTGAGTAAACTAGCCCATGTGGCTGGCGGCAGCTACCAGTGATTCCTCGAGGATCGAGGCTCCGACGCCGCGTCTGAGTGCACCACACAGTCGCTGTCAGAGCTCGGACGAGCAAGTGCCAATGACGACGCCACGGCTGCATGAATTGTCAGCATGCTCGCGATCGTGCGGCTCGTCGTAGCAACCGCTCGCGATAGCAAGCAGAGACAAGGAGCATAAGATGAGCTTGACCATCGCCTTAGCACGCTTGCTCGCTAGAACGACACGGCGATAACGAGACCAAGCTCCTTGCAAACGATCAATTCGGCCCAGCAGGACCACTCGGGGGCAAGCTCGGCTCGGCCAGCATGCGTGCAAGTGTGCTATCACAACTCGTTATGTTCTCATTGCCCAGCAGCACAGGTAATTCCGGATTGTTCCGGTAACCCGGTGGCGGAAGAAGCTATCGACACACTGGCGGCATCACGGTAAACGTGCGGCTGCGGTGGCGGTGGCCGCGGAGGCAGGGGCTCACCTTCGCGGCGCGGCTCCTGTCGGCGGCGGCGGCTGCAGTGGACGGCCGCTCTGGCAGAGCGGCTCTCTGCTCGCTGCCCAGCGCTAGCTCCAGCGCCGACAGGACCGCTTCGTAGTCGCTCTCGGCCTCGCGCGCGGCTCGCTGAGCTGCCTCGGCCAGCGCGAGCCGGCTCCGCAGAGACTCCCGCTGAGCGCCGGCCTGAGCGAGTCTCTGCAACAGGCGGCCGCTCTCTTGGTTGGCCGCAGTGAACTAGCTCGCGACGACGACCAGCAGGCGACTGGTTCGGATCGGCCGACTCAGCAGCCTCATTTATTTAAATAAAAAAAACGCATAATTCACTGGTAGAGCGTCCTGAGAGAACCGAATCTCTATTCAGGTGCTTCACATATGCCACGGAGCTCGAGCCTAAGACCTCAGCCATGAAATGCGTTCACCTTGACCTCGGTCGGAGAGAGCACTTTAACCATTGGATAAGACCAGCTTGGCAGCAACAGACTCCATTTACTAGTTCCTGCCGTTTTAGCTCTAGCAAAGCTATGCTGCTCACCTCGTAACCACATGCTCGCCCTGCAAATCTCGACCGAGTCGCCCTCTTAGCTCTTTAGCTCGTATGAGCATGCTTGTGCCTTTTAGTTTGGTTGGGCTCACAAGGTGTTTGCATGTGCTAATTCATGTGCACTCATAAAGTGGCCATCAGTGGCATTGTTCTAAAATAACGTGCAGGCGATGGCCCCAGTCAAATACTGCCACACCAGCAACAGCTCGTCGGGGGACCGAACTGAGCAGCCTAGCCTTAACTGCATTGCTGCAGTGCTCATTAGCTGACTCAGCTGGATTGCTTAGCCATATCTAGCCTACCGATAGCATTGAATATCGAGGTGGCATTGGCTGCCTGAACAACATGGTGAGCCGTGATGGCACACTAGGTAAGGCGGTTGCTTTCACGGCCTCGGTCCCAAGGTCGTGGGTTCGATTCCTGCGGTGGGCGATCCTTTATCGCCGCTGCAAGCGGTGGTGATAGCCGTAAAGGCTCTTCTGTCGCTATACAAAAAGAGGCTGTTTAATCAGCTAGGATTTATTTATTTAGGATTTATAGTCGGATTAGTGAAGCGCATTGCACTATAGCACACGTCCTCACAAACAGCCTCAGCTTCACTCAGCAACGACTACGAGGCACTGTCCTGTAGAAATTATCTGGCCTAAATCTTTCGCTTTAGCAATGCAAAGCCTATATGGCCTAAAAGCCCAAGCAAAATCGCACGGACAAATATTTTTTCTTGCGACAAAAATGCTCATTTAGTCTGGAAGGTGTGCCGTGCCAAAAAACCGATCAGCATGTACTTTCAGCACCTGAGCAATTAAGGAAATCGGGTTAATTCATAAACATACAAAATAACTATTTATCGTAAGCAAGATTTCTTCGGCAAATGCGTTTCTCATGCTACGTCACTCTGTGCCAGAGTGTCATTGTACTAGATAAAACCGGCTATTTGGCCATATTTACTACCAGACACTTATGCTAAACAACTGTCTAAAGCAGGGGTAAGCAATGGTGCAGAGGTGGTTGAAAATAGAAAATTAAAGCCGGTTATCTCTTGTTGTTACCAAGTTCTCGATACCTTCATGTTATATTATAATAACAGAAAAAGTGATAGCCACACAGGCTGGTTGACCAATAGACATTTATATTGATTGGTTGACTAAATGAAAGCTAGATAGAGGGATAAATAGTTGGATGGAGTGATTGGTTGGTTGATTCTCAAGCGACTAGGTGAACATACGTATGTATGCATGCATGCATTTTTTATATGTATGCATGTATGCATATATGCATATATGCATGCATGCACATGTCTCCTCCTTAACTCTAAAAAGCTATGCCGATTGGACGGTGTTGCACTAAAAAGCTTTCTATAGCTTACTCAATGGCTAAAAAACTATTAGTAAGCACACTGATGGGTGCACGGTAGTGGCACTGGCTGAGCTGAAAGTAGAAGCTCTTCGATTGCCCCGATACCTATGCAGCAGGCTACGAGCGAGCAGTACAGACAAATGGGACGGTAGCCATTGTCCAGTCCATTGCTGACAGGCCGTGAACAACAAAAGTTGCTGGGAAAGTGAACCATACCTTTCGCATGCTCGAAGCCTTCAGTTCAGTCGCGTGACACAGCTGATCTTTGGCCTTCAGAGCACTCTGCAACGACCATGCCCGAGATGCGACTCTCATGATGTCAGCCTTCGCAGCACGTTGACCTCTCGTCGTGGACAGAAGCGAGCCGTGGCACGAACGAACGCAAGTGCGGACGATGAGGGTCGGACGTTCTGCTCACGTTCGCAGCACCCACTCGCGAGAGAGCACTCCCGAGCACACCATACTCACAGCATGGCATGTGCAACGACAGGCGACCCTCGAGGAGCGAACCCAGCAGCGAGAGTGAAGCTAAATGAAGTGACGATGTAGAGGAAAGGTCAGCGAGCCAGCAAGACAAATACGACCTCGAGGTAGAGGCAGTCTTCTTTTGTCAGCTAGCACTGCCCTTTTGCCGGGAGCGCAAGAGAGAGAGAGAGAGAGAGAGAGAGAGAGAGAGAGAGAGAGAGAGAGAGAGAGAGAGAGAGAGAGAGAGAGAGAGAGAGAGAGAGAGAGTTGAAGGCACCGGCTCTAGTCACACGTGCATTCAAGCACCCACACGGGCTCGAATACACGAAAGTGGCCGAGTCAAGGCAGCGGCATGCTCTGGCAACAGATCGACGTGACCTTCGATCCCAAGCACCTTCCTTGGTCATTCTGAGCCCAAGACCGCATGAAGTTTAAAGGATTTATATTGCAGTAGCAATATAGTAACAATGATATATTTGTGTAGCTCCCTCGGGGAACTTTAATACCTTTCCATGCACTTGACATTTGCTAACAAGGAAGCATGATCGAACGGTTAAGGTAGCATGCTCAGTGTCACCAAGCCCAACATTATTAGAGATGACAGGCATAGGGTAAGTAAGCAAATAAGATTGGTGGCAACATGCACAGTGTCAGCACGCATAAGAACACAAAGAACAAATCACACGGACTCACTAAATGCTGTGATAAATAGAAGTGGTTTAGCTTCTTTTTAAATGTCGTCAATATGCGACATTGAAGCTGGAGCTTGCTGCTGGGGGAGAGGGCCAGAGGGCCAGAGGGAGGAGAGGTCAACAGCAGCTGCACTCTACAGGCAGGTGTAACTGGCAGCTGCATGTTGACCTAGCCTGCCCACTGGAGAACAGTGATACCCTGACGATGCCATGCCTGCCTGCTAGCAGATATTCATTCCTACGGTTCAAATATAGGAGAGCCGTGCCCTGGATGTTAGCCGTCCACACTGTACAGTTCTGATGCAGCCGACCAATCAGGAACAGTTTCTAAAAGCAACCTTTGTATTATGTCTTTATAGAAGCCGTGCATCAGTCGGTCAGTGTAAGCACTCATTCATGCATCACTCGGCAAAGCTGGCTATATAAGGGCAGTGGCCATAATTTTGGCATGTCGATATCAGCAGACCAACTTGGCAAATCATCGGCACCCTTGGGTGACGTTTGCGTGTGTGTGTGTGTGTGTGTGTGTGTGTGTGTGTTTGTTTGCGTTCGTGCATGCATGTGTGTGTGTGTGTGTGTGTGTGTGTGTGTGTGCATGCATATGGTCGGAAGGCTTTCTTGCTCAATAAAATTCCCCGAGAGCCATTTGTGCTTAACTAAATTTTCTGATGATGGTTATGTTTCGGTGCAGAATGTCACAAGTAAAAACACCCGAGCAGAGAGATGATCAACTGCCGGCAAACTCTCTGGCACACAGCCACCTTGTGGCAGCGGCAGCTGCCATTGAGTGCTTGGACTGCTGGCACAGGCGTCGTGCTATCTTGCGAGACATCTGGTTAGAATATCTTTCGGGTTGGCCTGCCATTCTACTGGAGCTCCAAATTGTACTGCTGCACGACTTGTAGCAATACTTGCAGCTTGCTGCAGTGCTCTGCTGGCACTTCCCGGCGATCAGCAGCTAGATCTGGGGAGCTTGGTGCATGTTTTAACCAGTACTTAAGCAGAGTAAAGTGTTATGAGCGTGTGTGTGCGGCGTATGCATTGCTAAACAGCAAACGACTCGGAGCACTTGGAACACAGCCAAGCTCGGAACGTTTAATCAATGACTCTTCTGCAGACCTCAATCTAATCGGAGCTTCCTGTCCTCTGCACCAAGGAACGCTGAGCTCCGATTGGCCAGCACCGTTGCTAGAGCCAGCAGCAGGAATGCTGCACCTCGATTGGTCAATCAAGGTCGGGAGGGCCCCTCAGCCTATTATACCGGATAGCACACCAGCAGACAACAACATCTAGGCTTGGCACTGTCGTAGGCTGGGGTATGCATTCTCTATTAGGATCTCAACAAAAGCAGGCCGATTCAGCCCCGCGCCAGGCACATGCCTGCTCGAGTCAAGCAGACACACTTCTGCAGTCTACGCTTATTTGTCCAGCACTAGGAGTAGCAAGAAATCAATACTGCCACAAGCGTTAGCTTATGCAACGCTACGGTCACATTTTTCATTTGGAACCAGCAATTCTTGTATGCCTGCGATGCAATGACGACTTTGAAAATGAAGGATTCGTGCTCAGGATCTTTCTATTGAATGGGTAAACAATTTTTCCTACCTGAAGCTGTTGTAGCCACGTGTACCTATCCCCTGCCAGCTAATTGTTGTTGTTGCTGCTGCTGCTGCTGTCCTAACCGCAAACAAGGTTCATCATGCTGCACAATTTGATACTGTCGCTTGGCCTACTGTTAATCAAACTAAAAATCCCATGCATACATGCAAGCATGAAAAATGACGACCCGCATCGGCGATTAAAGTACAACAGCAGTGCTAGGTTTGAGCTTGATCTCGAAGGCCAACACGAGCAGAAGCACGAGCATGAAACATACAATGCACGTACACGTGCATTGTTGCATGAGTGCTCACACACAGACACGTACACACTCTTGCGTTTGCATTCACTCTCACTCAAGGGACACGTACATTTCAGGCACACATGCACACACGCAAGCAATCGTACGGAATGACACGTACAATTTCGAGAGCCTGCGACTTTGATGACTAGAATAGCCATAGCAAGCATTAGCAACCAGCTTGCCACTCACTTCCAGATCACGGATCCGCTGCTGCAGCTGAACAACGTGATCTTTATCGCCGGCCTCCGTCTGCTGGGTGACGTTGCGCGTGCATACCTTTCTCCTGCCGTCCGACAGATGGACGCAATCCCGGCCACAGCACCTCAGCTCAGCCGCGGCGGGAGCTACAGACTCAACCTTGCTTTCTCGAGGCAAACTGGCACTGGGGCTGAACACCTAAAAAGTCAGCGTATGCCAGTGACGAGAGAAAGAGGAGAGAGAGGGAGAGGCAAAAGAGACAATCGCAGTGTCGTACGAGGCAGCGTTCGACTCTCGGGAGCAGGCGAAAGCAACTTGTCCAGCTCACAATGGCGGTTGCAGTGGCAGCAGCAGCTGCTGCAGCAGCGGCAGTGGCCTGGCACCTACTGCCTGCAGAGGATGGGCGCTCGGTGACGTCATCGGTCTAACGGCTGCAGCTGCCGGACTGGGCCGTGACGAACTCGCCAGCAGAGTCTGCAGCAGCGGCGTTGCCATCGTCTCTCTTGCTGCCGATGCACTTTGCCGACAGAGCAGGCTCGGCCTGCTCTGCAACAGCAGCCGCATTTTCTCGACGAACTTGCTGTAGTCAATGCGGCCGGTGCCGTCCTGCTCGGCAAGCAGCCGAATCTCGGCCTGCAGCAGGAAAGCAGCACCTATGAAACTGCCACAGTTAAAGAGCCACGCCGACTTCGGGGGGGGGGAGTGGAGGCGAGCGCACTGGTCGCTTGACACGAGCACGCCAAGCAGACCGGGCACAAACGATAGGCATGGCTCCGGCAGCAGCAGCTGCAGCAGCTTTGGGCCAGCAACGCAAGTGGTATCTACTGAGCAAAGAAAGGGTGCGGTGAATGTGTAGACCGGGCAGGCTGACTGAGAGCACCGGCCCGTGCTGCTGACAGGCTTCGGTGGCAGGAGTGGTGTTAAGTGAGCATGACACCCTCACGCCCTGCCCCACTGATCACAATGGCTGATGTGACCTGGATCAGTGATTATCCCTAGGTTAATGCCAAGCATGCCTAGGGAGCATCTAGAGCTGCAGTTCTCTGCCCCTCCTACCTAGGACAGATGGCAGACGGAACAGCAACTGCCGAAGCCCTAACTTCGCGAACTGCTAAGCTGAGTCTTGATACAGATCACTCAGAACAGCAGCTGCAGCAGTGGCAGCAACAGCATGAGATGATAAGAGTGTCGAACTTATCGGCAGGCAAAGGATGCCCGAGCTCCCTAACATTCTGCAGCTGAAATCAGGGCCGCCGCGCTGGGGAGCTCGAAGAAATGGCATCGACTTGTCTATGAGTGCCGTAGCAGACGTATCCACAGATACAGGATAGCACAGCATGTACAAGTACACACAGTTGCATTGGCTACCGAATGCGTACCGAAAGCCGCTTAGGCTGTGAGTGCGCTATACAAAACTCTCCTGCGTAACACCCACATGGTCTTTATGACTTTGTGGAGTTACTGACGGAGATACATTACATTACATTGCGTAGCCCCAATCTAAGCTACCAAGCGGTCACACTTGCAGAGGTCACACAAATCGATTGATTATTTGAGTGAAAAGTAGAAACAGTTTCACTAATCTAGATATCCCGAAGGCTTAAGCCGGATCAGAGACGTATGCTGGGTAAGCAAAGGACTTTGACCGAGGATGAGACCATCATAAGATGACTGAGGGCCCTCGAGTGTTGATTCAAGTGGGCTCAGGACCAGCTAACCTCCATTCCAAAGTGTGCCGATTTATGAATCGATGGTAGCAAACAGTAAAAGACATGGTTTGCAAATCGCCCACTTGCTGTGGACGATAAAGAATTGCCTGCTGTAGGACTCGAACTAGTGAACTGGGACAAGTAGTACAAGCGCCTTACTCTAGGCCACGACTGCATCAAGGTACTAGCCGACGTCCGTTACTCAAGCAACACACACATCCACCGAGTTTGTATCTCATCGTAAAAATGCTGAACATCGTTTGGACTTCATACGTGCAGTCAGTACCTGCAAAGGCCCATAAAAACCAGTGTGTAATTCTAGTTATGGAGATTCCTGGTGACAGCACTCTTGCCTAAACCCGGCTCCAGTCTCTTGTTCTGGGATATCTATCAAAAATATTTCCTTAGCAGGCTTCGTATACTCCCACCACCTCTTCGGAATCAAATCATTTAGCTTTGCTTCAATCCTATGAAGACCCTACCTTCAGTTCGTATGCTCTCAAAGCCCAAACTCTCCAAGGATAAAACTCCCCAAGGATGTAATGTAATGTATCTCCATCTGTAACTCCACAAAGTCATAAAGACCATGTGGGCGTTACACAGGAGAGTTTTGTATAGCGCACTCACAGCCTAAGCGGCTTTCGGTACGCATTCGGTAGCCAACAGACTTCGTCTCACGCAACAAAGAGAAAGTGGGAAGCATAGCAGAGTTAGGAGAGCAGTTGAGGTAGTGAGTAGCATAGAAGTAGCAGCTCAGGACCGCTGAAAAAGATGTGCCATAGTCGGCAGTAAGAGAGTAGTTGTCGTTGACATCCCCAGACTTAACTTAGGTTGTTGATTTTCTTGTAGTGAGTTGCACTGCTCCCAGATAGAGATTTGGTTCTTTAAGGGTACTATACAAACGACTTAGTATCATGATTATGGTTTGGCCCAGTGGTTTAGGTGCCAGCCCCGACCAAGGTCAAGGTGAATGTATTTGATGAGTGAGGTCTTGATTTCGAGCCCCCAAATTGTACTCGTTGAGCTTATGCATGCTGACACTATTCGTGCAAACACTCTTTCCAGCATATGTAAATTGCCTAGAAAGAATTTTGCTTCCTCGGTGCTATACAAATCCCTTGTTATTACTATTACTATTTTCATCATTACTATTACTACTACTAACCCATCACACGCTTCCATTCTAGCATACATAAAGTGCCTAGAATGAGATTTAGTTTTGTTGGGCCGTTTCACAAATGTCATATCATTACTATTATCGCCCAGTTTACAATTGAGCCATTGGCAGGAAACCCTCGCTCTGCAGGACAGCGCAGTGACTCGCAGCAGCCAATGGGCGCACGGGCCTCACGCTTTACGCGAAGTGTCGAAGCTGCTGCTGCTGCAGCATCCTGTGAGCTGCAAGCCCACTCTGTAAGCTGTGGGCGCGCAGCAGTCACCTCTGAGCTTGCTATAAGCCTGCTTAATGATCCGACAGTGGCCAGAGTCCCAAGCTGCCGCAGTGCGACGTGGCTAGGCTGCAAGCTGGCTGCAGAATGCAGCAGGCCACTTGACCTCACCTTATGCAGCTGCTGCTGCGTGCTCCCAGGATTTAAAGCTGGAGGTGCGCATTTGAGGGCGAACATTTGAAGAGCTACTACGAAAGGAAAGGCTCAAACCTTGACCCAGAGTGAGCACAAACAGATATAATCAAAAGAATGGCATCGAACAGCCTAAGTTTAATGAGCTGCTGCTGAGCAAGTGGACAGGAGCCACTTTCTTCCAAACGCATTCACTATACTTTAAACGACATAATTGCTGTGTGCCCAACATTCTATGGATGAGTGGTTGTGCCACTTTAACAATGGTGTGGAACGAAAAAATGCATATTAACTGGCACTGCCAGAGGCACGCCCTATAGGCATTAAGGTAAAAACTACCAATAGCCGGTGGAAAGCGACGAAAGCCGAGAACACTTGTCGAGGGGCTTTTATGAATTCTACTGCCGCCAGAAGCAATGCGACAGAATGTTGGGTTTGGTGGGTGGCCAGCTACTTTAGCAAGTGTTAATTTCGGTAGGTCATACCTGCTCACCGACTTATCGAGCTATTTTCGAATTTGAAGTATTTCGGCAATGCCCTAGCCTAAGGAGTCCGAGAAAACTTTCGTCCACTCTCACCAGACCAACTCGGAACTGAAGCCGCCTGGAGCGCTGCCTTAACTCGTCTCTAAGCCTTGTAGTTAGTCAGCTAGAAGACAGGTGAGTCAGGGCAAAAGCCTTTTCAGGCTTGCATACAAAGAAATGGCCTACAAAGAAATCTCAGTTGGAGCCCTGAAAGGTGCGCGCTGCCACTGCCAAGCACGTGCACTCGGCCTCGCCTGGAAAGAAAATTGTTTGCACCCTTCTAGAGACAAATGCTGAATCAGTGGCGCATCGACGGGGGGGGGGGGGGGGGAGTCACCGGGAAGAGCTCTCTGTGGCAAGCTCATCTGCCTATGGGGGCACATCATTTACGGAGGGTCCGAAGCTGCTCAAGCCGTAGGACCGCCACCCTGCAGACACCTTTACACTTGGCCAACTAGAAACGGATATCTCGATCTGAGACCCCAAAAACTTGCCTCGAAGGAGGCAGCACTCTTAGGCAGCACTCTTAGGTCAGTCCGTCTAGTAAGTCTTAGCTCGGCGGTCCTATCAAAATATGGTCAATCCTTCTAGAAGAACTGACGTTCCTCCACACGAAACTGATTCAACTGAACACACCGGGGGGGGGGTGGGTGGGTGGGTGTGGAGGTGGTCCTGCCTCTGCATAGTTTCAGCGCTCTCATCAATATCCAAATAAGAAAAAAGTCATAGCCATATGCCCTATGCAGAGAAACATCTTTGAGCTGGGCACCACGGCTGCACTGCCCAAGGAACATATTTCACTCTTTCATATCTTTCAAGGAACATATTTCACACTGGAGTCTTGGTTGCTGCAACAGAGTGCTCTTCGGGACTTTGCTGGGGGAAGCCAGGCTTTAAAGTAGAGTACTAGTGCCACCAGCTGGGCTGCCTTTCGGGGGGGGGGGAGGCTAAATGCCCTTCCTAGACCCACCCAATGTGCCTGGAAGGAGGGATTGCTTTGCGATCGCTAAGAACGAACCAGCTGCTACTGAACCTGCAGAACGTTGCCTCAGATCACGGCCAGTACAGCAGGCATTGTCAGACATCAGTGTTCCTTATATGCCCATTGCTAGAGGCTGCTAACGAAACCTATTTGCTTTAAATTTGCTTAATACAATTGAAATTGGTTAACTGAAAGCCGGAAGCAAGGAGCTCAGAGTAGACAGCAGTTCACTTCAAGCCGATTAATGCCGGCAAATAAATCTCACGCAAGCCAGATCGACGATCTAAACGAGTGCAAGCACTACCTCTTGCTCTTTCGTCAGATGGATGCCGAGAAAAGACATGGCCAACTCGAGCTTCTCAAACTTTATCTTCGAAGTGTCGGAAAATGCGCTGTGCCTAGTTCCATCGGCTGGCAGCCACTGTGTCGGTGAAGCGGAAATCTCATTTGCCACCATTTGCTGCTTGGCAGCGCTTGCCACGTCGACAAAGCTGGAGATCGGTGTCGAGCACACGGGGAAGCCTCTGCCTCCATCCTTCAATGGCTCGTGACTGATCTCTGAGCAACGAACGCGCATTCCACACGATGACCACAGGGCAAGGCAAGGCTCGTTGCAGCGCACGCGAGCAGGGTGCAGGCTAGCGACAGTCCGTCCTTTCGCACCGGAAATAGGGCTGCCACCGTCGGCGAGCAGGTGAGGAGAGAGGCTGCCAGACGAATCGACACTCCTCTGACCGCTGTCAGCTGCTGACGAGTTTGCAACAGCCGTCAGCCTGGGGTTGGCACTCTCTGGGGCACCACTGTCCTCATCGCTGCTGATACGGCTGTCCGCCGGGAATCCTGGGAAAGACATCAGCAGCATCTAGATAGGCACCAGTGTCAGTCTCGGGAGCGAGCAAGTCCAGAATGACGAGGTCGCGAGTGGCAAATGAGCGCGTGAAGGCGGCAGCAGCAGGCGCCCGATGCTTACCAAAGCGCTGATCCGATGGGACGACAGCCTCGCGGCGCTCTGCCTGCTCACTGCTGCCCGCGCTGTCGAGGTCACCTCTGCCTCCACTGTCGTTGCCGGCTGAGCCTCTGAGAGCGAAAGCGAGTCTGGCCGCATCCCGCGACACGGCCAGCGTGGCTCGGCCCGACTCGATTGCATCACCGAGCGTCGAGACCGCAGCTGCCAGCGACAGGCCCTCGATTGGCTGCCCGTTTATGCGGACCAGCTTGTCACCCCGCCGAAGCCGCCCTGGCAACGAGCCAGAACCGACGGCTATACTGGCGCCTGCTGCCGGTTCTATCGCTCGATTCGTGCGAACAAGATTGTGTGCAGGCATGCGTGCATGCAACAGCAGCAGCAGTAGCAGCAGAGGAAGCAGCAGCAGCACATGGCGGAGGAGAATTCTGGCTCTACAGCCTCTGTACCTCTGCCAAACTTTAGCTAGTGTCGGAACGTGGCAGAGATCAAGAAAACATGAGCGATTGCTGGCTCGTAAAAGGATCGCAGCCATTGACAGACACTACACAACACCATCGGTCTATCGATTCTCAACCACGGCTATGGTCCGATGAGAGCTGTTGGACTCCCTCCGGCCCACCACTGCCAAACAGCATCAGCCGGCTTTCAGCTGCCAGTAAGGTTCCATGCATGCTACGATTTAAATTGTTGCATATGTCGACGAGCCTACATTATTTGCAGCATCACTACTGTTAATGCAAAATTATGACCAAACGAATCAAAATTGCTCACAAATTACTGACTGTTCGGATGTGCTCAGCCAGGTTGCTCACATGCTGCTTAGAAAAATTGATGCTACTACAACGTATGCATTTTCCAAAGCCAACCCGTAGCCAAAATAGCAACCCCAGTTACCATCGGATGCAGCTCGGCCACCAGTCTGGATATCCTGGACCAAGATATGACTGCTCGAAGGCCCGCCCTCATCCGGGAGTTGATACTCGGCAAGCTTCACGCCTGGAAGTAGTACAGCATACATTATGTACAAGAACAGTAGATTTAGGATGATATGTTGTCAAACCTGTCCACGTCCAAGACTCAAAGATCCAACCACAGTGACCTGCACATAGACAGTGGTGGTACTAAAATGCAGGTGCTAACCCAAGAAAGGGGGCAGGTGGCAAACAAAACACTCACAAGCATCAGCACGTTCGCCATGCTAACAGAATAAAAGCCTACTTGGAATTATTCTAAAGATAAAATATAATCGATTCAAATATATCTATCAGAAAGATTAAAGGTATGTATATTCAGCTATAAAAAGGTAGACGTAGGCAATCACTTAATAGCAATTTATCCAGGCCACCAGCGATTGCATATGTAGCTAGTGTACTTAACTGCAACTATCCCTTATACGTTATTCAGCACATGTCTCTGTATAAGAGGATCGCTAACAGGGATCCACGGGCAGTTTAGAAATATGCCCATCCTGGTCTAGCTACGTTTACCTTACATAAGATACCCCAATTCCAGTCGTTAGCGATATGAAAAGATTGAATAGTAGCAGTAAACAGTACAAACACAGACATCTAATATATATATATATATATCTGTTCTCTCTGTCATCCCAGTCTCTCTCTCTCTCTCTCTCTCTCTCTCTCTCTCTCTCTCTCTCTCTCTCTCTCTCTCTCTCTCTCTCTCTCTCTCTCTCTCTCTCTCTCTATCTTTGTCTGTCTGACCCATTCTGTCATTCTCTCTTGCTTCGGTATCATGCTCTCTGCCTCTCCCTTTCCCTCCATCTTGTTCTCTCTCTCTCTTTCTCTCTCTCTCTCTCTACCGTATTAATAACTCTCTACGATGCTATCTACACTCAATGTATCCGGTTGGCTAGTTATCTATACATCTATGCAGCAATCGATACATCAATTCTATTACTTATCTAAGCACCTATAAATGTTTTCACACTCCGATCTCAGTTTCTTATGCACTCACTTTCCATTCTCTCGTCCTGTATTTATTCCAATTGTATTTATTTATTAATTGTATTTGTTATTTTGTTGTTGTTATTTTGTTATTTATTTATTAATTGTATTTATTTTATTCCAAGAATTAATTGGCACCTAAGGAGATCATTGGCAGCATAAGTCTATTAAAAGCTACCAGCACAATGCCAAGCTATAGTAGGCTGTTGCTTACCGAGACCTCCCCGGCAATTGTGAAAGCTGATTATTTCGAACACTTCACCTACTTGAGCAGAGCTGGAAGTATAACGAGGCACCATAAAATGTTATGCAGTAACGCACGCTAAAATCAGCTGCCTTACACTCGACTGATGGTATCTGCGTCTAGCTTCTCTGCTTACCTTTGCATTGTCCATGCAGCTGGTCCGTATCGGTATAACAGTCCTGCTTAGTGCTGTGCCCCTGAAGCATTAAAGTGAGTTGTGCCAGCATTTTTCGTACAGGCGAAAATAAAAACATAGCTGCCGATATGCATCGGTAAACATCATTGCATTGAAAAGCTTATTCACGTTGGTAAGAAATAAACATGCTAAGCAACGTGATGCAAATTATGCTTGGCAACTCGATACAATGAAGCTCAAAAAGATAAGATAATGCAAAGCATATTATTCATAACAGCACGGTACGAATAGAGTCTCTACCTCATTCTATCTCACGCCCAGCAATGCTCTGAAAATTTCTTTCAAAAAGTAAGCATTAGACATTCTTCAATAGTGCTCGCAATTTCAAAATACAGAGCAACTGGAGGCAAGCTGCGCTGGGACAGAGCTCCGAAAAAAGGATACATTTTCTTTTGAGCAAGCAAGTAACGATCCAGCAACCTCTTCGCTACCAGTCCAGTGCTCTACTAATTGAGCAATTGAGATTACTTTTCATCCTGCACACAATGCGGGGCTTCAACTTAACTGCTCGTGTGCCATTCCGATGCATTAATGAGTGTGCATGTTTATAACTGCAAGTTGGGTGCCAAGCTACAACAATTATGCTTTCTGCGGTCAGAGCGCATATCCACTGCAAGAGATATTTGGGTCTAGGCAACTAGGGGAATACATAGGTGTATGCATGCTTTGCATTTCAGTACCCATTTCTAGAAGTAATAACTCTGCGATTATGTGTGCCACGATTTTAATAATAATTCAATGAAATAATAATTGGATGAATTAAATAACGATTTAATGAAAAACACGGCACATGAAATTTTCCCTCAACCTTATAATAGGTTGTGCCGTTCTACCCGAATGAAACCACAAAGCCACCAGGCCCAGCCTCGATCACTACCATCCTGGAGTACAGTTCCATCCTACCCATCCCCCCAGCGCTGGCTCCCACATGGGGGTGCACACGCACTCAAGTACGCACGGGTGCATACACAATTTTGACAGTTACGGTTTCAGCACTAACACGTGGGCATGGTTCTAATTTTTCCATATCAGGGCTACTGGCTGCAGATTTCCGATGCTTTTAACGTCTTTGTATGCGGCTCCGCTTAGCCGCGAGGATCCGCGAGGAAGGTGCTCGGCCAGAGACGCTTCAGGCAAAGGTCGGACGATGTCGGTGCAGCTAGCAGCAGGTCGCATGCCAGATCGCATGGCACCACCACAGCGCAAAGCCTCGGTGAAATTCCCAGCAGTGGCGAATGGCCAGCGCTCACTGCAGCAGCAACATGGCAGAAGCAGATACGAGTGGAAGCTGAGAATGCACACGGACAACGTGCACCAGCAACTGAAGGAGCAGCTCGACAGGAAGTGCTGGAAGCAGCAGTCACTGCTGAGTAAGCCACTATCATATCTGCTGCTCGACAGATTTAAAACAACATTCAAGAGGGTACTGAAACACCAGATCTAGCCTAGTGCCGCTTCCAGCAGTGGGCTGCCTGTTGGCAGATGTATTCAGGTAATATGTGCGTGCAAAGCTATAAAAAGGCAATGCTGTTGAGTAGGACACCCAGGTGAGATCCATGAAGGATCCTGTAAATCAGGCCGATGCTAGTGGCAAATATGTCAAATAGCATCCGTATTTTTTTATCAGAACTGCCTGCCTGAATAGTTGCAATGCCCGGTATACTGTAAAATCAAGTGTAAGGCTACATGCAAACAGGAATACGGAATATCTAAACATGCATATATACTTATATATACCTGCACATAGGGGTGCATTTACCTATGTATAAGGTACACATTATGTGGGTGTGTAAAGTGTGAGCTTGTACACGGTATATACATCCATACAGGTGGTTTCAAAAGTATAAACCGTTTCTAGGAAAGGGCAAAGTCTAATTATCCGCTGCCTCTCCTGGTGAGACTGTGAGATGCAGCGGAACATGAGAATACCAGTATCACTATGTAGTAAATAAATTAGTTCTCACTGAATTCAGGGGCAAGAAAGCAGCGAATCATACTGGAAAATGACTTCCTATCATGGAAAAAAGGTTAGAATGGCGCCGAAGCAGCAAAGGTAAACCTATCTAAAATGGCACAGACCCCTGTATATCGAATGGTTTTGTTAGCGAAGTGACATTTCCCAGAAGGCTATCTTAGATTACTATCCTTTGACACCAAATTTGATATGGCAGAGTAGCTAAATAGTACTTAAAGACAGGCAAAACAAGAGAGATTTCTGCCTTAACGAATAAAGACTCTGGCAGGTTGCCAGACCAAATGGAATTGGCAGGCCATAACCAGATACGCATTGCTCGAGTGCTTATGATTTCCAAAGCAGAGTGAATGCTACAATATTAAGGAGCAGTTGCACTTCGGTACGACGGAATCGGTGGAGTGATCGCCGAAAAGCTGATAAACCATCGGCATGACGGGTGTAACAATGAAAGCCTCGAAGAATAGATTTACTCGGCAAAAAGTGTTTCTGGGACATAAACGTGCGAAAGGGGATAATTAAACTTCCTGTGAAGGTTAAATGCTCTATGCATATCTACCACCATGGCAGTAGGCGCATACAATGTATTGCTTTCTGACACCAGTATGAAATGATTTACAAGAAGAAAAAACGAAAAATTTCCGGTAAGTGTGTGCATTCACTTAAACTAATGACATCGCCTGTATATAAATACATGCATACATAAAACAATATGTGTGTAAGAACTGCATACAGTACATACAAACAATTGATAGCCTATACCAGTGCTAAATAACCGAATACTTCAACTTTTCTTGTGAAAGGTAGGCCTGGGAGTCCCCTGCCCAACTTGGTCAGCCAGACCTGCTGAACAGCAATCTTGCAGTTCTTTGATTATGTAGTAACGTCAGCCTAGTTTCTATGTTGCCTTTGCTATTACCGACATTCGAACGAGCTGTGGTATGCCAGCTGAACTCTTATAGCGAACTGCAAACCCGGTAAGTGAGTAAGTTCTAGTAAGATTTTGGAGCTAATCTATTAATGGAGTCTGTAGCAATGCAAGCGTATAACGAATTCAAAGCAGGATTGTTGACTGTGCATGCTCCCAAAGCCTGGAACTCACTACCAGCTGATGTAAGATCCACACCCTCCTTCACCTATAGGGTGTTAAAAAAGAAGCTGAAAACCGAGCGGTTCCTCGAGGCACGTTGCTTCTTTTCCCTGTGAATTTCCTCCACATATATTTGTATGTGCTGAAATTGTTCATGTTATCACCAACCGCTTATAGGACACCTGCCTAAAGTAAAGCTCAATGATTCAACGACCTAATGTTTATAGTGGCAGAAGAGCTGTAGCGACTTTTTCTGCCTGCGGTGGCGTGCAATAAACATCTGTCTGCTACAGGACTCGAGGACTTGGGTCATAAAGTGCAAGCACAAGCTACCGGGCTCAGATCCATTGGCATATACCAGTGCATACAAATACATCGCAATCTCCCATTCCCTTCAAATCCTTCCCCATGCCACCTCTGATCCTACCTCCTCTCCCTCTCTCTCTCTCTCTCTCTCTCTCTCCACTTCTCGCCGACCTGCACTAGCTCCCAGTCAAGCAACGCATCGACTTCAAGGTTTTGTCACTCAGTTTTAGGTCCATTCATTCTTTGGCTCCAGCCTATCTATCACATCTACTGCCCTGCCAGACTGAGCATCGTACCACTTGCTTTTTGGAATCGAATTGTTTACATATACCTGTACAAGCCTCAAATCATTTGGAGACAGTGCCTTCAGTTTCTATGCTCCCAAAGCATTGAACTCAATTGCGACTTGCGTGACGACATCTCATGTCCTGTCCACATTAAAAAAAAAAACTAAAAATGCACCTATCCATCACAGCATTTAGTGGGTCCCTGTGATTCGACCTTTATGTGCTTATGCTTGCTGACACTGAGCATGCTGCCACTAACCATACTTGCATGCTGACCCTGTGCATGTCATCCCTAACCATGTTATTCTTGTTGTTTATCAAGCATGCTACCACTAACCATTTGATCATGATTCCTTTCAGAAATTGTAAAGCGCCTAGAGAAATATTGAGCTCTCTGAGTGTGCTTTATCAAGTGCATTATTATTATCATTATGTATTATTACTATTATTATTATCATTATTGTCTCTCCCCTCCCCCTTTCTCTTTCACCCTCCCCCAGTGCATGCAGAGCAGCTAGAATCCTCAGGGCAACCTCTGATCGCTGTCTTTGATCAGTGCCATGTGACCTAACACCGAGGCATTGCTGGAGCATGAATCTTCAAGGTGCAGATCTGCAAAGGTTGGCTTCTTATGGTCTCCACAGAGGGATAGCAGCCCCAGTGTGTACAGTATCGTGCAGAATACCGAGGAGTTCCTACACTTGTACCCAGCAGCGCTCACACGGTCGTGAGGTACACATGGAGGCCCCACACTGTGGCACGAATGCAGTGGTTGGCTTACGTAATTTGTGTGACTGCTACCCGACTAAAGAAGTGCTGTCGACACGTTAGCAGAGCAGAGCCAAGTTGAGGACCAAGCTGACTTCCCGGCCGCTGCAATATTGCCTGAGCAGGTGCTTTAAGGAACGATGCACTGCACTGCATGAAAAAAGCGACGGCTTCTCCTGTACAGCAGAAGCAAACGTCTAAGCATTGGCTCCCGGTACCACGCCTACTGTGCAAGTGCTCGAGGTCATGTACTGAATGCTGAACGACCACTTTCATTTGCTGCATGCATAGTCCTCAGGAAAGAGACCGATGGGCTCAGACCACCCCCTTGCACAGCCTCACACTGCCTCCTTCAATAGGTGGCCTCTTGCAAGAGCAAGGTCTCAACCCTCCATGGCAAAATCCTGGCAGCACCAGTGAGCATCCTACAATGTTTAGGTCCACCATTGGACGATCGCATCAGGTTGACAAGTCATGGTACCAAAGCCAGGGCACTGTCCTGTGCAAACCTTGAGGTGGGCATAAGGCCCGCTGCTTCTGGAGTCGCTGGGGGTTTTGAATATATTTTCATCTCCAGTCTGGCGCTATGCTCAAGCAATGAGAGCAGCTGCATTGAAGGGCTGCCGAATAGCAAGTTGATCACGTGAAATTGCCGATACTAGAGGCATTAAGGGAAGTGCCACGCGACTGACCAAGCAATTTCCGATTCCCATTGTTTATATTAAGTATCGCCATTTGTCTTATGTGAGTTCTTGCCTCGTATGCACAGCTCTTTGTAGCTGCAATTGTCTCGTCTGTCGGAGTTCGTCTTCTCATAGCCCTCCCCTGGATACCACCGATTCCGGCCGCCTCTGCCAGATGAGTCGGGTACAAACGTCGGCGCATCTTACTCAACATCTGCTCGCCCTACTACAGCCGCTCCTGATCACTCATGATCACGCTCCTGATCACTCACGCTAGGAATCACTCAGCAAGGACTCAAAGGGGAGTCGACAGCATCGGCAGCTCAACCTAGGTGTGGCTATCGGTCCAGCCATGCGGCGATTAGCGGCAGCAAGTAGCAACATGCCCCCTCTTGCGCTGCTTTTGGGACCCTCGTCACAATGGTGAGCATTTGCGTCGTTTCACCGACCAGCTAGTAAATGAGACGCCAGTGCACCACGCCAAGCAGATGCGCCACGCCCGCCGGCGCCGTCATTAATAGAGCACGTTAGCTGCTGCAAAGTCATACCTCTTAAACGACCAAGTGACTAGCAAACCGTCTGCAGCTGCACGGAGGAAAATCTCGCGCCACTAGTTTCAGAGGCCAGCTACAATCTCTGTGTATCTTCGCGTTAGCAAGACGGCAATCCAAGTGGCCGCGGGCGCGACCGCAATTTCGTGCGACTGTACCACTGCCGATGCGGAAAATGGGACTAAAATTGAGCTTGATTTATTTAAAGACACGTGTGATAAAAAATATTGACCCCCTCGGAGTAAAAGCATACAATTCGAGCGTGGGAGTGACAAAATGCGACACGACGAAAGTTCGCGAGAGATAACCGAAATCGGAGGAGCAAACCAATAAAAACGAATTCCCGTGAAAAAAGTCGCGCACGAGCGAGCAGTGCAGTGCGCGCGTCTATTTGAAAGAAGAAAGGGAAGAGAAAACAGAAAGAGAGACGGACGGGCGGAGCATCACGCATCATCGCCCCAGCCGGCAGCCTCGCGCCGGCGGCTCGACTCGCGTGAACATCAAAGGAAGGCGTAGATAAATTCAATCTACAGTTCAAGCTCAGCTCTCACATACCTGGCGTTAACGCCGCGCGGCGGGCAGTAGCGTTCAATCGTTCCGTGCGTACGTAGCGGGTATTGCGTACGCCATCTCTGAACAACCAGACGCACCCCCTACGTTACCCCTACCCATGATGCAGTACATTCCGGACCCCGCACTGTGACGACGTCGCTCCGGCGCTTTTCAATGTCGCTGAGGCTCCCACTCGGCTCCTAAAGCCGTCGACGTAAAGAATATCGAGCAGGCTTATTTTGAAGGAACTCGCTAGCGCGCACACAGCGGGTCGTACCGAGCAGCCTTAGCCCGCCGTGCTGCTGGCCGCACCCGAGCATTGCGGTGCGTGAAGCTCTCTCGGCCAGCGTCTCCGGGCTGCCTCGGCTGAGCAGGATACGCGGTCGGAGCACAAAAGGCAACGTTTACGTTGCGTTCGTAACAAGCTGAGACGTAACCAGCTAAGATGTCATCGCCCGACGCAATCATTACCAATGCCAGCTCCGCGTCGGCAACCAAAGTCCCCGGAGACATGGTGAGTGCGAGCAATACTTGCGATGGCGTGATGGTTAGTGTATTGGCTCGTTGTGAGCGGCTGGGGAAGAAAAGCTAACCGCAGCGGCGACAGCTCCCGCCACCCCCCTCCGCGCGCCTGCGTATCGTCGGCCGACGTCATGCGTGCATCGTTAGTCAATCGTCTGCGGCGATTTCGGATGTAATTTGTACTAGATTTTCAACTTGACCCCTTTCTTTTGAGCACGGCTACCTACTAGGAACGGCGGCCACCTGAATTCGAGCTTGGATACGCAACTGAATTGCAAGCGATCGCTTGCTTCGGCACCTTGCTTGCCGACCGATTGAGCACTGGTGGGCATGAGTTTTTAGGCTGTTGATTACCGACCTCAGCCCGTCGTTGTATCCGCGTGTAGTCGCCGTTTGGTCTTCCTTTTGAATGTCATGCCGTTGGCGAAGTCAGCAGTAATATGTCGTGTGTTCAAAAAGAAACCGGCGATCAATTGTGTCAAGTGCTCCGAAAGATCTAGCAAAGCCAGCAGAGTCTACCTTGGTCTGCATTGTTGTGAAGGTCATTATATACCCGAAGCAATACTGACTCAGTTGAGTAATTAGCTCAACAACCTGACTGGAACTTACTTTCTTGGTTTGAAGTTGTGGCATACGACGTTATCAGGTGTGCCACTACTCGTTCCAGTATCTTTTATAGGAACAGCAGCAGGGAGACTTTGAGGGAGTTGCTAAAGTTCTCCTGGTCTAGTGTTACCTTCTTTGTGAGTGGCCTAGCAACAATTCTTTTGAAGGGTGCTGTGACAAGATCTGCAGCTGTGTACATTTGTATTGCATTAGTTCTAGACGGCAGCAGCAAATCCGTGTCATTGCAAAAGTAGAAAAAGTTGTTGCAGGCTCTAGAGGGTAGTAGTCTCAAGACTGGGAGATGAACTTCGAGATGAGGTCACTAATGGCAGGCTAGAATGTGGACATTGAGGAGATGCTAGGAATTGAGTGAGATGAGTCTAGTGGGGAATGTTACCGTGGGGGATGGACTCTGTGATCCTATCGATCTTGCTAACAAAGAAGCTTGAGAAGCGATCTGCCGTATGGCAACATGGATAACTAGGTAAGGTGCTGACCTGAGCCAGGTAAAGAAAGTGATTGATTGGTGGTCGAGATGACCATTTTTGAATTGTGCATCTTTGATTCGGCAATGTTTTTTTTTTATAGAAGCTGGCCCTGGCCTTTGCTGGGATAGATTGGTATCACTTACTCTAGTTCTTTGTGTCAGTTGTGGACAGTCAGTCTTGATCTTGTGCGTGCTTTCTCAAGCTTGGGCTTCGTAGACCTAGCTAGTTTTAATTTCGAAGGTAAGGCATTGGCCAAATTAGTCAGAAGAGCAAATTCGTCCACAGTCTTGATTAGTATCGTGTTGTAACAGCAGCATTTCACCTTCGTGTGAGTCCTTGTCCCAGCTCTGATGCGCCAAATGGCTCTTGTCGGCCAGACTGTGACCGGTGCCATCCTCAACTGCGTGCGTGTATAGTGCATTACAGCCAATTGCCTAGACGATGCAGTGCTGCTTGTTTAATGTCTATGCTCGTACAGAGTGCCATCTACCATAACACGAGTGATACTCAACCTTTTTTCCAGTGGTTTAAGCAGTTATTGGGGCTGCTATTGACTGGTGCATAGCATCATTGAGTACATTGGCTGATCTGTGAAGGTAGTTCGTATCTTCTCTAGCCTCTGACGATAGGGTTGAACCCACATTCATTCTATTCTTGCACATGCTATAAAGCCCAGAAAGCTAAGAAAGGCGGTAGTTTTAGTACATTTATTGCTGGTAGATAGGTTTGAAAGTAGAGTCCCAGTAGAGCAGTTTCGATCAGCAGCTTGTCTTTTTCTTTCAGAAAATTAGGCATCCGACTCCGGTGCTTCGTGGATATCAAGCTCTTTAGCTTTCTTCTAGGCCTATCAATTGGTAAAAAAATAAGGGTCGGCTGATCGAACAGTGTCGTTTTTTATAGTGGCAGAAGAGACTTGACGGCTTGTCGGCTGTCACTTGCAGTGGGCAATAGAGAGTTGCCTGCTACAGAGTCACCCTGAGCCTGGGCGGGCTCAGTGTGAGCACCAATATCCTGGGTTTACTAGTCCAAACTACATCGTGGAGGTGGGTGGGGGGTAGTATATTACCTACCGGCCCGTCTGATCTTGAATAAGAAAAAACCGATCTGTCACCCAGATCTTTGGCCTCCCTAGTTTTTTGCTTCATCCCAGTAAGGATGGTAGCATCAAGCTCTTTACTCACTGTTGGTGCTCACATGCTTAGCTGCCTCGTGCCTTTTTCTTTCTTTGTTTGCTTTTAGGTGTTCAGGTGGGGTGTGGTTCCGAGCTGCCATATGTGTTTTTGCAATCAGGTTAGCCCATGCATCAACTGAACTGACTCACTCACTCCCATGACTGCTGCCCATAATCAGGCCAAGCTTTCCCAAAACAACTCAAATGAGCGGAGCTCATTTCCTCCTATGTCAGTTTGGCTTACTTTCAGTTAATAAAAATAATAATATAATTAATTTGCATAGCGCCCCAAAAGAAATTAATCTCTATTTAGGTGCTTCACATATGCCTCGGGGCTTGAGCCCCCATAACCTCGGCCAGACCTTGGTCGGGGCGAGCACCTTAACCGCTGGATCAAGGAACACTCAGTCTGGCTGACATGTCACTTCACTCGCTTGCTGCTTCCTACGTATGCGACCTTGAAGCTACTCCAGTGTACACACACATCACGTGCTTCTTAGCATCTAGTCAATTTGCCGTCCCATCACAAAATGGAAATCATCGTAGGATCGCCTCCTTCAGTTTGTATGCTTCAGTTCGAAAGCCCAGAACTTGCTTCCAGCTATAATCACTACATGGTAAACTTGCATCTTTTAAGTGTCAGCCAAAGGCTTATTTGTTTCGGTCACCTTCGCTTACCCCATTAATTTTGTTTGTTTGTTTTTGGTGTGCATTGCATGTGTACCTGTGCATGATTTAGTGTGTGTTACCAGCTAGAGGTCTTGCCAACCGGCTGCCATTAGTTAGTCTGGTGTTCTTCATATTTGCTTTAGCTTTTTGACCTAAGCATGATACTTGGCTGCTTTTGCTTGCTGTATACCATGCATGTCCCTGACTGTTGTGTATTGATTCTTTTGCTGCAAGTTTTAAAGCACCTGTATGGCTATTATCTTAGTAGTCTTAGATAGCTATGCAAGCGACCTATTAGTAGCTATCTAACCAAATATGTGTCCTTGGTTAGTAAGTATTATTTCGTAATCGGTTTTGCTGCAAAATGCGGAAATGAGCATTGTTCCCAACAAACTTTGCTTTGGTGACGAGGACCATCGTGAACTTGAATCAGCCCATTTCGTATGAGAAGGTTCACAAATTAGTGTCTTTTGGTTCGCATTTAGCCGAAACGAACAACAAATCGGTGAAAGTTGACAGGTGTTTGCTCTGAAGTTATTTAAGAATGATCAGTCTAAAGTTTTCAGAAATGAGTAGGTGTTCCATATGTGTTCCATACTGCAAATTACTTTCTTAAAGAAGCCCTTAAACGTAGTCCTGTCATGATTTTGTTATACTGTCCATGGAAATGACGTTAACAGTCTAGTATATCCTAGTGAAAGCACCACCCTTGCACCTCTTGAGTTCTGAGTTCTTGTGTTCTTGAATTTTCGTTCCATTTCCCGTCCGTTTTGGCATAGTTATTTTTGAGAGCCTGAACTAGCTGGTCATAGTTTTCAGCCGTGCGATTGCCCGGAAAGCCATAACCACTGCAGGAAGACCGTTCCAGACCACTTTCTTCATCCTGTTCAGCTTCTTGGCAATTTTTCGCACACATCGATCTTCTTTATCTGCCTTCCCCCAACCATGCCAACTTTGACCTGTGCTCCCGACAGATGTGGGGGATATCTTGGAGGTACATGAAAGCTGCTAATTAATTGTCTAGAGCTGTGAAAAATTGAGGAGTGAGGTTTAACTTGATGGGCTGGGTAGGTCTGAGCCTTCCGAAGGTCTACCGGCGGCTCAGGCATGACATTGTTCGTCCCTACAGAGAACTCGGTCGGGTGTGGCCATTTCCTTTTGCCGTACTGTGCCTTGGTGTCCCTGCGGTCGCATAGGCTAGGAAATCGATTAAATTTTGTGAAACCACACTGGAGATCCATCCAATTGCCGCAAAGTATCTAATGACCTACCAGCCATAGTTGTCATACTTCAAGACATTCGGCAATATCTTGACACTGGCATAGTCCTCTTTGAGGTGCTCAGAGTGAGTAATAATAGAAAGACAGATATTTGTTCCCGTTCTGAAGTAGTGCTGCTTTGAGGACACTGGATGAACTCGCTAGGAATAGGCCCCATTCACTCAGGTTGCACGTTACTTCTGTAGCCTCAAGTACACCGGCCACATCATTGCACAGCCCAACTTTCGGACCAAAGAAGTTGGAAAAAAGTTACCCGTGCTTTGATTGATCTGTTACTTCCACGCTTTCATTCAAAAAGTTTCATTTATCGAGCCTAGTCGTCATAAACTCGGCATTAGGCTTGGTTGGATCGATGTCTCTGATAAGATTGTTGTGGTCTTTCTGGCCGGGGAAGTATGGACTTTATTTGTCAGCTGCACTGCAATTGCAATTGGAATCGGGATCTACAGTACTTTCTGCCGTATCACATGCCGCACTTTCCGGAAGATAAGTGATCCCTCTCCGGAGGGGTGAGGGCAGAGAGCTCAGGGCAGTGTGGTACTGGGGCGACGTGTTTCCATCTGTAACTCCACAAAGACTACGTAGGTGTTATCCAGGAGAGTTGTGTAGAACAATTCAAAGCCCAAGTGGTTTGCCGTATGCATTCGGTAGCCAACATACTCCATCCCATTAACAAAGAAAGTGAAAAGCGTTGGTGAGTCAGGAGAGCAGCTGAGGTAGTGAGTAGCGTGGAAGAAGCAGTTTAAGACGGCTGGAAAGGATGTGCCAGAGTCGGCAGCAGGAGAGTAGTTGTCGTTGAGTAAGAATCGTGGAAGTGAGTTCCACAGTATTGGACTTGCATGCCAAAAGCTTCTGTCGCCAACTGTCTTTAAGCGGAGGACTGGAACAGCAAATTGATTGTCCATACAGGACCTGGGGGCATAAGGAGGCTGAAACTGGTGCAGCAGTTCAGCGATGGCTCCAGGAATGTGTTGATTCATGATGGGAGGTGCTATCTTGCTAGTTAGAAGCTTAAAGGGTTCACGTGCAGAGGTAGCAGTTACTTCCAGCTGTCAGTTGGTTATCTTCGAATTCTCGGGATAGTAAATTTCGTGCCTCTTGTTTCTCCCCTGTAAACATACTAGAAATAAATAAATTGATTATATTACACACGTTACCCATTATTGTACATGGGATTTGATCTGCCGAGCTGGTTTGGCCCAGTGGTTAAGATACTCGCCCCGATCAAGGTTTGACCTAGGTCATGGGCTCGACCCCTGTGGTAAATGTGAAGCGCCTGAATAGAGATTAGGTTCTCTTAGGGTGCTATATAAATGATATATATATATATATATGTATATATATATGTATGTATATATATATGTATGTATATATATATATATATATATATATATATATATATATATATATATATATATATGTATATATATATATATATATATATATATATATATATATATGTATATATATATATGTGTGTATATATATATATACATAGTTGCTGTCCTTGCAGAGGCAATCGCTTTAGTACCAGCTAATGCAGCTGCCGAGGCTCCGCATATGGCAGCTTAGATACCTATGATTGCTGGTTGTCTATGCTACCCTGTCTCAAGCCAGTTTGCCCATTGCCCAGCCTATTTGATGTGATGAAGGCATGGGTAAAATTGAATGACTGACTGCCTGAGCGATGAGTAAGAATGGGTAGAACCGTAATGGCCCTCTAGTAAGGCAGTTGATTTTCACTAACTCGGTCCCGAGGTCGTGGGTTCGAATCTTTCGGTGGGTGATCATTTATTGCTGCTGCAAGCAGAGGCGATTGCCTTAAGGGGTCTTCTGTTGCTATACAAAAAAGGCTATTAAATCAGCTGGTATTATTTTAGAGCTAGCTAGATCAGCCTTAATACCCGAGATCTATTTGCAAATAAGGGGTTGTGTAGAAAAATTCGACATCTCAATCTGCTTCCCTGTAGGATCTCTCTGACACCGATGCCTATAATTAGGATCAAGACCTGGGTTTGGGCTAACTTTGGGGCCGTGGCTTCACTATATCTTCTTGTAGTACCCTTTCTGGTCGTAATAGTTGCTGAATTTCTCTCTTGCTAGCTTGTACCAGCGTGGTCGAAACTGGCCCAGTGGGCAGGCTACTGCTGTCTTATGATGTGCTGCTGCTGTTGTGCTACTGCTGCTGGATGTGTTCTGTCATTTGGTCTCCTTGTCTGGGAAGTTGTGTGCAGTCTTTTGCTGAAGCTTGATCTAATGCCATGTCTTGGTCCAACTACTGAAACCAACCACTGCTGCCTGCAGTTTATGTCTGTGTTCCCTTCATGAGGCTGATATATATATATATATATATATATATATATATATATATATATATATATATATATATCCCAGCCCAATTTTCTGTGTGGTTAACCGGCATTTGTACTAGTGACAATCTCGTACCTAGACCTGTCAAACTAAAACAGAATCAAAAGAAGTTAATAGTTTTAAAGACATGGTAAGTATCAGAAATGAAACCATTGGGATAGTCAAAGTTTAGATCAAGACACCATAGTGTGGTCACTGGGCTGTCTTTTCTGTTTTTCGCAATTATGGTGCCTGCATGCATCAGCAAATGAGCATCTTGTTACTTCCGTGTGCTTGCACATGCACGTGCGTTTGTGTGTACGTGTGTGTGTGTGTGTGTGTGTGTGTGTGTGTGTGTGTGTGTGTGTGCGTGCGTGCGTGCGTGCGTGCGTGTGTGACGATCGCGTTGGGACTTGCCTGCTGCCCGGACTTGGCTTTGCGTTGGTAAGTGAGCCCAGCTATTAAGGGCCCCCCTGGGTTCACATTCTGCCTTTGTGCTGCTGTACAGGTGAAGCTGTGAAGAATCAGCATTGATTCTGTTTAGCCTGTATTCTAAGTGCCTAGAAAGAGATCTAGTTCTCTGGAGGTGCAATATAAATGGCTTATTAGTATTATCACCAACGGGATGAGGAATAGTCAGCCTTGAGGCATGGAGAGGGCTTTATCGACTCTAAGAGCGGTTGAAAGCTGTTGGATGCTGGTTCACTAATGCTAGCTCCTTAGGGTCTGACTTCTCTCGGTGCATTTGCAACTCACAAGTCAAGCAATTGACCGAAATGTATGAGCATAGATTGCTGGTAATATACTTCATATCTGCTTGTCGGTTTGGCTCTCTTCTGATGTCTTTATCACACTGTAGGAGTTGTGTCACAATTCAAAAGAGCAGCTGGCTATGTGAGTCACCTGATTAGCTATCCTCTGTACTGACTGTGTACTGACTGTGTTATGGTTCACTACTGTCGTTCGGCCCTCTAGTTTTGGCTGCTAACTCCAGCCACTTGAGCAGTCCTCCCAGCATGCTCAGTAGTGTGAAACAACGGACACTTACTAGCATTCGCTAGCTAACAGCCCCTGGCTACGGAAGCTGTAGAGAGAGAGAGAGAGAGAGAGAGAGACAGAGAGACAGAGACAGACAGACAGACAGAGACAGACCGACAGACAGACAGAGAAAGAGAGAGTGCAAGATATTTGAGTCATTGTTGTTACAAGCTTTTTCTACATAGGGAGGAACTGTTGGCATGAACTATGCCTTCTGCCTGTAGCTTTCAATAGTAGGGCCGTTGGTTGCAACAAAAATTAGTCTCTGGTCTCGGTCTGGCGAGTTCTGCTTCCGGAGAAGTGAGTCAAGTAGCTCCCGTGCGATTAGCTTAAGGCTCACTGCCAGTCTCCTGGCTGGCATTGTATGAGCCCTCGCTGGGCTCTGCGCGTGTGTGTTGAAGTGGCTGTAGTGTCGTTAGCTTTGCTGCTCGGGTGCCGTGAAAAGTGATGGCATCCACACACTTGGAGGCTGCAGGCTCCGGCAGTCGGTCGGTGGACGGTTGATTGAGGGGAAATTGTGGCGTTTTAGCATGCCAGTGCTCTCGAGCAACGTGTCGGCAGCCATAGCCACAGCCGGGGCCAGCAGCGATTGCTTGGGTTTACAACTAGGGCCTCCTAGAGTAGCCACTGGTTCTGAGTGGCAAGCTGAAGCTCAGTCTGACGTGCCTTGAGGACCCAGGCCGGTGCAGACCTTCAGGGTTGCCGAGAGTGAGCCTCGATCACCTCTTTGATGGCAGTACGGCAAAAGGCCCGGTGCCGGATGTGTTGCCTGCTAGCCGGCCTCGAATTACCCTTAGGCGCTGCACTAGCCACTGTCAAAGTTTAGTTGACGTTGAGAGAAGCGCAGAACCTCAGCCGTCGACCAGATTATTCAACTAGGCACAGAGCAGAGGTGAGCATGACTCTATTTGCCTCTTGCCCACCAGACTGCCTCCCTTCCTACGGCTGCCCACTCCCTGCCCCGAATCAATCGCCGAGCTAGCATAGCCTTGCTGGCATACCACATCTGTCTAGGAGCTAGGACAGCCAGCTCACTAGCTGCATCGTTCAGTGGGCTCACAGCCCTGCTCTGCTAGCAGGTCACGCACGCACACACACAGACAGGCAGTTTTACCTGCTACTAAACTGCAGCTGTTCATGGCCATCGTTTGGCCAGTGACTGAGTACAGGGTTTTGCAGGCCGCAGAGAAGCTAGAACCCTGCAATGCTCACCAAATAATGGTCTGCTTACGTGGAATAGTAGCTACTTGCTGCGATCGCACGACTGGAATTGTTGGCAAGCATTTCGCAGACCGAACCGAGGGTTGCACTATGTGCCATTTGCCGAAAGACTGTTGTGCACGTGCCCGTGCACGCCGTGACTCTTGGTGACAGGCGTGCGCCCCTCACCCAGTGAAAGCTCTTCGGCCGTAGTGGATGCTCCTCCTCCGCCTCCGCCTCTGTGGACTGTACGCTCTGCTTGAGCTCTGACGATGCTGCCGCTGCTGATGCAGATTTTTCTTTGGTTTCCGCAGTATTTCTAAGCACACGGCAAGCTTGGTGAAGGCCCACTGCCAAAGTGTAGCACTCTGTCGGTCTGGCTGCAGTCGGCGAAAGTGCCGACTCTTGTGTTCAGACGCACGACTCGTTCGGTCTCGATTGCGTGACGTAGGCTGCTGCCTTGTCAGCAATCATCCTGAGGATGGGGACAGGCAGCTGGCAGAAGCCTGTGCAGATTGATACAAGGAAAAGTTCCACCGACGGCATCCTGTGCAGCCGCCGGGATGGTGGCTGTGCAATCATCAGCTCTCTGAGGTGGAAGCTCCCGGCAGCTCCTTCTTGGCATTCACCTATGTGGCTGCTGAACAGGCAATTGACGACGGTCAGCTGACAGGTCGTGGGGCCCGGGTCGCACCTCGATCCAGTGACTCTAGCAGCAACTCGGATCCACTTGGTTGTGGGGGTCGGTTTTTCTGGCCACACCATCAGTAAGCTATTTATTTATAGCATTAGAGCTCCAGCCGGGTTTCTTGTCAGCCCAGCCAGACCTTATCGTGTAGGAATGCTAAATTAGAAGCAGGGGCCTCGGTGTTGATGTTATCGTGGTCATCTCAATTTTAGCATGGAGTTGTTAGCTTTGAAAACATTATGCGTCTCCGGTCTTTGCTTCAAGCAGTTGAGAGCAATCGAAGAAAAGTGCATTTCTCGGATAATCAAAGGTCTGCGGCTGGCCATATCCGGTAGTGCATTTTGTTGTTCTTCACTTCTATAACCGAATGTAATAGGTGCTGCAGCTGTTCACAAGTTGCTGGAGGAAAAATCCCACTCTTTGGCATCTTGAGCCAAGCTAGCCTTTTACATTGTGTGTGGCCACCAGATGCAGTTTGAGACTACTCGCCCGCATTGGTGCTCCCTCGTGCTCAATGGCAGTAGTGAGAGATTGAGTGTATCTGTGTGTCCGCGTGGCAAGGAATGGATAGAAAGCCTCGAGCTCTCTCGGCTCGTGTGTCCGATTCTAAGCGAGTAGCTCGTGTACGTGACGTGCTCGCGGCCACGTGCTTGCTGCCATCGAAGATGAAGGCCTGCTACTGCTGAGTGGTGGGGTTGGGTCGCTAGGAGAAAGAAGGTGTGAGATAGTGTGGAGGAGGTTCGCCTGTGCTCGGCTATCCGGCTCTCATGTTCGCCGCCGCCTGGCGCCACGTCACGTGATGCTAGGCTAGTATGTGCCTGCTCGGTGGCACGATAAACACCGTGACCCCTTTTAACCCTTGCACCGAGACAGCAGCAATCTTGAAGAGACTGCTGAGCTGGTAGATGCTGCTGCTTGCTATCCAGTGCCGGTAAAGTTGCCCGGAGGTTTGACAAACCACCGTTTACGGACTAGCCAGCTCGGCTACAGGTCGTCTGCAGGGCTGCCGAGCTGGAAGCTTCGGTGCCCTGTGGAGCTCAGGACCGATCGAGTGCAGCGAAGTGAGGTCTCGTTTGTATCAACAAGCGGCCTGCAAAAATAACAAAGAGTACATTCAGCAGCCTGTGTGGGGACCCTTTAGAGATGCCATGCGTTGCCTTAGGAGCTAGTCACGTGGCAATGCATTGAGCTTTGATCCACTTGGAAAAAGAGAGACTGCTGCCTACACCAGTGCAAACCTGTGTCGGCACGTTGTGACGTTGCCGAATAATTCGGCGGAGCAGGCCATCGTTTGCAAAAAGAAACGCTGGCACTGCATAGTTTTGGCCTTTGATCTCTCAGCTACACGTGCCTCGGAAGTAAAAGCAGCCAGAGGCAGCCTTATCTACCCCACCTAGGAGCTCAAAGAGTCTCGTCCGGCCCAAAATTGCTTCAAATGCCAAGCCTGGCCCAATCACACGAAGCTGCCAGCAGCACCCTTCTACTCTCCCCCACCCAATTGCATTAGCCGTTCCTTGGCTGTGGCCGGGTAGTGGAAAGAGCTGCCGTGGTCCAGAGAGTGGTCCTGCATATTGGTTCGCCTGCCGGCTGACCTTCGAGCCTTAACTACTGCTTAAGCTGGCCTGAAGGAGAGTGAGCTTGGTGATATGCAAGGCAGCTGCTCGTGCAGGGTTGGATATGGCTCATTTGGCCATCCACATAATAGGCAACTCCTGAAATCACGTAGACGAGCCTGCTGCTGACGAAAAGAATACAGATCGATTTTTTTGAGACCCTCCACAACGACGATGGCTGCATAGACTGATATCCAATGCAGTACGGCTGGTAAGTGTGCGACCATCTGATGTAGGCGAAGTAATCTGCAAATCAGTGACAGCAATTTATTCTGTTGATGAAAATTCAAAGCTGGATAAAGAGTCCGGAGATCAGACAAGATTTTGAGGAGCACTCGGCGGTTGATGTTGAATAGTTAAGAGTAAAACCCGATATTCTTAATTGTTCCTCTAATGATAAACAGTTTTGCACATGGAAACAAGTGCAGTAGGGTTGGATCATTTTGATATAATTAGTTGTTTAAATACTTCTGTATTTATAAATTTCAATCAGTTGTTAGAAAGCAAGTGTCCACATGAGGACTATTGGGCATCACCAGATAGCCCAAGCCAGAAATAAATGTAGCAGGAACACTTTTACGTATCCCACCCAACCCAATCCAACAGTCTAGCCAGAATGCATATGTAGAACAAAGGGGAGTTTTAGTGCCGGCTGCTCTTGCGTGGTTTCTCCCTTCCCCTTCCTGCTCTCTTATAGCTGCTTTCGAGCTAGCAGTTTGCTCATTCCGTCGGAAGTGCGATCCGTGATGAGTGATGCAACGCCTGAGATCAATGTAGGGAAATATGTGAAGCATGAGCAACCACGAACTGACGTGGCCTTAGATCTTCTAGGGCAAGCTGTTGTTTGAGCACAACTTTAGGAAGTCACATCTGCACTCTACTGGGCGTGAGCACTAAGCCCTCAGTGTTCGACCCTCAGGATGTCACACTGAGTAGCGCTTACCACTTGTTTGTCAAGGCTTTAGAGCTAATTTTGATGCGTTGCAGCTTTTAATAGCAACGACAGATGGTGTGCCAACCGAGTACAAGATGACTTGCACCCTCTTGAGAGCCGTGGTTTCATTTTTTTGAATACCATTGGAGTCATGATTCAGGCAACGTAGACCGAGATTGGCAAGCCAACCGAGTACAAGATGACGTCCCTTCTTGAGAGCATTGGTTTCATTTTTTTGAATACCAATGCAGTCATGAGTCAGGCAATGTTGACCGAGATCTGCAGCTGCTTGCATCTGGCGACTGCCGTTCTCGATATTATTGAGTAGCAACTGTGCCAGCCTCCTGTGTGTTGTAGATCACCATAGATCATCGGTGCTTAAAACTAGCACTGTTGACTGGAAAATTTTGCAACTATCTTGTAGATCAATCTAAAAGTGATACTGGTTACTGGAAAGACACAGGAATTCTTGTTCCATCCATCGGACACAGCCGGCCACATATCCCAGCACATTTACAATAATTGGCCTGCTGGTGAGCGTTGGTTACGGCTGCTGGCTGCTGACTCGGTCGTCTGTCGTCCATTGCTATATTGGTTATTAGTACTTCACCGTACCTGCCACCTGCTCGCCAACCTTATTTGCAACACGTTTTCTTGCCAACATCCATCGGCCTCATGATCATGGTCTCATCAGCTTTGCTTTGTAGCTGTTTCGGTAGCTGTCAAGTAGCTGTGTAGTTGCAGCCAATCAGATGAGCTTCTGTCAATGCCATCGATCTTGAGCAGCAGCAGCTGCTGTAGGCCAGCCGTGACAGCTCCTTTGGTTGTGTGGCTTGTGGCTGCTGTTGGTGGGCTGTTTTCCAGCCGGTGCTGATGACTATCGGAAGCTGGCAATATGCGTTGCATGCATGACCCTTGAGGTGGAACGCCGAAATCCATAAGTCGCTGTGGCAATCAACAGGTCGTAGGATTATAAAGTGTAACTTCTGCTGTTAACTCTTCCTTAAAAGGTACTCTTATTTAATAATAAAAATCGAGAGTATCAGAGTATCCTATGATGAGGAAAATGTCGTTTTTTTAGAAATCCTTGTATCTTGTATTTAGAGCTCCTACTTAGCCTTGCCGAGCTCCTACTTTGCAGCCTGGCGCATGCTTGGCTAGCAGCGTCTCATTCCCTCTGTATCGTATCTGGGTATACAACTCCGTCTGTGACTTCGCGAAGCCATAAGACCTCGTGGGAGTCAAGTCGTGCAGGAGATCTACATTGCACTTAATGCCCAAACAGCTTTCGGCACGCCAGTTACTGTAGCCGACAGGCTTCATTGCAAGTAGGAAAGAAGAAGTGAGTAGCTGGAAGAGCAGTCGGAGTGCAGTCGATGGAGTCCGGTAATGTAGAAGGCTCCGGATGTGGTAGTAGCCGCAGAGAATAGGTAGCAGGTGAAGAGGTAGCAGGCAGACAATGCTGACTTTAATCGCAGTCCTAATAGAGAGAGAGAGAGACAGACAGACAGAGAGAGAGAGAGAGAGAGAGACAGAGACAGAGAGAGACAGAGACAGAGAGAGAGAGAGAGAGAGAGAGAGAGAGAGAGAGAGAGAGAGAGAGAGAGAGAGAGAGAGAGAGAGAGAGAGAGAGAGAGAGAGAGAGAGAGAGCAACAGAGACAGAGAATGTGTCGTGTTATTTATCCCAGGATGATGAACCTGATCTGACCCCTTTTTTTATTGGCAGACTGGCAGAGCGAAGCTCCTCCTCCTACCAACATTCTGCGGCTGATATACCAAGGCAGATTTCTGCATGGCAGTGTGTCGTTGGGCGGTAAGCCGTGCTGTGCCGAGCTGTCGCGCTTGCTGCTCTTGGCGTCTTTTTCGTGCTGCAGCCCATGCTGAGTGTGCCCTCTGCTCTGTCGAGCTTGCGCTTGAGTTTGGTATCGGTCACGTGCCGTGTTTGCATTTTCGGCCTCGGACTCTGCAGCTCTGCAGCTTCCGCTGGGGAAGACCACCGTGATGCATCTCGTGGCTCGAGAGAACTTACCTGAGCCAACCAGCGACGGTGAGCTTCGTCGTAGGCTCAGCTTGTGCTTCTTCAGCAAGGTCGCCTGGCGAACACTGCACACCCCCCTCCATTTGGCCTGTCTCCGTGACAACGCAGCAGCTGGCGTCGGTTCGGTGGCTGCACACTGCAACTGGGGAAGTGGGGCTGGCTGTCCACCGGTCGGCGCGATGGCTGCAATGCATAGCCACCTGACTCATGCTTTGTTTTATATTCGGTCACTGCTGCTGTCCCTTAGGTTCACTTGTGATGCATTAAGATCCAGTTTTCGCCACGGTCTCCATAGTGGCATCAGCAGGGGTGGCTTATGAACACGTTCATTCAAGCTTGTAATAGGGATGCTGCAGCCGTATCCACGGTTTCTATAACTTGCTACTTACCATGTAGAAGAAGCAATGAAAGCCAGTGGACAAGTGTTGGCAGAGCTACTGGAAGCCTGGTCAACATGCACTAATAACCTCTGTTTATAAGTGTACAAGCAACAAGATGTGGATATACTTGCAAGCATTTTTTGTGCAATATTGCGATTTGGAAGTCACTTGTTTGATTAAGATCTCCCACGGAAACTCTAAAAATTAAGGCGATGCATGCTCGGGTGATTATTATAGCTGGGTATTTTTTCCGAACACTGGCTTCTCACGGAGTTGGGTTAAGCTGTATTTACACTATCGACTTGTATCCTAAATTGGTGCTGATTGTAGTAATAAAATAAAATTGATACATTGGTATAGGGCCCTCAGAGAACAAAATCTCTCTGGGCACTTAACAAGTGCTGTACAGAAAGCATGAAACTTTACTTACATGATTGTCTACCATTTCGTTCTATTCTTCTCATACTCATCTTCTGTGATGAATTGCAGTGGAAAAGTCCATTTCTGTGGGTGTATTGCCTTGGCGGCTTCCCAGGGAATTCCTCTTTCTCAACGAGCCTCCTGAATTTGAGCAGGGGGCTGTCGGCTTTACTATGTCGGTCGTCGACGGTTCATACTCGGTAGTGTAAACGGCCTCGCTAGGAGGAAGTCGGCAAGGAGGCAAGTCAACAGTGTCAGCAAGAGTCGAGGCCTGACTGAGTGTTGAACTCGGCTTAGCTCAAGGCACACAGAGCTTTGACCTCGGCTGCCCTTAGGGGAGTGCCAGAGAGAGAGAGAGAGAGAGAGAGAGAGAGGGGGGGGACTGCAGCCTCCTCCCTCCCCATTGCCTAGTCGCAGCCATTATGAGCCGTCACAATGAGACCATCTTTAGTGCTTCGGCAGAGTGTGCATGCTGCTGCCGGCCTAGCCCTGCAGACGATCGTGTGTCCTCCAGCGGCCTCGCTCGCCTTTCAGGTCCACAGAAAAAGGACAAAGGTGCGCCGGAGAGGGGCTGCAGCTCGTGCTGTCTGATCTCGTGAGAAGCTGCAGAGAAAGAGAAGGGTCGGGCACGGACTGGACGCTGCCGCCCACCCGCTAGCCCTCCCTCTCTCACTCGTCGTCGTGTCGGAAGCGCGCACAAGCACCTGGCCGCACCTGCTCACGCGTGCCGCTGCCGCCACACAGAGACACACAGAGAGCTCCATCCTTTGGGGGGCTGCCGCACTCGGCAGCTGACGACCTGAGCTGCTGTGGGAGGGTGCAGTAACACCGGACTTGCTTTTGATCGCGGTTGCTGGTATCGGCATGCTGCAATTCTTCTTCTGATCCTCCTCGTCAACCAACCCAACGACGACGAGTCTGTCGAGGCGTATCCCATGACGACGCGCCTGCCACCTCGCACTATCTATCTTTGCTGCACTCGTGACAGTGCTTCGTGCCGGCGGTTTTCGGTTGGAACTGTACTCGTGCTTGAATAACTGGTTCGTACTGACCCTGCCGCCTCCTCCTCCTCCTCCTGCATCGTCGCGCGACCGGCTGGGCTGCTTGTCTGGCAGCACTTCACTTGTCGCCTGGTCGATGTCAGCCACAAAATGTTTATCCCAGCCGGAAGCTCTAAGCAGTCGACAGCAGTCTGCTCACGATGTCTGTCACCTGGCTTTTGCCAAGGGCAAAGCAGCTTCGAGCGATGCCATTCGTGCGAGCCTTGCCGTCGAGCGGTGTGAGCTACACCTAGCTATTTCAACTTCCCCGTATTTGCACCCTGCCTCACAATTTACTAATTTATCTGTGTCAGTCATATTTGAGCGTTGCACGCCGTCTGTGATGCTTCTGCAAAATATATGCTTCAACTTGCAACAGCGAGCTGCATTCCGATTGGTCAATTGGTGGGTGGGGTCTTGGTTCGATCTCAGAATACGCAACCGTGTTCACGACCGTGAAGTCAATGCATTCCAGCAGTTAGCAGATCTGAGGCCAATTATGCATTGAATAAATAAATCCTTGCTGATTAAAGAGCCTCTTTTTGTATAGCGACCGAAGAGCCTTTACGGCTATCACCACCGCTAGATCACCACCACCGCTAGATCATCACCACCGCTAGATCATCACCACCACCATCATATCAACACCGCTAGTGGCGATAAAGGATCGCCCACTGCAGGAATCAAGCCCACGACCTCGGGGACCGAGGTCGTGAAAGCAACCGCCTTACCTAGTGCTTGCCATCACGGCTCACCATTTGCCACGAATCATCCGTTGTCGTGAGCGGAGTGGGCAGGTATTTCGTTATGTAACGTTGGTAGTTTCGAGCAGCCAAGTGCAGCTGCGAGCAGCAGCACCTCCTGCTGGCTTGGCCGTCTCGTTCTTTGTGTGCTTACTGAAGCTTAGCCTTAGCTTAGCTTTGGTCTCGCAAGCAGAGTCTCGCGAGGGGGGGCAGACTAGAGAAGGGCCTGCAGGAGCCGAATCGCGATCGAGAACGGGAAGCGAGAGCAGCAACTCTCACCGACAGCTAGACCCTGTGGCGAGGCACCAGTGAGAGCAACCCGATTGTGGCCGCACGGCTGCTGTGACACGGCGAGAGAGGTGCTATACCTCGAACTGACCACCCGATATTTCGTTCAATCCCGACAATCTTTTAAGCCCTTTATGCGTCGACGATGTTTCAGCCCTTGTGAGCCGACAATATATCAACATCGTGTAGCGAATAAAGTGGCGGAGGCTACTGACCCTCGGTCAGTTCGCATTAAAGACAGTTTATTTTTACGTATGAATGGCAGTTTTCCAAGGAAACTTGGATTTGGTCTGTAAGCCCCTTGATAACTGCCCGCTTTGGTTAAGGCACACTTTGACTTTGTGTGGATAAGCGGTGCATTTGAGAAGCCTAATTCTGCTCGGGAGAAGAGCACACACTTCTCGAGGGGTGGGCTAATGTCTATGTGTTAGGGTTATGTCTGTTCAGATCTTTGCTGCTTTGCTTCCTTTGCATCACACTCTTCACATGCAACGCACCTCTCTCCAACCCGTAGTCATTCCATTCCTACTATAGGCATCACACTTCTGCATCTCCAGCAGTAGATTCATATGTGACATTACTATGTATGTTTTGCCAGCTACTAGGCTTATGTACTGTTCACAGGTAGGCAGTCTCGGTTTTACGTAATAGGCATTTACATTTCTTGTTCAAGTTCGAGATGTCGTAGCTTGTGAGCGTTCCAAGCACAGCCATGAAGCTCATGTAAGACTGCAGTTGAGCTACAATTAGTAAATTGTTTTTGACTCTATGACTGGGCATCTGATTCACCGTCGTTCTCACGGTGGTATAGCTCCGCAGGTGCTCGTCGAAAACGGTTGCCGGCTGGTCTATTAGGCCCTTGCCCTAGTTACTGGGCTTAGGGCTTTAGCTACTTTGCCCCCCCCCACCCACCCACCCTGACGACTGACCCGAGCAGCCACTTCAGCAACCCGGTAACTGGCACAGGGAGCAGCATCGATTGCTGAGAGCTGAAATGGGTGTGGTAAGCTGCTGGAGCTCAAATGATCTCGTTAGCGTTTTAGTGGCAGCTGGCCCCAGTCACGTTCTACTTATCTATCTGCCTAATCTGACTCAGGTGGCCAGGATATAGCAACGTAGACGGGTCGAGTTGCTGGTTTGAGGATTAAACCGGGTCATGTTTGATTGGCATTTGCAATTAAGAGGACTGGTCATTCGCAAGGGTAAAGCCCAGACCGGTCGAAGTTGGCAACACAGCATCCTACTTCCCTCATCATCCATGACAGGTTTTACAAGGAGAGTAGCCTCTAGCATTGAAGCTGCTGATAGTGAGCGAGCAGATTTGCTTTACCCTTGAAAGTAGCTACTCTTCCGGTTATGCAATCTCGTTTTAGAATGTAGCGATCTTACCTATTTTGGGCCGAGTTCTATCAGTGTTGCTATATTTTCGAATCATAACCCTACTATGCACAATAAACGTACATGTCCTTAATTCATATTTGAGGTTTGGAAGGAGCTGGCACACAGAAGGTATGCTGGAATGGTTTTCTGAGCACATAATTTTTCCTGCTGACCTATCTCTCACGTGTTTCGATGAGTGACTGGACTACTAGTTCGCTCGGTAAGAAGGATCTGAAGCTTCGCGTTTAGTTGTGAATCAGTTCCTTAGATGGGAAATTGGGTGTTTGTCAGCTTTATTTACTGCAAGAAGCTTCTTACTGGAATATGAGCTGGAGCAAATGATGATCGTTCAGTAATGAGGTGCCCGTTTCGAACTTAACATATTTCCCGATAGTAGTGACAGCAGTAGTTTCCAGAATTTGATTTAGTAAAATACCAGGTAGCCAATTAGGTAGTCCAATAGTAAACTGTAGACAAGTAAACTTCGAGAAAACCAATCTTAAAAATCGGTCTTTAAAAATAAGCTGTAAGGCTGCCGACGCACGGAATCTTTCAATGGTGACGTAAAAGAGAGGTTTCGTAGTTATTATAGTTATTTCTTCTGTCTTGACACTCCGTCACGTGCGTACAAATACTGCTTTAATTATAATAAGACATTTGTATAGTGGCCTAAGAGAATTCAATCTCTTTCTAGACAGTTTACGTGTTCGCGAAAGGAAGCCTGTCAATTAGTTAACGATAACATGCGAAGTGATTCGAGGTATGGTGACTTAAATAAGAAGAAGGCTACGTTGTGAAGCCTGATGAAGAAGTAGTTCCTATAGTTAGGCCGAAGCAAAAGAGTTGACTTAAAATTGAGTGACAAAACCTTGAAGTCTGTACTGCTTGATGGGGACCGTGTGCAGTCGGCAAGAACTGGTGTGATGTTGCAGTTGCTGTGTTCATGACTGACAAGCTGCATCCAGAATTCGTATTAGTGTAGCAAAGCTGGCTGTCGAAAGGTTCATAACGGCGATCAGCGACAAGCTAACCGTTTTGAAAATAATAATGTCGAGCAGGGAACAAGCTAGCGGCTTGACAACCAGCTGTTAATTGCATTCAAGTGTCCAAGCTTGAGTCAAACCACTTAGCAATCGAAAGGCATATGGCAAGCACATCACAGCAGGATTTTTGCTTGATTCCTCATTGATGTCTTTCTAAAAATGCCAGTGAATGGGGCAACTACTAAGCATAAATTGGCACTAGAAAGAACGTTAATTATTCATATTGACAAGTTATTATGTTCTTATACTGTATGTATATATATATATATATATATATATATATCCTAGCTGATTAAACAGCCTATTTTTGTTTAGCGACAGAAGAGCCTTAACGGCTATCACCATCGCTTGCAGTGGCGATAAAGGATCGCCCACGGCAGGAATCGAACCCACGACCTCGGGACCGAGGTCATGAAAGCGACCGCCTTACCTAGTGTGCCATCAAGGCTCACCATACACACACACACACACACACACACACACACACACACACACACACACACACACACATGAACACACATGTATGTTTGTATAATATAGTTCATTTGTATAGCTCCCCAAGAGAGCTTAATCTCTATTCAGGCGCTTCACATGCTTAATCTCTATTCAGGCGCCTCAGGGCTCGAGTCTATGACCTCAGCGAAGCCTTGGCGTGGGTGAGCACCATAACCGCTGGACCATGCAGTCGATTGCAATGCATTGCCCAATATTGAACGATCAGCGCTGGTTGAAAGTGCTGAAAGTATGTTCGCACAAGTGAGATGTTACGCGGAATGAGAATCAGAAATTGGTGCAACCGATTTCTCGTTGATTTGCCACGGATTGTGGCATTAGTCCCGGCCATTGCTGTCGATTGCCGTGCATTATTGACAATAAACGTGAAAAATAGCTTGAAAGTTCTACGATTTTATTGTTAGCACAAAGAAATGTGAAATGCGATGAAAATTGACACTTCGTGCAGCCAATTTGTGGTCGACTTGCCACGGATTGTAATTAATATCTGATTCGAGCCAAGCCGTTACCGTAGATTGCCATGCATTGCCCGAGATTGTATGAGCGCAATTGCTTAATATGATGTGGTCGACTTTAACCAGTGGGCTTTACTACACGCATTCAAAATTGGAGCATTGCAAAACCAATTCCAGGGCATTTTGCATCAGATTGCTGTAGACTGCTGTATTGGCCCGGGCCATTGCAATCAATTGTGGTGCATTGCTGCCGAATGGTCGAGGCAATTTTAGTGAAACTGTGCAATTACACAACAACCAAAAATTAAAGCAACACGCAATTACTATTAGAGCTTACAGTGTACGTATTCTGGTCGTTTTACGGCGGGTTTCGGTCGATTGACCACTGGCCTGGGAAGTTGCAGTCGATTACAGTGCAATGCTACAGAATGGCTGAGGCAATTGCAGTGAAGTTATGCGAGTACACAATAACCGAAGAGTAGAGAAGCGTGCATCCATAATTAGAGCATCTAGTGTATGCGTTCTGGTCGTTGTGCGGCGGACTGCAGCGGATTTCGGCTGATTGAGGTGGATCGAGGTATGGGACTAGGCCGTTGCTGTCGATTGCAATTCATTGCATGAGAACGCATGTGCACAATGGAGCTAAATTTTATGGATGCACTTTGAACTGAGTTTATTCCTATATGCAATGTCAATTAGAGCTTTGCGATGGCGATTTAAGGATGATTTGCAGAGGAATAGAGTAGATCGTGGTAGTTTCCCAGGTCATTTCAGGCCATTGCCGCCCATTGGCACAGTGCCCAAAGATGCAGAATTTTTTTATTTTACATGGTTGTACACAAAGCATGGTGAACTTTAATATTCAATAAAAATTGGAGCTCTGCGAAATCTATTCCGACTTTTTATGCGGTGAATTCGGTGAATTGAAGTGGATTGGGGTATTGGCCCGAGCTACTGCATTCGATTGCAGTACATTGCATGAGAACGGCAGTGCAAATGCAAGTGAAATTTTTCAAGTGCAATTGCCGTATAATGTGCTGTCATATGCAATCAAAAAAGAAGCTTTTCGAACAGGATTTTTTTCCTTGCACAGTGGAATGCAGTGAGTGGATTTTGATGGATTACGGCATTGGCCTGGGCCACTGCAATGTTATTTTAGTGGACTTCGTAAGAACGCGTGAGCTGAATCACGCGAAATTTTCTGGGTACATTGCACGTGTAGCTTAGTTTGATATTTCAAACTTTTTGGAGCTGTTTGTAGCTGATTTCCGGTGGATCCGACGGGAACTAGAATGGATTGCGGTGGATTCAGTTGCATAAGTGCGCGTGTTCGCAGCGACATGAAATTTGGTGGATAGACAAAGTTGAACGTACTACAATATCACCGAAGAATTTGAGCTCGGCAATGCTAATGTCAGGTCGATGTTAACCTAATTAGAGTGAATTGCGATGAATTTCGGTAATTCGTCGAACCCCAATAATGCCCCTTGTCTGTGGACGTAGCACTCACTAACCTTCCACAACGTTTCTACGTCGCTTGCTTTACCTTAGTGCCCACCTTCAAGCCGGCCCCTCTCAACTTCATCTCGAGGTTCGTCTCCTGAAGTCTGGTACGACTTGTAAACGTTGTTAGACCAGGAGTTTTTAAGCGACTTCTGCTATTTTTCTATTGTCGTTTCCATAAAATAGTGTGGTGTGAGTAGCTGCAGTCGTGCTGCCTTCCTATATCCGAAATCCGAACCAAGAAATTCAGTTCCCGTCAGGTTGTAGATCAAATCACTCCTCAGAGTCAACACGGCGCTGAAAATGCTAACTTGGGTAGACCAAAGAAAAATCTCCGGTCTGCTGGATCTGCCTGGTCTGATGCTAGTCTGCTTAGTATTTCAGCAGTAATTAGTTTAATTGATCACCATGTCCTCCTTACCGTTCGCATGCCGCCCCATCTAGGCTACGCTGGTACTTCAATGCAATGGTTTATATTGTACATACAGTGGAAGCTTTCCGAGGTTAGATGTCTGAACCTGGACTTGCGAATCGTGGTTTTCGAAGCTTACAAATTAGATCACTTCTGACTGACTGTGCTGGCCATCCTCAAGCAGTCTTTCGACTGCATTGTTCTGTCACTGACTTTTAGGTTCCTTTGTTCTCTTGCTCAGGCCTACCAATTGGATATACTTCCTTCTCAGGTTTCACATCGAACCGCCAACTCTTTTGAATCGGCTCGTTCAGCTACGTCCATAATCAACCTCAAATTCTGTGTAGACCGTGCCTCCACCCTTTACTGTAACTCGCAAGGCTGGAGCTCGCTGCCGACCAGCGTGACGACATACCCTGAATTGACGCCATTTGAAGAAGAAGCTGCAAGTCCACCTTTTCATCGCAATATCTGCTCCGTCCCTGTGGGTTTTCCTATGTGTGCCCATAGGCGCTGAGATTGCATATCCTACACTAAATAGTTGACAAGTTTTCTGCTAGCATATTAAAGGATCTGGAAAGAGATTAAGTTATCTTATGACAGATTGAAATGTTTTGCTTTGGTACTAAATTTATTCTTGACGTCTTACATAGTCCGAAGGGCCTTTAAAGCTTGGGTACCCGAGGGATCCGTTATGATTCCATTTTTTTTCGCGAATTCATACTCTACTTTTCGTCAAGCGAAATCTAGGGTCTCTCATTTTTATACTCATGACAGCTGCATTGATCTCCCAGCGCCTCAATAAATCTGAACTCATCTGCTGCAGCATGTATCGCTGACCTTCGAAATCGAATGCAAACATTGTCAAATTTAATGATGGTAAAACCAACTTATTATGAGAAAACCTTGCGTCACACTGAACCCCGAAAAACATGGCCTTAAAAAATGGGCTCTGTCAGAAAACCCTCTATAGCCTCTGCATGGAATATAGTTTTTCTTTTCCAAAATGACCTTCCATTGGAAGATCACATTAGCTCCATAGTCAAGTCTACCTGCTTTTGGTCACGACACATTTTGAAATTCTTAGATAATGGATAAGGATATCATAGCCAGGCAAATCCGTATATTTAAATTGAATATATATGTATATATATTTTATGATTTGAGGTTGATTGGAATCAACCTCAACCACCTTTAGAGACCGAGCCTTCAGCTCCTGCGCTCCAAAGGCCAGGATCTCACTAACCACCCCATCAAGACATTGACTTCGAGATATTTAAAAGAAATTTAAAATCGTCACGTCGCCTCGTCGCTATCAGCGCCATCTTAACTGAAATCTTTTGCTGACCCTGCTGGCAGTTCATTTCGCAGCAAGTCTCGAACTCGCTTCCGGTTTCTGCCATCGTCTGCCTTAAATTTTCATCGATTTGCATCATTCTAGTCTCAGCTCAAATCTCACCTGCTCCGCCCAAAATTATCGGTGCCCCAGTGAACGTTTCTTTTTGTTTCCTTCGTACTTCAAGTGCTTATATAAACGATTCGGCGAACGTTATTAACCAGGGGCCCTACAAACCGGTGACACTTGTCACTTCTGCATTCTTGTATAACGTTGACACCTTGCTTGCCATGAGCTATATATTACTGCTTCTCTTGCTGTTTGTTGTAAAGCACCTGGATAGAGACTTTGCTCTCTGTGACAGCCCTCTGCACGACCTATCGTCGGGCTGGGTAGTTCGACCGAGCAACAAGTCTGCTGGCTCCAAAACCAAAACCTTTATTCCAAATTACGCCGGCCAAGCCCAAACTACACATACTAGACGGCTGCGGGCGTCGAGGGATCTAGCCCTCCCCTCTCGTTTACACCATCGGCAGCCCTTATATTCAGTGTATACGTTGTTTTCGCAATGTCGTGCAATTGTTCGTTCCGAACAGACCCGACAGCTGGCGGCAGTTTGTGGTAGATGGATGTACCCACAGATGTCACCAATGCATGCATTTGGGCAGGACTGCCGAGTCATCTACCGCGTCATCGTCTGCCCATCCACCGCTCGTGTGCTTGCGGCTGTTCAGGCGGTCTGAGAGTCCTCGTAGGGTCTCAGCCCAGTGCTCGCAGGCTGCAAACTCATGCTCCCTCACACTCTCTTGTACTACTGTAAAATGAACTATTATTCTAATTATTGTGAAGCTTGTCCCCAGGCGTTTTCAGCAGGTACATTATTCGTGGTCTACTGATACGCATGTATGTTCATGCGCATTTATCCCCGGCTGTCACTTCACACAGCCACAAAGATTAAGTAGGTGTTATGCTGGTAAATTTTTGCTATCTCACTCAACGCCTAAGCTGCTTTCTGTGTGCACACCGTCTGCTAGGCAAAGAACCGAGTGTTTGTAAGTTAAAGAGGTGGTATTGGGGTCAGAGTAATAATTTCGATCTGTATCCGCTTATCAACAGGGAGCCTTGTATAACTCATCTTTCAAAACCAATAGAAATTGCTCTATAAGATCCACTACAGTTCGCATCGAATGCATTCAAGTCTTCTACATTTTTAGCGTCTAATAATACAACTGTAGCTAGGACTAGAGACTAGGGAGAATTCGAAGATTTCCGCTCAACTTCCGCTGCCCGAGTCGTGTCAGGCAGCTAACAACATGGCTGTCGCAGGCTAGAGCCAGAGGAGTGACCGTTTGATTCGTCTCTTCGTGTAGCAAAATTTCGCGAACCAAAAGTAGCAGGGGAACCATTTGTACACACAGTATCAAGCGAACCTATTGGCGATGCAGAATGACGATTAGGCAAGCGCTCACCGGGTTGAACGCTCGAGCCCGATGCTCCGGCTATTCTCGAGGAGGGCGACCAACGGTGGCGACCAGTCCAGGAATGCCAGCTGACAATCGGTCCAAAGGTATGAGTGGCTGCAGGATGGAGACACTGGCACGTCGTCGCACGTCTCAGCTCGTCGAGGGCTCCAGCGCCCCAGGGATACTGCGAACGGCATACTACAACATTCCAGCTGAGAGTTCGGGGAAAATGAGGGTGCCTGAGTGCCAGGCACTCGGTATCTCATGCTCATCCACTTGTGCCGGAACGCCAGCACTCCGTCGTTCGCGATGAGCGAAGGGCTAAGCGATGGCTTCACTCCTTGCCAAAGTTCACTCTCGATACTTCACAGAGTCCCCTCTCGACTGCCAAAGAGCGCCACTCCATCATCGTCCGGTCATCGCCTTAAGTCAGAGGGCAGGCTTGGCCTTTCTAATGTGATGCGCCTCTGTCTGTAACTCCATAAAACCACAAAGACCATGCTCCTGTCATGCATGAGAGTTCTGTAAAGCCCACCCACAGCCTAAGTGGCTTTTGTGTATGCATTCGGTAGCCATCAGGCTCCACTCACAAAAAAAGTGAGATGCATTGCTGACTCAGGAGAGCAGTTGAGGTAGGAGTAGCATGGAAGTAGCAGCTCAGGATGGCTGGAAAGAATGTGCCATAGTTGGCAGCAGCAGAGTAAATGTCTTAACACAAGAATTGTGGAAGTGAGTTATACAGTCTAGGACCAGCAAAGCAAAAGCTTCTGTTACCAATGGTCTTGAAGCTGAGGAATGGAATAGCTAATTGATGGTCCGTACACGACCTGAAGGCACGAGGAGGCTCAAACTGATGCAGCAGTTCAGCTAGGTATGGAGGAGCCGAACCGTGGCGGGCCTTGCGGGTCAGCGTAAGAACTTTGCTCTGTATCCGTTGATCAACCGGCAACCATCCTAGCTCTTTTAGCAAAGAAATGGGTGGTCAAACCTCTGGGATTTGCCAATTAGCCTTGCAGCCACAGTCATAGCCAGGTGCTATGACCTAGTTGCTTTTTCGGGTAACCCAGCCAAAAGGGAATTACAGTAATCTAGTCGAGACAGAAATACGGAGCTAGTTAAATTTTTTGCAAGCCACCGTGAAAGGCAGCTCCTAATCTTAGATAGAGATAGGACGTGATGGCTAGCTGCAGACAAAGTCTTCTGAATGAAGCTTTTAAAATTTAGGTAGTTGTAGAAAACGACACCTAAATTTCGAGCAAGCGGTAATGGTCGCAAAACAGCATCACTTATTAGAAGAGATAAGCATTCTAACCCAGCCATACGCTTAGGGTGTCCTATGAGCAGCAGTTAAAAACTGTCGTAGCTTAGTTTCTAGAAATTTTCCGACACACAGGATTGAATGTCGGCAAGGCAAGCATTATGTTTATCGGCTGCTTAACGACATTTTTTTCAAAAATCTTTGACATAAAAGGAAGGAGGGAAACTGGGCGATAGTTTGCAAAGACCCCTGTATCTTATCCAGGCCTTTTAAGTATCGGTCTAACGATTCCCGATTTGAAGGACTTGTGTACTACCCCGTTTCGCGGAGAAGCATTACAAATCTCGGTTATGGCTGGGCAAAGTTGGTCTACCAGTGACAACCATATAGATGATGGTATATGGTCTTCAGGAGACTAGCTCATTTTACAAGACCTTATTAAGGTAGCCACATCGCATGCAGAAACTTCGGAACATTTTTTAAGGAAGTTCAATCTGAGTCTTTGAAGAAGGTCAATCTGTTAATCAATCATTAATATCTGATGAGTGAGACCTCTCAGCATTGGCCAGTAAATTCTTTACTGTCTTATAAATATGTTTCGGGTCTGACTAGTAGGATTTCAGTTTACGAGTAAAAAAGGAGCCCTGGCTTTTTTAAGCTCCCACCTGTAGGATTTAAGGAAGTCTCTGAAATTGACTAGATCTGCATCAGACACCGATTTCTTAAAACGGCGTTCAAGCCTGAGCTTAACACGGCACATCTTTTGAAGTTTTTTGTAAATTGAAAGGAATCTACTCTGTACACGGACAGAATGTAAGGGAGCATGCTTATCAAGAGCAAGCTTAAGTGCCATGTTGACGGCAGGACGTCGAGGGTATCGAGGTGAGGTATCGTGCGAGTAGTGAAGTATCAGTGAGGGTAGCGAGACTGTCAGTCGAGTCTGGGTGCAGATCAAGAAGACCTGCATCACATACAGATTAAACATTTTTTCTCGGTCAATGCTTTTTAAGTTGCATCGCTGGATAATTCGACAATACGTACAACGGAGTAGGAACAGAAAACGAAACCGAACAATGATCCTAGAGGGTCAGCGGGCGCACCTTAAGCTCTGTGGGGAAAACATTATTATTGATAACGAGATTGAGGATATAGCCACTGACTTTAGTGTTATGATTAACGTGTTGGAAAAAATGAAAATTCTCCAGACATTGAAGAAATGAGCAGACCTGGCTGTTGCAAGGACTGTCTGCATGAATATTGAAGTCTCTTGCGATCAGTAACGGCCTGTCGCACACAAATATTTTAGCGAGGAGCGATACGGAGGAGTCCTTGCTGACTGTAAGCCGGGCTCAGCAGTTAGTTTACCGATAGGTCAGTGGAAAACCTGGCTTGCATTCTGGAGCAACACTGAAGTTATCACTGAATTTTAACGGACGTAAGCTAATAGGAAAATGTTTTCTTAATTGTTTGCACCTGCTGCGTCCACTGATCGCCGACTGACGTAACTTTCCGTCTCCCAGCCACTGTGACGGCCACGCGTGGTCATGAGGTCACGCGTCAACGATTGCGTTATAATTCAAAATTTCGTTATCGGGACTGCCTGAAACGGTGGAACTTGGATGGTGGTGACTGCCATCAAATTTGGCTACCTAAGGACCTATTCGGCGATGACGGTTTAAAACGGCCTAAAGTGAATGCCAGAAATTATATAACTTCTCCGGTGCTATCAAAATTCGGAGCGTGCATAATAGTTTAAATTCTCATTTAAAAAAAATCATCAACCGAGATTTGCATTGCCCTGCTGGCGCTCTTAAATCGAACGAAATGAGTGACCCTGGCTGGTGAGCTCCGATCTGCTACGTTTGAAGTCGCTCGTTCGAATGCTGAGAGCGTGAGAATCGTACTCTGAAGAATTTGAGCCCACGTTCATCGCTGCTGAGTCGGTCAGATCCTACCCGGAAGCTCGGGTGGCTGCTCGGCCCTCGGACGCCCCCATACGCATTCTCGGCAACGCCCATCCGGATGAACAAACTTCCGGGAAGTGGCGCAGTAAGAGCCGGCGCGGTGCTGGTAGACGGACTTTCATACGGCGGCGGCGGCGGCTCTCTCCCTCGCTGCGAGCAGAGAGGCTCCGCAAAGAGGCTGCAGGATGCAGAGCGTTGTGAACGCCGTCAAGAGCACTGCCCTCGGCGTCGCCGAATATCTCGCGCCCGTGCTAAAGGTAGAGGAAGCACTCGAGCGGCACAAGTCCTCGAAAGTCCTCTTATTCGCCGCATCTCGCTCGCCGGCCTCGTCTCCAGTTGCTATGCTGGCTTCTCGCGCTCCGCGCCACTGCTGCTCGACTGTTTGTCGTAATTTTCCAATGCCCGTCGTGTAAGGCGTCGTGGGCGCACGCCGCCGCCGCCGCCCGTCGCGCTCTTCCCCTCAGCTCGGCCTCGTCGCGCCCGCCCGGTGCCTCCACGGTGTTTCCTGCTGCGCCGCCAGAACATCCTCGGCCAGAAAGGTCCCGCAGGACGTTTCGCTTTAGCATCACCGTCGATATCTGGACGCATAGTCGATAGCGCGCGAATCATCTTTCGGGCGCTGCTCACCACCCGGCCTGGCTCGTGGCGCGTATAAGATACTCGCGTGCTGGCAAGAAAGCACGTCAGTCGGAGGAGTTGAGCCAACCAATCCCTCTCGAGGCCCGCGGCCACGAGGCCTCCTCATCTCGCAGGCATTTTGATTGCTGCCACCTAGCGGTCTGATCGTAGCTGCGTAGCAGGGAGGGCGTTCTATCGTAATTCGCGTTCGCGACCTGGTACATCTTTTGGATGCTGGTCGGCTAGTCATCTCGTCCAAACGATATAGACTCGTTTGAGTCCATGTTCGAAAGCCTTCCTGCTCATTTCGTAAACGGCACCGGCCCCTGACTCAGTACTTGCTTCACCGAGGAAGCGCAATGCTGATCTCTCGCTGGACGTCAAGACGGTGCATTATCCGAGAACCAGCTAACGTTATTTTCTCGCAAACTCCAGCTGCTGCAAAGGACTTACCAAAGTGGGATTTATTGTCGATTGCTCGATGCCCCCTCGAGTGGGGCATGACTAAGTATGACTAGGCTTGCATCCTATAATCTCTGCTTGTCTAACCGTCTCGTGGTTTGTAGCCTAACCCACCGATTATGCCGGCACATTTTATGTGTGCAAGTAATTGATTAAATGTTTCATAATAATCGTAATAATAAAAAAAAATGTGTGGCACCCCAAGGGTTTAGATCTGTTCTCGTGCTTGTTTTACCAATGCAAGAAATGAAGCATGCACAAGCATGAGCAAGAGACTGCCGATCTTTTTAGCTTCCTTTCATAGGTCGTCTAGTCACGGAATTTAGTGATGTCAGTCGGTTGCACGTTTTGTAAGTCTTGAGGGAATAGAAGCTGATCGCTTGACGGTCTTCAAAGGATTTGACGTTGGTCAGAGGCTAAATGGCTAAATGGCTAGAGCCCGAGGAGCGAATGTAAGCTTCGGTAAGCCGGAGGCTTTCGTGTGTATTGTTTTGGTTAGGTAACCCAGATCAAGAGGATTGATGCAGAAGTGAGTGACGTGACCCCGAGGTCGATACGTTGCTTGCCAGGCAGCCAGTGCACGTTGGCCGGCACTGGTGTCGTTGGGCGGTCGCGATTTTCACGGCAGGCTTTCACGCCTAGCTAGCTGCAGAATTATTCACCGACTGCTCAGGATCAGGATCAGCTGCACATTCAGGATGCCGTGCCCAGATAGAGTTGCAGAATTCCAGGTTGCACGACATTAATGCGTGGACATAAACCATGGTGGCATCCTTATGTGACAGCTACGTAGTGTTGCGACGTGTCGTAGCTGAAAGTTCTTGCAGACTTGACCGTTCGTGCTAGTGGCCCTGCCCCTAGTAGCTGCATCCCCTATTCAAGCTAAAGCAGCAGAGGCCAGCATGCTACACCCTGCCGCCCGCCCCCAAGTCCTCCTTCCGGCAGTTGCAAGCTCATGTTGCATCGACCGAGTGGCGAGATGGGCCGCGTGAGGCCGTGTGTCTCGTCGTATGCACTCGGTGTCGAGACACTTCGTCCCTTGGAGCTGAGGCTGTGGGTCACGTGGGCCACGCAGTGCAAGACCTGTCTAGAATCACGGGACACCTCTGTGCGTGTGCACTGGGTTCTACTCAATTTCCTGGCTCTTATCTGCTGCTGCCGATCGAGAGCATTTTGTTTTTTGACTGTGCATGGATGGCTTCTCAATTTTGACCTCTGTCTGTCTGTCCAAATTGCAGGAGTCAAAATTCCGGGAGACCGGTGTACTCACCCCAGATGAGGTAAGTGTCGTCGCATTGCCGTTTGAGTGCCTACTGTCCTTCTAGGGCCTCCGTAGGGAGTGTTATGCAAGCTCGACGGTTGACACGGGCCGGATCTCCTGCGGCTCCTCGGCTGTCGGTGCCTCTGCTCTCGACCTGGACGCAGAGCATGCTTGAGGCATGCACCGAGGCTGCAGGCGCTGCAGCCTCGGTGCTGCTGCTCTGTCAGCTCGGAGCTGCTCTCAGTCGAAGCTGCCGCCTCTGCTGCTCCCCTGCTCTGCTGAGGAAGCCCCTTCTGCTGCTGCTGACGTGTGTGACTGCGAGTAGCGTAGCTCTGCAGGGTGCTGTGCAGAGGCACGGCTGCAGCCGTTGCTCTGAATGAGAGCCCTCGTGCAGAGCGCTCCGAGTGGTCTGGCTGTGCAAGCCGTTGATAGTACAGGATTCAGCGCTGGATGTTTGATCAATCAAACTCGGTTTTTATGCCCGCGCCGGCAGCCGCCTCCTCCCCGTGCATAAGCGCCTGCTGCTCTTAGGTGCCACTTTCTTCTGCTGCTCGTCCACTACGATCGGCCTGTCCGGGCAAGGTTAGGGCTGAGATAAATTCCAGGCTATTCAGCATATGTCCTTGGGTCCAGAAAATTAGAGCAAGACGGCTAGAGCCATCGAACCATCGAGCCAGCTATGCTTCCTATCCTTCCGGGTTTTCTTTATGATCGACCGACTCGGGCAAAGCCAGAGTGCAAGTGCCTTAGCAAAATAGTATGTAGTTACAAAACCTTGCAATTTTGATTTCTGCAACTCACTGCTTGCTGGTCTACCGGCATGTGCAATCAGGCGCCTTACAGTTGGTGCAAAAATCTGCAGCTAGGCTTGTCTGTCGTGAGCGTCGAAGTTGCCAAATCACGCTACCTTTTGCCGACCTGCACTCGCTCCCAGTCAAGCAACGGATCGACTTCAAGATTCTGTCACTCTCTTTTAGGTCCATTGATTCTTTGGCTCCAGCCTTCTTATCAGAACTACTCCCCACCAGGCTAGGCATCGTACCACCAGCTTTTCTGAATCAAATCGTTTGGCTGCACCTCGTACGAAACTCATATCCTTTGGAGACCATTTCAGCTGTGTTGTGTCTAGAAACATTGGTAATTGTTAGCCACGCCCCTTCAGTGAGCTGGCAAATGTAGGCAATCGTATCCCTGGCTCGATAGGTGAGACAGTAGCTCGATGGAGCCTATGGAAATCCGGAAATGCCATCTGAGGACTGGCAAGAAGATTTGTACCAGGAATTAATGATTAAAGTCAATTGATAAGGTTAATTGATAAAGCACAAGGCAAATGAATTGTTAAGCCTCCTCACAAAATTCCCGCTCGAGTATGAGGGTGCCCATTCAGGTGCTGTTACCAAGTCCTCCTCGCTTTTCGATGCGTTAATTCATTAGCTACGTATACATGCACTCACATGCAAAATATCCTTGTAGTGTTGTGCATCAGGCACAGTTTGCTTAGCAAACCAGTTCCGTCCATAGGTTTCCTTGTGGTTCGAGCCGGATTTTGCATAAACTCTATAAAAATGGAATTTGTCGATGGTGATATTGACGTTAACATTGACATTAACATTGACGTTAACATTGACAACGTTAACATTTGAGATGAGATAGCTGATGTGTGGTGCCTTTGAAAATGTTGGGTATTGAGGCGAATTTAGGTCTTACCAACCTCCTACCTGCTTCGTGCTAAAACAGAAAGTGATTAACGCCTACTTGGTTAGTTGGAAGCTATCCACATTGGTCAAAGGAAAGCCCCACTTCGAGCTCTCTTAAATGAAATTGGTCAGCTGATTCAGCAGCCTCGTTTATACAGCAGTAGAAGAGTCCTAGCTCCTATCACTCCCGCTTTCTGTGGGCAACAAGTAATTGACCGTAGTTCTCAAATCCTTGGCTTGGATCGTGCAATGTCGAAGTCCTTGGCAGAGGCCACCCACAAGGCTCAAAGCACTGATAAGAAAAATACTAGCTGATTTAACAGCCTTATTTGTATAGTGGCAGAAGAGCGTAAACGTCTGTCACCACTGCATGCAGTTGGCAATATAGAATCGCCCACTGTATGATTCTAACTCAGGACCTCGGTCGTGAATAGTAAGCACCTTACCTCCTGGGCTATCACTACCCAGTAATGGATGTCCCTACTGAGCCCAGGATGGCTTTATTGTCTTGCACTCAAGGCCCGTGGTGTGAATTCGATTGCGTAACATGCCAACCTGCTTTTATGAACCGTTCGCTCACACTGCAGCTGCTGGCCCACCGGTAGAGGTCTGCTTACTTCGCAGGCATCGTCTCTCGTGGCCTTCACCCGGGGGCTCACACCTTTGTGCCGCTAGTTTGTTGCAGCCGGAGATCATCTAGTCCACCATTGTCCGACATGGCAGTGGGCAGCTGGTGACGAGTCCAAGATCAAACCCTATCTACCTAAAGATAAGCAGTTTCTTATCACTCGTAATGGTAAGTGCTGTGTGCACCGAACGCCGTCCCAGCAGGCCGCGCAAGGTGCAGGTCAATGTCTGCTGCTCCACCCATGTCCTTGCGTGGCTCAATGTCCTGCTGCTGCTGCTGCTGCTGCTGCTGCTTGCTGTGTGCTTACGTTATGGCTCTCTCACACTTATGCTGTGTTCTCTCCCGCGCTTTACTTGCAGCAGGCAGGCGTTGCTGCTGCTGCTGCATGCATGCATCTCATTAGATCGACGACCTGTGCCCTGCCGCCCTGCTGGCTGACGGCTGGCTGCTGCATATCTCCCTTTGCAGCAAATGTAAAGCGCCTAGGAAGAGATTGAGTTCTCTAAGGGTGCTTTATCAAGTGCATTATTATTATTATCATTCTCATTATCAACAGGGGAGTGGGTAGGGCATGTATGCCCCATAGCGGGCAGCAAGCTGAGCAACCGTACCATATTCCTGAAACCTACCCCGACCATCACAAACGACGAATTTGTAGTCCTATTTCTCTCCCCTCTCGAGCAACCGCTTAGTTCGTAACGAATAGACACTAGGATTTAACGGCTATAGCTTTCAATTACTTGAGGTTTGCTCATCTACATTAAAATCTTGCAGATCTTGCCCACCTAAAAGGAGGCACACACAAAGACACTCGGGGCAGCTGATTAGTAGGGCTCCTAGTTAGTAGTGCACTGAATTGTGCACACAGAATCATGCACACTGAATCATGCACGAGTATGGAAATCACGCAGGTACAAAGAAGAATTACTGCAAGAAAAGCTATTCGGAACAGGTGTGTCTTTAGCTAAACTTAAATGATGCAAAGTCAATGCATTTAGAGACAGAAGCCGGAAGCAAGCTCCAGACATTTGGTCCATTCGTGCTGAAGGCCCGATCATCAAAATAGTTTTTATTTCAGTTCGAGGAACGGCAAGACGACTTTTAACCACAGAGCAGCAGTCTAAGAGCACGTGACTTGAGGAGCAAGGTCAGCCGGTCAGGCTGGTGCAAGCTAGCGAAGGGAACTATAAGCAAGAGTGGATCTTGAAGTCGATTCAATGTTTGACAGGGAGCCAGCAACACCGTTGACGACAGATCAGCCGAGCTGCTGAGTTTTGCGCCAGTTGCAGTCCATTAAAGGGTAGTAATACATGCTGAGATAGTACTGAGAAGTCGGGCCAACAATCGAATAATTGTTTAGGGTACCTTTAAAAAGGCTAACTTGTTAGAAATGGGATATAAGGTTTTGATGATTTCCACTTAAAAGAGAAATATTAAAAAACCGATCAGGCAAACCATGTCGAATCCGGAAGTAAACCGGAAGCAACATGTGTGTAAATAGAAAATTACCCGATCTCTGCATCAAATGCAACTTTTATCCCAACTTTGTGAACCTTGATACATCGTGGCATATGTTTGCAGCTTGTTGAGGTACATCCTTGTTTTGAATAGCTTCATTTATAGTGTAGCTTTGTGCCTTGTAAATTCCATAATTCGGCCATTACTTGACAGATCAATGTGAAACTTCAAATTCGAGTTAAATTCTGCTTACACATCTCAGCAGTAGTTCATTTTTCATTATTGTTGGATAATGTATGCTTGCTATGCACGTCATCAAGCATCCTTGAACTTTAAATTCTGCAATCATAGACATGTGGAGCAAAGTTATCTAATCGAAATCAGAAATAAGCTACTGCAGGGATGTGCAAGTCGATCTTTCGTGCTTTGGTCTAATGATTCGTAGTCGAATGCCTACTACTTATACTTTTCACTGGAGTGTATGTAGCGTGGTGCGAAGGAACTGAACCATTCATTGATTTCACATAGCTAGTTTTGTGAGAAAACAAATCGAAGGTTAGCTGCATTGCGTGTGACCTGTATTGCCCGTGCATTCTGCTGCCCACGTTGAAATGTTTGGGATCATGGGTCAGCCTACTTTCCTGCAAAGTTAGCGTGAATCTCTGAGCACCCTACCGGTACGAATATTCTTCTGCCTGAATTCTCGTGTCCACAGCTTATACTGGGTTTGTGTTTTGTTGTGTGTGTGATGGATTCGAGCTTGCATACACTGGCAGTTCATCCAGTCGACCCTGAGTGCCTGGAGCCTGACCTCTAGTCGAGTAGTCGAGCTTCCCAGGCATGCCGATCGTTGTCGACCTCGATCTGATGGCCAACATAGGGAGGCAGCGATTACGTGCCAGCTGTGGATGCAGACTGGTTGCTCCGGGCAGATCGCCGGCGCTTCGCTTTGCCTTGGATGCTCACTCTTCTCCTCTGCCACAGTGCCGTGCTACAAGAGGGTGAAGCAGGTGGACAATCACAGTGAGGACCAGGAACTTGTCATAGAGGAAGGCGATGGTGACGGCGGCTGGGTCGATACCCATCATTACGAGCCGGACGCCTTGCAGCCGAGCATCGGCAGCGCTAGTCAGGTGAGATGCCGGCCACTGACAAAGGGTGTGCAGCCAGCGCCCCCTTGGTGCATCGCTTTGCAGCGCGTCAGACCGAGCTGCTTTTGCCGGACACCTCCCGCTCTATTCTTGGGGCCCGCCACACAGGTTCTCGGTGCTGCCGGGACTGCAACGGCAGCTGTGGGCAGGGCTGGTCACGTCGAAGACGACGACGATGATGACGGCGACGCCGTTGACATGGAGGACTTTGTGAACGGCGGAGGACTCGACAGCAATGAGGATCCGGTAAGCTGAAGTGGCGTTGCCTGCACCTGCGGCCACCGTCGCCGGCATCGCTGCGCCGACGTGATGCTGTCTCTCGAACCGGCCGAGTCTGCGTAGCAGTGACGTCAAGCTGCGACGAAGTCAGCGCTGGTGTGCTCCTGCATTAGTTCCTGCTTCGAGCCACTGTGCAGGTCGGCGACTCGTGTCCTTGCGATGTTGCAGGCTACACTGACGCTCGATCGGGTGACCTCCGGAGACGCTGCCTCCGATGAGAGCGGCATAATCCAGACTCGCACGTACGACCTTAACATAACTTACGACAAATACTACCAGACACCGCGTCTCTGGCTGTATGGCTACAGCGAGGTGAGCCGGGGCTGGCTGCCTGCCTGACGAACGCGCTGCCACGGCAGTGCGGATGCCGTTGGCACTCGTCGTTTATCGTGCAGCACTGCGCTGAGCTCTCGAGCCATGCTTGCCTCATTTTTGTGTGGGCCTGCTCTCGTCTAGTCCCGAAAGCCGCTGACGGTGGAGCAGATGTATGAGGACTTCAGCCAGGATCATGCCAAGAAGACCGTCACCATGGAGGTGCATCCCAACTTACCCGGGCCGCCGATGGCATCCGTGCATCCTTGCAGGTAGCTCTTGGCTAGCTGATGCCACCAAATCGCCACGATCGGCGCAAATCGTGCACCCCACTCGTGTGCCCTTTCACCAGCAACCGATCGTCACTCCGTCATGCGCCACTGCAGTGCAGTGCGTGGCTGCGCACACAGCTTGTCGCTGGCGCGCGCAGGTTGTGGCTAGCTAGCCTTGGGGTGCATCGATTGGCTGTATTCTTTGCGCCTCGCGAGCGCTTAGGCACTCGCCATGGCTTTGTGTGCCCTCACTCGTCGCTTGGCCGCCCAACGCCGTTCGTTGGCCGCCCAATGCCGTTCGTTGGCATGCTTGCGCAGTAGTTCCGAGCGGTCACACTCACTGCTCTGCATTGCACGGCAGGCATGCTGAGGTGATGAAGAAGATCATCCAGATTGTGGCCGATGGCGGCGGTGGCGAAGTGGGCGTGCACGTCTACCTGATGGTGTTCCTCAAGTTTGTTCAAGCCGTCATACCGACCATAGAATATGACTACACGAGGCACTTCACCTTGTGAGAGCACCTTTGGTCTGGGGATCGGGTTGTTCGGACGGATCGATATTGGCCGAGATCTGGTTTGACCGAGCACGTGGTAAACGAAACGAAAAGAAGAAAGCGAAAGGCGGCCACGACGAGCTGGTGATTTTCCCTTGTTGTTGACGGCGTCGATGTGGCCTGACGTTACGCGTCAGGCAAGCAGTGGCACCATTGTCGTGGACTAGTGGCTCTGCCCAGAGGTCGGCCCATCGACCCACATGCTGCCAGGCATCTGGCCTGGCTTGTAACGAGTGTAGCGTGCATCTGTTCATCGATTTCTGATGGCCGGTGCACAATTCTCGAGTTGGTCCTCAGAGACTCGGTACCAGAAATAAACGATTTCATGTAAAGTAATAGCTTTGTCTTTTAAGTTCCCTCACTTAATTTGCACCTGCTTCGTTCATGTGTCTGTCTAGAGGTTCGCCGACCGAACTTGGATTTGTAATTGACATCTAGGCTTGCCGTTATGCTCGTTCGGCAGCAAATGTGACAGCAAGTGTTTAATCCAGAATGACCTCAGCCATACGTCAGTGGTGCTGTCAGATTTGCTGAGGAATGCTTATCGGAAATGGGCCCGCGAAAGAGTCTCCCTCCATTTCTGGTAGGTTGGCAGCACGGTCGGCATGCTAGTACTGTAGCTACGGTCCACTGGCAGGACTCCTCAGCAGGACAATAAGCTGCCGTTCAAGTCACACCACGTCAGGCAAGGCTCAGTGCAGCAGACCGATTACTAGCCTATGCTTTCGCCACTGTTATGATTGTCTGTCGGAGGTGCAAGGGTGTAAAGTCGCATGCCTTGCAATGGTGAGCGCTTGGCGGCCAGCCTGATGCGTCTTCATTAATAGCCTTCTGGTGCCATAATTGTAGCCGGTGCAAGATACGCAGCAGAAGAGCTAGTATGCCGAATAATGGCAACGCAAGCCGGTCGATTGCGAATATTGCCGTGTGACCCCACAGATACACACTCGACAGTAGCTGTCATGTTTAACTATCCAAACGCCTGCATATGCTGAACCGAGAGCTGTGGTTTGAATTTACCGACTGCTTATTAGTGCAGTCTGTAGTGATTATGGTGTCTCAGCGTTTGGCTTAACGTTTGTCGCAGCGTTTGGCATGTTTGGCATGAACTATCGACAGTTCGGCATACAGGTTTGAAAATTATTCCGTAATGTAGTGGAGTGGAGGGTTTTTCTAATCTAGCCGAGACGTACCTGCAGTGGGGTATACTGTACTACTTACTATACAAGCTGTAGCACAGCATGTGTGTGTGAAGGGATGTGGGCATACCAATCTACACACAGACACACACACACACACACACACACACACACACACACACACACACACACTTCTTCATCGCTCAGAGCAAGCATCGCTTGCAGCAGCTACGCTGAGCTGCTCGAGGCCAAGGAGGATGCCCGGAGCTCGGTTGCTCACCCTGCAGCCCTGCTAACTAGGGGTCAGAGCGCGATGTCTGTCGGATATGCCACCGTCTAGACCACCCCTCGGCCTCTGCTTGTCGCCCCTCGGTCTCTGCTTGTCGTCAAAAATTAATCGCCATTAATACCCACGATTTACTGTATACCCACAGCCCTGGCCCACAGAGGGGCCGCGGGTATAGCTTGCACGAGCAACTGAGCACCATGGATTCAGTCGTTCTCAAGAGAATTGCAAGCCACATGCAGTGGTGTCGATGAAGCTGCTCTAGCATATCGCTCGGCGACTGCAACAGGATACACGTGCCTCGGGGCTGTCTTATGTGGCAAGGATCGGATTCGGGATGAAAAAACCAAAAGCATGTAACGACAAGTATTTATTTTCGTGGGCCTTAACCCGCCTCACCGTTTGCCAGCGAGATCGTTCGACGGAATGGACGGCATGAGAGCGATTGAGCAGCAGCTGCAAAAGGGCGTCTTGAGCAGCAGCTGCGGAAGAGCAATTCTGCCGAACGTGCGAGAAGACGTTTCGGTCGGCAGACCGATCTTCGCACAAGGCAGTGCATTTAAGAGCGTGAGCTGAAAGGGTCAAAACGATAGGCAGCAGCTGCAGCTGCTGCTAGGGGCAGCTGCTGCCTATTCAACGAGAGCTAGATCGAGGTCACGATCGAGGTCACGATATCGACGAGGCTCCAAGCAGGGGGGGGGGGAGAATGGGGGAGGATTGAAAAACGATAAGCGTTGTATGGCGCGAAGGCTTAACACATAACAGTGAAACTCAAAAGCAAAACAGCATGCGGCGCCCCTCGGAGCAACAACGTTAGGGAGCTGAGCAAGGAGAGCGAATGCTCATCATTTCCCAAGGCCATCCCATTCCAAGACGCGTCGGCGAGCCCTGTGGCTGCTGTGCATGCCGGCCGCAGCAGCCGGGCTGGCGACGGCAGCGGCCACAGACTGCTTGGAGGACGCCTGCTTTGATCTCCTCTCAGCTTTGATCGACTGTCGACGTCGCTTCAGCTCAGTGAACACTTTCTGAACGTCCTCTGCAAGCAAATACCAGCCGCAGCTATGCAGCCACCCGTGGCCACCGGTGGCAAGCCATCAGCAGCTAGGTGTGGAGAAAACCGAACAGGCCCAGTGATGCCTTTATTATGCTTAATTAGGTCTTTAAAGTCACATACGATTTGCATCTCCAGTTACTGTATATGTGCCAAAGAAAAGTATCCAACGGTTCCCAACTCTCCAGCATCGACCTCCAGACCTGAAGGGATGTGCTAGGCAGCATACCCTCTCCTGACATGCCCATTCAGCATGCTAGCGATGGCTTCCTCGGGCAGGGTCAATGTCGGAAGCCTCCCCTGAGCCTAATCCTGAATAAGCCCCCTCTAGCTAGCAATATCACACGTGGCCATAAATAAAAAGGTAAAGTAAAGGTGGGGGGGGGGTTGACCAAGAAATGCACAATTTGAATAGCGCTTTAAGAGAACCTATTATCTATCCAGGTGTGTTTCTTATGCTGCAGAGCATGAGTGCATGACACTGCTGGTCGTTAAAGCTCCTCTCCTTACCCCTAACTAGGCCAAACTAGGGCTGCTTACAGGCTGCAACGGAGGAGCCGACAGACAGTGGCCGACCACACCATGCACCATGCAGCAGGCATTATAGGAGCTGCACGGTGAGATAAAGCCTGCTGCTGCTGCTGCTGCTGCAAGACTGGAACTGTGTTGGATTTGGCATGCTAAGAGGGTTTTCGAAATTTATTCCATAAAGCAGGGAATGAAGTGTTTTCTGAATTAACACGGGTATGACAGCACTACCATACAAACCTATGCACAGTTTGTGTGTGCAGAAATGTGTGTGCATGTGTAAGGGTGTGTTTGTGTGTGTGTGTTTGTGAGTGCTTGCGTGTATGTGTGTGCATGTGCTTATTCCTTGTGCGTGCGTGTGTGTGTGTGTGTATGTGTGTGTGTGCTTGTGTATGCGTGGGGCCGTAAAGGGCGAGCATCTTACAACTGGACTAGTTTTACCATTCGTTATAAAATCAGCTGACTAGTCGTCTCCATGGGCTGCCAGCTCCAGGCTCCATGGGCTGCCAGCTCCATGGGCTGCCAGCTTCTTTCGTTTGATTCCTTCATCTTATTGTATATATATCTATATATATTGCTGCAGCACGGACAACGTGTGTGCATTGACAACATTGACTACATGTCGCATATCAAGGCTCAAATCGACAACGCTAGTATTCCATACCTTTTTTAGAGATCTTAAATTAAAACTCGCCCTTCGATTTTTAAAGTTCCATGACAGTCGAAGGCAGTAAGTAATCCAATGTTCACCTCTTTAGATGACCAGTTAGATGCCTAGTTTTGAGCCTTTGATTGGAGATGACGGTTATGTATGTCCGTCGGTGACTGGACAACGACTAAGTGGGTGTTATGCTGAAGGGGTGGCTACAGCACACTCAAAAGCGGCTCTTTGGAGGTGTGCATACGGTAGCCAGCAGACTTCCTATGCTATGACAAGCAGAAAGCAAGAACATTGCTCGGTGCGGAGGACAGTCAAGAAAGGAAGCAAGTAGCATGGAGTATGGCATGCTGAGTGGTAGGAAAGGCAGTGCCACTGTCGGCAGCATGAGAGAAAATGCTGTAGTTGCACAAGAGCTCGAGAAGCAACTTGCACAGTCTGGCTGGATGGGCGGTGACGTCAAGGGCGCTGCATGTTTCCAACATGCATCCAATACTCCCGACTGCAGAAAGTGTTGTACGGTTTGGCCCTAACCCAGTGCCTAACCAAGCCATAGCAGTTGTCCAATGAGCAGGACTTGTGACATAGTCTCAAAGTTGAATGCAGTTGCGTGCAATGCGTGCAGCTAAGAGTGGGTCGAGCCCAGCAGCCACGCAACGTAGGCAATCTGGATAGCTTGGAGTGGGTCACGCCCTGCAGCCAGGCAATGCGGCGCCCTGCGGGCAGGCAGTCGGTCACGCTGCAGGCGAGTAGTAGTGCGGTGCAGGTGACTACCGTGAAGGCCAAACGTGACGAAATGGGTGAGAGCAAACACTCCGTGCAGCATTGCATCGTCAAACGAATCAGCGCTTTCTAAAGTGGCAAAGCGCGTGACCGCAGGCCCGAAACGTCGGCAGCCAGGAACGAGGTGACAAGTGGCCACAACAGGCGGTCTGCGGCGTGCAGCGAAGCAGCGCGAGCACACACTTCGGCTGCTGTGGGTGGCCGAGTGAGAGAGAGAGAGAGAGAGAGAGAGAGAGAGAGAGAGAGAGAGAGAGAGAGGTGCCGGCTGTGCGCAACATCTGCCGGAAGTGCCAACGAGCCTTACGTCATCGATTGCTGCACGAGGCGAGGAGTGCGAGCCGAGCGCCGGCGGCTCAGCTCCGCAAATATGGCTTTCAGATGCTCCTCTGCGACACAGGGCGCTCGACGATAAGCAACAAGAGCGGCAGCGCCGGCAGAGCAGTCGCCTCAGCAGCACCGGTGGCATGGCGCGCAGACCCCCAGGACGAGGGCGGGCGCGCAGAGTGGCACAGCAATCGGGCGCAGGAAGCAAGGAATCGGCGCTGCCTTCACGCTCGCCAGCTAGACTAGAAGCCACGAGACAACAAGCCGACTGGAAGCCACGAGATAACAGGGGCGGAAGGTGTACTCATCCAGTTGCTTCTCCGCAGACCAGTCGCAAGCGCAGCCACTGGCTAGCTGCTGCTGTTGCACAGGCAGTGCGGTCCCGAGAGCTGACGTGCAGAGTGCGCGGCAGCACGCCAGCGGCCTCACCGGCTTTTTTTTCCATCGGCTGAATGACAAAATCTGCTGCTACCGAGGCGTCACACTTGCAGCAGCGGTGCAACGCCGAGGCCTGCATGTCCTTCGGCGCTGTCCACTCGCCGCGGAATGCGTCGGCCTTGCACACTGGGCAGCATGCGTATCGCTCGACATACAAGCCTGTGCAACGGAGAGACAAGTGTTCGGGGATAAAGGACTCTTGCACAGAGCGGACTGCTGCAACGCAAGAGGCCGTGCACCCGTCCGACGGGCGAGCCGCAGCTGCAGCGAACCCGGTCGAGCACCGGATGCTGCTGGCTGTCGGGCCTGTGCACGTGCCTGCGTATTCGCCAAACAGCTCTTCACAGTCGTACAGTGCTGGAAGCAGGAGCTTCCACAGCTCGTGTGCCGGCTTTCGAGCCGCACCCTCCCCGAGGCTCAGCAGCTTCAGTCTCAGCTCGGTCGGTGAGCCGCCGGTGCTGCCAGTGCTGATGGCGCCATTGCTGCCTGTTACGTCGTCATCCTCGGACTCAGACTTCTGGCCGCCGGCGGTCTCTGTCGTCGCAGCCACCATCCTAGCGATGACCGTGAGCGTGAAGGTCGGTCGTCAGACAGGCGATTGGGGCGGCACCTGGGCCTTAGGCCTACAGCCTGGGCCTAAGGGGACCGCAGAGTGCCGGGGGGGGGGGGCGGCGGTAGCAAAGGCACCGGGCAGACGAGCGGCAGCTGCCGCCAGGCGGTGCCTTGCTGGCCTCGAGTCAACATGGCCGACATGCAGCACGACTGCAGCTAGCTACCGTCACCGCTGCTGCCACAGCCACCACTCACTCGAGCAGCAGCCGACAGTCTCCGTCGTCGTGCCTTGCGTACAGGCCGCTCGGCCACATGGCCAGGTAACTGAGGCCGAATTTGCGCTGTGTGAGGCGCACGGAAACTCGCCCGAACAGACCGGGTGGCACGTACATGGCGAAGCGGTAGCCGACGTCAATCGATTCGTACCTCCCGAGCCGCTGTCGCTCCTGTGTGAGAGCAACAGTGGCGAGTGATTGAGCAAACGAGTGCACAGCAGCAGCGGGCAGTGCTGCAGCAGCAGATCCAGCAGGCTTCACCAGCGCTCGGCTACGATTGCAATGATGAGTGACAGAGAGATAGCATGCCGTAAGCTACAGAAGTCATGCAGCAGACTAGCCAGGCGCCCGGTCCCCGACAGACAGCAGCTCGGGCATAGATTAGCAAGATGGGGTGCAGGTAGCTATGCCGTCTGCTGCTGGCACTCAGAGCTGGCGCTCAGAGCTGGCGGCAGCGCTTCGGCCGCAGCCACGCAGATGCTCACCTCGGCAGGAAGTGGTGGCGAGTAGCGCTCTCCGCCGCTCGTCCCACGCAGCGTCGGCACGATTAGCGTGGGCAGCTGCGTCTCCTTGAGCTCGACGTGACTCCTTCTGCCGGCAGCCGTCGAGCGGCTGCTGCTGAACGTCGCGCTCGAAGTGCGACTCTCCGAGCGCTCACTCGGCTCTGCAGTGGCGGCAGCAGCGCCAACACCTCCTAATCCGGCACCGCCGTCACGCTTATTGCGGCCAACCGCTCCATAGTGCTGCTGCAAACAATAGCGGCAACGATCGCCGAGGCTGAAGTGCTAGCAATGCAGACAGAGAGCTTACAGTGAATGGAGAGGCAAAGGAACGCTTGTGAAGATCGTCTGCAATAAATTGGCAGACTAAGGATTAATTGGATTAATGGGAGAAATAGAGGGATATAGAGGGATATTGATACAGAGGGAATAGCAGGGAGAAATAGACGGCGTTTCGTGGCATTCAAATGGGCAGCTCGATATTCCCATGAAGCATGCTGGAGGGGGAGGAAACAATGCTAGAAAGCTCAATCTTTATTAACCTGCAAAAGTAAACGGCTGCACCCGGTGCTGTCTCTCTAATAGTCAGGGCAGTCACTGTACAGATGCATACATGTATGAATGCAATCCTGTACTCCCATCGCATCTTGTTTCCTCACTCACCGACTCTCTCTCTCTCTCTCTCTCTCTCTCTCTCTCTCTCTCTCTCTCTCTCTCTCTCTCACTTACTCTCTCTTAGTCTCCCCTCCCTCATCTCCCTCTCTCTTTCTATCTCCTTCCATCTTCTCTTTAATCTCTAAATCTACATCTCCATTTCTCTAACTCGTTCGATCTAACTCACTCATTCCACTCGCAGTTTCAGCATAGCAAGCAGTGCTGATGTCTGCACCATCACAGCACCGGCGAGGGTATGGCAGACAGGGGCAATGCCAAGCTGCTACAGCAAGCAAAGTGCACACGGCACTGCTTTCTACAAAGCTTTCTCTAAGACACCACATCTTTCGGCATGCATTCGCGATAGCTCACACAACAAGACAGCAGCAGAATGCACCGCTGAAGTCGGAGAACGGCCGGTGAGGCCGTGGCAAGTGAACACCAGTGAGGGTCCAGCTGAAAAAGAGGCACTCACTGAATGCACTCGGCTTCTCGTGCAAAGGCTGCTGCCTGGAAACGCCGATTACTATCAAGTCCTTGCAGCCATTATCTAATCTCACTGCTGAAGTCGATGAGCTTTCTAATTGAACAATAAGAGGGAACATGAACATGGAGAAGTAAGAATGCACTTCTTGCTTCTTCAGCACAAAACGCAGACCCTCAGCTCTGTGTGTACATAGCGCAACTGTTTCGACTGAGCAAGGGGATGCTGGGAGCGGACTCACGGTACTCGAAAGTAAACAGCACATGCTCAGGTCAACCATTTGGACCGATCAGCAAGCAGATAGAAACCCGATGCACGATAGACAGAACCGTGATCGAATGAGGAAAAGCTTTCTTTTTGCAATTGAGCAATGGCATGCACAGTCTCGATACGGGATCTAGAGCACCATTTTTGAACATGCTGCTACTGAATATGAAGGGCTACGTTCTGTTAGTATTGCACATACACTGTGTGGGATCAGTTAAGTGGTGCCACCGTCTTACCGGCTGCACTAGATCAATGGCCACCTCAAGACACACAGTGGTCTACTGGCAATCCGATTGAACAATTCATCATGTTGCTAGTAGATCGGAGATGCTTAATTCCTTACTGATCCAGTGACACATGGTAACACTAACCGTTGAAGACATATTTTTCTTTGCCGCTTCAGTCCCCTCAGTCGGCAGGCTGCTGCCAAAAGGATCCGCTTTGCGCTTGCCGGCAGCATCAAGCATGCTCGCACTCTCGGTAAATATTCGGCTCAGAGACACGTGTCCATCTCGGGCTTTTAAACTCGGCCTCTCCACTGGATAGGCGAACTCGACAGCTGCCGAAAGAAAATCCACCAGCAGATCTAGAAGCAGAGAAGAGTCATGTCGCATGTAGAGAATCGGCAGCTGCAAAAATGACGACTGGTGCTTACTGAATCGTGGGAACAAGTGCAGTCTAGGACCTTCCCAGCAAAAGCATGTGTTACCAATAGTTTTCAAACAAAAATAGACGGTCCTGTGACCTTACAGAGAACCCAAGGACACAAGTAGTCTGCCTGTGCTGTAGCAGTTGAGATACGTGTGAAAAAAATACTAGCTAATTCGACAGCCTCTTTTTATAGCGACAGAAGAGCCTTTAAGGCTATCACCACAGCTTGCAGTGGCGATACAGAATCGTCTAGTGCAGAATTCGAACCCACGACCTTGGGACAGAGGTTGTGAAAAGCAACCACCTTACCTAGTGTGCTGGCACCAAACCATTGCGTGTGCCTTATTGGTCAGAATGGGAAACTCAGGCTGCACTTATGGAGTTAAAAAAATCCATATATATTATGACTAACTAAGTAATAACTGATGCAGAGGGCCAGAAGAACTTGCTCGAAAGTCCCATATATGCGTGCATACATGCATATCTATGTCCCAGGTTTAAGGTGCTCGCCCCGACCAAGGTCTGGCCGAGGTCGTGGGCTTGAGCCCTGTGGCATATGTGAAGCACCTGAATACAGATTAAGTTCACTCAGGGTGCTATGCAAATAAACTATATACATATATATATATATATATATGTATATATATATATATATATATATATATATATATATATATATATATATATATATATATATATATATATATATATATAATGAAACTATGGCAGAGCCAGTCCGATAGACTGACCATAGTTTGCAGTCCCTTCAGGGAGATCTGACAATCGATGATATCGAATGCCACCGAGTAGTCTCACACAACCAAGGATGCCAAGTTCAAGCTAACTTTTTTCTGAGGAATCATTAGTCATAGGAAAAAGCCAGGTTTTAAAAGTGATGCTTAAACAAAAATATAATTTTCACTTGTAGGTCATTATTTTCGATGTGACTTCAGAGTATGTTGACAACAAACTTTCGACAATTTTCGATAAAAAGGGGAGAGTTAAGACAGAGCGTCAGCTAACCTCAACCTACGAGTCCAACCGATGCTGTTTAGTACGGTTCAAACAACGGCCTACTTAGATGCACAGAAACCTTAACACTTGAGGCATTTCAAACTTAGGCATGCACATGGCAAGACAAGCAGGAAATAGTGCACAGCAGAAGATGTACCAGATCCAGTTGCATTGATCGGACACTCTTTTGTCCACAAGCACTGCAGGAACTCGGCATCGGCCCGACCTTGCTCTACAAAGTCTTCTACGTACTTGCCATACCTGTAACACGATGGACCAGCAGCTCGAATTTCAGCCGAGAGAAAGCAGCAAGCACCACCTGTCTAAGAGCACTGAATGAGCAATGCAAGAGGTTTGGGGGAAGAAAATATCAGCCTCCAAATTGTTTAGCAGCCTACAGAGACAAGATAGATAGTGTCAAAACAAAGAGAATCTATGAAAAACAAGCCGAGTTCACTTCCTTTACCTGAGCCTACGAAGGGACTTACCTGGCTCTGGTTACACCCCGACGAAGGCACAGGTCTTCGATTTCAGTAAATCCGGCTGCCTTTGTGCCATAGCCGAGCAGATTCTTGATGACAGCAGCAAACCACAGAGGCCGAAGCACGACAAAGTTAGACAATGCCTTGTGATCATGCATCCATATGATGCTGCCCGATTCGTGAAGGTGCTGGGCAACGTCGACCATCACATTTTTCAGGCCGTGTCGCTCGGTCAACTGCAAGCAGAGCATTGGTGCCAGCTCGTACTGACGTGCTGACACCACAAAAGAGGGAAAGGCAGGATCAGGGTCGGCCAGTGCACAGCTGGTGACACATGGCAGCAACGGTAGAGCACAAGCCAACCTCTGACTGAAACTTGTCCCAAGTCATCAACGGAATGCTCAGCATTCGGCCCATACTGCCAACCGTGTCAGCCACCTCGTTCCACAGTGACGGAATGGAGTTGAGCACCCTGGGAAACAGTTTCAGCTTCTTGTCGGTCATGGCTGCAACAAAGTTGCAGTAAAGTAGCAGTCGGGCGAACAAAGTCAGCATGTCAATTAGCAATGTTTTGTGCCATGTTACAAAGGACAATACAATCGCAGATGACCGTGTGCCTATAAATAGTGGATGGCTTGAGCTCGATCAAGCCTGGCCAAATATCCATATTCAGAAGAACAATGCCGATGCAACATGGTCCATCAATAATTCGACAGGAGTCTGGCTTGGATGCTATGTGATATTCATGACTGACTGCGTCCAAATAAACAAAAGATCGTCAGCTGAGAAGGCAGAGATAGCCTGATTGCTCTGTCTTATATTTTTGAATTTTGCCTCACTGTGACTGAATAGCACCAGTAAAAGCTGAAGCAGCACCAGCAGCAGCAGCAGTGGTAGCAAAAAGTGAGGCAGCAGAGAAGCAAGCATCGATGAAACATGTGCTAGCCAAGGTCGAGGGGAAGGTTAGCCATGGTAGTGGTGTCACCAGACGAAGCAGCAGCTGGCAGCAGCAACAGAAGCCGGCAGCAGCAGCCGTTAGCAGCAGCCGGCAGCAGCAGCCGACAGCGGCAGCCGAAGCTGGCAGGCTGGCGAGCCCTCTACCTGTGACTTCTGCCATCAGCTTCTGCACTCCGGCGCCAGTCTTGGAGCTCACAGGAACGGCCTTGCCGTGGGACGGCAGGTGGATGACGCAGCTGGCGAGCACACACGATATGTGCTTCAGATGAGCCTGCAGGTAGCTGGAGATGACCGGCAGCTGCTCGATGTCGTGCATCCGCCTCTGCAGCTCGGCCTTACGCTCGGCCACGAAGGTGCCGATCTTGCCGCCCACCTCGGTGGCAATCTTGCGTATGGTGGTCTCGTTGAGCAGATCGCAGTGCGTGCCGACAGGTATCAGCTTGACCTGAGCAAAATTAACCGCACTGCATGCTTCCGCTACCCTGGGCACGGAAGGACGGCTTGGTGTGGCATGGATTTGTGGCCGAACCGGCAAAGCGTTGTGCCAAGCAAATGTCGCTCCCGATCGAGCTCATCTCGGCAGGGCCACAGTGGGATGCACGACACTTGGAGTGTCCCAGCAAATGCCGATCTACACGTCTCCTCCAGATGCATTGCCACAAGCACGTACACGAGTGCATGTGCACTCCTCCCCGCATCAAGTTTGCGCACTCCTTCATGCAGCCACAGCATGTAAGCGCCCGTTCTGCAGCAAGTAATTAGACAATGCACGAGGAGCTAGGTGTTGATGCCTGCATGGAAGCATCCCTAGAACGAGTTCTAAATAGCCGGGACAAGTACCTGGCTGTTCTTCGACAGCAAATAATCCAGCCACGTCCCAAAGTTCTTGTAGAACTCAGCCGTACGGTAGGTTGCCATGTTGAACGTAAGAAGGACCAGAGCCTCTGCATCCATCAGTGGGTGCATGACAGCGTGGTAGCGCGCATCGCCAGAAAAGTCCCACATGCTGATGCTCAGCGGCTTGCTATGGCCATCACTCGACGTCACCTCTCGCGTCACCTCAGTGATGTCGCAGTACATGGTCTCATCCTCGGGTGCAGCCAGGTGCGGGTGCTCCTCGACGATGTTGCGCACGAGGCTAGTCTTGCCCACACACTTATTGCCCAAGACGATGGCCTTCATGCCTGCAGAGATCAAAGATGCATCAGTAAAAAAAAACGTTTTAGACTGCAACGAAAAACAGAAAAGGCAAGGTCGGGGTACTGAACACTGGCAGCTGAGCATAATCATTCCAAAGGAAGTGTACACAGGAGGGGGAGGCAGAGGGCCAGTTTTGGCATCATAGAGTAGAACAGAGTAACACGAGGCAGAATGGAGCATCATGAACAGCTAGGAACACTTGCACAAGAGCAAGGAGCAGAGCACAGGGGGGGGGGGTGAGAGAGGACAAAAGAACACGCTACAGATCAGAGCAGCATGAGACGTGGTTAAATAGAGCAGAGCAAAGCAGCACATGGCAAGGAAAAGCTAACAAGGACTGAGCAAAGCAGAATTACGCTGAAACTAGCAGGTGTAGCTAAGTGGCACAGAGCAAAGCAGGGCAGCAAGGAGCCAAATGGAGCAGCTTGAAGCCGATATGCGGTGAACAGAGCAACACTAAGCACAGCAGAGCGATGCTGGGCAGAGAGAAGCACCGGAAGCCAGGCAGAGGAGCTCGAAGCAGTGCAGTCGTGAGCAGAACAGAGCAGCATGGAGCAGGACAAGGTAACTAAGAGTAGAGCACGGCATCAGGGAGGAGAGCAGAATGGATCCGTGCAGGCTGTCCATGCCATCAGTTGGCAGATGCAAACCTTGGTAATACGGCATGGTCAACTTCAGGTGCTGATAGAACTTTATGATGGCACGTATGCCACCCTCACAGACTTCGTACGGAGGCATGCGAATGGGATTATCTTTCAGCTCCAAAACCTGCTGCGTTTTGTAGTCCATGTGCTTGAGGATGTTGCCTACACGTTAGAATGACTTTATGAAACCCGATCCTTTTGCCAATAGGGCAGAGAGGGCAGCAGTCGTCACGTGGAATAAAAAAGTCAACCCAAACCGGAAGACACAGGTGCACAAGGTAACCATAAAAGAACAAAGACCAATACATCGACACACATGCAAATGAAGTGATGCTAATAAGGATGCAAACGCCTAATAAGGATGCAAATCTAGACAAGATACAAGATACTAATAAAGACACATGAACACGATGGAGTATACCTGTCTAATTAACTGTGAGCTCAGATGCTGGCATTATAGAGCCGAATGAATCACCGGCCATCTTTGTGCTAAGCAGCATGGATGTGCCCAAGGTTTGACCAATCAAGGCAAGAATGCTCAAAGCACGAGTGCTTGGCAAGTAGCCAGGTTTAATATAAAGCTCTGTGCATAGCCTAATTGGAGTAACGTTTCCGAATTTCCGAGGCATTTCATTTCACTCTTCATGCAGTTAAAACATTGCAATGTATCACGAGCCGAAGCACATTTAGTTACTGACACGTGATAGCTCGTGTTCTCTGACAATCCTAATTTGCAGCTTTGAGAGCTGAGAGCTGTCAGCCTAGTCCACTGTATCGTCGAGCATGGAATTTTATAAGGATCTGTTCTCTGTCCATTGCTAGTCAGCGTATACACGGAGCCTCTGCAGAAGGTAGCTGTACAGGGCGACCTTCGGCTAGATCTCTGAAGTTAGATATCGTCCTTGGCAGTTTCTTACACTTAAAAGTGGCATTCGGACGACATCTTCCACAGTGGGTCACTATGCTTGATCCCTGGCCATGACCAGGGATGCTCACCACAGTGCTTGGCTAAGGTACTGGTTTGGCCCAGTGGTTAACATGCTCACTTTTAGCCACCGAGGTCAAGATGCAAGATGAATGTATTTGGTGACCGAGGTCATGTCGTGGGCTCGAGTCCCGTGGCATATGTGAAATACCTCAATAGAGACTAGGTTCTCAGAGGGTGCCATACAAATAAATTACATATACATTTTCAAAGATCCTACTAGCTTCCGGGCTCTGTCTAGGCTGGACTAGTATAGCCTGCTATTGGCAGATTACGAAAACAAGAGCCATGGATTCTCTACAGTAGGTTATATATATAGCCATTAGGTTTCAATTCAAATCCAAGAAATTTAGTCGTGTGTCTCTTTTGCAACAGGAGGTCCAACGGCTCCCAGTTGATCCGTGAATACAGAGAGCAATGTTTTCACTCGAATCTCCAAGGCCCGCCGTGGCTTGGCTCCATCGTACCTACTAGAGGTGCCGAATTTTCCTGAGAGGACCCGAGGGTCCTCTCAAGAAAATTTGGCACCTGTACCGCCCTCTCACTTCAAGACTGCTGCCAAGGACACAGAAGCTTTTGCTTTGAGGTAGTTGAGGGAAAAACTCAGAGCAAAAATTATTATGCACCATCATCCCCTCTGCTGCGGACGATGGCACTTCTTTTCCAACCGTCCTGAGCTGGGTCTCTATGCTACTTACTTTCACGACCGCCCTCCTTGCACAGCTTTGCTCCTCACCGTTTCTCTGAGCGAGATTGTGAGATTAAACGCAAGCGCCGGCCACTCGGGCTTTGACAACGATGCAATGGCAAAGGCTCTCCAGTGAGACACCCACTTTGTCTTTGCGGCATTGCGGAGCAGCGGAAGTAGATATATAAACTGTATACACACTATATAATTAAAACATAATTCATTTGTATAGCGCCATTAGGGAGCTGAGCGAGCTGGTTTGGTTCAGCGGTTGAGGCACTCGCCCGACCAAGATCTGGCTGAGGTCGTGGGGTCGAGCCCCGAGGCATATGTGAAGCGCCTGAATAGAGATTAAGTTCTCTTGGGGCACTGTGCAAATGAATTATATATATATATATATATATGAGTTACTATCCAGGCGCTTCGAAAATGTCACTGGGCTCGAGCCAACGACCTCGGTCGTAGAAGTGAGCACCTTAGTCGACATTTTATGTGCATAGCGGTACTACACAGTTGTGAAGAGAGACTACTGGAAGGGGGAGGGAAACAATTTTCTCGCTAGAGATTTGTTCAACCAACCTGATACTCGTGAAGGTAGGCGGTCTGGACCGCGTCTTTTGCTTTCAACACAAAGTCTCACTGCATTCTATTACATCTGCACACGATGCAGGCAATATTCCCACATACTGCTGCCGGTGCTTGCAACGACTTCGAAAACACTGATAATGGCCCACTTGTTCTCCGAAGGCAAGTGACAGGCCCCCCTCCTGGCCTCAGCGCTCAGCCACCGGTGGCCCAGCGTGCACGTCCTCTAGGCGAAACAGGAGAGATGACTTCGTCAAGGCGAACCATCGTTGGTGAGGAGAGGCACTAAGGTGCAGGGCAGCTGGAAGCATAACCCTCCCCCCACCGTTATTGGTGGCAACTTCCAGCCGAACAGCCTCCTTCGGAGACATCCCTGTCACACAGCGGTCATCCCTGTCACAGCGGTCAGCTGTCATCCCTGTCACACAGCGGCGTGGGATTAGAGAACTATGGGCGGCTGCCGGACAGGCGAGCAAGCGACCAGGCAGGCGGGAGGGAGGGGGAGAGGCGCACTACTCGAGGCGCGAAGCGACCACTCACCGGGCACCTCGGCGATCATGTTTGCGCTGACGTCGATCTTGTTGGCGACGAGCAGGAGGAACTCGGGCATGCGCGTCAGCCGATTGTTGGACAGGTCGACGCTGGCGACGGAGGCGCCGGCGCCGCCGTGCGTCACCTGTGCGGTCTCGACGCGAGGGATGCCGTTGTGGCTCGCGTCGAGGCACTCGAGCGACGGCAAGAAGAACAGGTCGACGGGAATCTGCTGCAGGCCGTTGTGCGACAGGTTGAGCTCTCGCAGCTCGAGCATGCGCCGCACGCGCCGGTCGACCGAGGCGATGCGGTTGTGCTGCAGGCGCAGCACCTGCAGGCGCCGGCAGCCATCGGCCAGCGCCGACCAGTCGACCGTCTCGATCAGGTTGCACTCGGCGTCGAGCAGCACGAGTCCGGCCAGCGCCTCGACGCCGGACAGGCTCTGCACGTCGTTGTAGCCGACGTACAGGCGGCTGAGGCGCGGCGCCACGTCCTGCAGGCCGGTCGGCAGGTGGCGCAGCAGGTTGTTGGTCAGATCGAGCTCGACCAGGTTGGCCAGGCAGCACGGGGATGCGGCGGCTGCCGCCAACACTGCCGCCGCCGGCTGCTGCTGCTGTGGCGAAGCCTGCGCCTGCAGCGGCCGCTGCTGCGGTGCAGCGGCGAGCGCGCCGTCGGCGAGGTCGTTGCTGCTCAGGTTGAGGCGCTGCAGAAGTGGCAGGCCGCTCGCCAGCTCGGCGGCGGGCACGAAGTCGAGGCTCGTCTTGCTCATGTCCAGCCGGCGGATGGCGGCGCCGTTACGGTGCAGGAAGTCCTGCGCCGACGGCTCGTCCATGCTGAACAGCCGGGCGCTCGTCGCCGTGCCGGCCTCGTGGCGCGTCATGCGCTGTGCGAGGAGGTTTCTGGCGCTCTTGAATCCTGAAGCGAGGTGTCAACGGAGGTGCTGCGTTGACGCAACCATGAATTTCCTTTCCTCTGCAGGTGCTAGACTGTGGACCTCACTTCCGCGATTCTTACGCAACGATACCTGCTCTCCAACTGCCGACTGTGGCACATCTTTTCCAGCCATTCTGAGCTGCTACCTCTATGTTACTCACTACTTCAACTGCTCTCCTGACTTGGCTGTGCTTCTCACTTTCTTTTAATTGCATGAGATGAAGTCTGCTGGATACCAAATGCGTACCGAGAGCCGCTTAGGCTGTGAGTGCCCTAGACAAAACTCTCCTGCCTAATGCGTACATAGTCTTTGTGGCTTTTTGGAATTACAGACAGATAGACAAGACTAGTGTGCATGTGGCAGCAATTTGCCACAGAAAATGTAAGGCACGAAAACAAGGAGGCCGAATGATGCAGTCGTCAAAGTGGCACGATCGGGAGACTGCACCTGCAGTACTCGAATGATGGCCCCTAAATTTCTACAGCTTTCTGTGGTTATACTGCGACAGCTATGGTATTTTGCTACCCACACGGACTAGCATCACACCCCTCTCCTACAGCACGTAGACGGAGAGGAGTATCTGCACTCCCAACAAACAGCTTGAGGACCAAGCAGACAAGCTGCAACGTGGCTGACAACGCGATCGCGTGTCTGCAACAGATATGGGAGTGTAAGGCCCATAAGGATGGGGGAAGGAGGGGCAGCGACCTTAAACTGCACTTACAGAGGCTGCGTCTGGCCACCCACGTGGCTTTGGTGAGGGGTACTGCTTGGCCACGAGGAAGGGGTTGCAGTGTACATGTACTATGAGCTTATGTAAGGCACCGATTTACTCCCTAATAGCACCCGTACTCTCACAACGAGCTCTTTCTTACAGAAGCTCGCAGGACAGGATCTGCTAGGAAGTTCGCGGCCGTGGGTGCACCACAGTCACCCTTCGACATTAGCACCCTAGTGGCCAGCTTGGTGCTACTGGAAACTGAAGAGACCAACAACTGCAGCCTACTTGGCAACCGCAGAAGCACCCAGTCGGCATTCGCCCTCAGGGACGTGCACGAAACCGCAGATAGTCGATGAGGTTGCATCGAAAGCTGCCCCTTGCAATCGAACTGAGCATGCAGTGCCCCCCTCCGAGGTATGTGCTGGGATCCGGCAGCGATTCGCTGGCGAGTGAGGCAAGCAGTACTAGATAAGAGCTCACCCGTAAACCGCTCAATTTCGAATAAGAGAACAAACGCAACAGCTAGCTGACGACGAGATAGTTCGCTTACCTAGAAACGCCCAGTCGCCCATGTCAGCACACGGCTCGTCCTCTTTTGTGCAGTAAATCTGAAATTCTGAGTCGACCCAGCTGCCTCTCGTCCGGCATCTGAGCCGTTGGTAGCTGCTCTCCTCCCGCCGTAGCATGGTCAGCCGCTCTGCGGCGAATACGGCTCTCTGGGGCAGACGCCGCTCCGCGTTCTTTAGCAAACGCTCGGCAATGCCGACGAATGGAAGCTGCCCGGGTTGCGAGTTCGATCTCCTCCCTGCGCAAAGCTCTAAAAGATTCCCGCACGCGACTGGACAAACGCGAGAGGCGCGCTCGTCGAAGTTTTGTCCTGAAAATAAAGCGACTGCGCTCGCTCGCTCGCACGAGCGCAGTCGCGGTCGGGCGAAGGGGAAGCGGTCGCGCGGCTCACACGGGCGTAAAGTGCCAATAGCGCTCGCCCATTATACTGCAGCCTCGAGACGGCATTCAATAAATTAGGCGGAGCCGCGGAGCGAGCGAGCGGCGGCGGCGGCTGCTGCCTCACCTTCGCCGCCGCGGCGGCGGCTATCCCAAGCGTGAACGGGCCGAAGCTGTGCAGCCACGAACAATGCGAGCGCATAGCAGAGCGCGGCAGAGCCGCCGCGCCATTCCCACGGGTCGCTGTCCGACGGCTGGCGTGCGCACGCGCGAGCGCTCCTCGGAGCGCTCTCGCACTCGGAGCGCTCTCGCGCTCGGAGCGCGCGCCGCACGTCGAGCGGTCGAGCCACGCGGCGAGCGGTCTCGCGCCGACTGCGGGCGGCCGGGAAATACCGGACGACGAGTGTCGGCGGCTGGCGGACGGACGGATGGACTCGCTTCCGACGCCGCCGCTCTTATTCGGAGCTGAGGCTGCGTACGGGCGAAGAGCGACCGCTATCCGAGCTCTCTCGCAGCTGTGCGTTGCACCGCTCGTTCGGCCGCGCGCTCGGACCGCCACGCCAAGCGCGGCTCGGTCGCACGCGGCCGGCCAGGCGGAAGCCTTGGGCTGCAGTATCCGCGCAACAGTCCACGTGACGTTAGACCCGCATCGGCCGTGGGCGCGATACGCCCCCTCCCGCCTGCTGGCGCCGGATGTGCTGGCATGAGGCTGCATGCAGAGGGATCGCGCTCGTCCCCAAAGCACGCTGTAGCTCGAGGAGAGTAGCCATTAACTTTCGAAAGCGACTGGCTAGTGAAACTAGCCGCCGCCCTCGGCTTGCGCAACGCTGGAGCGCACGTCTGCTGCCCGAGCTGCCATCGCTAGGCCCCTGCTAAGGCAGCAAGCACCAGCTTCCCCGGTAGTGAATGCAGCGCCTTAATTTGCTAGTCGTTGTTGGCGAGCGAGCAATCGATACTCGCCGAGCCCTACGTAAACATGGCACCAGCGGTCATGCGAGCTGGCTAAGCTCATGCAAGCAGGTGAGTGAGAGCCGGCGAGCGTTGGATTACATCCACCGCGTCACAAGAAGGCCCCGCATAAACTGCATCAATAGAAGCAGCACTTACGTCTAGTTTAAATTCCGAGCAAGAGATCGGCGTCTGGCACGCACTCGGCTCACTGAGCGACCACGAAATGCGTAGACGGGAGGAAACCGTTGGCAGAGAGACAGAGACATAGAGATAGAAAGACAGAGAGACAAAGAGACAGAGAGACAGACATAAAATATTATTCATTTGTATAGCGCCCCAAGAGAACTAAATCTCTGTTCAGGTGCTTCACATATGCCTCAGGGCTCGAGCCCACGACCTCAGCCAGACCTTAGTCGGGGCGAGCACCTTAACCGCTGGACCAACCCAGCTCGGCACATAGAGATAGAAAGACGGAGAGACAAAGAGACAGGGATACAAAGAGACAGACAGAGAGACATGAGGTGTGGTGGAGAATGTGAGGCAAGAAGAAAGGCTGTTGTGGAGAAGAAAGTAGTGAGAAGATGGACGAGGCGAAAGGCCGGAAAAAGTTGAGGAACAGGACGGTGGATAAGCTACCTATGATTAGCTGCCGCGGTCGAAGTCAAGGTTTAGCCTCCCGATGCACAGTCCTGCCTAAGGCTGCTATTTGCATGCTAAATATTCTAGTTCCTTCACAGTCTTTTGAAATTATCTAGGATAAAAAAGAATAAATGATATAATGCCCCAAAAATCAAATGTCTCGTAGGCACTTTGCTTGTGCTGAAAAGGAACTATGATACTTGGTTAGCCGTAAAGTGTTTAGCTGCAGATCTCGCAGTTATAGAAAGGACAGATCACTCGGACAGAACACTCAGACAGAACAAAGGATCTGGAAAGTTTTAATTTCTTTTTGGATAACGTCAAATCAGGAGATGGCGTAATTACGGTCGGTAGTGAATTCCAGGCTTAGCGAGCAAAATAAGAGAAGGCAGGTCTCTTTTTGAGAAGAGTAATGTGATTAAAGCGCCTCGTTGATAAAGCTGCAGAACGGCCTTAACGGCCATCCCAACCATGTGCAACGTTTAATAAGGGATAGCCGACTTCAAGACTCGAACTCACGACCTTAACCTTCTGCTGCGAGCACCAACGCTCGGCTGAGATCCGGGGATTTGAATTAGCTAGGGGCGAAAGCCAACTCCTAGCGCTAGATGAGCGGGTGGTGCGACCGGAGGCCTGACGAGACTGCAAGGCAGGTAGGTAGGCCGGGGCAAGAGTAAGGCCCAGGCTAGATTCGGTTGGCTGGGACCAGTTGGCTGAAATGAGGGTAGCCGGCTAGGCAGGGGTCGGACCTACAGCATGGCCGGATGTGTGCGGTGACGAGAGGTCACCGAGGCCCTTGGGTAGGATAAGTTAGCCGAGTACGTCGTGGTGTTGTTGGACGCTCCCGGTCTCGCCGAGTTGTGCGCCTGGATTCGTGCAGGCGTGCTCCGGCGATGCGGCCACGCACGCAAGGGAACGAGAGCCCAAGGCCCAAGCGGAGCTGGATAGCACGCTCGTTGAGACTTGTATATTCCGCGTTCCCCGTGTAACATGCTCGTGAGCCCCTCCCCCCGTGTGCTGGCGTCTTTCGGTGGAAGCTCTCGACTGTGGTATTTGTCGACTCGGACTAGCCAAGCAGTTACTCAGCCAGCCGGGTCTTGGACGGCGTACGCTCGTACTGTTGGATTCGGAGTCGGTACGACGGCAGGACTGCGGAAGCCGACTGACCAACTGACACGTTTGTTCGCGCTTGCTGCGTCGTCTCGTGCCCCTATAGTGTGCTTTGTTTAGGACAATCCCTGTAGACTTGTTTAGTCCCCTGTTGTTGTTGATGCAAGCGTTATTATAAAGAGGTTTAACCTGACGGCCGCTCGTCCCATCCTAGCTCAGCGGCATGGCGAGCGGCAGCGTGGCCGGAGTATAGCGGGGTTTGGCGGGAACTAGCCTTTGACCCCTGGAACTCGGTTACAAGAGCACGCAGGGACGTAAAAGTGAGCGACAGAATCTCGAAGTCAATAAGCCGCTTGATGGGAACCAGCCAGTGCAGATTGGTGAGTGGTGGTGCAATGCAGCTGTTGCGACGTTATGCTTCTCCGCTGTTCTTTGTTGAGTGAGATTTAAGCCACTAAGCTACAGCACGCTCACCGATAGCCGCGGAGACTCGCTAAGCTTTAGGGGTTTTGCACACAGTTACAGACGGAAATACGCGGCGCGTCTACACATGTATACGTACACACCCCTGTGTGGATGCGCGAAGCCTGCGTAACATTGATACACTGCTTGTCAAGAGCTCAGGACTGCAGCTACAAAGTAAATTAATGAATGCCGGTTTACGAGTCGCCGCACAAATAGGGTGCCTCGAGCAGAGATAGGGAACAGAACGCTCTACCGGCAACGTGGGCCAAACTAACGCCTTGGCAGAAATCACGTGGCTGACAATTCAGGACATGCGGATAAATAATAATAATAATAATAATAATAATAATTCACTTGATAAAGCGCCCTCAGAGAACTTAATCTCTCTCTAGGCGCTTTACATTTGCTGTAAAGTGGAATGCAATTGAATGGAACAGAGCTCGTAGCAGGCCGTAAGCTGGCTAAAGCGACGCTTCTAGACACGTCCGCCGACGAATGGCATCATACAAACGCCGACTTGGCGAAGCACAGCAACTGACATTGTTTGCTTACGTAAACTAACGTCATTTCGTGCAGGCGGCCCTTGGAGATGTTTTGTGCAGCGTCTAAAAGCTTCGATGGCTTCTGAGACTTCATTGACTGGCTGCTGAACTTCGAGAGGGAGATCGAGAACAGTAGCTACCAACCGAGTAAGCGTAATTTGTTTTTGCTCCTTGCGATGCAAGGCGGGGCTTTCACGTTTGCCTCGAGGCTCCCGCAGGCAGTTAAAGATGATTACGCCAAGCTGTGCGAGGCCCTAGTGAGGGCATTCACCTCGTTGACCAGCAGAGTGCGATTGCTGCACGCTGATCGGGTAAAGGCTGGTCGGAATGAGAAGGCCGACCGGAGCGACCGGAAGCGGCAGCAGCAATCACCGACGGTGTGCCAAGTGATAGAGGTTTGCCAGGTTGCCACAAAGTGGCGGCAGGCAACGGCTCTCCAAGCGGTAACGATTGACCAGACGGTGTTGGTGTGCCACGAGGCTACTGCGCTGTGCGAGGCAACGGTCAGCAGCGGTGCTGAGGCGTCAGGCGGTGAGACGGCGCACGGAGAGGCGTCCGCGAGCAAGGCGGCGACGTCCGCGGCGACGTCCGAGAGGGATTCAGAGGCGTCCGTGAGGGTGTCAGCGGCGGCGTCCGCTCGCGAGAGGCGTCGGTGTCCGCTCGTGAGTCGGCGGCGTCTGCTCGCGTGTTGGTTGATTCCGCAAACGAGGCGTCGGTGTCCGCTCGTGAGTCGGCGGCGTCTGCTCGCGTGTTGGTTGATTCCACAAACGAGGCGGCGGTGTCCTTGTGAGAGTGGGTGGCGTCCGGGAGAGAGTCGGCGGCGTCCGCTCGTGAGTCAGCGGCGTTCGCTCGTGTATAGGCAGAGTCCGCAAGGAAGGCGGCGGTGTCCGCTCGTGAGTCGGCTGCGTCCGCTCGTGAGTCGGTGGCATCCGCTTGTGTGTCAGTGGGGTCCACGAGGGAGGCGGCGGTGTCCACGTGAGAGTCGGCCGTGCCCGCGAGGAAGGCGGCGGCCTGCGATGCAGCGAAAGCCATGAAGGCGACGTTGGCCTGCGACCAGCCTGTGGGCTGTGAAGCGGCGCAGGCCGTAGAGTGTGTGCAGACCGGAGAGTCTGCACAGGTTGCAGAGTCCGAGCGGGCAGGAGAGTCTGTACGGCACGGGGATTTCGTTCCGGACGGAGAGACTGTGCAGGTCGAAGGCGCAGCGGCGAAGGTCAGAGACGCTGTGGCAGAGTCGGCAAAAGCGGATAGAGCAACGGCGGCCAAGGTCTGCAAAACGGTGGCTGCTGAAGTCAGCTCGGTGACAATGGCCGGCGACACACGTCGCCGGCTGGTCGCGAAAGGCCGTGCACCTGCACGCCTCCTGCGAGCAGCTATAAGGTAGCCAGCATGCCTGTGGGGTCAGCTATTGATGTTGGCTGGTATACCGATACGGCACTGGATCTGTAGTGTCACATTTGTGGTGGCTAAGCTCGTTCAATGCTGCCCTGTACATTGCAGCTACATGTGTTGCTGCTGAGAACTTGTGATCTTAAGGCCAAGGGGGCGTGTAGGTGGGTTACATGCAGGCCTGTACTGCTCCTCTGATAAACCCCTGGTGAACAGCTGTTAGGAGCAACGAGAGGAGTCTGTGCACAGCTGTGGTCTGCCTGTGATGTGGAGTGGACGCGGCCGGTAACCCTCCGGTGAACAGATGGTGGACTCACCATCAGAGTCAGCCGATGAACAGCTGTGGTCCACCTCGGCTAAGTCATCGGGGTCGGCCAGGGCACAGCTGGAGTCGAGCAGAAGAGAGTCGAGTGGGAGAAGGGGGCGAAGGGAGCCGTGCGTCCCTCGAGCTACGTGTGTCGTATAATATACTGTTTGTGCTGGTCATCGGCTGGCTCTCTGCTGTGCGAACCGAACAGCGCAAGCGGCTTCGCTTTCATTTTGCTGTTGGTCCCGCCGATGCTACCGAAAAATAGCTGTCGTTCAAGTGCTCAGCTGCAAAATGTACCCACCGATCCGTTCTCGTTTGTCTTCGCTCAAGCCACGTGCCATTTGGCTTTAGCTAATTCGATCAATGGCTCGCGAGGTTCGGCTGTGTGAACACTTTCGTGCTACACCTTAGGTTGAGCTACTCCAAGTATTTGACAGTGGCGTACAGAAGGAGGAGCGGGCCCGTATGTTTCCGGGCACTCGATTGGGGACACGCCTAAGTGGGCGCCTAATACGTTGGGGAGGGGGCGCCATCTGTGTGGTTCATTTCCGGACGCTCAATATCTGAGGAACGCCACTGGTATTAGAAACTTGTGCGCAAGGAATTACCGCACTCCACCACAACCCACCCTAATCAAGCAAATGGTGACCAGAAATCGGAGCACAAAGCTCAAATTTCAAGTGAATATTATAGTAGTACAATGTCGCTATAATGTACCCATCAGATTTCATGCCAATTTGCTCGTACGCTGTCACGAAAATCGGCTGCAAGTTTACTGGAAACGAACACAATCCACCAACAATTCACCAGAAATTGGCTTCACTAAGCTCCAACTTGAATTGCATATTACACAATGCTACCACTTAAGTGTGTCCTTAAAATTTCGTACCATTGCGCTAGTGCTAGTGCACTCTCAGGTAATCCAATGCTGTGGATTGCGGTATCGGTCCGGACCGTGGGAATCGATTGAAAAGCATTGCAGAAGACGCTACTGCGCAATGGCACAAATTATTTTGAGCACACATAAACGATAGCATAGTTTAACGTGCAATCAAAATAGGAGCTTCGCAAAGCGGATTTCTGATAGATTATTACCATGGATTATTACGGTTGTTGGCAGTGTCTTTGCAGCCTATATGTGCGAGAAAACTTGAGCGAAATCCAATCGCATGCAATCTGGCGAGTCTACAACGATGACAGCTGTAACTCCATTGTTCGCATGAAATGTATTTTTGCGCCAAGATTCCCAGTACATTTTCAGCTCAATCAGAGGGGATTGCGGAGGATTACGATTTTTCGCTGCACATTTAATTCGATCAGTCGTTAGCGAAGTTTGACTGTGTGAACACGTGTGTGCAATATTTTAGCTTGTGCTACTCGTACTGTTAGAAAAGCAAATGCATTAGCCGAGACCGAGCTAGCATAAGCAGCCTGAAAGAGTGTTGACGTTCTTCTGCAGAGTAGTTTTGAAAGCCGGCGCTAAGCATTTTATTAAAGCCGATCGGACCACCTCGGCCGCGCACGGGCGGCTAACTGCTCCCGTACTGCTTGCCAATAATCTGCACACGTTGGGCTGGCTTTAGGGAGGACCCCGCCCAGCACCCCGTTATACTCCACATTGAACCATTAAACAATCTTAAATCGAGGCAGCGACACTTCGTCAGAGTGGCCCGCCTGACGGGCTAACGCCGACCAACCACAGTATTCTAAACTAACGCCTCGCCTGCGGTACTTAGTCGCCAAGACCGATAGCAGGTAGTGATCTGATATTTTTGCAAACATTGCGTGTTGCGGTTCTATTAACTGCTGCTTCAAATAGTGTTTTCAGGCCATAGTGCTCCCATGCTACACTGTGGCGGTCATTGCCCTGGTTTGGTCCAGCGGTTAAGGTGCCCACTCCGACCAAGGTCTGGCCGAGGTCGTGGGCTCAAACTAAAGGGCATATGTGAAGCGCCTGAATAGAGATTAAGTTCTCTTTGGGCGCTATACAAATGAATTATATTGATTGTACAGTTTGCGCACAGCGTTTTCTCAATTATTTAGCCCGTTTTGGTGTGCCTGAACGCTCGGGCATAGATACGCTTGTCAACCGCATGTGCGGCGCGGCTGCTCACGCGTGCGAAACGGAGGCATGCTAACTCAGCCAGATTATAACTGAAATCCACCATTCGTGACTCCTAAATCATAACGGCTTGAACCTATAGCTATACAAATAAATTACATACGCGCACACACAAACGCACGCGCGCACACACGCACGCACACACACACGCGCATATATATATATATATATATATATATATATATATATATATATATATATATATATTGTGCGATAGTCTATCGCCAAGACTGCATTTAAGCCGAAGCCGTGTAATGGCCTATTGGCTGAGCTCCAAGAGTTTTTCCCGAGGCGTTCGAGCCGAGCTGAGCTCAGGACCGTTGAGAACCGTGAAATGTTACGCGCATCGTGGCCTCCTCAAACACATATTGAACCAACCTTTTTTGTCAGATAGACTTCTCTGCGCTACGGCATTGGATTCGTTATGTTAAGACGTGGGTGCTCTCCGTTGCCGCCGCCTTCCCTTACTAACCGCTTACCTACGCGCACCGGTGCTTCGCCTGCAATTCGCCAGCCGCGAATCCTAGGCTGCGACTGTCGCCGGCATTCGTCGCGCGGCGGCTATGACTGGCGCCGCTACGAGCGCTGCGTTTGCGGGCTAGTTCTGTTCGGACGTGGAAGCCGCTAACCTCGTCTGCAACGCACGTCCGGGCGACGTGGACGCTGAGGGGGCGACGTATGCGCAAAGAGAAATATTGGCTTCATGCCTTCCGGCTTCAGTTCCATACCTTCAGTTGCCGCCGCGCATCACAAGCTCGCCGCATAAATTCCCTGCCCCGCGCTTTCAAGCAGCCCCAGGATGAGGCGGCATTCATGCCATCGCCGTCGCGACGCGCCTGCCGCGTAGCGATAGCACTCGGCATGACACAACGGTGCCCTGTGCGAACTACAACGGCGCGGGTAGCGCTAGAAAAGGTCTTTGTTTCGGGAGTGCTGACATTTTCGGTCAATATAAACAGGTGCTCGAGCGCCGAGCTTTTCTCGGCTGAGCCACAGAAGGAGTAAATATTGACAGCTCTCCGACGCTGAGACCCTGTACCACCTCGTCGCGCGAGCTGACGCGCATTCATTCCGGAGCCGCCGGATCGGAGGGGCGCACTACTTGGACGTGCGAACAGCTCGGGCGCTCTCGCCGTTAGCTAGCTCTGAGGGCCGTCGCGGCCAACGGGCTGAGGCGGAACCGGCGATGGAGCGTTCGAGAGCGATTGCTACGCGACAAGGCGCAAGCCTTTCAGACAGAGTGTACTAAGGAGGTGTACAGGGCACGCAGAGTATACTATAAAGGCAGCGTACAACGGTACGAAGCTCGGGTCTGCTCAGACTTGGGCGAGCGAGCGCGCGTGACGGCGCGCTTCGGCTCGCGAGCTCAAAACTGAGAGCGCACGACTGTGGAGCGGGAGAGCGGTGCGTGCGCGGCGGTGCAGCAGCTTGCGAGCGAGGGCGCTCCAGCAAAACGTGGCCGGCCGCTCGCATGGCTCAAAGCTGCGAGCGGCTGATCAAATCCGTACCGCTGATGCTCATAACGAAAACTTGAAAGAAGAACGCGGTGAATTGCTCACAGCAAGGCGAGCACTTTCGCCAGCGCATACTGGACTTTGCAATGGACTTAGAACGCCGTTGCTGAGGACAATACATCGCATTGACGGGATTGTGTTTGGGGGGTGGCTTGTTCGAGAAAGGGATTTGCAGCATACCCGGAAATCTAGACCGTCTACTCATTTCTTGCGCCCGACTTCGGATCAAATGAGCGCCGATTTGGATTGATTTTCTGTTTTCCTGGATGAATGTGAACCGCGAGAGGCGAATTTTGCTATTTAATAATAGGAAACGAGTTAATTTAAAGCTTATCGGTGTCCTGGTCACACAAGCAAAGCTAGTAGCGAGTAACTTGTAATTTTCCACATTTCTTGGGCATAACGAATTATCAAGTAGCACATTATTACCAGGCGTTGACTTTTTTCTGCGTGTCACCATTTGAGTTCACGCAACCATTGACTGCATTGCATTGCATTGCACGCTCTCCGAGTTCGATATCAAACGCAGAACAACTCTCATCAAACACGCCCTCGCCAAGTTCGTCTGCAAAGAAGGGAAAGTTAATCTTGGCAGATGCATGGAAATGTGTGTCATCTACGAATGCAGATACTAAACTTTATAGATTGAAAGCATATAGCAAACGGCAGAGAAAAAGAGAACTGCGCTCTCCATCATCCAAGGAAGAACCAAAGACAAAATGAAGAACGTGTAAGCGGTTGAGCTACAGAGCGTGCTGAGAGATTTACCTCGGGTGCATGAAGAATTTGGCTTCAGAATGATTCAGGATGTTGTGCACATCACTGACAGCAGCTGATGAAGAAAATTGTGTTTCGTGTCATCTACCGTCTACCTGTCAACTCTATCGTCTGGTTTAACGCGAAGATTTTCCTCAGCTGCACCGATAACATATTTGATTTCTATAGCTTAGTCCTAGAATAAGGTGGTAAAGTTTATCGTTGAGATCCCGATAACTTGACTCGAAAAAGCTAGGATAACAGACCACGCGAGAATAGTACTTTATCATGACAGATTAAAAATTCACGTCGTGCCACGGATTAGCTTGACTGGACGTTGCATGCAAGCCTGGAAAGTGACCTCGAGAGTCGCACAGCAGACGTCCAAACCCAGAGGAAATTACCTGCGAGTGGCCATTACAGGCTAAATAAAAATGGACCATCAATAGCCTATATAAACTAGCATTTGCTCAATCGTAATTTATCAGATCAGGAACGCAACTGCTCTTGTAACATCCTTATTGATACTTGCACTCAGAAAAGCTTATGCGGATAGTCAGGGGCAAGAAGGATCTTGAATAGCTGTCGGCATCAGGATTAAGGGAAAATGTATGCCCATACGCTGGAAACGTGAAAGAATAAAACAAAGTTAATGTAAAAGCTCGCAAAAACCACACGGCCCACGCTTCAAGCAATGGGGTCAGGCTTGGACTAACTATTAAATCTGTCCCCCATTGTATCTTGAAACAATAATTGGAATTGTATGCAACTAAATTGTGAGGCTATATATGTGTTGCATATTTTAACCTGGAAGAATAACAATCAGAGTGAAATTATTACCCTACATTATTAATCGAACTCAATTCGTGAGCGGAATTAAAGTTTTTTGAGTAGCTGGCACGTGATAATTCAAGGTATCCTTAATATGATGGCACGGCTCAGGAATAATAGGAGAGAGTGCAGCATACATGAATTGTCAATATTTACTTGCCTGGTGTAGAATAAGCGAATGGTCTAATTTGACAGTTGCGATTCCATGCAAATCTTTGCTCACTACCAGGCCCGATGCAATAGGCATGTCTGTGTCGGTAATAATAATAATAATAATAATAATAATAATAATAATGTACTTGATAAAGCGCCCTCAGAGAACTTAATCTCTTTCTAGGCGCTTTACATTTGCTGCAAAGGGAAATGCAATTGAATGGTAAGTAAAATCATGCCTGGAAAACAAGCAAAATGAATAACATGGTTAGGGGGACATGCACAGGGTCAGCATGCAAATGTGGTTAGTGGCAGCATGCACAGTGTCAGCACGGTAGACACGGTTCCCGTACTTGCTGATGAGTGTGAAAAAAGTAGCTAAGAGCAACAGTAGAGTGCATTGCAAGGATCTCTGCCGACTAAACTCGTCATGATAAAGTGACGGTTTTCAGCAAGCAAAACTACCGTTTCTTGTTAGAGGCATTATATATGCCTGTTGCTGGTGACACAAGAATGTATGGATTACGGAACTGATGTCTGCGAGTAATCTTCTCTCGAGATTCCTCCAAGGATTCGCGGCGACAAAACTCTTGCAATCAAGTCTAGTGCTTCTAGTTCCTTAACTGACCGAGCAAGCTTTAAGTAATCGATGGATTTTAAACAGCTGCTACGAATGCCGAATACGAAACAACCGCTTGGAATGTCGTCTCGTCGTCGACTATGTGCGTTTGGTTTGGCCTAATTCGCAAGTAAACATGCCGACGGTCTCTTTTCAGTTCGACCTCTTTTGCGTTAATTGCTTTGATTAGTTCTCGCTGTCGCCTCGATATCGCATTCGCACAAAGTTTCTAGATCCTTATCTTGCGGCTCAAGCTGGAGAGATCAGAGGCTCTCGCGCAGAATGCAAAGCCATAGTTTTCTCACCGATTACAACAACTATTTTGGAATTACAGCCTACTGGGAAACAAAAATAAATTCTTTTATTTTTGTTCCACCGCACAGTAGGAGTGCGATTTGTGATTATTCGTCAAACTCATCCTCAAGCGTTCGCCTTTGAGTGCTTCTTTAAGTTTCCGTTGTCATTCGTCGCACATTAAAGAGGGTAACAGGCCCTGGAAGTGGCAAGTATACAGCTAATTTGGGGGCCTAGCTTTGAATTATGGATTCGCAAGGCTTTTTAAGCTATGCCAAGAGGAGAAGTCTGACTTCAGCGGAGAGGCTTTGCCTGCACTCTGCACGGAGTATCGAGGTTTCCAAAACCCCGTAGTCACTGAGTTGTCCAGACCACGGCATAGATTTTATCCGGAAGTGTAAACTAAACTTGGACGCTCTCTTTCGCTAATGCCGTCTGTGTGCGGCTGCGGCACGAACTGAATACAATAGCTGATATTGAGAGTCGTGGGGAAGCCTCTTCTTTCGACTGGGCAAGGAATGTCGTACAAGTACGGCATGCATATGACAGTTGCCAAACTGCGGTGGCAAAACGTTTGCAAAAAGTAGCTCGACTCACGCTTTAGAACTAGTTGTTTTGCGCATATACGTCTTGCAGTGCGTTCCTAGTAGCCATCAGTATTATGCTTTCAAAAAGCGCCACCCAAATCTCCCTTTTTTTTTATTTGTCAACCGGTTTGACTTTGCTCTGAGTTTTTGAGAGGGAGGAAAGGCAAACTGATTGCAATCTTTCTCTCGCGTTCACCAACGTGCAATAGCTGCGTCAAAGGTAGCTGGCATTCTGAATCGCCGGCATTCTTTTTCTGAAGATCTGCGAGTTTTGAGATCGAGTGTCTCAAGTGCGCTGGCCAGATGCTCATCCTTCTTTTCCCTACCACAAAGTTAATGCATGCTTGGTAACACTTCAGGTTCCAGATTATTCTATTGGAGTTACTTTTGCCGCGAAGCCTCCTTTTTTAAAAATGGCTGCTCACATGCAGATTTCCTTAGTAATTGCGACATCTTTGCGTTAGGAGTTTCATGTCCTCTGTGAGTATCGGATTAGCGTCGTTGAGAGCTCAGCCAGCTGAGTTGTCAGCACAGTATGACGCAAAGCTGCTGTTAGCCTTTTGATTGGGAAATAGTACACCAGATGCCTAAGGAGCCATAGCTTAACGATGAAACCATTCTCTACAAATAAAGAAGCCTGAGACGCCTGAGAAATTTATGAGAGCCAAAAATCTGACAGAATTTTGGCAGAAAAACGCGTAACTATTGCTTTTTAGTCGGCGTATGACACAGGAGAACTGGAGGAGCACCTTATCAATTGGGTGGAGCTGGTTAAGATAAGCATGTAAGTGTAAGCTTCGTAAGTAATTGCGAGTGAGTACATGCTTCCGGACGTGATGAAAAGGAAGTTGAAATGTGAAATTCAGGGAAAGAAATGCACATATCGCATATTGCCTTTCCCTAATACGGACTAGTGTACAACTGCCAGTGCACTTAATTAACTAAACGTGTACACTTTAAACTTGGACGCCTGTCTTCGGCTGAGGAATCACCGACGCTCTTAATCTAATATATGATTCATTTTTATAGCGTCCCAAGAGAACTTAATCTCTATTCAGGCGCTTCACATATGCCTCGGGGCTCGAGCCCACAACCTCAGCCAGACCTTGGTCGGGACGAGCGCCTTAACCACTGGATCAAACCAGCGCGGCTTGACGGGTCGGCGGTGACTTAGTCCTGGCAGTCACCCTAGACTCATGACGACTATTTTTCACTCTATATAATTCCTCTTCTCTATCTAGCTGTCAGTTTGTCGCTCAAGTTTCTTTTGCGTCTGCTATAGTGTAATCGCTCCCATCGGCTACCCATCGCTAATAATCCAAATCGCCGAAATGTGAGTTCGCTATGCTAATGAGTTCCAGTTACGTCATACAATGGATCGACTCGTATCCGATCTGAAGCTTTCGTAGACGTGCGTTGTACCTCTTAACTGCATTCCTACTAACCACTCCTTTCTTGGTTTGTGTAGTGTGAGTAATGAGACCCCTATGTATTCTAGGTTTAGGCTTTGTGCTTCGATGTGCCTTACACGAAGAACGCCCGCACAGAACCAACACCAACAGTTTATTCTACTACAGAGCAGAGGGAGCACGACTTCACTCGCCCCTCTCTCCCCACTGAATTCCCCTCCTCGCCCACGGCTGTTTTTGCCGACCCCGATGGTGAGTCCACCATCTGACTGTGGTTACCGGCCTGTCCAAACCACACCACAGGCGGACCACAGCTATGCACCATCGGTGATGCTCCTGACAGCTGTTTGAGGAAGGAGCGGTACCGGCCTGCATATAATCAGACCACACGCTCCCTTGACCTTAAGGTCACAAGTTTCCAGCTGCAATGCGAGTAGCTGTACGTGCCCTGACGTACACTGTACGTCCCCTGACGTACAGATCAGTCCATGACGTAGTCGGAGAACCAACGTGGGTGCTGCAGTTCCGACCGCACGCGAAGCTGGTGGCCGCCTCTTTCCTCTGTCCCAGCATGCTCATCATCTCCGCCTCTTATCTGGGAGGGTGCTGGCAGCTGAGCCGGTAATACTGGCTCAGCGTCCGGAACTAACCTGACGTCCGACACGTGTCTTCGGATTCCGTTCACCTCGACACCAAGGCCGTGAGTCCCTGAGGTCACAATCCCTTCCGGCCATTCTGATGTACACCGCGCATCGGCTGGTTTCACAAAAACCCTTTGGCCCGCTGTGTAGTTAATGGCAGATTGGGTGTTGCAATGCTGTATCTTCTTTGGCTGGAGCGGGCACCGCCATTCATATGTAAATAACCGCCTGTGAGGCACGGTTTCGCCCTTTATCCCCTCAGTCGGCGCCGAATTGTACCAGTACACCATATCTAGTACTCCTCTACCGGTGCGAGCTGCCATGCCCTTGATAGTCCGATGCATGCGTTCGACTATGCCGTTGCCTTCCGGTCGGTAAGCACACCGGTAGACGGTCTCAACGCCCCAGCGTTCGCAGAGACGCCGAACTGCCTCAGATCGGAACGAGGCGCTGTTGTCCATCAGAAGCTGCGTAGGTGGGCCTCTCTCTCGAAAGATTTGCTCCAGCACTCTGGTGATAAGGTGCACATCTTCGCTAGGAATGGGCCGCCATAGCGTGAATCTGCTGGGCCCACAATCCACCAGCGTCAGATATTTCTCATTGCGGTAGTGCGTGACATCTATCGCAAGACAAGACCAGGGTTCGGTGACGTCAAGACTGCCTCGCTGCCACGAAATCGGCGACGGATCCACTGATCTGCAGCGAAGACAGGAACGAACAATTCGTTCTACATCGGTTCTGCGGATGTTCGCATTGGGTGACATAGCGTCGACAGGTATAGCGTCCTGTCGACGCCCAGGTGGTGCAGATTGTGGAATTGCTTCAGGTCGATATTGGGAGTCGCCAAACTGACCTCGGGAGCCACGGCACCGGTTCAGCAAGTCGTGAACTTCAACCACCTTTGCGGCACTCGAGTCAGCTGGTCCGCTTTGTTCTCCGGCGACCTTACTAGGCTGACAGTCGTCTCCAGATTGCACTCCGTTATAATATCTCGGAGTAGGCCCAATCGTCGTCGAATTATCGCCTCTCCCATGCCGCGCGTCCTCACGGGTTTATCCCCGTCGATCAATGACTTCAGCCAACCAAACACCGAAGTTGAATCAGTCACGATTTGGACTTTCTGAAGTCCCCACGCAATAGCGATGTTAAGGCCTTTGATGACGGCTTCTAGCTCGGCGGTGTTTATATGCGAAGTATCGTCCGGCTTTCGAAGCCAAGAGGCATCCACAACCACTTTACCGTCAATTTCAAGGCACGTTCCAATAGTGATGCTGCTCGCATCGCACCACAATTTTCCGCTGACGACATTGGACACCTGCCACGCGCCAGTCACCGGATCAGAAGCTAGCACCCTGCGATGGACGTCGCGAGCAATTTCCAGAACCTCACTCGGCACTTTGCTGTCACAGTCCTGCTCGCTGGCTATACGTTTGAGGTAACTGCAAGCAGGTCGCAGCCAGCCGGCTACCGGAAAATGCCCGACGAGTTGCCCACACCAAGAAAATAATTCTCGCCGCGTCAGCACTGACTGTACAGAGCCTATGGCATTATCTCGGCGCCATACGAGCTCGTTGCGTTTACTGTCAATGCGGAGGCCTAGGACACGACCACCCTCTAACTTTTCAGGTGGTTTTGCTTCAAGTCCGTACTCGCGGAGAAGCTCAATCACACGGTCGTTTGAGACGATATCATTGTTCGCCAAAATGTCGTCAACATACGAATCCGTGCCGGATCTGACCCGCTCATCCATAGACAACACTTTATTTAAGATGTCATTATTTTTGGTGCAACGTTAAGGCGGAAACCCAGGCGAGTCAGGCAGTATCGGCGGCCATGAAATTCAACCACCTGGTACTTCCACAATGATGGGTCTACGTGAATTTGCAAATAGGCCTTACGCAGGTCCACGACGCTTACGTTTCGTCTCATTCGCCGCCATGCACGAAGTTTATTACTGCACACGTCGCCTTCAGCCGTGTGGCTCGACACGAACTGGTTGAGCTCGCGATAGTCGAGGACGGGCCTCACTTTCCCTTTGCTGCTTTGGACCACCGCCATCAAGGGAATCAGCCCACCGCACTCCCCGTGAAAAGGTTGAAGCCAGCCACACTTTATCCAGTCCTCCACTTCCCGTTCATATTCTACTTCTACCTCAGCCGGGATGCGATATGAGGACACGCGGTTCTGCAGCATGGGGGCCTGTACGCCTTCTTTCCAGTTCCAGCGCACGTGCCACGCGCTATCGTGGAATATGGCAGTAAAATCTTTGTCGGAGACTGTAAGCTCGCTCGAATTTCCGACCTTTGCAATGAGCGAAACGTCGGTGGCCGGGGGTGAGTGAGGGCAGGTTACACTGTTTCTTTCGCCGCGGATGCATCGGGTCGTTGGAGCCTCATTACCGAAGTCAACTTGGCCTTCACCGTCGTGCCCTACGCGGACGCCGCCTAGCGCTCTTATGACATCCATCCCAAGGATGACGTCCCAGCCAGCAATTATATCGGTCACCAAACAATTAACCTCCAGCGGTACTCCTCTAATTAACAAACTGACCTTACACGTAGAGGTACAGAGAGCGCGGTCACCGTTCATCATCAAGATACCCTCCCTCGCAGGCTGCAGATCACGAGAGGAGGCCAGCACTGATGCAAGCACCGTGCGGGAGCAGCCGGTGTCGACAAGTGCAGTAGCGAACTGGCCATTTAACATCACGCCAATGGAGGGCAGTCGCGCCGAAGTCAAGGGGAACACGCTGGCGCAGGTGTTGGCGGTTCCCCTTATTCGTTTTTTTGATCGCCGAATTTTTTACCACACGCAGCAGCTAGATGATTCGGATCGCCGAAGATCCAGCAAAGTCGCGTGCGCGGCCCGCTGCGAAAAGGCCGGTCGGTGTACCGCCTTTGCGAGTCCGTCTTAGACTGCACCACGACACCACGGGTCTGAGCGCGTCGATCCTCGAAACGGCCGGCGAGACATGCCGCACTTGACGAGACAAAGTTCCTCGACATTTCAACCAGCACCGGCAAATCAGCTTTGGTAGGCGAGCACGCTGCTCGAAGTTGCCGCTTTACGTCATCGGGTAGGCCCGACACAAATGCGCACTTCAGCAAAGACTCCGGGGGATACGCAGGTGCCCCCGCTTGAGCAGCAAAGACAATAGACGCCAAGCGAACAAGGTCGGCCAAGTAGACGTCTGGCGACTCACCCTCGCGAAGTTTTTCTGCTGCTCAATAACTCGTCGTACGCGCGGAAGCAATCGGGCGAAAACGCGGCGCTGAGTGCGCGTTTCACCTTCGTATAGTCACATTTATCACTGTCCACCAGCCCTTCATAGACGGCAAAAGCTCCGCCGGTTAAATACAAGGGCATGAGTGCGGCAAGATCGTCATCTTTAATCTTGTTCGTCTTGGCCACGGAGTCCAGTCGACGTACCCACGCGACGAAGTCCGTTTTGCCGTCATAAGGTTCGATTTTGCCTAGCATTACCATTGATGCCATCGACTCCATCCCAAGAAATAGCTTGTGCTTCGATGTGCCTTACACGAAGAACGCCCGCACAGAACCAACACCAACAGTTTATTCTACTACAGAGCAGAGGGAGCACGACTTCACTCGCCCCTCTCTCCCCACTGAATTCCCCTCCTCGCCCACGGCTGTTTTTGCCGACCCCGATGGTGAGTCCACCATCTGACTGTGGTTACCGGCCTGTCCAAACCACACCACAGGCGGACCACAGCTATGCACCACCGGTGATGCTCCTGACAGCTGTTTAAGGAAGGAGCGGTACCGGCCTGCATATAATCAGACCACAGGCTTTATACTTGCTTTTGCTGCACACACCCACACACACACGCACGCACATACACACACGCACACACACACGCGCGCGCGCGCGCGCACACACACACACACACACACACACACACACACACACACACACACACACATATATATATATATGCATGTATATATATGTCTGATACTAGCAGAACATTGTAGAAACCTGAAAAACCAGCTATAATCATGAGGTGCCCCGATTGCTACATTACCTATAAGGAAAACTGATCGTGTTCGGTTATCATATGCATCTCTATATCTATTGTAGACTGCTTCTACGATTCATTAGCAATACTTTTTTAAGGTACTAGTCCTATACCTAAGGTCACATGACTGAGGTCTAGAACCTGTTACCTAAGTAGTATTTGAGCTAAAGACAAAGCTCAGAGTAATTTCATTTGAGATTCTGTTTTCTAGCTGCTCGTTGATGACAATGGCTGCATTACCAACGCCTGCGAAAATAAAGCTCTGATGTGCCACTATGCCAAGCAGCCACAGGTTTTTCTTAAAATTGAATTTTTTTATCCTTGGTTATTTGAATTCCATCTAGTCACATCCCACTACTACCTCATTACAGGCTCGTTTTATCGTCCATTAAAAAAAACGATTCTCAGTCAAGCCTCTTAGCGGTGCAATGAATCCACTTCCTAAGCAGTCATTTTTCGTGCTTACAAGACCTCACAAGCTTGGCATAGCTGGCAGTGCCAGCCTGTCATACACGCCGGAGCTTATCCGGTCCATTTAGTGTTGCTAGCGTAATGCCCCGCGTCCATGAACTACGAGAAGCTCACTGCCTGCTGACTCGGTTCGCCGAGTCACAGTAGTTCCGTCACGGACGACGCCGCCGTCTTGCCACGTGACTCAAATGCGCCATCTTCCGGTGCGATGGACAATTTTGCTTTAATTAGTAGAGATGAACTTGAAAGCTGAGCCTCGATTCAGAACTAGCAGCTTTGTCGCTGAATTGGAACGCTTATGAGGTAGCCGCTATGAGCCCAGGCTTATGAGCATAGTTTTGAATATTTATCTAAGATAGTGATTATTGTGTGACATGACCTGGCCACTATATAACGCTTGTGTCTGACCGCAGTCATTCGCCTGGAGAAAATGTCTGCCGGTTGGTGAGTCCAGCGCTGAGCGTGAGCTGCTGTAAGCCTGTTAGGGAGTCAGCGGCAAGCCGTCTGCGTGTATCAGCCATAAAACGCAGGCTATTGTCGTGCTTTTTGCTAACAGGCTTTGTTGCTAACTCGGAGCGCAGAATATCAAGTGCTGTGTTTTTATCGTTGGCGTATTGCTGGCTTCAGGTCTCTGCACATTGCACGCAATGTGCCGCTACCTAAACTAGCGAGGGTTTCGCGGTTGAGGGAGCCGGACCAGCTTACCGAATCAGATCTACTCCCCCACCAGGCTAAGCATCGCACGGTACGAAAGCAAAAGGTTCCGGAACGTTGAGCTGCTTTTCAAGACTCGACGAGACCGAACTTCACCAGAAATGTTTATGTCTCTGGAGGCTTCTATTGTTCAGACGCTGACGGAACAGAGTTGTATACCGAAATATGTCGCTAAAAATGTTTATTGCCAGTTGGAACAAAGCCGTACAGCGAAATATGCGACAATAAAATGCTCCTTGCCACGCGTAACGACTAGGCACCAAAGATCCCAATGGAACTCATGTCTTTCGTCGTCAACAGCGGAGAAGATTTGCTTCTTAATTTGAGAGCTACCTTGCCAGTTCTTCTCACCGTGGCTGTAGCAGTTGCCAGTTGTGAAAGTTCCTTTAGCAAGCACACCTCAGCTGCACCGATGACATATTTGCTTTCTATAGCTTAGCCCTAGAATAAGGTGGTAAAGTTTATCGTTGAGATCCCAATAACTTGACTCGAAAAAGCTAGGATAAGAGACCACACAAGAATAGTACTTTATCATGACAGATTAAAAATTCACTTCGTGCCATGGATTAGCTTGACTGGACGTTGCATGCAAGCCTGGAAAGTGACCTCGAGAGTCGCACAGCAGACGTCCAAACCCAGAGGAAATTACCAGAGAGTGGACATTACAAGCTAAATAAAAATGGACCATCAATAGCCTATATAAACCAGCATTTGCTCAATCGTAATTCATCAGATCAGGAACGCAACTGCTCTTGTAACATCCTTATTGATACTAGCACGTTTACTCAGAAAAGCTTATGCGGATAGTCAGGGGCAAGAAGGATCTTGAATAGCTGTCGGCATCAGGATTAAGGGAAAATGTATGTCCATACGCTGGAGACGTAAAAGAATGAAACAAAGTTAATGTAAAAGCTCGCAAAAAACTACCGCTGAAGATAATATCCTGTCTTATCTGAGAGCATCATTGGAGCAAAGAGCTTTCTAAATTAAGGCTGTGAAAGCTACCTTGTACCTTCACTACACTTAATCAAACTTCGTCGAATCGATATGCCTGCTAGTGCATTTTTTCATTTCTTTTGGAGTGGAGCTATTTTGCAGCAATTTCTGACAAGGGGAGGGGTGCCACTTGTAGCTTAGTCCCCCCCCTCACCAAAATGTGATCTTTGTCCATTGCATCAATACTCTGAGATATACTTCTCAATACTCACCATTACTCTCCCGTTGAGATGTCATGTCATGTTGTGTTATCTCCGTATGTAACTCCACAAAGCCACAAAGACTAAGTGGGTATTAAACAGGAGAGTTTTGTATAGCCCACTCATAGCCTAAGCGGCTTTCAGCTCACACTCGGGTAGCCAACAGTCTCCATCTCACACAACATAGAGAAAGTGGGAAGCACAGCAGAGTCAGGAGAGAGCTTGCTAGTGAGTAACATGGAAGTAGCAGCTCAGGACCGCTGGAAAAGATGTGCCATAGTCGGCAGCAGGAGAGTAGTTGTCGTTGTATAAGAATCGTGGGTGCTAGTTCCGCAATCTAGCACCTGCAGAGCAAAAGCTTCTGCCGCCAACTGTCTTTACGTGGAGGAATGGAACGGCTAATTGATTGTCGAAACAGGACCTAAGCGCACGAGGAGGCTAGAGCTGGTGCAAAAGCTTAGCTAGATATCGAGGGGCCAAGCCGTGGCAGGCCTTGTGGGTCAGCGTACGAACTTTGCTCTGTATCCGTTTCGCAACTGGCAGCCATCCTAGCTCTTTAAGCAAAGGAGACCAGTGGTCAAACCTCTGGGATTTACAAATTAGTCTTGCAGCCATATTCATTACTATGTGGAGTGGCACGGTAGCCCAGCCAAACGGGAATCACAATAATCTAGCCCAGACAGAACTAAGGAGCTAGTTAAATCTTTTGCAAGTTACCGCGGAAAACAGCTTCTAATCTTAGATGGGGATCGGATATGATGGTTAGCTGTAAAATTATTCTTCTGAATGAAGCTTTTAAAATTGAGGCAGTTGTCGAAAACGACACCTAAATTTCAAGCTCGTGGTGATGGTCGCACAACAGCATCACCTATTAGAAGAACAAAACCCTCTAATCCAGCCACAGTCTCAGGGTGTCCTATGAGCAGCAATTAAGTTTTATCGTCGTTTAGTTGCAAGAAGTTTTCCGACATCCAGGATCGAATGTCGGCAAGGCAAGCATTCATTTTATCAGTTGATGCAGCGGATTTCAACGGCTTGAATCACCAATAAAGCTGAGTATTGTCAAGATAGAAAGTGAATATCAAATTCCATGGGTCTTAATCACTTTTCCCAGAGGTTGAGTATAAACGGAGAACAGCAAGGAACCGAGGAAGGACCCTGGAGGGACTGCACATGTGTTGGTCGCTTGGATGGTACCCGACACCTACGTGACATAGATTGAGAACGATCAAAAAAGTGCGATTTAAATCACGCCAGCGCCTCGTCTGCCAGACCAATTGTTGTTCTCAGTCGTTCAAGAAGAGATATGACCTGCACAATTGTAATGCAGTGCCAATCCAGTAATGCCCAGGCGAGATGAGAGGCGTTCAAGAAGTACTTGGTGATCGATAGTATCAACAGCTGCAAAAAGATCGAGCAAAACAAGCAGAGATAATCTACCATGTCTGCATTCCTTTTTTATGACGTTATAAACCCAAAGTAATGCTGACTCTGTGGAGGGATAGGCTCTAAAACCAGACTGAAACTTACTAGCAAGGTTTGAAGTTTAAATGTATGAGTTCAGCTGGTCTGCCACTACTCGTTCCAGTGTCTTAGATAAGAACGGCGGAAGGGAGACTGGGCGGAAATTGTTAAAGTTCTCTTGGTCTAGTGCTGCTTTCTTGAGTAGTGGCCTGACTACCACCTTTTTTTAGAAGGCGCCGGGATATGACTTAAGGCGAATGACATAGTTACGATGCATGCTAGAAAGATACAGAATCGCGACAGCGTTCGAGTATGAAACATTATGGCGTCGGAAAATTATGCTCCTTTGATGGCGTCGCTCTAGAGCGGAACGAGTAGTCCTAGATCAGCTGGCTACTGTATCTCCACGCTCAGTGACAGAGCCGGGGGGAATTAGGCATTGGCCCCCCCCTGCACCCTACAGCAGGACAGCGACCTAAGCCGCCCCTTATATCCTAGGATCACCACCCACGGTCATCACCAACGATGGACTGTCTTAATTCCACTCGATGAGCAGTCGGCTCCGAGCTCGTGTCGAATAAGCGCTGTATTTTTGCTACAATTTCTTATTAATTCCTGGTCTCGCCTCGGGCTAAAGGAAAGTCCCGTGCCTCTTGCCCTCTTGTATAGAATTGCTTCCTAGATGAGAATTCCGGCTCCGATACTGCCTACGCCGATTGCATCCAACGGCACCGCTGACTCGGAATTCCACAAAGAAGTACTTACTATATTGACAACGCATTACAGGTCGCTGGCCGGAAACGTTTTGGGGTTTTTCATGCAACGGGTGCGCTGGGATGGCGGCGTCTCTATAGCTGTGTGGGCTTTCTTGTGCCGTAATTTGTTTAGTTGCCAGCCAATCAAGGCCCTTTGAGCTTCTCGTGGCCTCAACGAGTACAACATTTCCATGCAATCCGAGGCAAAAATGCAACGACTCCATGGCAACGGAAGCTTCGTGCTTTTGAGCTCATTGTATAGCGTGGCGCTCGAGCCAGGATGCGATTAAGCAGCGCCCGCTGAAGACGAGCGGCCGCCATTGCTACTGCGTTCACTAGTCGTCGCCAGTGTTCAGCTTCGTTCTCGGCGAATCCAGGAGGTTCAAATTTTGCTTAGTTTGTTTTCTGTTCAGGTTTCATCCGAGTGCTGGCAAGTGTAGGTAGGTGCTGCCGAGTTCTGCCTGTGAAACAGGATCGAGAGACGCTAAGAGTTAGCCAGCCGAAGGCGCTCGGCTTTGCTGCCGCTTCAAGCCAAGGGTCAATTGTCAATTTCAATTGCCGATTAGTTGCTTTCACTCAACATTTGATTCACTCAACATTTGACGCAGCATTTGATATGGAAGCTCATGACCAAGATGAAAGCTGTAAGTAATGCAAATGCAAGATGTCTCTTCATTATTTTTTTACAACGTCAACGATATTGTATGCGTTTACTCGTGGTGATGAACTAGCAACTCGAGAAATTCTTGTGAACCAATTGCTAGGTGCTCAATTGCTCGAGCGCTGTTTTTCGCTTATCACAGGAACTTTTCCAGGTATGCAAGCTGCGTAGGCGGCTTTTCTGAGGTTTGAAACTATCGGATGTTCATGCAACTAGTATTTACAATTTCAGTCAATCTTTTTAAAACTAGTTGCAATTTGTACCCGTAGATCGTCGCTATTTAGCAAAAGATGCACCTGTTTATTACAGCATTTAGTGGGTCTTTGTGATTCGTCTTTCATGTGCATGTACGTTCTTACATTGTGCCTGATGCTTTCGGATTTTATCCCCAATTATTCAGAAATGATTTATGTACAACATCTGTAAAGTGCCCAGAAAGAGATCCAGTTCTCTTAGGTCACGATACAAATGTATTATTATTATTATTCACTGGTCGGAAGAAATAGCTATCCAAATATCCTGTAGCTCTGGCTCAAATTAAAAATCCGTTCGGCAAAGGATGTCTCAAATCAGTTTGGATAGGCTGACTCACTTAAGTGGAGCTGTTTGGCGTAATCACGCACCACCTGCTACCTTCCAGGAATTTACGTTCACGGCAGGCGTAGTCTCGACTCTTACTAAACCGGGAAGCTGCGAACGGTAGCGCGACGCTTCCCGTTGTGCTATAGTCAGACATGTCTAGAAGTCTGAAAGAGCGACACGACGGCGTGCGTCTAGGTCCGAGTCGATCTCTTATGGTGTCCCAGTTTCGAGGATCGCTCCACTGATAATGGTCTTGAAAATTTAGATTCATAAGTAATCTTGTAGGCTGCTAAATAGCGATGCCCTACTCTTTTTCTAACACCGATCAGATTAAATTATTTGAAACGGTTTTCATATGCCATTTGAATGCCGCTCGAGTAATCGAAAATAGCATTGAGAGTTAAAGCAACAGGTTTGCAGAGGAGATTGACCTTTTCTTGGAGCGAATCTTTACAATGAATGCCTATACATTGTGCAACGCAGCCAGCCTAATTTTTTAAACCAAAATCCAAAACACTGGCTTGCACCTGTATGTACGCCAGCATCCGAACATGTATGCCAGCATCTTATGTCGATCTTTTGTCAATCGACAATGACATTTGATCTGACAAATGTTAATACTAGGGTCTTGGCCCAAAATACACTTGCCGACTTTGCTAGCTGATTTTCAAGTCCTAAAAGCAAGGCTGCCAGCTGCAAAAATGGGTGAACAATCATTAGGCTGTTTGATCGCTGTTTAAACAACTTTTTTAAATCACCTGATCGTGACTTTCCTTTTTTGTCAAATTTCTCCTAAAATTGCTTGTATTTCGTTATACCCCTTGACGGTACTCAGGTCCCCACGCGTATGCATTTCCGTGGTCTTCTACTTTTTACTTCATTCTCATCTGTTCTAACATACAAATGGCTAGACATTCTAGGCAAGTAAACTTCATCTGCCAGTCTGGCCAGCCGAGATGTGATTACTGTGAACTGCAGCATAGTGCTCTGGCTTTGTTCAGGTTGGGGGAAGAGGTTAACGGTACAGCGTAATGATTTTTTTGCAGTTTCTCAGCAGGCCGTCGCTCAGAATCCGACAGAGATGGGTGCTAGGCCAGCCAGTACCCAGCCTATTGACCGCGACCACGGACACCCTTCCGAGACAAACCTGGGTGAGTCAATTATTCACGACAGGAGAAGTAACAGACGGCTAACGGCAAGAATGAGGACGACACGAGCCTCAAAGCCACCATACAGAGCAGCTGTGCAAAGCTTCGGAGCTGGCCCAAGCCACTCCTCCGATAGCTCGGATGACGACAACGACTACTGCAATGACGACCACTACGAGGCAGGACCTGCAGCATCGCGAAGCAGCAGAGCTCTTCCCAGACGTCTGCCCTCGTCTAGGCTATGGGGACGGCGGCGTCGTCCTGCAACACCGCACACTCTTCGGCGGAATGACATCGCTTTCATCCAGACTCAGCCAATGCACGAGCGTGTCGACATGTTCCTCGCCTCTCTCAGCCAGCCGGGGTCACCACGCCCGGTGTACCAGCAGCCCAGCCAGTGGGAACGACAGATGTCTGGTGGCCTACAGGCACGTCCAGCTGCTGCAGCAGCAGCAACAGCTTTAACTGTGGAAGCTCCAACTGCTGCACCTTCAACGGCTGCAGCTTCAACTGCTAGGGTTTCAACTGTGAAAGATTTAACTGCTGAAGCTGCTAGTCAATTTGCTATAACGGCCTCAGCTGTCTTCAGCTACACGACCCTGTCAGAGAATGGAGCTGTATCGACGTCAGGCAGTGAGCTGCCAATTATCACAGACGTGTTTGCATACATGGAGTCCTTTAATGCACGACAGAGCAGGAAGAGCACAGAGATGCAGACAAATGAGCCGGTCAACAATTGGTCAGCAACTGGTCAACAGTCGGCCATCGCTCCAACATTGCCACCGATCTCAATGCCCAAAACAAAGGATCCAGGGTACGGGGCAGTATTTCAGACATTGTCAGATGCGGCTGTACCGGTGACGGCCAAACTGCCATCTATGCAGCCTTTGCTCAAGCCTGCGTCGGTGCATGCAATGACTGCTGCCTCTTCTCCTGCGTTAGTGGGTGGTCATAGTGGTGCAAATGACGACCAGGATAGCTCGTCCGATGTGATCGTCATTAGTGAAGTAAAGCCACGGCATGCTCGGACGCCTGTCATAGTGTCAAGTGAGAGTGATGACGACGTAGGCCATCGCCATCGGTCTCGCAGTCCTCTGGGTGCAGCAAGTGCATCGAAAGTATGCAGCAGTCGAGCTGGTGAATCTGCACGCAGAGCTACTAAATCTGGTAACCGTGAAGGCAGCAGCCACATTAAGCAGTCGCTGCCCGCGACAACGTTTACAGCCATGTCCTCGAGTCGTCGACCGTCACCAGATCGCGATCTTATCAGTACTCATCAGACTGCACGGAAGGCACTTCAACACAGTTTGAGGTACAGCTTCGCCTCGGCGACAGGCAGGCTCCAAAGCCATGCTCGAGGGCTAAGTGGCAGCAACGTCACTAAGCAACAAGACGGCGATCCGGATGAATTTTGGCGAAGTCGTAGTCCACTTCGTCGAATGGCTGGAGATAGATACAGCCATGGGCCGCCTCGCAGGATTACTGCTGCCGTTGTCGGTGACAGCCCAGCTACGACGGGAGCAGCAGCAGCAGCAGCAGCAGCAGCGATGACTGCTGCTGCGGCTGCTGGAGCTTCCAATTTGCCATCCCCTCTGCGAGTAGCGGTGCAATGCCGGCAATGCGAGACGGCTCCTAAGTCGAGTACGAGCTTGGCTGCCGTCCGAGGAAAACCTCGCTAGCAAGCAGCTCTTCTTCTCAGAGCATTGGCAGTCTATGTTGCAGCCTTTGTTCCGGCTTTGCTGGGTGGCTCTGAGTGGTGATGCTGCACAGTCAGACGTTGCTAGACTAGGCCTTTTGCCGTTATGCCTAATTTGGTTGGTTATTTTACCTTTTTTCTCAGTTTCTCGCCTTGTTTAATGGTGGCTTTTTTGTCAGATCTTCATCAGTTCAGCTCTTCTGCATATCTTATCAGCTTATCAACGATTTAGCACCAGTCATGAGCGATCAGCCTCCAAGTTGTAGGAATGAGTTCTACTGCAGTGCCAGAAACTTCGACTGATTGACCGCCATTCGCACGGACTACGACTTCCTTTCGCAGCAATGCTCAAGCCCCTCTCTCTGGCCAGCATGACCTTTAAGGGCCTGCTCTGCAGCCCGGCACGAGAGCCTGCCTCGCCTTGTTCCATGGACACGCCCATGCATGGAACCAGGGACTGAGCTTGTCAAGATCTGTAAACAATGAGGCGCTTGTGCACACCATCAGTAGCTGTGCAGCAGTCACATATTGACACGTTCATTACTACATCAGACACGACTGCCTTACCTTGCTCCATGGACACGCCCTTACACGGAGCAAGGGACTGAGCTTGTCAACCTCTGTAACCAACGAGGCGCCAGTGCACACCATCAGCAGCTGGGCAGCAGTCGCATGACACGTTCGTATCTAGATCAGATTCATCGATGTCAATTCTCTGACGTCAGCTGCCACGCGAACAGACAGATGTCGGTCGAACGGAATCCGGCTACCCTGCAGCTGAAGCTGCAGAGCTGACTGTGTTCATGAGGAGCCAGATGAATGTATGTCGCAGTTTTGGTGGTACTTTTGAGATGCCTTAACGCCCTCAGGCACCTTAACTACTGACAGTACCACCTTTGGTAGACCATTAACATCTTAACCCTTTAATTGTCAACACCTGAATTTTCATTTATTCACATGTCGAGCCGATCCTGACACAACTGTATGTAAAATTATCCTTATCAAGTTCACGCGTAGTGCCAAAACCAGTTCTTTGACGAGCCTGTTTTTAGTTTCAACGTAACCATTCAATTTAAATAAAAACATTGCCTCTAAATTGTTCGAAGAGCTTGGAAAGTAGAAAGCTTAGAGAATGAATTTGTAAGTACTGCCTTTTTTCCGGTGTTTTACCTTAGCAGACATGCCGTTTATGGAGCAACTAATGTATACTAGTAAATATAAATAGTTAGCAGCAATTACACAACAATAATAATGACACATCAATAGTTTAGGCATCACATAAGACAAGGCACACCTGCATATTGCGCATGCCAAAAACCGATAGCCTTATTTCTAATATTTGAATTAAAGCGTTTTTATTGCATTCTCAGAAAACGTCGTGTCTTTCTAGTGTCATTAAGTAAATATGGTTTGTGGCAGCGTGCAAAATGCGGGCACAAAACACAAGGACCCAGGAAATACTGCGAAATGAGGTGAGTGAGTTTGTAGCTTATTTTTAAATGTCATTAAGTCAGGGGATGCCATGACGTCAGTCGGGAGTGAGTTGCGAGCGGGAATTGCGACCAAACGTACTTAAGGCACGGTCTCCACCAGATTTGAGGTTCGGACGAGGCGTAGCTAAACGATTTGAGTCAGAACAGCTGGCGTTGAGATGTCTAGCCTGGTGGGAAAGTAGTTCTGATAGGTAGGCCGGAGCCATAGAGGATGAAAATGTAGGTTAGTGGTTGAAACATTGAGTCAATTGGCTACTTTATTGAGAGCCAGTGCAGGACGGCGATAAGTGGTTTGACGTGGAAAATTCGTGGCTCACAACAGACAAACATAGATGCAGAGTTTTGCCCCAGCTGTAAGTTCCTGATTGCACAGGCTGGTAGACCAGCAAGAAGTGAGTTACCACGGTCGAGACAGGATATCACAAATGCATGGGCAATTTATAATGCAGTATCCCCGTCTATGCAAGCTATAAATTTAGCAATGTTACATAGTTGAAAGTAGACAGACTTGACTGTGGAGTTGATGTGGTAGCCAAGTGATAGGTCAATTTGGAACAGGACACCCATATTTACTCCAGATACAACAGGAGATATGCTAGAGAGTCTATTTCGAGTATCAAACTTACCAATTTATGATTCATACTACACTTGGTTTGCCGATAAATTCAAAGTTGATTTATAAGCCCTGATGTAATGCAAAATAGGACTACAGCAAACCTGAAAAAGGTACTCTAGAATTCATGAAAGCTAAAACCAACGACTTTCCTTTTGACTGTCAAGCCACTTTTACTTCATTTCAATTGTCAAGTACCACCTTTCTGCTCTCGGTCCTTCGTGGAGGAAGCATTAGAGCTAACGAAAAAGAAAGAGCAAGAGAATGAGGGATAGCGTTAATGAGAGAGAGAGAGAGAGAGAGAGAGAGACAGATAGACAGACAGACAGACAGACAGACAGACAGACAGACAGACAGACAGACAGACAGACAGACAGACAGACAGACAGACAGACAGACAGACAGACAGACAGACAGACAGACAGACAGACAGACAGACAGACAGACAGACAGACAGACAGACAGACAGACAGACAGACAGACAGAGACAAGAGAGAGAGAGAGACAGAGAGGCAGAGAGACAGAGAGAGGGGGAGAGAGAGGGGAAAGAGAGCCAGACAGACAGTGTGTGTGTGTGTGTGTGTGTGTGTGTGTGTGTGTGTGTGTGTGTGTGTGTGTGTGTGTGTGTGTGTGTGTGTGTGTGTGTGTGTGTGTGTGTGTGTGTGTGCGAGCCCGTGTCCAATGGAGCATCGCAGACGTTGTCAAAAATTAGAATTTTAATATGAATAGCAAAGTTTTCTCGTAATTAATGAAACCCAATCAAAATTCACTCATTCTGCATTCCTGTGGGAGCTGCTAGTACTCGAGTTCCATTTGACAATAATAATAATATAATAATAATATTGCACTTGATACAGCGCCCTCAGAGAACTTAATCTCTTTCTAGGCGCTTTACATTTGCTGCAAAGTGATACGCAATAGAACAGTAAGTAAAATCATGCTTGAAAAACAAACAAAATGAATAACATGGTTAGGGGTTACATGCACTGGGTCAGCATGCAAATAGAATAGTGATTGTTACGTCAGCCTGCCCCGCTGCAAAAAAGAAATGAATCGCCGACAGGAAGTGATTAAATAGGCCTTGTTAATTGGTCCGCCCAGCCGCCGGTCTCCCGTTGTTAGTTCCATTTGGCGTTCTCACTGCTGACCCAACATCTTCGCTGCCGAAGCTTTTCCGATGTAAGGAGGAAAGTCAGATATGAACGTAGAGCCACACACTTTTCACGAATAGCTGGCAATCTGAGACGGTCAACATAATTCTAAAAAATAAAAAAATTATATAATTCATTTATATACCACCCTAAGACAACTTACCCTTTCTCTATTCAAGCGTTTCGCGTATGCCGCGGGGCTCGAGCCAACGACATCGGCCAGACCTTGGTCGGGGTGGGCACATTATTAACTGGACCAAACCAGCCTGGCGTTCCAGAGACTTCAATGTTGCCACCGCATCGAATGGTGAGTTTCTTTATTTCCGGCCTAGGTCTGGAGCAGCGCGCAAGGAGCAGCCATGCCATATTGAAGCGGAAAATTCCACTGTCGGCGGAGTTAAACGAAGGGTCCATTTTCATTCCCTACAATCTTGGTGATATTTAGTTCTCTGAGGGTAGTAGTTCGTTCCAAAATGCTAGGAATGCTGCGAATAAATAATCTTCATAGGGAGGCAGAATTATGTAAGAGCATCCTCGTCCGCCAGATCTCTTGGCCGCTTTTGATGCCATTGATAATATAACGTAATACAACCTAATTTATTAGCAAAGCACCCTAAGATAAATTAATATCTATTTATATATATATAAATTCTACTAGGCTCGAACCCACGGTCTAAGTCATCCAAACCATACAACTTCACCCTGGTTGAGGTGAGCACCTTTAACGCTGGGCCAAACCACTAAGTCGTTCTTGAGCGCAACTAATATCACCTGATCATTAGGCACTATACCGCTGCAATAGTTAGGTATTTTTTCAGTGGCAGAACTCGGAGGGTTACCTGGACTGCCACAGGTGATTTTCGAGTAAGCAGCTAAACTCACGGAACCTTAGGAAGCAGAGAATTCATTCTCTGCTTCCACTTATTTGCAAAGCCTTAATTGCATTCCACATTATTGAATCATTGAATCCCTCCCGTCAAGTTAATGAATTGACTCTATAGCCGAGAGTAAAGGTTTTTCCAAATTAACCTGCTGGGAACTGGCCTTTTTATCAGGCCAGCGATTGCTGGAAGGGCCTGTTAAGTTCTAAGTTCCAAGTTCTAAGTTCTAAGGGTAAATTCTAAATGATTGCGCTTTGCTTGAGTACGCTTTCGAAGATTAATCACCTCAAGAAGCTGCTCCAAACAGCCACTGGAGGGAAATGTTTCTAGGACTCGCCGGTGGGAAAATCCCTCAGCTCGGCTGAGTAGCGAAATACCGCGAAGTCTGTGCCATCTGGGCAATATCAGCAACAAACGCAGCCACTCGGCCGGCATCATAGCTGCTCTGGGTGACTGGTTAAAGTAGTAAGAATAATAATGAAGAATTTTTATAGCATCATAAGAGAACACAATTATTTCTTTGTAGGCACTTTACAAATAACGTGGATGCTAAAATTGTGCATGTAATTACTAGCCTCTAAAGATGCTTCTCTATGGCAAAGATGTAAAGTGCCCAGATTTGTTTTTACATTTGTTCCCTTAGGGCACTGCTAAACATGTCCTCTTAGGGCATGCTAAACATGTCCTATCGCAAATCAGGAGGAATTAACTCAATATTTGCATTGATTAAGAGCATCGCTCCTCCAGGGCAGATACATCCTGTGACTATTGCAGCAGTATTTAGCAGCAGCGATCTCAAAAATAAGCCCAGAAATAGCTGACTAGTTCGTGCGAGCAGTTCTGACGGATTACGGCGGACCCCAAAGTCCAGTTCCCCAACGGTGGCAATAGAAATGAACCTACTACGGCTGCTATAAATGATTTCAAGTGCCGTAAGGTGACCAATGTGGTGCGTGTGCCGACCAAAGTCAAAGATAGATGTGGTGAAATCAGGAAAACCTGTTACGTGGCTTGAAAAGCCAGCGTTTAGGAATTACATGACAGCTCGGAGCTGTAAGCACTAATGGGCAGATTGCTAGTGCAACAGCCTTTACTGAAGATGGTATAATGAAGTGTATATTCTTCCAGTGAAGACGGCTTACCTTAAAATCACGCATGCAGAATTGGTGCAGCAAGCTGTAGGTGCTGTAGTTTAGGTTTCCAAAAGTCTGGTCAGCAATTGTCTGGCTTGTGAGCTTCGGCTGGTGCAGCAGCTTTTGAGATAATGGAAATTTAGATGATCAGTACTCATGCACAGGGTCAGCATGCAAGTTTGGTCCTCAGCTATGCATAGTGTCAGCACATATAAGCATATAAAGGATGAATAATGTGGAATAACTGAATTCTCCGATAAACAAGACGTTTTAGTTCATTTTAAATGTCGTCAAGTCAGGAGATGTCCTGATGCAAGTCGGAAATGAGTTCGAGGCTTTGGGAGCATCCGAAATAAAAGGCATGATCTTTCCATGTTTACATGTGGTATACGTAGACAGTTAGAATCCAAAAAGCGGAAGGCACGAAGTTTAGCTTGGTGGGGGAGTAGATCTGACAGTAAGCTTGAGCCAAAGAATGAAGGAACCTAAAAGTGAGTGACAGTACCTTGAATTCCATGCTTTGCTTGACTGGCAGCCAGTGCACGTCGGCATGAAGTGGTGGGATGTGGCAGCTGTGACGCTCACTACAGAAAAGCCTGGCTGTAGAGCTGCGCATCAGCTGTAACTGCATTATTGCACATGCCGGTAGTAAGAATTAATAGCTCTCAACCCCGATATAAGCGGAAAATGCAGGCATATCTTGATCACGTGTGTTTCGTAAATGATACCTTATCAACAGGCAATGAATGCACTTTGCAGAACCAGTGGGTGTATTTACGTTTACTGTACATTCTAAATAAGGCTATCAAAGCCCCGGGAAACTCTGATCGTATTCGAAGGTCAAGCTCATGAATAAGAGTCTTGTTATATTAGCAATTTTTGTCACGGCACACCGTCAGAATCCGCTGACTTTTCGATCTCAGTGTTTTTGGAAGAGAGAGAGAGAGAGAGAGAGAGAGAGAGAGAGAGAGAGAGAGAAAGAGAAAGAGTGACTGATTTACCGGTATTACCTTATGTGCCCTGAAACTACCAAACAGTGTTTTCGAAGACTATTTTTATCCACATAATTATAAATATTATAAATACATGCAAACATATATTTGCACATGCGTATCCTATTTTTAGGCTCTGCAAGCATCTCACTTGAGGCTTCGGTGCTGAATCTGAGTGCCTTGCTCTGGAGAGAGATGTTATTCTCTAAGCGTGCTATATGCACTATCTAAAAATATAATAATATTATTAATATTCACTATTTAGATTTATTTTGGTACTTTCCTTAACATTTCCTACTATTATCGTAGGATTTTCGTCTAGCCATTGAAAGAGCCTAGAACTAATTAAAGTTCGATTGAAGAATTCTTTTCTTTAGGCGCTGTCATCCATCCTCTAGGGAGGACGTACCGTGGAGTTTATGCAGAAATGGTCATCGACAGCTATACCGAAAATAAAATCTGCAGATAACCGACCGTCTAGTGCAAGTAAGGGAATAATGCCGACGTCACGATGGAGCTGCAAATTCAGTAGGCTAACGTAGGCAATAGGAATGCACTTACTACGACTAAAACAGAGGATTTCAGGGGCGATAAGCTGACCCATGCAGGGCATGTTTAGGTTCACCATTTTGACAACTTATCTCACGCCTTCAACTCTGAATTTTGTGCATAGCCTGACTCATTGTCTCTTGTGGCTCATATGAATGGCCCTACTCGCATCAAGGCTCACACACTCGACCAAGTATTCTCATGCTGCTGCATTTTGTAATAGCCAATTATTACCAAATCCTGCTTATTTGACCACTTGCTGATCTCATTCAGCCTACAATGTGTGCTCTCCTCCACCTCCTCTTCCTCCTATTAAGTGACCTATTAATCACAAAACATCAATACCCTTGACATTGACGCTGTCCTTGCGAAAATGTCTGCCTTGCTTCTGCTGCTCATTCCCCCTTCCGACCTGTCATTGTTGGTATATTTCCACATAACGACACTAGCTGAAATGCTCGACAAAATTTTACCTCTGAGTAAGCGTACCGTGCGCTCTCTTACGGATGGCCTATGGTTTACCACAGACATTAAACTAGCTAGATCTACTAAGTGCAAGCTCGAAAAAGCATACAAGAGATCAGGACTGACTGCCCATCGACAGACACACGAAGACTACTGTAGATCGTAACAATTGATCCTAGCAAAGGCCACATTTAGCTTCCATAAGAAAATTGTTGAATCACAGATGCTCGATCCAAAAATGCTGATGTCGACGATCAACCGTCTCCTCAACCGCTCCCTGATTAGCTCCTTACCAAACGATCTCTATGATGATCTAGCTGATCGGTACTCTAGCTTCTTTATCTTGAAGAAAGACAAGATCAGAGAGTCCACCCTACAATGGGACCCCTGGAACGCTGTCCCTCAATGCATTGCAGCACCTTTACTAAATTTCGTGACAGGCACCCCTTGTGACATCCCAAGTGCCGTAGGTTCTTGCGGTTTTTACTGGGATCTGAACCTAAAAAGCACAGATCGACGGATTGCACTACAAGTATTACACATTATTATAAATAAAAAACTATATATAAATAATTCATTTGCATAACTCCCTTGGAGCACTTTTTTAAAATTCAGGTGCTTCATTTATACCACGTGGCTCGAATCCACGACCATGGCCGTCAAACAGATTCACATTGACTTTGATAACATTAAGAGTTTCTGGCTTGTCAAAGCACGTTTCTAACACTGACACAAGTTTGCAATGTCGCATCGGTAAGTTATCTGGGAAATGTATTCAAGCGTCAGGTTTTTCTGGAACTTTAGTGCTCTTTGATCCGGAGTTTGTTTCATGTGAATATGTTCAAAGCCATTTTAACGAGGTCGTAATCGACTGGTTATCTCACAAGGTATTTGAAAACATTTCGGTACACATTTTGATCTCTAGTATACCCTCTGGTGAGACTAGATAAGTAAGCAAACATCGGACACTTTTTTTATTTTCAAGGGCATCCAGTGAAATTTGCACAAATCCGAAAGACCGCAAGAAACCTGCATGCCGTGTGTGCGAGCTGCAAGTTTGAGAGCGTAGAGAACAGAGCTGATAGCTAAGCAGCACATGCAGCATCACCCCGACTGAAGTGACAGTCAAAGACTTCTGCAGTCACTTATACAGTCTTCTCTTCTTGTTAACTATACTTCCAAAACAGCATATTAAATTGTATGAGAATCATATCAGCTCCACAGTCAAAATCTGCCTACTTTCAGCTACATTACATTTCTAAAATTCAGGCTTATTTAGATGGATACCACGTCCAAGTTGGTCCATGCATTCGTGACATCCTGTCTCGTCTTCTGTAACTCACTGCTTAGTGGCCTACCGGCATGTGCGATCAGGCGATTGCAGCTGGTGCAAAACTCCGCAGCTAGGCTTGTCTGTCGTGAGAGTCGCAGCTGCCACATTACACCACTTCTCGCCGACCTGCAAATGTAAAGCGCCTAGAAAGAGATTAAGTTCTCTGAGGGCGCTTTATCAAGTACATTATTATTATTATTATTATTACCTGCATTGGCTACCAGTCAAGCAACGGATCGACTTCAATGTTTTGTCGCTCACTTTTAGGTCCCTTCATTCTCTGGCTCCAGCCTATCTCTCAGATCTACTCCCCTACCAGGCCAAGCATCATACCACCCGCTTTTCGGAATTTAACAGTCTACAAGTACCTCGTACAAACCTCAAATCCCATGGAGACCGTGCATTTAGTTCGTATGATCCCAAGGCCTGGAACTCCCTCCCTACTTGCGTCAGAGCATCCCCTGACTTGACCACAATTAAAATAACTTGAAAACATACCTATTTAGGACAACATTTAGTGGATCCCTGTTATTCGTCCTTCACGTGCTTATGCGTGCTGACACTGTGCATGCTGCCACTAACCACATTTTCATGCTGACCCAGTGCATGTCACCATTAACCATATTATTCATTTTGTTTATTTATCACGCATGATATTACTCACCATTCTATTGCATTTCCCTTTGCTGCAAATGTAAAGCGCCTAGAGAGAGATTGAGTTTTCTGCATGCTGACCCTGTGCATGTTATCCCTAACCTTATTATTCATTTCGTTTGTTTTTCAAGCATGATTTTACATTCCATTCAATTGCATTTCACTTTACAGCAAATGTAAAGCGCCTAGAGAGAGATTAAGTTCTCTGAGGGCGCTTTTTCAAGTGAATTATTATTATTATTATTATTATTTTCTGAGGGCGCTTTATCAAGTGCATTATTATTATTATTATTATTATTATTAAAGTTTTTCACAATCTAGGCTCTCTCTCTCTTAACATTTCCAAAATGTAATGACGGAAAAGACTCCTTGCTAGTTATAGGTAAACCGCTGGTTACTTTGAAACTAAAAACCTGACTCAAATAGCACGGTCCTCATATATTCTGTATCACGTGCATTGATTGTAGGTACCTAATTCCAAATTTACTTTTACTGGATTAGTACGTTAGGTGCTTGTTATTAGTCATGTTGTTTGCTTTTAATAATGCTGAGCTATGTCGTGCAACAACTCAGGCACATACCTGTGGCACATAGATGGATCAAAACGGCACTCGTCGAGTATCCGGTCGATGTTAAGCAGCCTACAGTCAAGTCTGGCAACATTTGCTTACTTAAAATAGCTAAGTTTTGGGCTTGCTTACACAAAGACACTAGCATCGCGATATGATTTGCATGACTCTGTTACTAGCCTGTTTGCCACCCGCTGCGCTAGGAAGCCTACATACAGTTGATGCAAAACTCGACACCAAACTTATCTGTCGTAAAAGTGGCTAATGACACATTACACCACTTCTCATTAATCAGCACTGGGTGCCTGTCAAGTAGCATACCGACTTCTAGATACTATCATTAACCTTTACACCCCTCCCTCTTTAGCCAGCAGCTAATAACTATTTGTAGCTAATTTGTAAGTAATTCATATAGCTAGGCCCTAGCTATACGAGTTAGTTACAAATTAGGTCTCCCATCGAAACGCTTGGTCGTTTGTCTTTGGTGGTCAACTATTTGTGCTCGTCATCAACTTCTCGTCACTAGCCACTCGTCACTAACTAATTCCTAGAAAACACATAAGCTGATTGAACAGCCTCGTTTGTATAGTTGCAGAAGACCGTTAAGGGTTATTTGTCCCACCACTTGCAGCTGGCAACAACGGAACGCCTCATCGGGATTCGAATCCTGGCCTCCATATCCATGTTAGCCCTGGACTTAACGATCGAACTCGTTAAGTCCTGAGCTAACACTGCTCCTCCAAGACATTATCTTCAGTTGCTATGATCCCTGAGGTGTTTTTTCGTCGGCTTGATGACAAACTCCATTTAGCTTGCAAATATAAAGTATTTCTTCTTAGGAGATTAATGCATTCCTCCTTCGAAAGTTTCTATCTATATCACTCAGCCATGGTTTCGCCCAAGGTGCTTGACTTTGACGACCGAGGTCCCTATAAAGATGTGTATTTCTGCATAGAGGTTTATATCCAAACCTACTCATCAACCTAACGAATTAATCGTGGTTAAAAGTCTCCAAACTGGCTTTTTCATCAGTTAATTCAGTTAAAATTTAATGGAATGCAAGTCAATTAAATATAAGCCCCTAAAGTATGGGAATATTGTTTGAGGCATTAATTTATTGGTCGTGACCGAGACCTGGCTGAGATTCTTTCAACAATCTACAGTAAAAGAAGTCATAACAATACTAGCTGATTTAAAGCCTATTTTTAATAGTGACCAAAGTCCCTTGATGGCTATCACCACCCCTTGCAGTGGCAATAAAGGATTGCCCTCCATATGATTTGACTCACGACCTTGGGACCGAGGTGGTAAAAAGCAACCACCTTACCTAGTGCACCATTACGGCTCACCAATACAAGCCAATAATATAGAAGTTTCTTTTTCCTATCGCCATTTGAAATTAAAGATGGTGGTATCCTACTTGAATGATTGAGAACAACTCGCTCTAGCTCACAAGGTGCTGCCGTGGTTTCAATCGTACTTGCAGGCTCGGCTTATATCCGACGCGTGGGGTAGTGAAGTCTTACCCAGCAGACCTGTCATCTGTGATGTTACATTAGGGTTTATTCTCGGTTTAATGCCATTCCACATATATCTGATGCTCTGGGAAATACAATGCTGGCCAATAATAATAATGATAATAATAATTCACTTGATAAAGCACCCTCAGAGAACTTAATCTCTCTCTAGGCGCTTTACATTTGCTGTAAAGTGAAATGCAATTGAATGGTAAGTAAAATCATGCTTGAAAAAACAAACGAAATAAATATGGTTAAGGGTGACATGCACAGGGTCAGCATGCAAATGTGGTTAGTGGCAGCATGCACAGTGTCAGCACGCATAAGCACATCAAGGACGAATCACAGGCACCCACTAAATGCTGTCCTAAATAGGTGTGTTTTTAGGTTCCTTTTAAATGTGGCCAGGTCAGGGGATGTTCTGACGCAGGTCGGGAGGGAGTTCCAGGCTTTGGGAGCATATGAACTAAATGCACGGTCTCCAAAGGATTTATCAGAAGCGGTTGCCAGCAGCGTTATTAAAACTAAAATCTGAGGGTAGAAGTCTGTCATGTCCGGATAATGCTGACATCACGACGGAGATAAACTTTAGTGCATTAACGACGGTAAAAGAAATATACTTGCTACGGATTAGATAGAGAATTTCACGGGCAATAAGGTGGCCAGTGCATCACTGTGTCAACGTCCATCATAGAACTCCGTGTTGTGAAATAGGGAAACCTCCCATATTAATTGGGATGCCTGAATTTATAAATTAACATTAGCAAAAACTGGAAGTAGATAACGTGCACATTTCTAGTACTACTGCCTTTGCCGAAGAAATACTCCAATTGAGTTGCTATTCTTACTGTGACGAATGCATGACGCGAACGCTTGCCTGCTGAAAATCAGCGAGGAGTAGCCTTCACGCCACAACTGACGTTTTCCCTGAGTATTAAGGGCACACAGAACATAAAAGTTTGCAGCGTCTGGGCTCTCCCCCGAGAAAAACAGGTGAACGTAATATGTGTAGAAGGCGGGGATAAACAGAACACCTGGCAAGCATTGGTTACCGGAAGCTACAGCGTCCTAGAGCGCTCAGGCTGCAGGGGCACTGAATCAAACTTAGGCATTATTTTTTAAGGATTCTGGCTCATTGCATTTGATCGCTACTTTTATAACACAGGGCGAGTCCGGTCAGTGACCTAGGCTGACCTAGTAATTCGAGGTGCATAGAGTAGCAAAGTAGATTCAGTGACAAAAGTCCTTTTACTACAAGCTTGATTTTAAATTTTATGAAACGGTAAAGTTTTCTAAACCTGGATATTTATACTGATTTTGTATTTTTAGAACCATTAATCAAAAGCTTCTGTGCACTTGAAAATTCTCGATACGATACGAAGCCAGCCTGACTTCAAGCATGCTCGATATTGGCAGAGCCAGGGGAATAGTTAAGGGAAGGTCCATGATCAGCCGGAAACAGTGATTATTTGATGAAGCGATAATATAGCCACTCTTCATTTGGCATCGTTGTGCGCTACAACTGATTTTGGCGTTGCAACAAAGCCTGGCTGGCACTCCTCCGAGTGGAGCAGCAAGTTTCACAGTGGATACGTTTAAATAATAAGCCCCGGGATCAAGCAGGCAAGTATTCAGCACGATTAAGTGAATATTTCTAGCTAGAGATCTGGTAGCTCTGGGTGTATTTTTGTGCTCGAGAATTTTGGCATAAGCATAATTCTAGCTCATGGATTTTTTAAGCCTACGATACCACAAAAGTCATCAGCTTTGTTTATTAATTTTCTTGCAAAGAGTTGCAATGCACCTGGAAAGGGATTTAATTTCCCCAGGGTGCCGAATAAAATCAGTAATATTATTATAATTTGTACGTAGTTCTTAGGTCACTTTCTTTAGGTCATCGAAGTAAAACTATTATTACAGGCATCCTACCTAACAATTTAAAGTGCTTAGCAATCATTTAAAATTTGATGAAACGCTTGTTTCTCTAGGGAAGATACACCACATAGTTTAAGCACCAATGGGTATCAGCAGCAATCCCAAAGATAAAATCTGCGGATAGCCTAATAATATTGAGCAAGTACATCTGGCTGAATGATGAAGCTGGAACTTCAGATCGGTAATGGGGGGAGTGGGAACGAACTGAATTCGGCTAATATTGAGGATGTCATTGGCGATATGGTGACTGATGTAGCGCAGATGCAGAACATAGTTAAAGCACTATGTGGTGAAAAAGGGAAACCGGTTACGTGAAACAGCAAAGAACTCGCAAGAGCAGATGATGTGCAGATTTCATATGCCGTTGCCCTTCCTGAAGATGTTATATTAAAGTGATTGTTCTTCCTTTGACAAAGGCTCGATGTTGAACATTACATTAGGGCTGGAAACTGCCAATAAGCCTGCCTGAGGCTCCTACGACTTGGCTGGCTAATTCGATGGGGTTAATGGTAATAACATTTACCGGGATTAAGCAGGCAAGCACTCAGGCCGGTCCTTTGCTTCGCTGTCTTCACGGTTGCAGCCTCCAGTTATGTCATCGCAAAACACACTCGACAATGAAGAGAGACATTTTTTTAATAGAGAAACCTTAAATTTTTCGAACCTCAATTTGGATTTCGTGTATCTTAGTTTCAGCACAGCCAATAATCAGGGTGATATTTCCTCGTGCGCTTGGTTTTCGTCCGAGGCGAGTAAATACCTCATCTTATAGTGTGGACTCCACCCCAGATACAGAACGGCTTACAGCAGACTTAATATACCTGTTCAAACTCATTAAAAGCTTAAAGAGCATATATACAACCAGTGCAGGCAATACAAGCACAGAATTAATGTCTCTTTAAAAAAAATTAGACCGAGTGCGTTCAGTTAGAAATGCACCGTAAAACCAAGAATTCCCTGCTGAAGATGTCATGACATAAACTCATTCGAGGACAAGCCAAGCTAAAAATCAAGTGTCCTGCATTGTATTAGCCCATACCTGTCGTGCATGTGCTTTCGCATACTTGGATTTGTCAAAAAAATAATGCTAATACATTTGAATGCTTCGTTTCTAGCAGATGTGTGATTCCCATAAACAAATAACTGTTCTCTTAAGACGCTTTAAGAATGTGCTGTTAGTAACTATCCCGTACTTTGATTGTGGGCTATTCATTTCGGCGGAAGGCCCAACAACAGTTGCGTTTGAAATCCTGCGTATTTAATCAATCTTGTACCTTAGGAACTATCGATCTCATCGCTAATTATACTGATGCAAACTATTACAATGTAAACCCTTTACTTTAGTCTATACCGCCAATAGTATCAATAATTATATGATACTGGGGCAGATTCAGAGCCAATCTGAACGGGCATAGAAGCAGTACCAAGCCTCCTGACACTTCTTCTGATTCAAGACTCGAATAATTTCATGGAACAAGCTCTATCGCTTCAGCCTACGGGTCAAGAAAGGTTTGCATCCGAATTAGTCAGGCCGAGCTCTTCAATTATGTTACTGATGCCTTATGGTTCTCTCCTTAGCTCAACGCCTGAGTTTTCATCGGGAGCTACAAAATTTTTCCCACTCTCTGACTGGCTGCTCTCATGATAGACGGCTGGACTCTATTCGGAAGAGATTTAAGTAGAAACTCTGGGCAGTGATGGGTCGGGAGTCGGTTGGGTGACTTTTGGTAAAAGGTACAGTCTAGAATATCCAACGCTTTGAATGGTCAGCTGGGCACAAGTAAGCAAAATGTGTCAGCCGTTCTTCTATCCATCCTGCTATTGACATTAATTTAAGTAATTAACGAAGGTTTTGTATAAATATGAAGTAAAAGAAATGTGAACAACTTTTTCTGGGTTCAAAAACTAAGATATAATAATAATAATAATAATGCACTTGATAAAGCACCATCGGAGAACTCAATCTCTCTCTAGGCGCGCTTTACATTTGTTGCAAAGGGAAATGCAGTTGAATGGTGAGAAAAATCATGCTTGACAAACAAACAAATGAATAACATGGTTAGGGGTGACATGCACTGGGTCAGCACGCAAAAGCACATGAAGGACGAATCACAGGGACCCACTAAATGCTGTCCTAAATAGGTATGTTTTTAAATTATTTTTAAATGTGGTCAGGTCAGGGGATGTTCTGATGCAGGTCGGGAGGAAGTTCCAGGCTTTGGGAGCATACGAACTAAATGCACGGTCTCCAAAGGATTTGAGGTTTGTACGGGGTATTTGTAGACTGTTGGATTCCAAAAAGCGGGTGGTACGATGCTTGGCCTGATGGGGTAGTATATCGTAGAGATAGGCTGAATCCAAAGAATGAAGTGACCTAAAAGTGAGCGACAAAACCTTGAAGTCAATCCGTTGCTTGACTGGTAGCCAGTGCAGGTAGGCGAGAAGTGGAGTAATGTGGCAACTGCGACGCTCACAACAGACAAGCCTAGCTTCGGAGTTTTGCACCAGCTGCAATCGCCTGATCGCACATGCCGGTAGGCCAGCGAGCAGTGAGTTGCAGAAGTCGAGACGGGATGTCACGAATGCATGGACCAACTTAGATGTGGTATCCTTATCTAAACAAGCCCGAATTTTAGCAATGTTATGAAGCTGAAAATAGGCAGATTTGACTGTGGAGCTGATATGGTCGTCTAATTGGTCGCCATCCGTGTGCGGATGTTATCAATACATGCTGCAAGTGAGTTGAGAGAATTCGAGGTGCTCGAAGGCAGGGAGGGATCAAAGCAAATGTACAACTGAGTGCCATCCGCATAGAAGTGAAAGCCTAGATTGTGCTTGGAAATCACATCAGCAAGAGGGAGTGTATAAACCGTGGAAAGAACCGGACCTAGTACGGAGCCCTGAGGTACGCCATATTTCAGAGGTACCTCAGATGATCTTTGTCCATTCATTCCAGTGAGTTTGATACTATTGAGATTTGCTATTTTGCATCCGTAAGCACCTCGCAGACGTCAATTGCACGGCATTTGGATCTCACGAAAGTTATTTTACTTGGAAGTTTAAAACGGAAATATACTTTAAAGTTTTGAATTTTTTCTGGTGCTGCAGTTCTCTTTCTACCCTCGCTCCTCGTATTGTGAATTACGTCTTTTGACGTCGCGGTAGGCGACTGGACAAATCGCACAGTATTTGAAAAGCAATTTTGCACCTATTTTGATCACTGTAAGTGCATTTGGTAAGGTTTAGATTAACAATAAGCTGAGGAAGTGGTTGATTTGAAATGAATAAATTACTTTAAGAAATCAAAATGATCATAAAAATTCTGCATGTCATGCACCACATAGTCTTCTGGCTCGGATATATTACTCTCAGACTAACATTGACGGCATGTCCTGATCTTAAGAAGTTCAAAGATAATATGAAATCCCACCTATTCCACACAGCCTTTGCTCTGTTCTGTTAAATTGATCAATTTTGTGGCTGTGCATTATGACACAGTGCACCCAGTGACTAAGGGCTACGGCGACATGCTTCTGCCTAGCACCACAGTGGACATGTTATTCTCGTGGGCTCGGTGCCAACCGGTATACGGCTCAGTTATCGTTACAAACCGGGGATCCTAGCAACCAGTTACCGCGATTTTTTATGAACATACTTTTCTTAGCCTTATAATTGTCTACTTTGGTTTTCTTGCCGAAGAAATTTGTTACTTTTTATAAACAGCTGGTGATTGCTTTTATTACAGGAAGCTCAAACATTAACATGGAACGGCAACAAAATCAAGGTAATTGTAAGTATTGCAGCAATAAGATGTCTGCTTCTATCTAGGATTCATTAGCACAATTTGAGGATTGCTTAGGCGTGGGTGGGTGAGTGAGTGGGTGAGGTTAACGTGCATGGGTGAGCAGCTGCTGGACTTCTTAATACTTTGGCTGCTACTTATCTCAGAGAGGGATTTTTGCGAACGCGCCACCAGGGTTTTCCTTAGCTAGTACTTTCAGAGGTATTGCCTTTTCTAAAGTTAGAAACTATCGGCTGCGCACACAGCCGGCATGTGCACACAGCGGGCATCGATAGCTGCAGCCGATGCACTGGCAAATTGCATTTGATAGCTGAGCAGTCTAAAAGTATTCCTTAGACTATAACTGTATTAGTCGTACAGTTTTTCAAAGTAGGCCGTACTGACCTATCTCTCTGCAGTGCTTTTTCAGCATCAGAACGTAAGCGTAATAATTGCTATATAAAGTATGTTTACATTCTTGATAGACATAATTTTGACTTTGACTTCCACTGAACCAGTAGTAAGCTTCTAATGCTAGCTAATTTGTAATAATAATAATAATACACTTGACAAAGCGCCCTCAGTGAATGCAATCTCTTTCAAGGTGCTTTACATTTGCTGCAAAAGGAAACGCGATTGAATGGTGAATAATATGAATGTAAAAATGTATGGATCAACTTAGATGTGGTATTTTGTATCCAAACAAGTCCTAATCTTAGCAATATTGTATGTAGCTGAAAGTATGCAGACTTGACTATGACGCTGATGCGGTCGTCAAACGAAGTGTCACTTTGGAACATTGTACCCAGATTTCGTGTATTAAAATTACCCTGACGTCTATCTTTAGCCCTTTGGTAAAAACAGCATCTAATCCTCTTGATTTTGCCCCTGACACTTGGCTCTGAAGGAAATCCGCTCAAGGCTCACACATTTGGTCCACTATTGGCAAGGTCTTCCTCTTCTTTGGAAAATATGGATCACGTAAGGCGATTGGGGCTTCATGCACCTCGAAGCTGGTGAACGGACACGACTTAATTTAGCAGATCACCTTAATATTTTGGCAAGCGATTGGAGCACAATTTTAGTTGGTGTCAGGTTAGTGCAAGGGCGTAGGGAAGAGATCTTAAGATAATGCAGCCCACATTTGTCAGACTGAGCGGGACTGGATCAGTCGTAATTCAAGTTAAAATATTCAAGCATAGATAAGCGCACCAAGCCTTCTAAAGTTTATATACTTAATATTGAGAAACTTTGAGCTTTCTTACATATTGATACCAGATCTAAACTTTCAATGAACTATTCACACCAAAATTCGTCATCAATGATTTATTGCTTTCAAATTGAAGTTATTTAACCTGAGAAGATCTAGTATTCGTCACGCTGCCCTGGTTTTGGCTCTCGGTACTCTCTTTGCAGACCAGGGTAATTGATTTTAGCCCTGAGGCATATCCGATGCGCCTGTATTGTAGCTTATTTCTCTGAGGGTGCAATAACAATTAATTATAAATATGCATGTATATATATATATATATATATATATATGTTCATTGTCGACGGCACTGTATTCATTGTTGACTGTGCTAAACATACTTCTAGACCCTTGGGCGTACCAATTTTAAGTTCATGCTCGGTTTACCGAGGGTCCTTTCATTTGGCATAATGGGTAATAACATTTTTAGAGGCATTAAAAACGTCAGAGATTCTTTTAAGTAAACCTACCGATAAACGCAGTGAATTACTCCGTCCTAAAAGTCAACAAACCTGCTTTAAAAACCCGTACAGTTGAAAAGCAAGCATGAAAAGGTTCAGTTTCATGGGAAATAAGCCTAGCAATAAGGAAAATAATTCTTTCCGAAGCCTTCGATTTGTCGACCATCATCTGGCTGAAATCTGCCGACCGATACTGCACAAGGGACACCGTCATTGCAGACATTCTTTGTTTTCACGTATCGTTGGACACTTTTTACTGCGATATCAAACTTGAGTGGTTATGAACGACGGTCAGTCTGGCGAAGATGGTTCTGGTACCACTCAATTCTTACTTGTATGACCGCGTTTAATCCTTTTCGAGCGTTGGTCACGTCTCATCCATCAATGATCAGTCACCCCTGGAGTTATAAAAAGATTTAATAGTTAGATGTATTTGTGTAAGACTATTTTTCTATGAAATTGGCCATCATTTAATACTTATAATACTTAGCTGGATTTTTGTGGTTTCTTTTTAAATAGTGTATAAGTAACTATTGGAATCGCCTGTACAGACTCGTAGACTAAATGCTTCTCTTGCACACGCTAGATTCTGAATGTCGACTGACTTTCAAAAACTAAACTACAATAAGCCAAGCTCCATCTTACACGAAACTTGAAGCTTGCGGCTGGACTAGAGGACTTGACTAATCCTATTGGTGATGCTACATTGCAACCGCAACCACGGGCTCGGAATTTAGTTTATCTCTTTGATAACTAATTTAAATTTGCATGCTTGATTGTGAAAACAGATTTCGAAGCTATTCATCGCGTTCTATCCAGATTAAAGATCATGGAAAATACACTTTGTGGCTTTCCTCAAATGTAAGTGCCTTTCTGTACTGTCAAAGCAGGTATCTGCAAGCCCACCTTGCAGAAAGCTACCAAAAAGCCATTACGACCCTGCAGCTACGGACGAATACGGCTGCAAACCTGGCCAAAACGTGCCAGAAGTTCGTCCATGTGATTCCTTTGTGAAGTTCAGCGATGGCTCCTGGTCGATCAACAGACACTTTACGAAATGCCATGTTTATTTCAAAAGGTCCCCTTGGCTTGGCTTCTTCATACCTAGCTGAAATGGCAAATCCGTTTTATCCTCCTTGTGCCCTCAGGTCCACTGTGAAAGAATAAAATTGCTGATCCATGCTTTGCTTACAAAACTTGATGGAAACTATTGCTCTGCAGTTTCTCAACTGCAAAAATCACCCCCTCAGTTCTCATTCAACGACATGTACTCTTCTAAAGCCACTGTGGCACATAATTTCACCGAATCATCATCGCTTCGGAGGTGTGATGGCCTTCTACGGAATTCAAGATTTGAGAATCCCTGCCTGTTTGGTCTGGTCTTTCGGCAGCTTTTGATCACCTATCACCAAAAAAGCGTCAAGCATATCGTTTGGGCATCTTTCTAGCAAATCACTACACAGGCTTGGGTCGTATCTTAGTGGCAGATTACGGAGTATTGACGAGAATGGATATTGATCATCCGATTTAGAATCACTGAAGTGGTGAGTATTCAGTCAGGGCTCTGTGCTCCGCTTCCTTTTTTCTTTCACGGTGTAGACTTTCATTCTTGCCAATGCGATTGCCAAGCACAATCCAAGCTTTCACTACCTTGCTGATTACACTCAGCTGTACCTCGTCTTTCATAATAATAACAATAATGCACCTGATAAAGCGCCCTCAGACTCTAGCCCTCCAGTGCGTCTAAATTTTTTTCTACTCTACTTCTTCTATTTATTTACTTTTATTTCACTCGTCCATTCTATTTCTTTACTCTTTTATCTTTTCCTTCTATTCTTTCAACGTATATTAATTGACAACCGAAAATGGATGGCGGCAAGCTTTTAAAATTGAACGGCGATATAACGAATTAACTAGTTATGTCTAAAACCAAGAGAGATTCAGGTAAGGAAACACTTCAAACACTGCAAATCTGCTCTGCCGGCATATGTCCTGTTGCATCTGCACGTAATCTAAGTGTCTTGTTCCACAGTGACCTGTCAGTGGATGACCACATAAGCTTCAAAGTCACGTCTGCCTACTTTCAGCTACATTACATTGCTAAAATTCGGGCTTGTATAGACAGGAATACTGCATCCATATCGGTCAATGTATTTGTGACATCCCGTCTTGACTTGTCCGGGTGTATGCCATCCGCCTAACTAGCAAATGGGCTCGACCGGAACATCTCGTGTAGCATCTGCAACGAAGCTAGGTGTACCTTTAACCTAAACGTATTACCAAATGAGAACATCAGCTCTACAGTCAATTCTGCGAGCTTTCACCAACTTAGTATTGCGAAAATTGAGGCTTGATTAGACATGGGCACGGCAGTCAAAGGGTTTATGAATTCCTCTCATGGACTTTGAGTGACTCATTACTAGTGCTTCTTTCAGCCAAGGCTATATGAAGCTTAAGATTGGCGAAAACTCAGACAGTTAAGACTGATCTGCCACAATCGTCGGAGCGGACATATTACATCCATTTACACTAATGTAGACTAGGCGCTTATCAAGCACTGTATCTTTTTAAAGACGCCACCATTCACCTTTGGGTCCCACCGTTCTCTTGCTCCGGCATCCTATACGAATCAGTTTTACATCAGGCTGAGCACCATGTGATCTTTGACCTTGGGCAGTATATTACTTGCGCTCCTGGCTAACTTCAATCACTCGGAGACATTATCAGTTTGTGTATGCTCTCAAAGCTGGGAACACATGACTGGCTCCCGTCGCATAATTTACTGATTTTATGGAATACGATATTTCTATCTAAAAGCAGCTGTAAGCCTATTTGCTCCAGGCAGTCATGGCTCAGTCATGGCGATTTTTCATTTGGTGCTGTTGCCGTAATACAACTGGGGACGTCATGACAAAGGAAAGAAACTAAATGGTTTAATCGTAATACAACAGTGGAGTATGCTTTTCTCACCTATGAGTTGAGCTTGCTTACTCCGGGACCCTACTTACCATCGGCCGGTAGTGCCATCTTGGGTGTTTTCACCTGCTTACCTGAGTTGGATACATGTCGTAAATGTTATTAACTATGACGTATTTACCCTCTTGCAAAAAGTAACGTGTTGTAAGGCATCCTATATAAGATAAAGACCTCATAGTGCGCTCTATGCAATTAGCATAATTAAATTGTATGCATCATTCCCTAGCCGCATTTCTACCGTGGTGCTCAGCTTCGAGCTATCGCCGCAGTAACTTAGGTCGGCTTGCCATCGGTACGGTTGTTCAGGTTCCCACATGTCATGTGAGCTGATGAAGCGCTTGTGAACTTTTGCTAGGCCAGTGCCTTTTATCCGAATTCGGCCACCACCAGACGTTTTTCTGGATTTTATTCCTTCCAACTTCAAAGTCTGACTGCTCAAAAAGGATATGATGATGTGGCTAGAGCGATCACTCAGAAAGGTAAAGCACTTCGTCAGATTATTAGTGCGCCATATATCTGGAAAGCATAGTCAAGGCAGCAACTGCTAACGGCTGTGGTCATCGTTTCTGCTTCGAGTGTTTGGAAAAATGGGGCAAAAGGAAACTTTAATGCTCCCTATGCAGCCAAACCTTTACTTCTATCGTATATGCGGCTGAAAATGGTGCCAGAACTTCGTGCCCTGTTACTCGAAGCCACGGAAGACCGTAAAGCGACTGCTCCTACTACGGTTCAGATGGTGACTCAGAGTTCAAATTTGAGGACCCTTCAGCCAGCTTATTTAAATTTGTGTTACTACGTACAGATGCCTATGGACATGCCTACAGCTACATCTACCGTGGACGAGGACTCGAACAGCATCGGCAGCAGCATTGGCAGCAGCAGCAGCAGCTTGAACATAATCACCGGAAGGAGAAGCTGTAGCAGGAGTTAAAATAAGACACCGGCAGAAACTTATATTACTTCGAGTGACCCACAAACTTTGAAAATTATAGCTAAACTAAATGAACAGTGCCTAGCAACTCCAAGACTCAACTACGCATGCACTCACAATCACTTACATTCTCACACACTCACCCACGCTCACACTCGCCGCCGAAGCTTTTCTTAGAAATAATGAACGTAACGATTTAATGGATAAAGTAAGAAAGAAAGGTAAAACCACAGAGTCTTTCACGAACTTCTGGCAGGCTAAGACGGTCAAAAAAATAATTCTAACAAAATAAAAAGTATATTTTATTTGCATTGCCCTAAGAGAACTTAGCCTCTATTCAGGCGCTTCACATAAACCACGGGACTTGAGCTCACGACCTCGGCCAGACCTTGATTTGGATGAGCATATTAACCACTAGGCTAATCCAGCACGGCTTTCCTGAGTTTAGAACGCCGAGCTGGAATCTAGACGCTTCAATGTTGCCACCGCGTCGAATGGTGAATTTCTCAATTTCTGTCCAAGGCTTAGGGCAACGCGCCACGACACGCCAAACTATATTAAAGCGGAAAATTCTAACGTCAGCTGAATCAAAGAAGGATGAATTTTAATTCCTAACAACCGTGGTGACATTTAGTTCTCTGAGGGTAACATATCGTTTCACAATGTTAGGAATGCTGCGTCTAAATAATAATCTTCACATGATAGTAGAGTATTGTAAGAGCCTCGTCTGCTAGATATCTCTGCCGCTGTCGATAAATTTATAATAACGTTATATCTCTAATTCATCTGCAAAGCAACATAAGAGAACTTAATATATATTCATATATACATATAGTACAAGGCTCGAACCCACGACCTCAGTCATAAAATCCATTCAACTTGATCCTGGTCGAGGTTAGCACCTTGACCGCTCGGCCAAACCACTAAATCATTCTTGAGCGAAAATAATATCACCAGATCATTAGGCACTTCACCACTAAAATTGTTTAGGTATTTTTAGAGGCACAACTCGAAGAGCTACCTGGACTGTCCATGTAGTTTTCGAGTAAGCATCTAAACCCACGGAACCTAGGGTTTCATTCTCTGCTTCAACTTCCTTTCAAAACCTTAATTTCATTCCACATTCTTGAATCTCTCTAATCAAGTTAATAAATTCACTCTATTGCTGAGAGTAAAACTTTTTCAAAATTAACCTGCTGGGAGCTGGCATTTTGAGCAGGCCAGCGATCGCTGGACGGCCGAAGTTCTAAGTGATTGTGCCTTGCTCGAGTGAGCGTTCAAAGATTAAGATTAGTTACCTCAAGAAGCTGCTTCAAACGGCCACTGGAGGGAGAGGGTTACTAGAAATCGCTGGTGGAACAATCTCTGAGCTCGGCTGAGTAGCGAAATACCGCGAAGTCTGTGCCATCTAGGCAATATCGGCAACAAATACAGCCACTCGGCCGGCAACATAGCTGCTCTGGGTGACTGGTTAAATTAGTAAGAATAATAATGTAGAGTATTCATAGCATCCACAGAGAAAAAATTAGCTCCTTGTAGGAATTTTACAAATAATGTGGGTGCTAAAATTGTGCATGTAATCACTTGACTACAGATATGCTTCTCTACAACGAAGATGTAAAGTGCCCAGAAAGAGATTTGTTCTCTTAGGGCTCTGCTAAACATGTCCTATCGCAAATCATGAGGAATTTACTCAATGGTTGCCATGATTAAGAGCATCGTCCATCCAGGGGCAGTTATACCCGGTGGCTTATGCAGCAATATTTAGCAGCAGCGATCCAAAAAAGCCGACAACCTCGTGCGAGCAATTCTGACGGATTACAACGGAGCCCAAAGTTCAGTACCCCGACGGTGGCAATAGAAATGAACCTCATACGGCTGATATACATGATTTCAATGAGTAAAGTGACTAATGTAGCACGTGTGCGGACCCTAGTCAAAGGTCGATGTGGTGAAATCCGGGAAACCTGTTACGTGGCTTGAAAATCGTTTAGGAATTACGTGACAGCCCATAGCTGGAAGCACGTAATGGGTGGATTTTGAGTGCAGCAGTATTTACTGAAGATGGTGTAATGAGGTGAATATTCTTCCTGTGAAGACGGCTTACCTTGAGATCACGCATGTAGCATTGGTGCAGCAAGCTTTAGGTGCTGTAGTTTAGGTTTCCAAAAGTCTAGTCAGCCTGGCTTGAGAGCTTCGGCTGGTGCAGCAACTTTTGAGATTATGGAAAATAGATCTTCAGTTCTCATGCACAGGGTCAGCAAGCAAACATGCTTAGGCCATGCACAGTGTAAGCACGCATAAGCACACAAAGCAGGAATCGTGTGGACTCACTAAATGCTAAAGTAAAAAGATGCGCTTTAATTCCTTTTTATATGTGGTCAAGGAGATGCCGTGAAGTAAGTCGGAAGTGAGCTCGAGACTTTGGGAGCATACGATGTAAAAGCACAATCTCCAAAGGATTAGAGGTTCATACGCGGTATAGGCAAGCGATTAGATTCCGAAAAGCGGGTGGTACGACGCTTAACCTGCTGGGGGAGTAGTTCTGACAGGTAGGCTGGAGCCATAGAATGAAGGGACATAAAAGTGAGTGACAGTACCTTGAATTCGATGTGCTGCTTGACTGGGAGCCAGTGCATGTCGGCAAGAAGTGGTGACATGGGGCAACTGCTACGCTCACGACAGATAAACCTAGCTGCAGAGTTTTGCATCAACTGTGAGTGCCTGATTGCGCAGGCCAGTACTGAGCGTAAATAGTCCCCAAACCGAGATATAAGCCGATAATACATGTATATCTAGCTCACGTGGCTCGTTGCATTTCAATACAAAGTGCATGCACTGCCTGTTGATAAGGCAATGCATGAACCTTTGCAGAACTAGTGGCCTTATTTATGCTTACTGTGCCTATAAAATAGGTTTATCAAAGCACCGGAAAACTCTGATTGTTTTCGAAAGTTAAACTCGTGAACAAGAGTCTTGCCATATCTAATTGAATGCTGTCTACATCCACTGACGTTTCGAGCTCAGTGTTTCTGGAAGAGATTGAGTGACTGAAATACCGGTATTACCTTACGTGCAATGAACCTACCACACAGTGCTTTAGAAGACAATTTTTATCAATATATTTATGAACATATTTATATATACGTATACGTATATATGCACACACACACACACACACACACACACACACACACACACACACACACACACACACACACACACACACAGACACACACACAGAAACACACACACACATATATATATATATATATGTGTGTGTGTGTACACACATATATATATATACGTGTGTGTGTGTGTGTGTGTGTGTGTGTGTGTGTGTGTGTGTGTGTGTGTGTGTGTGTGTGTGTGTGTGTAGGTGCGTAACATATGTATCCTCAAAAAAGGCTCTGCAAGCACCTCACTTAAGGCCTCTGTGTAGATTCTGGCTGCCCTGCTCTGGGTAAAGGTTTTATTCTCTACGGCTGCTATATAAACGATCTATTATTATTATGTTATCATTTGTATCTACTTATTCAGTTTTATTTTGAAAATTACTTTCTTTAACGTTACATAACTGCTAATACCGTAAGATTTGCGTCTAGCCATGTAAAGTGTCAAGCAATACTTCAAGCTTGATTGAAGAATTCCTTCACTTAAGTGCAGGTTTCAATCCTCTGGCGACGGGCACACTTTAGAGTTTAGGCCGTAATGATCATCAACAGCAATGCCTCAAACAAAATCTGAAGAGAGCCGGCGCTTTTTGTGCAAGTAACCAAATAAATAACATTGACAGAGACGACTGGAAACTCCTGTGCGACGGCACTAGGAAGGCACTTAGCATGGATAAGACAAAGGATTTCAGTGGCGATAAGCTGACCAATGCAGCACATATCCAGATTCACCATTTTGATAGCTTATCTGACGCCTTTAGCACTGAATTTCGTGCATAGACTGACTGATTGTCTCTTGTGGCTCGTGAGCATGGCCCTACCTACACCAATGGTCACACACCCGGCCAGATTTTCTCATACAACTAACTGCTCTTTGTAATGACCAATTATTACCACATCCTGCTTATATGACCAAATACAGATCTCATTCAGTCTACGATGTGTGCCCTCTTTCTCCTCCACCAAAATCACCTCAGAATGTCAAAACCTTAAGATCCTTGATATTGATACGGTCCGTACGAGAATACATAATGATAATCATAGTAACACACTTGATAAAGCGAATCCACAGAACTCAATCTCTTTCTATAAACGCATTACGTTTGCAGCTAAGGAGACACTATTGGATGGTTAGTGGTAGCATTCTCGAAAAACGACAAGAAAAATATGGTTAGGGGTGACATGCACAGGGTAGGCATGCAAGTGTAGTTCGTGGTAGCATGCACAGTGTGATAACGCTTAAGCACTAACAGGACGAATCGGAGGGACCCACTAAATGCTGCGATAAACAGTTGCGTTTTTAATTTCCTTTTAAATGTGGTCAAGTCAGGTGATGTCGTGACGCAAGTTGGGAGTGAGTTCTAAACTTTGGGGACTTACGAACTAAAAGCACAGGTTGAAAAAGATTTGATTTGAGGTTCGTACGAGGTATAGCTATACAGTTAGATTCCAAAAAGCCGGTGATACGATTCTTAGCCAGATATGGCAGTAAATCTGACAGATAGGCTGGAGCCAATTAATGAAGGGACCTAAATGTAAGTGAGAAAACCTTAAAGTCGATACGTTACTGGACTGGTAGCCAGTGCAGTTTGGTGAAAAGTGGTGTGATTTGGCGACAGCAACGCTCATGACGGACAAGCCTAGCTGCACAGTTTTGCACCAGCTGTAAGCGCCTGATTGCACAGGCGGGAAGACCAACAAGCGGTGAGTTATAGAAGTCATAGCGGGATGTCACAAATGCATTAACATACTTAGATGTGGTATCCCTGGCTAAGCAAGACTAAATTTTAGCAATGTTATCTAGCTGAACTTGAAAAAAAGCCCGGATGATGAAGCAACACCTGTTTACCAGCTGGTTAGTGGAAGGAACATTTCCGACCTGTATTCAAGCCACATCAGAGGCGGACCACAGCTGTGCACCGGCCCGCTCCAATGGTACATGTAACCTCTGCACGGCTGTCCCGACGATACTCTCAACAGCCATTCACCAGCGGGTTGGCAAAATACCAGTACCAGCCTGTACCCGACCCATGTCGCTGACATAATCAGGCTACACATAGGACGATGGAAAAGAACGACCCAAATGTTATTTCTACCCGTCTCGCCTATCAGCACAAGCAGCTCCGATGCCCAACTAGCAATCAACGGCGCTAGGTAGCCTTGTCTCCCGCCTGCTGCTGCTGCACCGGTTCCCATAATGCAGCTCAACGTGACCAAGAGGTTTCAGGTGGCAATGGACATGATCGACAGCATGAAGAAGACGCGCGGTCAACTGCCCACCTCGCCAAGGGTCGTCGAGAAATACCAAGCCGATCCCGATAGTCAGCCGCCGACAGACGAAGATGGCGAAGTGCACGTAAACAGTTTCAAGACATGGAATAGCTTATGGACCAAGGAATTCAGGCTGTAGGGGCTCGTCATTTGAGCGAGCCGGCCGACTTCGCAGCCGCTGGAGGACAGGAGCCTGCAGTTTAGCGCATGCACAAGAGTACGCTTGGATGATCTGACTGAAACAGTGGGTCAGTCGAGGCAATCGACTTGGATGCCGCCTGGCTTGAATCAGACGCCTGGGCCGATGGCCGCTCTCTGGAGATACCTACAGACGAAGACTGGCTCCTGGCGATGGTGGTCACCCATCAACACGATATTCCTAACCTCGGAGCTTCATATTTATACAATAAATAAATCGATGAATAATGATACACTTGTAATTAAGTTTAGTCTGAACTGTCGGAAAGTCGTTAAGCCTATAAAAGCTGAGCCGAATATGGCAGCAAGGCTGCCCTTGTTAGGCCCAGAAGTGAAGGTGCTCGCCTTGAATGATTGAGGTCAACGTGCACACCTTAAAAGCCAAAATCGTGGGTCAAGCCCTGCGGACTATGTAAAGACCCTAAATACAAATATAAGTCTCATAGGGCGATTAACACGTGAATCACACAAATACATGAATCCTTTAAGGCTAAAAATCGAAGAAAATCAGCCACGTGTCTCAGTTTGCTGACCGAGTTGTGGCGGATTCCGGTTGATCAGAAGATGCAAAGTAAAATTCTCACTCCAACCCAAAATAAACCACATGATTTGGATCACTATCTAGCTGAACCACTACACTCGTTTTAGCCTCCTCGCGCTCTCATGTTCTCTATGGAGAATAAATTAGCTGTTCTATGCTTTCACTTTAATGTCTTAAGCGACAGAAACTTTGGCTCTGCAGGTTGCGTGATTTGTAGTTCACAAGCACAACTCTTAGGCACCAATATTCCGGAAGCCTGCCATATCATTTCCTGCCGTTCTGAGCTGCTACTTCGAAGGAACACACATTATCGACTGAGTGAGCTCATGACCGAGCTGTTGATTATACCGTCTCTTTATTAAATTGTACAAAGTCGGTTGGCTATCGCAGCTGCACCAAAAGCAGCATAGCATTTAAGTGCAGTATAGAACATTCTCCAGCACAACACCAACTCGGTCTTGATGGAATTGTGAAGTTACTATACAGGTACATACATGATATTTGACTTCAGAGCCACCTGTACATTATTACCAGCTGCCTGTAATGACTGCTCTGCGTTCCGCCCTCCTCCTCGCCGTATTTATCTCCCTGCGGAGTTTTCCACTGATTTATCTGCTCGCGTACGTACTTTGCCAACGGCAAAAGTCCAACGCCTGTTCACTTGTATGCACACCAAAGCTCCACAGCAGATGATTCGTAGTAGCGTATGCCAATTGCCCTCTGAAAGTGGTTCTGTCACCCGGGGTTGGCACAGGAGTAAGGTGCTCGCCTCTGACGACAAAGCTAGTAAATCGAGCTCAGCTGTGCATATGAAACGCTTGGATAGAGATTAAGTTCTATTTAGACGCAAAACAAATGAATTATATTTCTTTTTCATTAATAGGGCTACATGCATGCAGTTGGTCTCATCAAGTGGCTTTACCTTGCTTTAAGTTTATGTTCAACTATTTCTTAACTCAGAAGCTTGCCGTGGCAAACAACATCAGTTCTCAAGCAGAACAGATGGGCTTTTGTTGTTGCTTGTACTTTGCTGTAGTTGACAAGTATTTAGATGAATTGTCTTCAGTTTTGGTGAAGCAGCAGAGTTTTTGGTAATATCATCACTGATCATAGACTGGCTGCCAACTTAAAATTAAAGTAAAGGGCGGCTGAATCAATAGCATAATGTATATATCAAGAAATAAAGGGAAATCCAAGAAAGTTCCTAGTTCCTTGCAAATTTAACCACTAACCAATACCTTCACAGATGCACGATTTCCCCCTGCATGTTCAAAAAATGTCCACCCTTGCAGTCGAAACGTGTGGGCCTAAAGCCTAAGCGCTGCTGTCAAAGCGTCCCAGCCTAAGGCCAAAATATCTGGAACAAAAATGATCCAGGTCGAGACGTCTGATACCAGGCCGAGCAAGAGAATCGTGACCGGCTGGCGGTTGCAATGCTTCGTGGGAGAGCCACTGGTTTGCTCACGTGCGAGTGTTGTCGCCAGATACGGTATCGTGGAAGAAAAAGACAGCTAGCAACATATATGCAATTTTTGTTAATTAATTACGTGATTAATGTATTAAAGTCGCTTATATTGCAGTAAAGTACCCTTGGACAGAGTTGCAATCCAGCATCGGTTCAACTTAGGACTAAGCATTAGCAGATGCATTCAGGAATTGGAACTTGAGAGCTGAGTCTCGGAAATGATACCGTGGGCTAAATTGCGAAGTTGAGCTAGCAGAAATGGTCACGGTGGCAAGACGCCACACGATGAATGCCAGTGCCGTCTTGCAGAGAAAGAGGCGTCTAGCTACGACACTATGCTATGAGTAGCTCCGTCATTTGCGAGCTAATGGGTAGCTTAGTGATATTCGTTGCTGCTGCTGCTGCTGTTCCTTTCATTGCCCGTTGAAGCACTGACTCGGCGAGTCGGTGCAAAGCAGGACCCATTGTTGGCCGTTCGAGGAAGAGCTACCCGAAACCCTTTCGGTTCCGTGTCTTGTTGCTGAGCGACCGGTCGTCTGTGGCCACTTCCGTGATTACGGCTTTGAGACAGAGAAGTGTGACCCGTCCTGCTGCATCGATTTTGCGAGTGACTCGCAGTCTGACGACTACCTGCAAACTCGCAGCCCGTCGTCAGCCGTCGCGTCGAAGACTTTGTGCCACTCGTAGAGTTCGTCGTGCTCAGTGACTGACCAACTCGGCTGCTGCCTTAACGGCCCCTAGACGTCGTGGCACCACGGGCAAGCTCTGTAGTTCTTCTGCATCCTGCTCTGGATGCAGCAGCAGCAGCAGCAGCAGCTGCCAGAAGGCTTCGACAGTGGCTACGACGGCCTAACTCGTCATCGTCTGATTCTGCTGGCAGATCGCTGATGGATGTCGAAACCGACAGCGCTCCGGCCCTGAAGGCAGCTGCGGCAGTCTCAACTGCAGCGGCAGCAGCTTTGGAAGCAGCTGAAACAGAAGCTTTAGCTGCAGCTGCAACAGCAGCGGGAGAAGCAGCAGACGAGAAGCAGCAGGTGTAGCAGCAGAACCTGCCAGAGCGGCTGAGATGGCCGTCGTAGTCATCGCTCTCGCTCGACGAGTTGACAGGGGCTGATGGCAATGAGGTCGTGGACAACAACCGGCTAGCACGGCTGCTGCCCTGACGGCACCCAGATGTAATGGCGCCGAGCGCACTCTCTCTTGCTCTACTGCTTTCTGCCCTGGGTGCAGCTGCTGCCCCCAGAGGGCTGCCAGAGTGGCTGCGATGGCCGACATAGTCATCGTTCTCGCTCGGCACGCAGACTGGCGTTAGATCGCTCCACGGCCTTTCTTCGCCAATTATCAGCACCTCGGATGAGCCATCTGAATCATCTGCAGCAGGGCTGAAGTTATCGAGCCGTACCGAAGAAGCTGCAGCAGCCGTTGAACGGACCGGCTCAGGCTCGGGCTGACGATGCACAGACGACAGCCTACTAGCAGCCAATCGAGCCGCACCGGGCACGGACACTGCTGCATCACACCCTTGATTCGTTGTTCTGTGCAAGGCATTTGGCAAGGAGTTCGCCGACGGCAGAAGCAAAGTAGGCACCGACCGCTTAACAGATGACGAAGAAGCCCATTCGTCGGACTGCATGCATTCATGGCGCCTTCTACGACGTGCGTTAAACAGCTCCATATATTGAAAACGTCTGCAATTATTGGCAGATCGCTGCTAGAAGTAGACGCAGTTTCGGTCGTGGACAGTGCCCCGGGGCTGGAGGCATTTTCATTACTCGAAACTGCTGCAGCAGCAGCTGAAGTAGTTGCAGTTGCAGCAGCTGAACCCAAACCAGCAGCAGCAGCAGCAGCTGGACGAGCCTGTGTGCCACCAGGCATCTGTCGACCGCACTGAATGGGCTGCTGGTAAGCCGGGCATGGTATACAAGGTCGACTGAGCGAGGCCAGGAACGAGCCCACTCGCTCTTCCATTGGCTCTGTCTCGATGTCTGTGACGTCAGTCTGCCGAAGAGCAAAAGGGGGTAGCCTACGAAAATTGGGTAAAAAATCAAGTATTTTTTTAAGTGGTCTTTTAAACGGTAAATATCTCAGGAATGCAATACAAATTTTGACGATCGACAAATAACTAGAAAATTAAAAAAAAAATCAAAGACCAAGATGTCGTCTAACAGGAAATATACCGGAAGTGAGTAAATGGCGTTCTTTTTTATGATTTTCGCTCTGAATTCTGCATGATTTGCTTAACCAGACCGATAAATACGCCAAATAGTAACTTTTTCGCTAGAAGAATGAAGTAAATAATGGTCATATGCATCATTAATCTATCTGTACAAGTAAATTGTGTGGGGGCACCTGCAAGGTCCGATAGCATGTGTAGCAAGTTTGACCGCGTAGCTATACGCAAGCTGCCTAGCTATGCCGCATTCCCTGGTGGTAACATCACGGCCAAAGCCTATTAATGCAATGAGTTCCTTGACTGTACTGTTTCCACCACAGCTTCTAACATATTTGCATTATGACTGAACCGGAAGTAATGCAGGCGGCGTCCCCCAGACGACTGTAAAGCTATAGCATAATCGCCGGCAGGGAAAGCCGCAAACAGCTGTTGCTATGGAGGTTGACCTCTGAGCCGGATGCATACAGCCAATCCAATATCCACTTCCGACCCCTTGTTATCTGCCGCCATTACATCTAACAGCCAGGTGTTGGACGTTCTCCCACAAGCTTCCAAGATGAGTGGTTCAATGCAATGCTCGCTTCGTTCTTCAACTATTGGGCAGTGCACGGCTGGTGCTGTGAGTGCAGGCCGTGATGCAACTCGAGTAAATGAAGGAGTTTTGGTGAGTAATGTAGGGGAATCGTGCGGCCCTCGGAAACGTGGATGATCGAGGGAACTGCCGGTTAGGCCCGCGGGTGGTGTCGCCACGCCCACACCCAAAACACGACGGATAGTGAAAGAGAAAGAAGAGAACGAGGGTGACAATTTCCTGTTTGGAAATCGTATTTTTGATGTTGCCGCACTGGCTACGGCGTTGATGGCTTACGCTCGGTGCCCTGCTTGTAATAGCCAAGTCTATTGTAGGGAAACGGACCTAGTGGGTCTTGCGAGTACGGTTGTACTTAGATGTAGGAGCCGCATTTGCAAAAAATAGCTTAACATGCCTTTCTATCCGTCCCTTAGCAGGGAAGAGATGAAAGCCTTGCTAGCTGCAAATAAAGAAGACAGTGAGAAGATGATGGTTGCCAAGCAAGGTCGTGTAAGGTCGACAGAGCCTGAGCTGCCCCCGAACATTCAGGCAATTTATGCTGCTAGGAGCGTTGGGCTAGGAAGAGCAGGGGCTGAAAGACTTTTTGGGTTTTTAGATTTGCCTCCCCCTATCCCATCTAAATGCTACACAGATTGTGTGAAAGCAATTGCAGCTGCAGCTACGAAAGAGGCTGATCTGTCAATGGTGAGAGCTGTTGAAGAGGAGAAGGCTTTGGCTAACTCGAGTGATATAACCATCGCCGTCGATGGCACGTGGAGGACCCGTGGCTTTCAATCGAAGCATGGAGTAGCAACAGGCACTTCCCTTAAAACAGGAAAGGCACTAGATGCAGAAGTGCTCTGTGTAGCATGCAAGGTTTGTGAAGCTGGTAAGCGAGGAGAGCATGACTGCGATAAAAATTTCAGTGGCACAAGTGGTGCAATGGAAGGGGAAGGGGCAAAACGTATGTTTGAACACTCGCTAGAAACCTGTGGTGCACGTTATCTTATGTAGCTAGGGGATGGTGATTCCAAAGCTTGGCAAAGTGTAACTAAAGCCAAACTATATGGAGAGGATGTTCATGGAGGGATACGACAGGGAATCCAAGAGAGCTATTTTAGCAAAGGCGAAATACAGCCTCAAGAAGAAAGATGTACGTAGGAAGCCTGTACAGAGGCAAAAAAAATGATAAGGCATACTGCTCAGGTGATGGACCATTTATGTAGATAATTAGAAAACCCCGAGAAAGTAAGCCGAGTTGCTCACGTGCCTGTCTGCCACTGTATACTGTCCGAGCTGAACAGAACGACTGCCTTTTTCAAGGCAATTGTCGATTTTTGCATTATGCAGCTTCTGCTTCAAATATATGCCAGCATTATTGGTCTCTTGGTTGTCGGTTGTCTTTGTTTGCACTCGCCAAAACTTCCGGTTTTGGCAATGGAGGCTGCAATGATGGATGCTGGCAAAATGTTGTCAAAGCACAACTTTCATCCATATCGATGAATGCTGAGACTCGTAGCTCCTCCAGAAAGTTAAATAAACATCATCTGCAACTGCATTCACCACTGAATGCACCACGGACTTTCACTTACTCCATGTTCATTCTTGCTCGTTGCAGTTGCTTGTTACCACTGTTAGCCTTATAAATTTACAGCTTCGTCAAAACTCGGCCGATCGATGTGAAATTCGAAATACATGCTCTTAAGTATGTGTTTCGATGTTGTATGTCAATAAATATATTAACAATCATGTTATTCGTCACCTACATGCTGGCAGCTTTTGGCAGCTTCAGTTGGCTTGTCTGAGTGCTGTCACAGCAGTATTACTTGGTACCTGGTACATTGTACAACTTGGTCGATACTGGGCCGATCTGTGTAAAACTTGGAATAAAGGTGGAGCTCACCTGTCTCCACACTCCCCCCCCCTGTGCATCTAGGCATGAGGGGTGTGTATGTATATAATGTGCCTTTCACAAAGTGACCTTGGATTGTGTTCGTGATGACAAGTCAACAGTTTGAGATGTCCTAATTTTTTTTTTAAAGTTGGTTGTAGGGGGAGTGTGCAGTAGAATGTCTTGCATTTTTTGAGTGGTTTGCTGTATTTCTACAAAAACATTTTCTGGATCGGAAAACTGGAGCTGCCTTTTACCAGCAGTGCTATACACGACCTTGGACTTTTTAAAGGTCACCAGAAGGTCAAAACATTAGCTACATTATATCAAACGATAGCTAATGCTACCAGTGTTCTTTGTGCCAATTTTCATGCCAATCAGTTTACTGGTCTTCGTACAATATTTTTTAAACATGATTTTGGAGGGACAACTCCCCCTATTGGCGGCCATTTTGAGGGATAACTCCTTCTACTGGCCGACTCCCCCCCTCGTCGGTCGATGCTGCTGCCTCCGACGCCGGAACAAAAGCATACTTCCAAAGTGATCACTGCTATTCTGCCGAGATGACAATGCGGCCTCATTGTTTAACTCATGGCTTCTACCCAAAATAGGCAGGGCTACTGCTGGTAGTCTTCCTGCCTGATGCTCAGCAGCAGTAGGAGCTTGCTGGCTCTCACGAACAAAGTAACGATGTGGCTCACTGTTTTCATAAAAATGTGTTAACGAGGTAAAGGTGGCCTTGCAGAGGTGGCATTCCGGCTTACTTACACTCCATTCTGCAAGGCAGTCAAAGCAGAAGCGATGAGCACAGCAGCTGGGACTTGCCGAACATGTAATGCTGTCCATGCATATAGTGGACGTACGATCGGACGAAGTGCTGGAACTTTCCAAGCGACCGCTGACCGCCACCTCGTCGGTTCATTGCTGAGCCGACAGACTGAAAAGCTGCAAAGGAACAAATTGCGAATGAACGTCGGGTTGTGGCCGACCCCTGAAAACAGCTGCTGAAAACCTCTGGACAGTTTTCTCGGTCTGACCACAGACTGCATGGCAATAGGTAGCTTTTCAGTTTCTTCCGAATCTCACTAAATCAGGAGATGATATGACGTAAGCCGGTACTTCGTTAAAACCTTTAGGAGCATTGCAACTAATAGTAAGGTCTTTAAGGTAATTATAGTTAGTGGCACAAGTAATCGACCGTTAGTCATGTGGCGTGACGGGAGGCCCGATGTACAACTAATCCATATATCTTGGCCTAAGCTAAATATTGCTGGTATCTGCGAGGGATAGAATCTCAAAGTTGACCTGCTACTTGACAGGCACCCATTGCAGAATAGTGAGAAGTAGTATGTGTCGACGTATGCGACCGATAAGTCTAGCTGCCGAGTTTTACAGCCATCGCTAGCTTCACCGTGCACTGGCAAGAAGACAAGTAAGTAATAAGTCATAAGCGTCAAATCACCGTGGGACTAATTCATGAAGATGATCTTGTGTCCTTATGTAAACAACTTAAGAACAAAAAAGTTGGCAGACTTGACTGTTGAGCTGATGAGGTCTTTTAGTGAAAAGTAATGATACCTAATAATACATTAGTTATAGAATCCTCAGAGAGCTCAATCTCTTTCTAGGCACTTTCCATTTGCTGGTATGGAAGCATGGTCGAAAGGTTAGGGGTAGCATGCTCAATGACAACATAAAGCATAATATAGCTAGAGGTGACATGCACAGGGTGAGCATGCAACTATAGTTGGTGGCAGCATGCACAAAGTGAACGTGCATCAGCACATGAAGGACGAAGCACAGGAACCCACTAGATACTTAACAGGTCAGTTTCTTTTTACCAGTCTCTTGGTCTCTTCTTTTTCTCTATCTCCCGAATCTATTGGTCGCCATCTTGAGCGTAACGGAGGGACGAACTTTCTCGCTTTAGTTAGTAGAGATCCGGGCTTATCGCCGTGTGCGAACCGAAAGCCACTTAGGCTTGGAGTGGGCTATAGAAAACTTTCAAGCAAAACACCATCTTAGTTATTGCGGCTGTATGGAATTACAGGAGATACATACATATCGTTACGTTACAATATCTATCTTGGAGTAAAAAAGCTAGAGATAATATCTGCTCGATCGTCACAAGGATCGCGTGATGCGTTCATGACATGTATTGTCAGCTAAATATATAGTTGATTTTTGGATTTAACTTAATAGGTAGGATGTTTTCTCGGTCTTTCGACCCAGTATTTTTTTTAGCAATCTCCATGGAAATTCTACTGTTTAACATCTTAGATCTGGATCGAACGTAATTGCTAACAGTAGAACCTTCTCCGTGAAGCCTTCAAATTTTAAGAACTTATCAAAGAGGACACCTAAATTCCAAGCTAACTGTGACGCTTGCACTAAAAAATAGCCAATAAGAAGAGCGAAGTATCTTAGTCCGGCAGTATGCTGTAAGAATAGGCTCGGTGTTAATATCATTTAGTTTAAGAAAGTTAGCTGACATCCAGAATCAAATATCTGCAAGGCAAGCATCCATTCACTACGGGTAATTCCTATACTTTAAATATTTAAAAATAAAAAATAGTTTTACATATATATATATAAAAATATATAAATACGTGTATATATACACACATATATATATATATATATATATACATATAAACATATATATATATATATATATATATATATTAGTTGGATATCGTCAGCATAACAGTGATGTATCTCCGTCTGTAACTCCACAAAGTCGTAAAGACCACGTGGGTGTTACGCAGGAGAGTTTTGTATAGCCCACTCACAGCCTAAGCTGCTTTCGGTACGCATTCGGTAGCCAACCTACTTCGTCTTACGCAACAAAGATATAGTCGGAAGCATAGCAGAGTCAGGAGAGCAGTTGAGGTAGTGAGTAGCATGGAAGTAGCAGCTCAGGACCACTGAAAAGGATGACCCATTGTCGGCAGTCGGAGAGTAGTTGTCGTTGCGTAAGAATTGTGGAAACGAGTTCCACAGTCAAGGACCTGCAGAGCTAAAGCTTCTGTCGCCAACGGTCTTTAAGCGGAGGAAAGGAACAGCTAATTTATTGTCTACACAGAACCTGAGAGCGCGAACAGGCTGAAACTGGTGCAGCAGTTCAGCTAGGTACGAAGGAGCCAAGGCGTGGCGGGCCTTGTGTGTCAGCATAAGAACTTTGCTCTGGATCCGTTGCTGAACCGGCATCCATCCTAGCTCTTTTAGTAATGGATATACGGGCTCAAACCACTGTGACTTGAAGACTAGCCTTGCAGCCATATTCATAGTCAGCTGCAGTGGCCTAATAGCTGTCTTTAGCAGCCCAGTCAATAAGGAATTGCAATAATCAAGCCAAGACAGAACTAAGGAGGCAGTTAAATTTTTTACAAGCGACTGTAGGAGACAGCTCCTAATCTTGGATAGGGATCGGACGTGATGGTTAGCTGTAGAAGCAGTCTTCTGAATGAAGCTTTGAAAATTGAGGCAGTTGTCGAAAACGACACCTAAACTTCGAGCACGTGGTGATGGTCGCACAATAGCATAACCTATTAGAACAGCAAAGCCTTTTAATCCATATATATGTGATGGCCAATGTCATGAGTCCAAATAGCGCTTCTTCAGTATAAATTGAGAACAGCAAAGGACCTAAAATTAACCTTTGTGCAACTGCACTGGTAACTGGTTTGGCTTTCTATGATTTACCTGAAAGCTCGAGCACACCACTTTGGTCTTAAAAGGCCATTATCTTGGGTCAAAATAGAGCGGACTGACATATGATAGAAATCCTCAGGAGAATCAACTTGAATTTACTAAAAAAAAAGAGGGCTGTCCATAAAACCTCTAGAACCATTGTCAAAGACATAGCCCCAAATTGGAACTCTTGTAGATACCTAGTAGAGGGCACCGGCGTTAATGTGGGTTCAGAGGCGAAGCCAGGAGTAGCAGCTGCAACTCCTGTCCAGGTAGGTGGGAACTAAGTCTAACACCCGATCCGGCGGCCGGCGGCCGTGCTTTCTTTTCGGCTTACCCCTTGGTGCTTATCAAAGCTGCACAACATCTGCCTTGGGGATACGCCCCCAGGACAACTGTAAACGGGTCTTGGGGGCCCCCAAGAATCCCATACTACCCCTGCCATCCAATCCTTGCTTCACCTCTGCTGGGGTTGGATGGCTCTTAAGGGTGCAGGTTAATGTGGGTGCTCAAATAACGATATTCCATTTACAAGTTGCAGTTACTTAGAGAACTTTGGCTTTTTCATGGCAATTTATATAGCGGGTAGTTAGGCACGATGAAAAAAGAGACTGACTGCCTGACTGGCTTCAGAAGCTAGGAATTCAAACTTAAGTCGAACCGATTCATTCCTATCAGTGCCCTTCTCTCTGCCCCTGCAAGCACTGCCCACCGACTGAAATTAAGCACCAGAGGTGTCTAGCTGTGTCACCTAGTGTGGCACCTAGCTGTCACCACTTGCCTGCCGAGTGTTTTATTTGCCTATGGCAACTGCAAACAGTGCCTGCCCTTCTCGGTGGAGAGCCCAAATTTAGCCAATCGTTATTTTCCTTATGCACTTAATACTCGGGAAAAAAGTTGCAAGGTAGTATAAATACTGCTTCAAGCTGACTTACAAAAAACTAGCATTAACGGAGTCCATACGTCACAGGAAAAACTGTCACTTCATTTGACGATCTCTGGTAAAGGCTGAGTTAGTGGAATCCCCCCCCCCCATTATCAGCTTCTAGCTCTTCGCTAGTGTGTACACAATAGATTCGGACTTTCCAAGCCATATAATAGGTTTCCATTTTTCAAAACATGGAGCTTCAGTTATAGTCAGAACCCGTGCTGCATGAGTCACCTTATCATCCCTGAAATCATCTGCATTAGCAGTACTAAGTGAATGCCTATTACTGTCGTGAGCTTACTGAAGCTCCAGCGCCATGCAATGTCAGCAGAACTTAGAGAAGATTGTCGGCTGTATCAGATTTTACTCTCGCGATCGCAGCTAATAACGATTGCAGCATAAACTGCATGGTGTATCTGCGATAAAGAAAAAATTGGTGCAATCGAAAAAATAATTGCTTATCACTTTGCATTGCTGGAAAATATTTCCACAATACTAGTAGTATTAATATGACAAATAAAGCGCCCCAAGAGGGCTAAATAATAATAATAACAAATAGTTCACTTTTACAGATCCTTTAGAGAATTGAATCACTATGCAGGTGCTTTGCCACTAGGCGTAAGATAAGCTATAAACAAAAATGAGGACATATATGGTATCATGCATAGAAATATTCGCACTAGCTAGAATCACGTTTGCGAAAGCATTCTCAAGCACATCAATAGACTATCAGGGTAACCAGAACTCTGGTAAATACTATTCACCGAATTGTTCTAAGGTAAGAACTAAAAGCAAACTTGAAAAATTTACCGGTAAGTTCAGTGGGACAACCAGTAATGCTCACCGGAGCACACGTGTCTTTGGCTAAGACTTTAAAGATAACAAGTCATTACTGGCAGATGTCGATGTCGAATGTGAGTTCACGACTTTAGGCTCGTACGAGCTGAAGCTCAGATTGCCATAACATTTCCCTTTAGTGAAAGCGATGGCTAGACGAGCGTAGGTTGAGGAGCACGTGATTGGAGAGCACACCGAAAGATAAAAGAGGTCGGATAGGTAGGCTGGTGCCGGCAAAATAAGCAACTTTCAGGCCTGAGTAGTTATCTTGAAGTTGATTTGATTCTTGATGGGGATTCAGTAAAGCTCAGACAGAAGCGATATAAATTGGAAGCAACACCGTTGATGGGAAATCAGGCGATCTGCTTAATTCTCACATTAGGAACAGATGATTAAAGGCACGGGTCGCTAGTTTTGAATAAATGGAGTGGCAGTAATCTAGACACGATGTCACCAACTCGTGAACTAGCTAGTCTGACTTACTTTTGCCTCAAAAGGCTCCGATGCTGGTCGGGTGAAGGTTGGCCGACTTGGCAGTGGCGCCAATATAGTTATCCAATGACAGATCGTTTTAAAATAGCGGGTGTACGTCAACGAAGCGATGACAGGTAAACCAATGTTGAGGGTAAGGTCTAGCAACTTAAGGGCAAAGTTTAGGTTGGTTTTTCATTCCATATCAGCTCCACAATCAAGTCTACCTACTTTTGGCTGCATAATACTGTTGAACTTTGAACATGCTTAGACATAATACATCCAATAATAATAATACATCAAAATAATAATAAGGATAATACGTCTAAATTGGTCCATGCATTTGTGACATCCCGCCTCGACATCTGTAGCTCACCCCTCGCTGGTCTCCCGGTGTGTGCAATCAGGTGCTTACAACTGGTGCAAAACTCTGCAGCTAGGATGCAAAGTGCCTAGAAGGAAATTGAGTTCTCTGAGGGAGCTATGTCCAATTTACTATTACTACTATTATTAGGGTCATCTGTCGTGAGCTTCTCAATTGCCATAGCACATAACCTCTCGCCGACCTGCATCGGTTCCCAATCAAGCAGCTCATTGACTTCAAGGTTCTGTCTCTTACTTGTTGTTCCTTTCATTCTCTGGCTACAGTATACCTATCGGAGCTACTCCCCCACCAGGCTAAGAATAGCACAACCTGCTGTTCCGATTCGAATCGTTTAGCCGTACCTCGTACGAACCTCAAAAGCGTTGGAGAGCTTGCCTTTAGTTCCCATGCTACCAAAGCCTAGAACTCACTACTGACTCATGCGCAACGTTCCCCGACATGCCGACATTTAAAAATAAACTTACAACGCACCTGTTTATTACAGCATTTGGTCATTCTATGTGGTGCATTTTTCGTGTGCATATACCTGCTTATGCTATGCCTGCTGATTTCGGACATTACCACCAATCATTTGGTAGCGCCTTCTGCACAGCATCTGTGAAGAGCACACAAACAGGTCTAGTTCTCTGAGGGCGCTATGCAAGCGTACAACTATTATTATTTGTATCATCATCATTGATGTTTCAATTCAGTAACCTCGCTGCCGTACTGTTCCGTAAAGGAAACGATACCATCTCTTTATACGATTGCTCGAAATGCCTCAAACGAGACTACAGCAGCATCAACGTTTGTTGAACTCATCTAAAGCTGCCTTTACACGGCAGACTTTCCGACATATTTGAGACAGATTTCCACTGATTTGGGATACCACATCATCTTACGGCACAATTTTTTGAGCGGAAGAGCTAAGTCTACAGACTCGTCAGGATAATTGGTCTCAACTTTTTGGCTCCTTGATCCAGCCGACCAATCAAGACCCCGAGGCTCGTCACGTTCAGTGCACGGCTAAAATAGAAATGGCTGACATTCATAGGTTCGGGTATTTTGAGGCGATCAGAGCAAGTCCTTGAATATGGGATGCTAATGTGTTGTAACCAATGAGTCATTGTTTACCATATAGAATACCCCGTGCTTCTGTTTACCAAATCCACCAACAAACCCGTAACGGTGAACATTACTTAGCGTTATACACCCGAATACCCATAACGTGCACATTACTTGGTGCTGCTCCCTTACCCTAAAATGCTTTTCTATAACGCTTTTTATTTATATTCCTCTCAAACTCCTCTACAATGATGAGTGCAGCAACGAACTCAACTTGAGCCAGTGTTTACTTGGCGTCTTTTCGGGGAAACCCTCTTTCATATCAGCCTCCCGGATTTAAGCAGGGGCTGTAGGTGGGACTAAGTGGGCCATACAATCTGTCGTGGGAGGGACTAAATATGTCCTGTAAACGTCGTAACTGAGGGAAAGTCTGCGTCTGTCATGAGAAAAGTCTACCGTGTAAATGCAGCATAAGTATGACGAGCTCGGCTGACAGATCATCATACAGGCTTAAAAAACTTTTGCACTGCTGAGGCTACCTCAATGTGTGTTTTCCCATTAAGGAGTTAACATGCCTTTTTAGCCTGTGGGACAGCAAGCACAGCTTCGAACACAAGGAACTACAAGGAAATACTTGTACAAGAGGAACTGACCGCAGCTGGTCGCACTTGGTACTGCTCCCTTACCCAAAAATGCTTTTTTAAAATCCACATCTTCATTTTATATTTATATTCCCCTCACACCCCTTTAAAATGATGCGTGCAACCACGAACTCAACTTCTACCGGTGTTGGCTGTGCATCTGTCCGGAAACCCTCTTTCACACCAGCCTCCCGGATTAAATCACGGGTTGTAGGCTGGACTGAGACTGTCATCCAATCCATCGTGGGCTGGACTAAATCAGTCGTGTAAACGTCGTAACAGATGGAAGGTGTGCATCTGTCAGGAGAAAAGTCTACCTGTAAATGCAGCTTAAGTATGTTCAGCTCGGCTGGCAGGTCATCGGGTAGACTTAAAAACCGTTGGCATTTCTTAAGGTACCTCAAGTTTTTTTTTCGTTATTGAGTTTACATGCCTTATTATCCTTTCGGACAACAAGTACAACCTCTTACACCAATTCACGAAGGAGTGGTCATAGCTGGTTGAGCAGCCTCTGGCAACAACTATGGCAATTTGGAAGCAATCACGGACCACCTGGGTGCATACACCATCATTGTACGTCAAGTTGGGCCTAGTGAAACAAGTTTACACTGGTCAAAATAATGAGTCAACAACCATCGAGCACTGTTCAAACCTATTTACTAAGCCGTCTAAGGATAAAGCATGACGAATATTAAAAATTCACCGAGGCCAACTAATGAGTGCAGGTGAGGTTGTGTGCGTGTGTGTATGTGCTAGTGTGTGAGTGCGTTCGCTTCCGCATACAGGCATAGCAGCAGCCGTTGGAGTGTCCTCAGCTCACATAGTAGCATATTCCTACTAAAACTGTCTTTAGCCTAGAACCTACCTTCTACCTTATTTGGCAATCAGCCGTACTACATGAAACTGTAATTTCTATCTCTGTCAGTCTGGTTACCTACTTACCCTTGCCTTTTCCCTATCCACCTACTATCTAAATACCTATCCGGTTTTAAACATTGCCGATAATGATTATACACACACACACACACACACACACACACACACACACACACACACACACACACACATATATATATATATATATATATACATATATACACACGCACGCGCACGTACACACTCAGATAGCAGAGAGACAAATACAACCGAGAGAAGTGACATTTTTATTGCACTTCACATGCAGTAAAAAGTATCGAAAGTATCGAAACAATTTTTCCCGGATCAAGATAATGAGTCAACAACTATCGAACACCGTTGAAACCTGCGGGCCTAGACTTGCCGGCGCGGCCCCCTTCCTCCTCCTCCTCCCACAGCGCTCGTGATGACGCACTCGTGCCACACTCGCTCGTACTGTGGCCGAGGTGAACCGAACAGAGAACACCCGAACAGAGCCCGCAGCCAAGACGAAATCGTGCAAGCCGCTCTGCCACGGGGCTCTCCATAAAAATGAAAGCCTAGCTTGTGTGTGGCAAATACATTGGCAGCATGGCAATCACATCACTGTTTTACTGGAGCAAATGGGAAACCACAGTTAGTGTCTGCTGCTGAGGAGTGAATGATTTGCACTTCTGAATATCGAACCTGGTTTGACAAAGAATTATAGTTCGGCGAACATTACTCGTTACTGCTCACTTACCCAAAAATGCCTTTTTGAAACGCTCTTATCTTATCTTCATTTTATTTATATTCTCCTCACACTCCTCTACAATGATGAGTGCAGCCGTGAACTCAACTTCTGCCGGTGCAGACATGAAGACATGTATGTACGGTATCACGTGTAGAAATATACAAGCAAGCTACAAGCACGCCTATGCCAGCATTGTCGAGCACACAAAGGTAAAAATACATACACAATAAAGAGAATATCTGGGCTGCCAGACTTCTGACATATACTATTCACCGAATTATCCTTGAGGTAAGAACAAAAAGTTCACCAAAAACAATTACCGGTAAATTGAGAAGTCTACCGCACGTCCGAAAAAAATTGGGTGACATTCGTAGGCTTGACTATATTGAGGTAGTCTGAGCCCCACATAGATTACCCCTACGTCTGTTTTTCAAATCTACCAACAAACCCGTAATGGCGGACGTTACTTAACATTGTAGCCAAAATCTAGGGGTCAGAGGCCATTTCCACCAAGGGCCGCAGCGCTCAGGTCGTGTGGCCGTTCGCCTTGCCACTGAGCTAGGTCAAGACGAGCGGCCGTCAAGTTAGCACTCTTTATAATTTCGCATGTGCCAACAACAGGGGAATTAAAAAAGCCTAAAGGGGTATTCTACACAAAGTAAACTATTAGGGCGCGAGACAACGGAGCGAGCCCGTACAAACTAGTCAGTAAGTCGGCTTCAGCAGTCCTGCTGTTGTAACAACTCCGTTTCGATAGTACAAGCGTACGCCGTCAAAGACCCGGCTAGCTGAGTAGCTGCTTGGATGGTCGGAGTCGACGTATACCGCAGTCGAGAGCTTCAGCCGAAAGACGCCTGCTCGTGGGGGTCCACGAACGCGCTGCAGGCGGAAGCCACAACAACGAGCGTGCTATCTGACTCCGCTCGGGCCTTGGTTACTCGGCGCCTTGCCTGCGTGGCCGCATCGTCGGAGCACGTCTGCACCTATCCAGGTGCATAACTAGGCGAGAACGGGAACATTCAACAACACGACTTACCGGGCCGACTTTCCTTACCCAAGAGCCCCGGTGACCTCTCGTCACCGCACATCCGACCATGCCCATCCGGTCAGGACCGGCCATGCCGGACGCACGCGCATGACTGGGCTCATTACTTTGTCCTTCCTTACCCAAAATGCTTCTTAAAACCCCATCTTCATTTTATTTCCATATATTTTTCTCACACTCCTCTACAGTGATGAGTGCAGCGGTGGACTCATCTTCTGCAGGCACTGGCTTGGCGTCATTCTGGATAAACCCTCTTTCATACTCACCTCCCGGATTTTAGTGTGGGCTGTGGGCATGAATAAGTTGGCCGTCAAACCTGTCATGGGCGGGACTAAATCTGCCACTCAAACGTCGCAATGAACGGAAAGTCTGTGTCTGTGAGGAGGAAAGTCTGCCGTGTAAATGCAGCTTAAGAATGATGAGCTTCGGCTGACGAGTTATCGTGCAGGCTTCAAGAGAGTGGGCATTCCCGAGGTTTTTTCTTTTTCTTCCTTCGTTACCAAATCAATGCATTCTTAGCCCGTCGGACAGCAACTACAGACTTGAACACAAGTACACGAAGGAGTGGCCGCAGCTGGTCGAGCTCTCCACGAGAAAAGCTATGGCGATTTGGAGGCAACCGGAGTGCATGCACAGCCACTGCACATCAAATAGGCTTTATGGAACAATTATTTATGGGTCAAGATAATGAGTCGCCAACCTTCGAGCACTGATGAAACCTGTTTCCGAAGACATGTAAGGATAAGGTATGGAAAAACTTAAGAAGATCGTTGAGGGCAACTGATGACTGTGTGTGTGTGTGTGTGTGTGTGTATGTGTGTGTGTGTGTGTGTGTGTGTGTGTGTGAGTGAGTGTGTGTTAGTGTGTGTTAATGTGTGGGTGTGCATGAGAGTGTGAGAGTGTGTGATTGTGCATGAGTTTGTGTGTGTGTGTGTGTGTGTGTGTGTTGAGTATGGGTGTGCGTGAGTGCGTGCGTGTGTGTGTGTGTGTGTGTGTGTGTGTGCCTGCATGCACTAGCTCTTGCTTATCTCGCGAGATCCTCCTTGCTACGAGCTTCACCCCATGCTGCACATCCCACACTTCCAGCATCAGTTTTGCCTTCAGCCACAGCAGCCGTTAGACTGTCCTCGGCTCATAGTAGTATGCTCCCACTAAAATTGTCTTCAGCCTGAAACCTGCCTCCCACCTTAATTGGCAGCCAGCGGTACGAGTAGCAATTTCTATCGCTGCCAATCTTATTACCTACCTACCCGTACTACCTCACTATCCACAGTCACATTGTAGTCAACGCCACATTATTTTGTGTGGCACTTCGAGTACCCCTCATCCCTTTCTTCTAGAAAGCTAGCAGTAAGCCAATGGAACGTGCAATGAAAACGAGCCTGCAGTTGTACAGTTCAACAGAATATTGCAAACGTTTCGAAAACCACCCATCACACGTCTTCTATTCCAATGCTTTGATAGCCTAATTTGGGACGTGCAGTCCATACAAATAAAAACCACTAATTCTGGATCGTTCACGTATTGCCTGCTGATAACAGTTTAATTAATGAAAAATATGGCAATTTAACTATTCATGTACTTAGGCCTTTATTGCAGTGCTTTGGCTATAAATGCCTGCCAAACATCTCCTCAAGTCTTGTCAGAGCTTCGTACCAGCGTTTGGCCGAATAAGAACTGAACGAAGGCAGATGAATTTAAGCATTGACTACGTAGGGCTATGCAGTGAAGTGGATTTGCTACACACTGTCCACTTTGTATTTGTGCTGAGTCTTTGGCTCACTCAAAGTAATTATATAAGTAGCTGCCGGCATGTTAGCTCCTGCTCCGCCTGCTTCCGGTGCTGCTTCCGGTGCTCGTGCTCGAGGAGCTGCTGCAGCTGCAGCAACGGCGCAAGGTGCAGCATCGGCAGTGACTGCTGCTTCTGCTGCTTCTGCTGCTTCTGCTGCTCGAGTCCTCACCCACGGTAGATGTCGTTGCAGGCCTATCCATAGGCGTTTGCTCATAGCCAAATTCATCTGAATAATCTGATGCTTCCTCGGTGCTGAACTCAGAGCTGCTGTCCGAATCATAGTACGAGTAAACGCTTTCCGGCGTTCCAGGGCTTCGAATAACAGGGCAGGAAGATTTTACACCATCTTCAGCCACGTATACGATAGCAGTAAATGTTCTCCTGCATATGGGGCATCCGAGGTTCCTTTTGCTCCATTTCGACAAACACTCGAAGCAGAAACGGTGATTACAGCTATTAGATGTTGCTGGCTTAACTATGCTTTCAAGACATATGGCGCACGAATAATCGGAAAAAGTGCTGACCCTTTCTGAGTGATTGCTGGAGCCACCTCGTCGGCTCTTTGTCGAGCAGTCCGAGCTTGACGCTGCAAGGAATACAAGCCAGAAAATAGTCTGGTTGTCGGCAAACTATGATAAAAGCCGCTGGCCAAGCAGAAGTTCACAAGCATTTAAGCAGCTCAAAAGATTCGTCAGAACCTGAAAGACGGTGACCCTGGCAAGCCGACCTCAGTTACTGCAGCGACAGCTTGAAGCTGAGCACCTCAGTAGGAATGGGCGTTATTAATAATGTATGTTATTTTTAGCACTAAAGCTTCATCTGTTGCTTACGATATTGGTGTTTACGGTACACATAGATTCCTTGCAGATGCTATAGGAGATGTTCTGGTTTAGTGAGTGAAGCGGGTCGCATACACCCGGGAAAGTCGAGACCAGATGTCGCAAATACATGGACCAATATGGAAGTATTATTCCTGTCTGTGGAAGGCCGAATTTTAGCTATGTCATGTAGGTGAAAGTGCGTGGGCGTGACTGAAGCTTATGTGGTCGTCCACTGCAATGTCAGTGGAAAAAGACACCAAGATTACGTGCAGATGCAACAAGACACTTGCTGGTTAAGCAGATTTTGAGCGTTTGAAGTTTTCAAATTTCATAATCGCATTTTGTTGCAGCTGTAATTAGTTATTGGTTATCGCCATTCAATTTTAAAGGTTGCTGCCATCCATGTGAGTTGTTAATCAAAACATGGATAAAGAAAAGCAGCAAAAGAAGATTCAGAGAAAAATAGAAATAAAGAGTAAAATAAATAAATAGGAGAAAAGTACTAGACAGAATTAGTTCGACGTGCTCGAAGGCTAGGTGTGATCAAAGCAGAGGTACAACTGAGTGTTTCATTTGCATTGCAGTGAAAGCTTAGATTGTGCCGGGCAATCGCATCGGCAACAAGGAGAGTCTATATCGTGAAAAGAAATAGACTGATTCACAGAGCCCTGAATGCAAATTCTTCAGCGGTTCCCACTCGGATATCTAGTACTCGTTCTTTCTCTCACTCAGGTACGGCCTCAGTCTTTGTAGTGCTACGCCAGAGATTCCCGAGCGATATGCCAGAAGCTCGTTTGGTGATAAGTGATTGCAAGCAGCCAAAATGTTGAAACAAACAGGCGGGGAGACTAACTTTGCATCCCTAACAAGGACGTTATAGCTCCGAAGTGATGAGTCGGTGAAATGATGTGCTACAGTCGGCTTCAGGCAAGTACATGCCTTTGAAGGAGAACTGAGGATGTGAGTTCCATAGTCTAGAATTTGGTGCATATATTATAGATAATACTGAGCTCTGCAGCCATCGCTGCTCCTTTAGCAAAGGATTCGTATGAAAGAACCTCATTTTGGCCAGCCTTGCAGCCATGTATTCGGAGCCAGCTGCATAGGCGTAATTGCTTTTCGGTAGGGCTCTGCAAGTTTGACTTGCAGAATACCAGCCTTGTCAGTACAGATGGGTAATAAAATGTTAGGCAATGTAATGTAATGTATCTCGGTCTGTAACTTCACAAAGCCAAAAAGACTATGTGGGTGTTGCCGGAGAGTCTTATATAGCCCACTCACAGCCTAAGGGACTGTTGCTACGCATTCGGTAGCCAAAAGTCTTCATCTCTCGCAACAAAGAGAAGGCGGGAAGCATAGCAGATTCAGGAGAGCAGTTGAAGTAGTGAGTAGCATGGAAGTAGCAGCTCAGAACCGCTGAAAAGGATGAGCTATAGTCGGTAGCGGTAGAGTAGTTGCGATTTCGTAAGAATTGTGGAAGCCAGTTCCACAGTCTAGGACTTGCATAGCTAATGCTTTTGTCGCCAATGTTTTCAAGTGAACGAACCGAACGGCTAACTTATTGTCCATACAGGACCTTAGGGCACCGAGGGAGCTAACTAATATAGCAACAAACCATGGCCGATTCCATAGCAAAACTGTTTTACACAAATGCAGTTAAGTATTGAAGCATTTTATAACTCCATGGGTGACCGGTCATTTATGGATTATACGTGACCACCACAGGATTGAACACGATTATACAAGTAAGATTTGAGCTGTGTCATTACCATCTTTGCTAGACTGATCGCCGTTCTCAACCATTCAAGTGCGATATCGATATTGAAATTTTCACACAGTGCGCGGAAGAAAGAAATGTCTGTCAGGATAGTGTCGCTTGTGGTCGGTCGGTCGGTCGGCAGATTTTAGCCAGATCATGGTCGCAAAACTTGGCCAACAAAAACTTTCTTATTGCTCGGCTTATTTCTTATGAAACTGATGCTTTTCATGCCTAAGTTTTAACTGGACGGCCAGCTAAAGTGGTTTAGTGATTTTTACGTCGGAGTAATTCACTGTGTTGATTAGTAGGTTTACTTAGTTGCTGTTTTTAACTCCTCTAACATTTTTACATCCGAATGCGTCAAATGAAAGGCCTCTCGTGAAACAGAGCCCGAACTTACAATTGGTACGTCCAAGGGTATAGCAGCATCTTTAGCACAGCCGAAAATGAATATATATATATATATATATTATAAATATTTATATATTTATAAATATATATCGTGTTGTATATATATATATATATGTGTGTGTGTGTGTATGTAAGTGTATATGCATACAATTAGCACCGTTTATATGCGTGTATATATGCCGATTTATAATTTACTAGCATAGCACCTCAGAGAGATTAGCTCAAATGCAGGCACTTCACATATGCCTTACTGCTAGAATCGATGATCCTGGTGTGAATAGAGAGTATTGAGATCCCAAACCGAGGAAGTATGACAAATATGAGATCTTCTCAGAAGAAATAACTTGAATTTGAAAGCTGAAGGAGGGCAGCCCTTGAAGCCTCACGAAGGTTTCCCCAAGACAATAGCCCCAAACTCGACGAAACAGTGCTTCACAGACTCGACGAGACAGTGCTTCACAGACTCGACGAGACAGTGCTTCACAGACTCGACGAGACAGTGCTTCACAGACTCGACGAGACAGTGCTTCACAGACTCGACGAGACAGTGCTTCACAGACTCGACGAGACAGTGCTTCACAGACTCGACGAGACAGTGCTTCACAGATTGAATGGCTCGTTAGAGCTCGACGAGTCAGAAAGTGTCCACCATCGTGAGATTTCCTTCAGAGTCAAGCTGCCGAGTCAAAAGTTAGAAAAGCCTGGAATTGTTTTATCTAAGGTCTAAAGTGAGATGCCAGGTAGCCTTTTACGACCAGTGAAGTGAGTGTCTCAAAGTCAGGTGACTACACTTAAACGCAACGTCCGTCTGCTGTACGTGAGCGACAGCGTGGCGGCAGGTGAAAATGCGTTCGTTTGAAACCACGGGATATAATGGCTGCTGCCTCGACGCTCCTAAATGTGTTGGCGCTTCATGCATATTCCTTACCTCTACTGCTTCGTGGTCTGGGTGCAGCGCCAGCAGAAGCCCCCAGGGGGCTGCGAGAGCGGCTACGACGGCCGCCATCATTCTCGTTCGGCAAGCTGACTGGCATGCCATCACCCGAAGGCTTTTCTTCGGCAATGATTATGGCTTCGGATGAGCTATCCGAGTCGTCTGCAGCGTCAGGATCAGCACAAAATATGGTCAGTGGTAGCATGCAGAGGCACATAAAGGAAGTTTCACAGAGACCCGCTTAAAGCAGTGATAGCTATATGTACAATTAGTAAAATGTCAAGTCAGGAGAATTCGTGACGCAGGCATGGAGTGAGTTTCACGCTTTGGGAGCATTCGATCTAAAGGCATGGTCTCCATAGGGTTTGAGATTTATGCAAGATATGAGTAAACCATTCGTTTTTAAAAAGGAGGTGGAAATGTGCTTAGCCAGATGGGGCACTAGATCTCACTGGGAGGCTGGAGCTAAAGAATAAAGAGACCTACAATTGAGCGTGAAAACCTTGAAGGCAATGCGTTGCTTGACTTTGAGCCAGTGCAGGTCGGCAAGAGTGATGAGATGTGGCAATAATATAGCAGTAATAAACCATAGTCAATGACAGGTACATGACATGTATGCTGCTCAGGCAAAGCTCGCCTACACATTTAAGACAGCAATCGCAGCAGATGGATCTCGGGTGAGCGACGCGAACTAAACCATGCACTGCTGAGAAAGGCATTCTGGACTGTAGATCCTCGTTTTACAATTAAGCTATGTCGTTCTTGTTCTTAGTCACGACGTCCTCGCATTCACAATGCACAGAAGCACAACATGACAGGTGACGATAGGACTTAGGGTCGAAATTTAAATGAAGTCGTCTCTTTCCAGCAACTTCGAGTTGCATCAAGCCCCAATCGCCTTACGTGATTCATTTTTTCAAAAGAGGAGGAAGACCAAGCCAAGTGTGGGCCAAGATGCGCATGCCCTGAGTGGATTTAATTTAGAGCCAAGGTCAGGGTCAACATCTAGAAGAGTAGGTAATTTTTTTACCAGAGGTCCAACGGTAGACGGCAGGGTAATTTTAATTGTTGTTTTTACGTGCTACGCTCTGACGCTAAAAAAAACGCTGCAGAGTCAGCTCATCATGGGCTACGTTGAAAAACTGCGAGGCATATCCCCTTGTAGTCTAAGAAACACTTTTAGACTGTTGAGCTATCAAAAGCAATTCGCTAGTGCATCAGATGGAGTTATCGATGCCGGCACAGCCATTAGTTTCTAACCTTAGAAAGGGCAATACCGCTGAAAGTTCTAGCTAAGTAAAATCCAGGTGGCGCGTTCGAAAAGAATCTCTCTCCTAGATTACTAGCAGCGGAATCATTAAGAAGTCTAGTGGCTGCTGACTGATTCACACATGCAGACGATTAAACAATTCGCAAATTAAGGTGATGAATCCTAGAAAGATGCAGACACCTTACTGCTGCAGTACTTACAGCCATGTTGATTTTGTTGCCGTTTCATGTCAATGGTTAAATTCACTGCAATAAAAACAATAACCAGCAGTTTATACGAAGTAACAAATTCATCCGAAAAGGAAGCAGAAATAGACAATTACAAGGCTAAGAAAAGCAAGCATAAGCTCACAAAAAATCATGGCCAGTGGTTGCTAGAAGCTATGGTTTTTAGCCTTCACTCAGTCGTACACCGGTTGGTACCGTGCACAGAAAAATAGCAGTTCCACTATGGTGCTGTGAAAAAGCATGTCACCTTGGCCCTTCACGGATGCACAGTCTCATAATGCACAGCCACGCAATTGAACTATTGAATAAGAAAGAGCAAAGGCTGTGTGGAATAAGTGTGATTTCAAATTCTACCTGGGCGCTGTAAAATTATGTCGTCGATGTTAGTCTGCTGCTTGTAATATGTACGAGCCAGAAGAGTTAAATTTTCTAAAGCGACATTTAGTCCATACTTGTATTGCTTGCATTGATTTTGATTATGTTCATTAAGCTATCAACGAGTTAATACAGGTAGATAAAGTCTACTGTAAGCCGCTCTTCGTCTGGATGGAAGCCCACACTACCGGATGAGCTACTGTCGTGGCTCGGACGAAAACAAAGCATACAAGGAAATATTACTCTGAATATAATAAGCTCTGCTAAAATAAAGATACACATACATCCGAATTGAGGTTCACAAAATAATTGAAAGTTTCGCCATTGATCCCTCGTTATTGTCGAGAATGTTTTTCAATTACATAACTAGGGGCTTCCTCCGTTAAGGCAGCCAAGCAAAGGACCGGCTGAACTGTAAGACCAAGGGCTCGAGCCAGCTGAGTGCTTGCCCACTTGATCCCAGGGATTTATATTACAATTAGCCCCTGTACAATTAGCCAGCCAAGTCTAGTGAACCTAAGGCAGACTTATGGGCAGTGCCGAGCCCAAATGTACGGTAATTATTAAATTAATGTATGCTGAATTTATAAATTGTTAACATCTGCTTAATTATCTTGCCTGTTGCAAAATAGCGGGAATAAGTCAAATAGAGATTAAATTAATAATTGACGATCACTTTATTCTACCATCTACCATGGAATGTAAGTACACATATATGTATAATATATATATATATATATATATATGTGTGTGTGTATATATATATATATATATATTGATAATCACTTTATTCTACCATCTTCAGCAAAAGCTACGGCACGTGAAATCTGCTCATTACCTGCTTCGCCGTCTGCAGTGATTTATAAAACCGGTTTCCTTATTTCAGCACACAGTGCTTTAACAACGTTATGCACCTGTGCTACAGTGGTAACTATATCGCCAATGGCATCCTCTATATTAGCCGCATCGAGTTCATTCCTACTCCCGCCATTAGCGATCTAAAGTTCCAGCTTCTTCATCCAGCCAGATTTACTCGCAGAACGTTGTCAGGCTATTTGCAGGTTTTAATTTTGGGATTGCAGCTGAGAACCACTGGCGCTCACATTATACGGAGTATCTGCCACTAGAGAAACGAGTGTTTTATTAAATTTAAATGATGCATAAGCATCTTAAATATTTAGGCAGGATGCCTATATGAATAGTTGCAATTCAATGACATAAAAATGTCACTTAGGAACGATATAACAGTTAAAATAGTTAGCTTTTTATTTGGCACGCTAGGAGAATTAAATATTTACCCACGCGCATTGCAACTCGGTGCAAGCGAACTATTAAACCAAGATGAAGACATCTATGGTATCATGGATAAAAACAACCATGAGCTAGAATCGTGCCTATAGCAGAATTCTCAGGCACCAAAAACAGCCAGAGCTACCAGATCGCTAGCCAGAAACATTCATTGAATCGGGCTGAATACTTGCCTGCTTGATCCCGGGGTATATTATTATTGAAATGTATCCGCTAAGAAAGAATAGCTATTCCACTCGGAGGAGTGTCAGCGAGGCTGTATGACAGTGCCGAATCCAATTGTGACGCACAGCGGGCCCGAATGACGAGCGGCTACATTATCGCATCATCACATAATCGATACTTCCGGCTGATCATTGTTCTCCGGCCCTCTAGGGGAAAGTGTCGAGTATGCACAAAGTTAGGCTCGCTCCGTACCGTATCAAGATAAAGCCTTTGCTGAAGATGGTAGAATAAAGTGATTATCAATATATATATACACACACACACACACATATATATATATATATATATATATTATATATACATATATTATATATATATATATATATATATATTATACATATATGTGTACTTACATTCCAAGCAGGAAAGATGATCGCCGATATTAGCAGTTGCAGTGTTGACTATGCTTTCTAAATATTTGGCTCACGAATAATCCTACGAAGTGGTCAACCTATCCGAGTGCTCGCTGGAGTCACCTCGTCAGCTCTTTGTCGAGCAGTCAGACTTTGTAGCTGCGAGGAATAAAAGCCAGTAAAACCTCTGGTTGTCGTTGAACCCGTATAATTTGCTAGACAAGCCTTAGTTCACAAGTGTTTCAGCAACTCACAAGACTTGTGAGAACCTGAACGACCGTGCCTCTGGCAAGCCGACCTCAGTCACTGCAGCGATAGCTTGAAGCTGCGACCCTCAGCAAAGAATCAGCTCGGAAATGATAAAATTAATAATAATGCTCATTATAGACATCACACTGTGCCGTGTTTATCTTTTAATCGGTTGCCTTACCACACGTTTTGTGTTGCAAGAGGGGCAATAAATGACATAGTTAATGACATGCAAGGCATGTATTCTACTCAGGAAAGCATGCAAAAATACTCAAGACGGCACTACTGGCCGATGGTAAGTAGGTCCCTGAGTGAGCAAGCTGAACTCACAGGTGTGAAAAGCATACAGGTACGTCCATTGTTGTATTATGATTAAAACATGCAGTTCCTTTTCTTCGTCACTACGTCCTCTGTTTTATGAAAGCACAACGGCATAAAATAAAAATTGCTCGGACTGAGCCAATGCTGTCTGGAGCAGGTGGTCTTACAGCTGCTTTTAGATTGAAATATCTCACCCAAAACAATAAGGAAATGACCTGGTGCTAGCCGGTCATCTGTTCGAAGCTTGGGAGAGCATGTAAAAACTAATAAGGTCTATAAGGGATTAACTGTAGCTAGGATCTCAAGTGTCAGACTGCCAAAGTTCAAAGACCATGTGGTGCGAAGCATGATGTAAAACTAATTCGCATTGTAGACCAGAGCGAGAGAATCGTAGGACCTAAAGTAGAGCGGTGGCATCTCGTAGCAATTACAGCGACTGATAGCCGTCCAGGGTACATTTATGTTAATTGATGTACGATGTCAGCTCCGACGACTATCATAGATAAGTGTAAACTGTCAGGTTTTCCGCCTGTTGGAAGCTTTATATGGCCTTGGCAGAAAGATGCTAAAGTAATGAGCCATGGAACTCTACGCTGGGAAATCCTAATTACTTTGATTGTTGTGTCCTTGTCTAATCAAACCTAAATTTTCGCAATGCCAAGTAGTGGCAAGTTAGCCTAATTGACTGTTGATCTGGTAGGCTCGTTTGGTAAAGCATTTATGTTTATGGTACGCCTAGGTTTCTCGCAGATGCTGCAGGAGATGTTCTGGTCGAGCCAGTTTGTGAGTTAGCCTGATCGCACATACCCAGACAAGTCGAGACGGGATGTCACGAATACATGAACCGATAGGATGTGGTATTTCCCTCTATGCAATCCCAAATTTTAGCAACATTATGTAGCTAAAAGTATGTTGACGTGATTGAGAGGCTTATGCGATCGTCCACTGACATTTTGGAAGTGAAACAAGACACCTAGGTTACGTACTGATGTTACCGGGCATATGCTGGCAGAGCGGTTTTGGAGCGTTTGATATTTCACATTTCTGAATCGCGATCGGTTTCAGACGTAACAAATTGATTGTTTACATCACTATTGCATTTGAAAAGCTTGCTATCGTCCATGTGTGGTTGTCAACCGATACCAGGAGAAAGGATATAAGACAAAGAATATAAAGAGTTAAGAAGTGGCAATAACGAGGAAAACAAATAGCAGATAAATAGAAGAAAAACGGTAGAACGAATGAATTCAACACGCTGGAGGGCTAGGAGATATCTATGTAGAGGTACACCTGAGTGTCGTCTGCATTGTGGAGAAAGCTTAGGTTGTGCCCGGGAATCGCATTGGCAAAAAGGAGAGTCTATATACCGTAAAAAAAGTGTCCAAATGCCCCGGCGAATTTTGAGATTCTCATGATGTGATGGGGGATCAAAACCTGCGGAAAGATTGAACCGAACAAGCAGAAAGGCTAAACAACTTTGCATTCCTAAGAATGCCGTTATACCTCTGAAGCTCCGATGACCTTTGAAGCGATTTGCTCACAGTCTGCTTCAGGATAGTACACGTCGTTCAATGAGAACAGAGGAAGTGAGCTCTGGAGTCAAGGAATAGCGGAGCAATAGTTTACGTGGCCGAAGCTTTTTAAGCGAAAATAGGTATTAGCCAATTCTATCGTTCCATAGAGAACCTGAATGGACGACGAGGCGTAAACTGGCATCACTGGCACTGCTCTGCAGTGGTTCAGGTCCTATCTCAGTGGGAGACTCCAGAGTGTTGACGTGAATGGACAAAGATCGTCTGAAGTACCTCTAAAATATGGAGTACCTCAGGGCTCTGTGCTAGGTCCGGTTCTTTTCACCGTTTATACTCTCCCTCTCGCTGATGTGATTGCCAAGCACAATCTAGGCTTTCACTTCTATGCGGATGACACTCAGTTGTACCTTTGCTTTGATCCCTCCCAGCCTTCGAGCACCTCAAATTCTCTCAACTCACTTGCTGCATGCATTGATGACATCCGATCATGGATGGCAGCAAATTTTCTAAAACTAAACGATGATAAAACTAACTTACTAGTTATGGGCAAACCTAGTGTTATTCAGAAATTGGAAAGGCTGACTTTCAAAATTGGCTCTGCCAGCATATCTCCAGTTGCATCAGCTCGAAATCTAGGTGTCATATTCCAAAGCGACCTCTCGTTAGACGACCACATCAGCTCCACAGTCAAATCAGCCTATTTTCAGCTTCATAACATTGCTAAAATTAGGGCTGGTTTAGATAAGGATACCACGTCCAAGTTGGTCCATGCATTCGTGACATCTCGTCTCGACTTCTGCAACTCACTGCTTACTGGCCTACCAGCATGTGCGATCAGGCGATTGCAGCTGGTGCAAAACTCTGCAGCTAGGCTTGTCTGTCGTGAGCGTCGCAGTTGCCACATTACTCCACTTCTCGCCGACCTGCACTGGTTACCAGTCAAGCAACGGATTGACTTCAAGGTTTTGTCGCTCACTTTTAGGTCTCTTCATTCTATGGCTCCAGCCTATCTTTCAGATACACTACCCCATCAGGCAAAGCATCGTACCACTCGCTTTTCGGAATCCAACAGTCTAGAAATACCTCGTACAAACCTTAAATCCTTTGGAGACCGTGCATTTAGCTCGTATGCTCCCACAGCCTGGAACTCCCTCCCGACCAGCATCAGAACATCCCCTGACCTGACCACATTTAAAAGAAACTTAAAAACATACCTATTTAGGACAGCATTTAGTGGGTCCTTGTGATTCGTCCTCGATGTGCTTATGCGTGCTGACACTGTTCATGCTGCCACTAACCACATTTGCATGCTGACCCAGTGCATGTAACCCCTAACCATGTTATTCATTTTGTTTGTTTTTCAAGCATGATTTTACTTACTATTCTATTGCATATCACTTTGCAGCAAATGTAAAGCGCCTAGAAAGAGATTAAGTTCTCTGAGGGCGCTTTATCAAGTGCAATATTATTATTATTATTATTATTAAACGGATGCAGCAGTTCAGCTAGGTACGAAGAAGCCGAGCCGAAGGAACCTTTCGAGTTAGACTTATAATTCCATGCAAGGCATATGATTACATAATCATAACTATAGAATTGAACCATGTAGACCCGTCTAAGTTGGACTTGGAATTTCGTCCTGTGTCCGTTGATCTACCAAATGCAATCCCATATCGTTCAGCAAAGGAATAGCATCGACGAACCTCTGGGATTTTTGGGTCTGCCTTGCAGCCAAATCCATCACTAGCTGCATAAGTGTAGTTGATTTTTGGTAGCGTTCTGCATTGTGGACTTGCAGAATAGAATGAAAGTTCAGGTAAGCGATCAAATTTTGGCAAGCCTCAAAGTATATTGATAATGATCTTCGATCTAGGTAGAACGTGATGGCTAGCTTTGACACTTGCCTTCCCAATGAGAGTCCAAATTTAAAGTATTCATCTAGGGGGAAAATTAAATTCCGAGCGTGTGGTTAGGGTTGCAGCTGTAGAATCACCAATAGGAAAGGTTGGGTCCTTTAGTCGAGCCGCACGCTTCGATATTCGAGTGTGAATGAGCTCGGTTTTATTGTCGTTTAGCTCGTTTAGTTTTCAGAAATTAGTTGACATTCAGAACCTAACGTCTGAAAGGTAAGTATTAAGTCTCCGATTCCGTGCAATTGATTTAAACAGTTGAAAGATTTTAACAGAAATCTCACAGATCCAGCTAAGTATTATCAGCATAAAACAATAACCAATTCTATAGAAAAATCGCTTTACACAAATACAGCTAAGTAGGGAATACTCTTATAACTGTACAGGTGACTGGTCATTGATGAATAGGATGTGACCAAGTCTCAAAAAAGGATTGAACGCGGTCATAAAAGTAAGATTTGAACGAAGCTATTACCATATTTGCTGGAGTGATCGCTGTTCTCAACCGTACAAGTGCGACATCGCTGTAAAAAGTGTCAAACGGTAGATGGAAGAACGAAATATCTGTAAGGATAGAATCGCTTGCGGTCATTTGATTGGAGATTTCAGCCAGATTGGGGTCGACAAATGGGGCAAGAATATTTTTCCTTATTGCTAGGCTGATTTCATATGAAACCTATGCTTTTCTTGCATACGTTCTAAATGTACAGCCTGATTTATCGGGTTTAGTGACTTTTAGATCGGATTACGACACTGGGTTGATCGGTAGACTTGTGCATAGAAATTGGTAACGTCTTTGAAGCCTCTAAACATGTAATATCCAAGTGTGCCAAATGATAGCCCCAAAGAAACGGAGGTTTAACTTAAAATTGGTTCGTCCAAAGATCTAGCAGTATGTTGATCAAAGTCGACAATGAATATATATATATATATATATATATATATATATATATATATATATATATATATATATATATATATATTATTATATATATATATGTGCACCTAATATGCATCGTTTACGAGGAATATATATATATTTATTTATTTATTTATTTATATGCAAACTTATAATTCATTTGGTAAAGCACAGTCAAATAAAAGGGTTTCAGTTAGGCATCACACGTCTACCTTATGGCTAAAATCAAAGACCCCGGTCTGCAGAGAGAGTATCGAGAGCAAAAACCAGGTCAGCATGACAGATACTGGATCTTCACTGGAGAAATAACTTGAATTTAAATGCGGATATTGCGCAGCCCATAAACGCTCCTAAATGTTTCCCCTAGAGAAAAGCCCCAAACTCGAAGTCGCCGGGAGAGTCCGATTTTGCTTCACCCGGTTGCAAAGCTAAATGTTCCAGAAAGTTGCCCGCATGCAGGAAAATTTCCGTTAGAGTCAAGCAGCAGATTAAAAATTCGGAAATATCTCAAATTAATTTTCTATAGCCTAGAGCGAGGCGCCAGGCAGCCTAAAAATGCGCAGTGGCCAGCATTGATATTAACTACAGAAAGTGTCTCAAAGTCTGGCGATTACACACAAACTCACCGTCCGTCGGCCTTCGAGTCGTAGGCGAGGCAGCTGGTGGGAGTGCATCCGTGGGCACCGACGAACAGACGTGGCTGCTGACAGGAAGAGCCCTAAATGTATTGGCACTATGCAGATTCCTTACCTCCACTGCTTCTCTTCTTCCAAAACCGCCTTACCTAGTGTGCCATCTCTTCTTCCACTTGCTTCTGGCGCAGTAGCAGCAGCAGCCCCCGGGGGCTGCCAGTGTGGCCGTAACCACTCTCGGTCGACGAGCTGACTGGCATGCCATCGAGCCACGGCCTATCTTCACTAATGACTATCACGTCGTATGAGCTATCTGAATCGTCTGCAGCACTGCTGAAGTCATCGAGTGGTGCCGAAGAAGAGGCAGGTGCCGCTGAGTGCACCAACGTAGGCTGGGCAGTCAATTCTCAGATGACAGCGTAGTAGTCTCCACTCGAGCCGCACCTGATTCGGGAAATGCTGCATTGCACCGTATCGTATTACCCAGACGTACGCTGTACAAACAATAAGAAGAAGCCCTCAACCTTCGTGAAGAATCACTGAAGCCACTTCGTTGGCTCGTTGCTGATCTGCCAGATAAAAACTCTGCAACTGACACGAACCCGAACAAACGTCAAGTTGTAGCTAAATCTCAAAAAAGCAACAGCACCAGTAGAAGTTCACAAGCGAGGGAGCAGATTGTCTGACTTTAGAGAACCCGACGTCACTGCAGGACAAGCTTGAAGCTGAACTTACCGTAGGCATACAATTCGCTAAAAAGGAACGAATATGGTTATAAATATTAGGAATGTAATAATAGTTACAACAATTATTATGCATTTGCTGTAACTGTAGCACCTGACGGGTTCTCATTACCTCCGTTTGGATACTTCACTGCTAATTTCAGAGAGTTGATAGGAATAACAATAGTAATAATATAATCGATATAGCTCCGTTAGAAAATCCATCACTTTCTAGGTACTTTATATTTTTTAATATTTATATATTTAATTTATATATTATAATATTTTATATTTTTTATTATTCGTAAAGAAAGCGCGATCGAAATGATTGGTGGTGGCAAGCTAGATACACAACAAGAATAGCATGGTTAGGGGTGACATTAACAAGGTCAGCATGCAAGTGTGGTTAGTTGCAGCGTGCACGGGGCGAGCACGCTTAAGCAGATACATGAGGATTCACAGTGACCCACTAAATGCTGTGACAAGTAGATGCGTTTTTATTTCCTTTTTTGTTGCGTAAAGTCAGGAGATTTAGTGGCACAGGTCGAGAATGAACTCCATGCTTTGGGTGCATACGATCTGAAGGCGCGGCTTGTACGTGTTATAGTTCAACACGTTATTCAGAAAGGAGGATGAAACGATGCTTAAGCAGGTGGGTGAGAAGAGCTGATGGGTAGGCTGGAGCCGAAGAATGAAGAGATTTCATAGTGAGTGATAAAACCACGGAGTTGATGCGTTGCGTGACTGGGAGTCAGTGCAGGTTCGTGTGTCAATAATACAGTAATAATTAACCATAGTTTATGACAGGTTCATGTCATGTTTGTAGCTTAGGCAAAGTTTGCTTAAGCACTTACGATTGCACTTGCAGCAGATGGTTAGTAGGACCCCGTAAGCATTGCATTACTACTATCGTAGGATTCGCGTCTATCCATATAAATTGCCGAACAATAATTGAGGTTTCATTGAGGAATTCTTTCCTTTATTGGAGGGCATATATCCTCTATGGTAGAGCTTATGAAGCAACGGTTACGGATTATGAATACAAAAATAAAATCTGCAGGTACTAGTCTGTCTTCAGCAAGTGCGGCAACAATGCTGGCATTACGACGTAGCTGGAACTTCAGCGTGCTGACGAGGGCACTAAGAAGGCACTTACTATGGCTAAGACAGAGGATTTCAGCATCGATAAGCTGACCAATGCAGCACAGGTTCAGCTCCACCATTTTGATAACGTATGTCACGCTTTCAGCACTGAATTTTGTGCACTGCCTGACTCATTGTCTTTTGTGGCTCATGTGCACGGGCCTACTCCCACTCAACCAAATTCCCTCATACAACTGTACTTTGTCATCACCAATAATTACCAAATCCTGCTTATCTGACCAAACGCAGATCTCATTCAGTCGATAATGTGTGCCATCTAATTCCCACTGTCCTGCTTCTACAATGCATTGACCGGCTGCTGCCATACATAACTAACGTCAATAATACGTCGTTAGTCTCGTGTCATGTCCCAGCACTTTTAGAAAGGCTCTAGTCGGGCTTCTAGTCAGGATAGCAACGCTAGACCAAGAGAACTTCAGCAACTTTCGCTCAGTGTCCCTTCTACTGTTCCTATCAATGACACGGGAACGAGTAGTTGCAGACCAGCTGAATTCATCTATTTATATTTCAAACAATGCTAGAAATTTCCAGTCTGGTTTTGGAGCTAATTATTCCACAGAGTCGGCATTGTTTCTGATGTCCAGGAATGCACACACGGTTAGAGTGTCTCCAATTATTTTGCTATATCTTCCTGCATCTTTTGATACCATCGATCACCAAGTCCTTCTTGACCGCCCCTACTCTCGCCTGGAAATTTCTGACAATGAATTGCTATGGTTCAGGTCATATCTCAGTGGGAGCCTCTAGAGTATTGATATGAATGGAAAAAGATCGTCTGAGAAACCACCGAAATGTGGGGTACCAAAGGGCTCCGTACTTGGTCCTGGTCTTTTCACGGCTTATTCTCTTCCTTTGGCCGATATGATTGCTAAGTGCAATCTAGGTTTTCAATTCAATGTGGATGAAAATCAATTGTACCGTTGCTTTGACCACTTTCACTCCACCACCATGTCGAATCCTCTCAACTCCCTTGCTGCATGTATTGATGACATCCATGCATTGATGGCAGCACATTTTTTCAAAATGAATGAGGATAAATAAACTCACTAGTTCTAGGCAAACCAAGTAGCATTCAGAAATTTGATAGCTTCAAGCTCATAATCGGCTCTGCTAGCATGTCTCCTGTTGAATCTGCACGAATTCTAGGTCACATTCTCGCCTCCTGACATAGAGTGCTCTTACTTGAGTTCATGTTCGTTGCAGAATTCTTCCGAAAACCGAAGTTCTTGCAAACATCGTGTACGGAAACGATACATATAAGACTTTTTAAAGTTATTCTGCTTGGTATTTGACTGTAGCGCGTACGAAATTACATGCATGTGGATATACAAAGGCTTATCGCTTCCGGCTGCTGGGTCTTCCATGCCTGAGTCTGCCTTAGCTAAGCCGGCGGCTAGGAACCTGCATGTTAGTTATGATCGTCAGCAGCTTTCATCACTTCCTCATTGTAGATCAAATGCATTTCTAGATATTGATGCTTTTTCTAAGATTCGTGAACTATGCATTTACAAAAGAAAAGCGCCCCTGAGCCGCCACGGTGGCCGGAACCGCCAGCTCAGACGCCTCTCTTTGGGCTGGAACTGCTAGACGAGTACCCACTCGTTTGGTATTCCTAGTATTGTCTCAAACCGCTCAGCACGTTCCCCGACATGTGTCATTGTGAATCTCTCTAACTTAGTGGTCATCGGACCTGTTATACCTCCATCGGCCTGTCATACCTCCATCCGAAAATTAAAGAGCGCCAACTGATTTATCATTCTTTCACACCCCTAGATCCATCAAAACTGGAGTTGGAGTTGATGTTATCGTGCGCTCTAATTTCAACTTCAAGCCATTTGCAGTACCCTCGAAGCAGTCTTTTGAATGAATTGTCTTGGTCTCACCCAAAAACAAGCTACCGATGGTGGCAGTTGTCTGTCACACACCAGATACCAAATCCTCCTTTATATAAGATTTCTCCGATCTCATTTCGATTCTGTGTGCAAGAAATCAATTCTTCCTCGTTATTGGGTATTTCAACGTTCACTTTGATAATTAATCTGACGCATTCAGTACTGAATTTCGTGCATTGACTGACTAGGTGTCTCTTGTGGCTCATGTGCATGGCCCTACTCACATCAAGGGTCACACACTCGACCAGATTTTCTCATACAACTGCACTTTGTCATCACCAATTTTAATCAAATCCTACTTATCTGACCGCATGCAGATCTCATTAAATCTACAGTATGTTCCCACCTCCTTTAAAAAATCACGTGAATCACGAAACTTCAAGACCCTTGACATTAATACTGTCCGTGCGAGAATATCTGCTTCGCCTCTGCTGCTCAGTCCTCCTTCCGATCTGTCATCATTCGTAGAGAGCTACAACACGACACTAGCTGACACGCTCGACGAGTTTGCACCTCTGACTAAGTACACTGTGCACCTTCGCCCAGACGGCCTATGGTTTACAACAGACATTGAACTAGTCAAGTCTACTAAGCGCAAGCTTGAAAAGCATACAAAAGATCAGGACTGACTGTCCATCGACAGGCATATGAAGACCACTGTAGGTCGGACCAATCGATTCTAGCAAAGGCAAAGTCCAGCTTCTATAAAAATATTGTTGAATCACAGATGAGCAATCCAAAAATGCTGATGTCGACGATCAACCATCTTAACCGCTCCCAGGTTAGCTCCTTACCTGATGATCCTTGTGATGATCTAGCCGATCGCTTCTCTCGATTCTTTGTGCAGAAGATAGACAAGATCGGGGAATCTATCCCTGCGATGACAACATCCACACGAGAATGCTGTACCCCGATTCCTGGCTGCACCTCAATGTCTACATTTAAGCAGGTCACTAGTGATATAGTCCTGAAGCTCGTATCTCAATCAAAGAAGACAACAAGTCCTCTGGACCCTATTCCCACTGCCCTGCTCCTACGTTGCATTGATCTGCTGATGCCATGCATAACTAACATCATTAATATGTAATTAGCCTTAGTTCATGTCCCAGCATCTTTCAAAAAAGCTGTAGTCAGGTCACTTCTCAAGATAGCGACACTGGACCAAGAGAACTTGACCAACTGCAGCCCAGTCTCCCTTCTACCATTCCTATCAAAGATACTGGAACGGGTCGTGGCGGAGCAGCTGAACTCATATATTGCCACCTCAAACCTTCCGAGTAAGTTCCAGTCTGGCATTAGAGCTAATCAATCTACACCGTCAGCATTGCTTAGGGTGTACAACGACCTACGTTGGAGTGCAGACATAGGTAGAGTGTAACTTCTTGTTTTGCTCGATCTTTCGGCTGTTGTTGATACTATCGATCACAAAGTTCTTCTATAGTGCCTCTCATCTCGCCTGGGCATCACCGGCCTTGCTCTACAATGGTTCAAATTATATCTCAGCTGGAGACTCCAGAGTATTGAATACGCACCTATTTAGGACAGCATTTAGTGGGTCCCCGTGATTCGTCTTTCATATGCTCATGCGTGCTGACACTGTGCATGCTGCCACTAACCACATTTGCATGCTGACCCTGTTTATGTCAACCCTAACCACGTTGTTCATGTTGTTTATCAAGCATGATATTACTCACGATTCAATTGCGTTTCCCTTTGCTGAAAATGTAAAGCGCATAGGAAGAGATTGAGTTCTTTGAGGGCGCTTTATCAATCTTATTATAATTATTATTAGGTATCATGTTTCAGTGGCCTTTCATCATACGACCACATAAGCTCCACAATCACGTCTGCCTACTTTCAGCTACACAACTTTGCTAAAATTCGGGCTCGTTTAGACAGTGATACCACATCTAAGTTGGTCCGTACTTTTGTACATCTAATCTGGACTTCTGTTACTCTATTCATGCTGGTCTACCAACCTGTGCAATCAGGCACTTATAGCTGTTTCAAAACTCTGCAGCTAGGCCCTTTTGTCGTGAGAGTTGTTGTTGCCAAATCACACGAATTCTTGCCGACTTGCACTGGCTCCCAGTTCAATAACACATTGACTTCAAGGTTTTGTCGCTCACGGTTAGGTCACACCATTTTGTGGCTCCACTCGACCGATCAGATCAACTGCCCCATCAGGCTAAACGTCGTACCACCCACTTTCCTGAATCTAACTGTTTACCTATACCTAGTACAAACTTCAAATCCTTTAGAGACCATGTCTCTAGTTGGCATTTTCCCAAAGCCTGAACTAACTCCCGACTTGCGTCACGACATCCCCTGACTTGAACAATTAAAAAAGAAAATAAAAATGCACCTATTACTTATATAATTCATTAAACAAGCTCTATAGCTTCAGCAGACGGGTCAAAAAAGGTTAACATTGGAATTAGTCAGACAGTTAATCTTGTTCTTACGTCTCAGTTATTCTCTTCAGCTCAATGCCTGAAATTTCATCTGGAGTCAAACAAATTTCCTCAAACTCTAACTAGCTTCTATCATGATAGACATCTGATCTCTATTCGGAGGGGGGTTAAGTAGAGACTTTTTGCAGTGAGGGGCCGGGAGTGGGATGAATGACTTTAAATAATAGGTACAGTCTAAAATATCCAACGCTTTGAATGGTCGGCTGTGCACGAGTCAGCAAAACGTGCCAGCCGGTTGCTTGCAGTCTCTTGGTTTTATCTAAGAACAAAATGTACTTGCATTTACTTCAGGAGTAGAACTAAAGTAAACTGGCATTCTTGAGGTTCTTGTATCCATCTTGCAATTTATTTGATCAACTCAATAGCATCTTCTGTTAAATGTGACTTCTTAGGTTCAAAAATAATATATTTGTAGCATCTGTGAGTTAGGTTATATTGAGATTTGTTATTGTGCATTGTTAAGCAAGCACATTGCTGTAGCCAATTACACAGCATTTTGATGTCACACAAGCTAGTTTACTAGGAATGTTAAGAAGATATATCTGAACGTTTTAACGTTTGTTCTAGTACTACAGTGCTCTTCCTGCAATAACCCCCTGTAATGTGAATTATGCCATGTGTAGTTTTAACAGAGAGGTAGGCGACTGGATAAATAAACAGTATTTCTAAAAAAACATTTCATAAATAGCTTGATCACTGTTATAGCGTTTGGGAAGTATTGGATTAGCAGTCACCTCAGGAAGATTTTATTTTGAACTCAATCTATTATTCCATGCAATCGAAAGGATCATAAACGCCTGCATCTCATACACCATATATTCTTCTAGCTCAGAAATACTACTTTCAGACTACCATTGACGACATGGTTTTTACAACATCCAGACAGAATGGGAAATTAAACCTATTACACACAGCCTTTGCTTTGTCATTTTAAATTCTCAAATTGTGTGACTTTGCACTTATGAAAGTGTGCAACTCGTGACTAAGAACTACGGCGACATGCTTTTGCACAGTACCATAGCGGACCTGTTATTTTTGTGTGCTCGCTTGTCTACCGGTGTACATCTGAGTGAGGATTACCAACCATGGGTTCTGACAAACAGTGACCGTGATTCTTTCGTGAGCATGTGCATGCTTGTCTCATAATGGTGCATTTCTGCTTTCTTGATGAAGCCATTTGTTACTTTGCATAAACTACTGGTTGTTGCTTTTTATAGCAACGAATTCAACCCACGAAATGAAACGGCAACAAAATCATCGCAGCTGTATGTACTGCAGCAGTAAGATGCCTGCTTTTTTTCTTGGATTTATTAGCTCAATTTGAGGATTGCGTATTTATTTACGCACGTGTATGAGTCAGCAGCAGCTTGACTTCTTAGTGATTAGGCTGCTAGTAATCTTGGTGAGTGATTTGTTTCGTACGATCCATCACGATTTTCCTTCGCTATTAGAGAGGTATTGCCTTTTCTACGGTTACAAACTGGCAGTTGTACATCGGAATAGCCGGCAGTGATAAAGGCATCCGATGCACTGGCAAATTGCTTTTGATAGCTTAAGAATCTAAAAGTTCTCCTTAGACTATATGCACGAATGAAGTAACTTCCTCTGAGCTTAATCTCTGTAGTTTAGACTGTAGTATGTCTTGTGTCAACTACATTTCTGCTTATGGTAGACATAAGTTTGGCTACTACTGAATCAGGGGTCAGATTTTAACTCTGGATAATTTTATATTAAGATTACCCTACGTATAAATTTAGCCATTCGTTACAAAATTTATCTACTCTACTAGATGTTGACCCTGACACTTGGTTCTGAGAAATCCGCTCAAGGGGTGCACATTGAGCCCACACTTGGCACGGTCCTCCTATTTGGAAACTGTGGATCACGTAAGGCGATTGGGGCTGCACGTGCCTTGAAGCTGCTGAAGAGACACGACTTCATTTAACATACCACACTAAATTGTTTGAATAGCAGCCTTGAGTACACATTTAATTAATGTCAGTTGAGTGCAAGACCGAGGAGAAGAGGTCTTAGGAGATGCAGCTAGGAGGGGCTAGAAGGAGCTAGCATTCGTCAGATTGAGCTGGCCTGACTTCAGCCATCATTCAAGTACAGATATTCAAGCATGGGTAAGCATATCACGTCTTTTTAACTTTTGCATACTTAATATTGCGGAAATTTACACTTTCTGATATGGCGATGTCAGATACGATCGGTAAATGAATCAGTCACCCCGAGATTCTTCAATGCTTGATTACTTGGCTGATTTTCATCCAGTGCGTTTTGACGCCAACAATTGGTGAACAACTCATCACCAAGATTTATCCGTCGTAAATTTCAAAACTTAAACATTGCAACACGATACAAACACTCGTTTGTAGATCCATCCCTTTTGATGCTCCAGCCGAGTGATCTGAATTATCTCCGCATCTGGCATACCACTGAACGAAGAACACGTCAGTAGCTGACGTCGCATACTCCCCTGATTTAAAACGCTTAGAAAAGAAGATATACATTCGCCAGTTCCTGGAATCCTTGGCTCTGTCCTTTGGTCATTTTGAGCTACCCTGGATTTCTAAAGTGAGGACGATGGAAAAAGCTCCAAGAACGACGTGGTTTAATTTTAATACAAGCGATGACGGTCCTTAATTCCTGTCTCTTAGGAGTTGATTATTGACACATCACACCGCTTCTGGGTAAACTGCACTGGCTCCCAGTCATGCAACTCATCAAATTCATGGTTTTCACATAAAATTATTGGTCGGTTAATGCTTTGGCTTTAGCCTATATATCAGATCAAACACCCAACCGGGCTAAGAATCATTCCAAGAGTTATATGAAACTGAATTATGAAATTACGAGACTGAACTGTGTACCGATATATTATACAAATCTAAAATCTTTCGGAGATGCCTTTAGATCATATGCTCCCAAAGCTCACGGCGCAGGCTGTAAAATGCTGGCTAATGTTAATTTGTAAGCTGCCCCGCCATCTTGCTTTACTTAAATTTTAGACTTGTCTGACTCTGACGCTTGAATCTAAAAGGAATCTCCTAAACGGGGGCATGTTTCTGGAAAGTGGAGATCCAATGAGCCATTCAGCCCTGGGAGGTACGGTCGTACGGTCCAGTGCGGCTATACGACTTTAAGTTCGGGGCTATTGTCCAGGTGAAAGCATCAGGAAGATTTAAGGGCTGCCTTCGGACAGCTTTCAAATTCAAGTTATTTTTTCTGAGAAGATCTAGTATTTCAAGCAGCCACGGTTTTGGCTCTTGATACTCTCCCTACAGACCAGGATCATCGATTCTAGAAATAAGGCATTCGTGAGGCGCTTGTATTGTAACTTATTTCTTTGAGTGGGCTATACAAATAAATTATTTCAGAGACATATACTAGAAGCCTGTGATTTGAGAGCAACGACCATCGTCTGGCTGAAATCCATCCGCCATCCGACCATACAGAAGCTACTCTCGACGACTTTTATTTTTTCCATGCATCGTTTGACATTTTTTATAGCAAAATCTTGCTTTAATATTTGAGAACGGTGATTAGACTAGCAAAAAAGGCATGGTAGTAACCAAATCTTACTTTATGGCCGTGTTCAATGTTTGTTCCGTGGTGGTCACGTCTCATCAATCAATGACTAGTCACCCCTGGAGTTATACTTTATCAAGTGAATTATTATTATTACTATTATACAATAATTCAATAGTTACCTGTATTTGTGTGAAACTACTTTTCAACAGATATGCCATAGCTTGGTGCGGATAATACTTGACCTGATTTTTGTGATTTTCCTTTCAAACATTATTACTATTTGAATCTCTTGCAAGAACTCGCAGAGTAAATGCTGATCTTGCAGACATTACATCCCGAATGTCAGCTACTTTGAGAACCACCGAGCTCTTTCCACCATGTGGCTAACCTAGAGAACTTAGCTCTTTCTATTGGTGATGCTACAGTGCAACCATAAACATGCATTCGAATTTACTTTCCCTCTTTGATAGCTACTTTAAATTTGGATGCTTTATTGTGACGAGAGATTCTGAAGCGAGCCATGGCCTTCCATCCAGACTCAGATTAATGACAACATACTTGGAGGCTTGCCTAAGATTTCAATGCCTCCCTGTACTGACAAGGATGGTTTTCCATAAGTCCGCATTGCAGAACTCTATAAAAAGGCATTACGTCCGTGCAGCTAGTCACGAATATGGCTACCAGGCAGAGCAAAACGTCCCAGAGATTCGTCCATACGAATCATTTTCTGAAGGACCAGAGATGCCTACTGATCGACCAATATATACTCGTAGAAAATGCAGTCTAACGCAGATGAAACTACGTTGTTTAATTATAATACCAAAGCCGGCGTATTTGTATACTTTTCTCTCCGGGGATCCTACTAACCACCTGCTGGGAGTGCTGTCTAAGTGTTTAGGAGAACTTTGCCTAAGCAGCATGCATGTCATGCACCAGCCATTACCTATGGTGTGCTACTACTCTATCATTGCCACCGAGCCCCTCTTCTCGCCGACCGAAATTGGCTCAGAGGCGAATGACGCATCGACTTCAAGGTTTTCTCTCTAACTTTGAGGTCCTTCCTTCTTTGGCTCCAGCCTAACAATCAGGTATTCTGCCCTACATGGCTAACCGACGCTCTAACCGCTTTTCGCGTTCGAACTGTTCACCCATCTCTTGTACAACTCTCAAATCATTTACAGACCGCACCTTTAGATCCTATGCTCCCAAAGCAGGGATGTCACTCCCAAACCACTATGCGGCATATCCTGACGTGACACGTTAAAAAAGAAAATTAAAAGCCATCTATTTATCATAGCATTTAGTGTCCCTGTGAATCGTCCTTTATATTTTTATGATTGCTGACAGTGTGCACCCTGCCACTGAATACGATTCGACTTCAATGTTTACACACTCTCTTTTATGTACCTTCATTCTTTGTCTCCAGGTTGCTTAACAGATCTATTGCCGAACCAGTCTAAGCAACGTTCCACCGTTTTTCGGTATTAACCGTTTACCTATACCTCGTACGAATATCAAATCCTTTAGAGACCGTGCCTTCAGATCGTGCGCACCCGGAGCATTGAACCCACTCCCGACTTACTGCAACACACATCATGAATTCTCACGTCTAAAAAGTAACTAAAAACTCATCCGTTTATAACGGCAATTAGTGTGTCCCTCCGAAACGTTCTGTAGTTGCATCACGGTACTCACACTGTTTGTGCTGCCAGCAACAGCACTTGCTTGCAGAATCTGGCGGTGTAGACGATCCGCATAACTCATCCGATGTAATTATCATTGGTTAAGAAAGGCCGTGGAATGATAGCATGCCAGTCAGCCTAGCGAGCGACAGTGATCCTAGCTGACAGCGATGGTGGACGTCAAAACCTCTCTCTACTATCCCCCTGGGGGCTGCTGCTGCTGCTGCTGCACCCAGAGCAAGAAGCATTGGAGGAAAGGTATGTGCACGTAGCACCAGTACATTTAGGACCCGTCAATACAGCAGCCGTGTCGGTCTGTCGTTGCTCATATCCACATTCCGACCTGTGGCCAGGCTGCCATAGACTCGACGGCCGACGGATGTGAGTTTAAGTGTCATCGTAAGACGTTTAGGCACTTACGGCAATGGCCGCTGATTCTGGAAAATGTGCATTTTGAAGTTCCCTGGCGTGTTGCTTTAGACCTAAGAGAAAATGTTTCTAGACTTTTCTAACTGTTGACTCTGAAGCTTGATCCTGAATGAAATCCCCTGAAGGAGGCAATTTTCTGGCAAGTGCAGCTCGATGAGCCATTTAACCCCGTGAAACACTGTCTCACTCTCCCGGGTGGCTCCAAGACTTAGAGTTTAGGGCTATTTTCTAGGGGAAAACTTAAGGAGGCTGTATCAGCTGCCCTGTTTCAGCTTTCAAATTCAAGATATTTTTCACGAGAAGACCAGTATTGGTCAAGCCACCCTGGTTGTGGTTCTCGATAGTCTCTTTGCAAACCACGGTCATAAATTCTAGACGTAAGGCACACGTGAGGCACCTGTGTGCAGCTGAATTCTTGAAGGGTGCTATACCAATTAGTTATTATTATGCATCTGTTAAAATCCTTTGATTTGTGAGCAACAACCATACTTTAGATGAATTATGTCATAAGACCCACGACAACCGACGTTATCCTTACAAATGTTTCTTGTGTCCGCCCATTTTTTGACACTTTTTATTGCGAAATCACAGAATCACTCGAATTGCTGAGAACGGCGATTAGTATAGCAAACAAGGTCCTGGCGTCTATCAAATCGTACTCGCATGACTGTGCTCCATCATTTACGAGTGGCGGTCACGTCTCTTCCTTTAAAGACAAATCACCCAGGAAATCTAAAATAAACAAGTTAATACTTGAATTTGCTTGCATAGAAATACTTTTCTATGGAATAGACTATCGTTTCATTTTGTATTCGTTTGATTTTTGTGATATTATGGCTATTTTAGTTTCCTGTAAGGATCAAAAGACTAATTGATAATCTTGCATATATTATGGCATGTATCCCACTCAGGCAAGCAGGCAAAAATACTCAAGCCATCACTACCTGACGATGGTACAAAGATCACCGCCCCCGGTGAGCAAGCTGAACTCACGGGGTAGGGAAAAACACACATAAGTCCACTGCTGTATTATAATTAAATCATTTAGTTCCTTTTCTTCGTCACTACGTCTAACGTTTTATAACGTACAATAGCATAAACCAAAAAATCGCTGGGAGTGAGCAAAGGCTGCCTAGAGCTGGTAGGCTTGCAGCTGCTTTTACATAGAAATATCTCATCCCATGCAATCTGTAAATGAAGCGATGGAAATCGTTCATGTGTTCTAACCTTGGAGAGCATACCAAAACTGGTAAGGTCTTGAGGTATTGAAGGTAGCTAGGAGCTCAAGTAATACACTGCCCAAGTTCAAAGATCACGTGTGGAAAGCATGATGTAAACCTAATTCGCATCGGAGACCAGAGGGAGAGAATAGTGGGACCTAAAGGTGAGTTATGGCATCTTGAAGCCAATACAGTGCTTGTTAGGCAACCAGGATGCATTAATTTGAATTAATGTAATATACCAGCTCCAACGACTATTAGTGTATATATATATATATATATATATATATATATATATATACAGTCTTAGCTATCTAATTTTTTATTATATTAGGCTTCACGGCCTTGACAGAAAGACACTAAAGTATTAAGTCTACAAAGTCTATGCGAAGAATTGCCTTGTTCTTTTCTAATAGAGCCTGAATTTTCTCGATGCTAAGTTGGTGAAAGTTGGCCGAATTGACTGCACATCTAGTATGCTCATTTTTGCTATTATATTCGAATAGCATGCTGCCATCCATGTGTGTTTGTCAATCGATATAAGGAGAAAAAATGTAAGAAGATACAAAGTAAGAAGTGGCAATATCGAGTAAAATAAAGAAGTTAAATACAAGAAAAAAGGTGGATAGAATTAATTCAACGTGCTGGAAGGGTAGGAGTGATCAAAGCCGAGGTACAGCTGAGTGTCATTTGGATTGCAGTGAAAGTTTTGATTGTGCCGGGCAATCACATTGGCAACAAGGAGAGTCTATACCGTGAAAAAAAAGATATAGTGATGCACAGAGCCCTGAATGCACAATACTTCAGTGGTTTCCCCTTGGGCAATCGGTATCCGTTCTCATCAATACTCTGTAATCTCCCACAAAGAGACAATCTAAGACTTTGCAGTGCTGTGCGGGTTCGGTGATATATGAGACGCTCGTGAGGTGATAGGGGATCAAAAAACTGCCGAAAGATTGAACCGAACATGTTCAAGTTGTGCACACCCAAGAATGCCGTTATACCTATGAAGCCATGATGACTTGGTAAATAAATGTGCCACAGTCGGCTTCACGAGATTACATGTCATTGAACTAGAACTGAAGATGTGAGTTCGGCAGTCGAGGAATTGCAAAGCAATGGCTTCCGTGGCCAAAGTTCTTTAAGCGAAACTATGAATCGGCAATAAAAATCGTCCCATAGGTAAATTGAGGGGACCACGAGACGGAAACAGTTCCATGAGTTCAGCTAGGTATGAAGAAGTCAAGTCAATGAGACCTTTTTATTTAGACTTGGAATTTTTTCGAGTGTCCATTGATCAACCAAATGCCGTGGCTTCTTCTTCAGCAAAGGAATCACTTGGACGAAAATCCGATAAGTTTCGGCCAGCCATATTCGTCACTAGCTGCATAGGCATCAATAAAAAGAAAAGCCCAGTCCTCTAGTCGAGCCACAGGCTTCGAGTTTCGTGTATAGTCGAGCTCAGTTTTATGTGGTTTAGGCTTTGGAAGTTATCTGATAATCATAATCTAATACCTGCAAGAGAAGCATTTTGTCCAAGTCCGTGCAGGGGATTTGAATAGTTGAAATATTTAAAAAGAAATCACACTAATCCAGCTAAGTATTATAATCATAAATGGTGGCCCATTCCATAGAAAACGTTCTACAGAGCTGTTTTAGCCCAGCATTTAAAGTGCTCGCCTCGACCAAGGTCTGGCCTTGGTTGTGAGCTCGAGCCCTATAGCACGCGTGAAGCACCTGAATAGAGATTAGGTTCACTTACAGTGCCATACGAATGAATTCTGTTTTTTTATTTTTCAGTACAGCTGAGTATTGAATCATTTTGTAGCTCCACAGGTGACTGGTCATTGATGAATAGGATTGGACCACCGCTTGAAAAAGATTGAACTAGGGCATGCAAATAATATTCGAGCGATGCCAGCACCGTCTTTGCTAGACTGATTGCCACTCTTAACCATTCAAGTATGATATCGGTGTAAAAAGTGTGAAACGATGCGTGAAAGACATAAAACTCTTTTAGGATAGTGTTACTTGTGATTGGCCGGTTGACAGATTTTGCCAAATCACGGCCAACAAATCAAACATCAGTAAGAATAATTTTTCTCATTGCTAGGCACATTTCAAATGAAACTGAAGCTTGTCATGCATACGATTCAACTGGATGGCCTGTTAAAGCCGGTTTGGTGACTTTTAGGTCATATTTATTCACTGTGTTGATTGAAAAGTGTACTGAGAAAAATCTGTAACCTCTTTATCGCCTCTACAAATATTATATCCCATTATGCCAAGTGACAGGCACCTCGGGAAACGGAGCAGGAACTTACAATCGGTAGGTGCTAAGGTCAAGCAGTATTTTAACCGAAGTTGACAATGAACATATGTACACACACACACACACACACACACACACACACACACACACACACATATATATATATATATATGCATATAATTGCATATACTAAGCACCATTTTATGAATATATATATATATGCATATTTACATGCATATTTATAATGTAAAGCACCTAGAAAGAGATTGAGTTCTCTGACAGTGCTTTATCAAGTGCATTACAATTATTATTATATTATTTTTTATTCCTATAGCACCCTCAGAAGAATAATTCTCAATACAGGGGCCTCAGGTATGCCTTTGGGCTAGAATCCGGGACCTGGGTCTGCAGAGAGAGTATCGAGAGCCAAAACCAGGGCACCAAGACAAATACTACATCTTCGCAGGAGAATTAACTTGAATTTTAAAGGTAATTGAGGGCAGCCCATTAAGCCTCCAGAAGTTTGTCCCAAGACAATAGTACCAAGCTTGAAGCTTGAAGTCACGTAGCCACCTGGGAGAGTGTGACAGTGCTTCGTGCGGTTACATGGTTCATTGGGGAGGCCTGCCAAAAACTGGCCTGCCTTAAGAAGATTTCCATCGTGGTCAAGCGTCAGTGTCCACAGTCAGGAAATTCTGTAATTATTGTATCAAAGATCTAAAGCAGGGTACCTGGGCTGCTTAAAATGCACATCAGCCAGCTTTGATAGCCACAGCAAAAATGGTCTCAAATTCTGGCGATTACAAGCAAACTCACCCATCCGTCGGCCATCAAGTTGACGGCGTGGCAGCAAGTGGGAATGTGTACACGGTCAATGACGGACATACACGACTGCTTCCTTGACGGCTCTTGAAAGTATTGTCACTGCTTGCTAATTCCTTACCTCCACTGCTTCCTGCTCTGGAGCAGCGGCAGCCCCCACGGTACTGCGAGAGCTGCTTCGACGGCGGCCATCACTCTAGCTTGGCAAGCTGACTGGCATGCCATCGTGCGATGGCCTTTCTTCAATGATTATTATCACGTCTGATGAGCCATCCGAATCGCCTGCATTGACGCTGAATTCACCGAGCCGAAGAGAGGCAGCTGCCGCTAAATGCACTGAATTCGGCTGGGGCAGACAATGCCCAGATAACGACCTAGTTGTCAAAAAAGTAAAAGTTGTCAAAGAGAAAAAGCAAGAGTTATCAAAGAGAGTAAGTTATCCGATGGGACATTGCGAATGTATTAATGTTGCTATTAAAGTGTAGTAAAACGAAAACAGATGAAATATTATAATATATTGTATAATTTAGTGGAAATATAGTCTTCAAGAAAATATTACCCTGAACAAGTGCTATGCTGTTATGAACCTATAAAGTAATCCGTATGGAAGTTTAAGAACTTCTCAAGATTTCTTTTTTAAAAACTTGTTTCTTTCATTCCGGAGGATCTTAGGTAATGACCAGAGTGGAACGGTAACCGTAGAGATGACGTAGATGCAGGCGAAGACGGGCGTATCTAAACGACATCCGCAGGATCAACTCAGCTGAATACTTGCCTGCTTGATTCTATGGTATTATTATTAAACAGCATCCACAGTGAAATCAGCCACTAGAGTTGGAGGAAACCTGGCCTGGTTTAAGGCAGTACCGATAGCCAAGTGTGACTTACCACAACGAGCTCAAGTGAGAATCGACTATGTTATTGCATGATCAAATAGTAGCTACTTCCGGCTGATCTTGGACCTTCCTTCGACTCTGGGGCGAGGCAAGTGTCGATCGTGCGTGCAGTCGCATTAGCTCCGGAACGAGAAAATTTCAAGTGCAAAAAAGCTTCCGAAAAAGAACTCAAACTCGATAAGACTAGAATAATTTGTCGCTTTAATCGTTTCATCAAGTTGTTGATCTAACGGAAATAATTAAGACTCGTGTAACTGATTTCTTGTTGCTACACGCATCTTGATTTTGAATGCCACCTTGCATCAATGCCTGAGGTCACGCAGTGGTAGAAATTTAGCAATTGAATGCAAAAATAAAACGAGACCAAGTCACTATGCCCCACCTTGATTCAGTGCCAGTGTAACCTGGGTGCAGGCGTGGAATCCTTAACTTTCGCTATCACTTGCTTGCCGAGTGTATTATTTGCCTGCGGCCAGATCGCCATAACAATTTTCCTTTAGCACGAGGGACGGCGAGAAGAGTACAAGTTGAGAAACTCGTGATATGTGAGTTAAGAGGTAATGTGGTGCAATGCTAGTCTTCAAGTCCCAGCGGTTCGAGCACATGTCTCCTTTGCTAAAAGCGCTAGGATGGATTCCGGTTGAGCGACGGATCCAGAGCAAAGTTCTTACGCTGACCCACGAAGCCCGCCGCGGCTTGGCTCCTTCATACCTAGCTGAACTGCTGCACCAGTTTCAGCCTGTTCGCGCTCTCATGTCCTGTGTGGACAATAAATTAGCTGTTCTTTTCCTCCGCTTAAAGACCGTTGGCGACAGAAGCTTTAGCTCTGACGGTCATAGACTGTGAAACTTGCTTCCATAATTCTTACGCAACGACAACTTCTTTCCTACTGCCAACTATGGGTCATCCTTTTCAGCGGTCCTGAGCTGCTACTTCCATGCTACTCACTACCTCAACTGCTCTCTTGACTCTGCTATGCCACCGACTATATCTTTGTTGCGTAAAACAAAGTCTGTTGGCTACCGAATGCGTACCGAATGCGGCTTAGGCTGAGTGAGCTATACAAAACTCTTCTGCGTAACACCCACGTGGTCTTTATGACTTTGTGGAGTTACAGACGGAGATATATTACATTATACTACATTCCGGGAAAACCTTCTTTCCTACCTACCTACCGGATTAAAGCACGAGCTGTGGGCGGTACTAAGTTGGCCACCAAATCATTCGTGGGCGGGACTAAATCTGGCGTGGAAAGGTCGCAATGAGTGGACATTCTGAGTTCGTGAAGAGAAAAGACTGCCGTGTAAATGCAGCTTGATGATGAGAAAGAATGACGAGCATCGTATGACGAGTTATCTTTCAGGCTTAATAAACGTGAGCATTCCTGAGGGTAACCTTTTTTCTTTCTGTTTTTTCGTTAACGAATTACTGCCATATTAGCCTGTCAGACAGCTAGTACAGCCTCGAAAGCAAGTAACGAAGGACTGGCTGCCGCTGATCGAGCTCTCTGCGAGAAAAGTTATGGCGATTAGGAGGCAACCGGAGTGAATACACAGCCACTGCATAGCAAGTTGTGCTTCATGAAGCAATTAGTCAAGCGTCAAGGTAATGAGTCGACAACCTTCGAGCACCGATCAAATCTGTTTCCTAAGACGTGTGAGGATAAGGTACAGAGAAGGTTAAGAAGATCGTTGAGGGCAACTAATGTGTGTGAGTGTGTGCGTGAGTTTTTTGGTGCATGCGTCAGCTCGTGCTTGTCTCGCGGGAGCCTCCTTGCAACTAACATCGCCCCGTGCTGCACTTCCAGTATCACCTTTGCCTACTAAACACTACACTGCTTTACAGCGTCACTTAACAGTACTTTACAGCCTAACTTTTGCACATCAGCAGCCGCTTCGGACTGTCCTTGGCTTATAGTGGCATGTTACCACTCAAACTATGTCTTTAGGCTGAAGCCTGCACTCAACCTTATTTGGAAACTAGCAGTACCTCCAAGAAGTGTAATTTCAATTTCTCTTAATCTCATTACCTATCCTTACTCTCTCCCAATCCACTCTCTTTCTAAATATCTAAACCTTATATAGGCATAACCTCTAAATATTGTATATGTTATCATATATATACATAAATGACTTACAACATATCTATAATTATATATATATATATATATATATATGTGTGCGTGTATGTGTGCGTGTATGTATGTATGTATGTATATATATAAACATGCACTCACGCACATGTACTCACTCACATTTGAGAAAGACACAGCATACAGAACGAAGTACCATTTCTTTGGCACATCCTAAATATCTCGCACTCACTCTCGTCTAAAAACGTTAAGCAACAGAAGCTACCAGTAACCCAATGGTTCATGCAGTAAAAACGTGATCAATTGTCAAAACTCTGGACTCATAAACCGAATATCGTATGCTTGACTTTCAAAAACTACGCAGCATACGTTTAATTTTCCTATGCTTAGACAGCCTTATTCGGGAGGCAGCCCATATAAGTAAAGCCACTGGTTTTGATTTCCCCGAGATACAGTCCATGTAAATAAAGCGACCGGTTTGCATCGAGCAGGTAGGGCAATCTGATGCGGTTTCATAAAGAAAAGACACGGTAAGTTAGATATACATGTATTTAGGCCACCTGTATCGTGGTGCTTTAGCTATAAAGTCCAGCCCAACATTTCCTAAAGTCTTGACAGACCTTCATACCAGCTTCAGGCTGACTTTGGACTGAACAAAGGCAGATGAATTTAGGCATTGACACTTTAGAACCAAGTCCCTCATGGGTTACCAAGGGCTATAGTGCGAAGTTGAGTTGAGTCTTGAAGCTGCCATGCAATGTGCACTTAGTATCAGTATCATTTTCCGAGTTTGCAGGTCACTCGAAGTGATATAAGTAGCTGCCGGTATTTTAGCTCCTGACCCTCGCGTTGCTGCTGCTTCTGGTGCTTGTGCTCAAGCAGCTGCTGCTACTGCAGCTCGAGTCCTCTCCACGGTAGATGTCACTGCAAGCTTATCTATAGGTGTCCTTGTCTAATCAATTTTGGGTTGGTTAAAGTTGGCAGAGTTGACTTTTGAGCTGATTTTCTCATTTGGTAAAGCGTTTATGTTTACGGTACACCTAGTTTCCGTGTAGATGCTACAGGAGATTTTCTGGTCGAGCAGATTTGCTTGCTAGGCGGATCGCATACACCCACAAAACTACAGCGTGAATGTCAAAAATGCGTTAATCAAAGTGGATGTAGTATTCCTGTCTATGTAAGTCAGAATAACAGCAATGTTATGTTGCTGAAAGTAGGCAAATGCGACTATGAAGCTTATGCGGTCGTCCACTGACAGGTCACTGGTGAACAAAACACATTGATTACGCTCAGTTTCAACAGGACATATGCTGGCAGAAGACATTTTGAGCGTTTGATGTTTTCACCTTTCTGAATTGCACTCTATTGTAGCCACAACTAGTTAATTGGTTATGTCGCCATTAGACTTTGAAAGCTCGCTGCTATCCATTTCCGTTCGTCAATCGCTAGATGCAGAAAGAAAAACTTAAATAGAAAAAGGAGAACATGGAAAGGAAAGAAAAAGAAATAACAAGTACAACAAAAGAGCAAAGAAATAGAAAATAGAGTAGAAAGAATTAATTTGACGGACTGGATGGCTAGGAGTGAAGAATGCTGAGACGCAGCTGAGTGTCATCTGCACTGTAAATGAAAGCTTACATTGTGCCTGGCAATCGCATCGGTAAGAAGGACAGTAAATGACGTGAAATACAAAAAGTGACTGAAGCACAGAGTACTGAAAACACAACACTTGAGCGATTCTCCCACGGATGATCTATATCACTCATCATCAATACTCTGTAATCTCCTGCTGAGATACAACCCAAGCCTTTGTGGTGCAGTGTCCGAGATGCTCACGTGATATGATGGACGCTCGTTTGACGATAGCTGATAGGTGATCAAAAGAAGCCGAAAGATAAAAAAACAAGCAGGGAATGCTGCGAATTAATACTAATCTTCTCAGGGAGGCAGAATTAGGCTGCAGCCTCGTCTGCTACTCTTGGGATCTCGGTTGATACCATTGATATTATCTACCTAATTCCTATTCGCAAAGCACCCTAAGAGAAACTAATATATATTCGTATGTAAATGTGGTATGAGGCTTGAACCCACTATCTTACTCGTCAAACTCATTTAAATTGACCTTGGGTGAGGTGGGCACATCACCCAAACAACTGAATCCTTCTTACACGCAATCAATGTCACCTAATTATTAGGAGCCTCACCACCAAAATTATGTAGGTACTTTTTCAGTGGCAGAACTCAGAAGGTTATCTGGACCGCCCAAGTGACTTTCGAGTAAGCATCTAAACTCAGGAAACCTTTATCCCAAATTAACCTCCCGGGAATTAGCGTTGCCTCGTATTGTTTGACGACCCAAGTTCTCAATTATTGTGCTTTGCTCGAGTCAGCTTTCGAAGATTAGTCATCTCAAGAAGTTGATCCAAACAGCCACTGGAGAGAGATGCTTCTAGAAGTAAAAAAAAAATCCTAGCTGATTAAACAGCCTCTTTTTGTATAGTGACAGAAGAGCCTTTACGGCTATCACCACCGCTTGCAGTGGCGATAAAGAATCGCCCACGGCAGTATTCGAACCCACGATCTCGGGACCGAGGTCGTGAAAGCAACCGCCTTACCTAGTGTGCCACTGGTGAGCCTGAGCTGGTGGGACCCTGAGCTGCGATCGGCTTAGCATCGAAATACCGAAAAGTCTGAGCCATCTGGGCAATATCGACAACAAATACAGCCACTCGGTCGGCTGCTCTCTGTGACTGGCTAAAATAGTAATGATAAATTAGTAATAACAATAAAGAAGAGTGTACCTAGCATCCTGAGTGAACACAATTAGCTCTTTGTGGGCACTTTACAAATAATGTGGGTGCTAAAATTGTGCATGTAATCCATATGCCTGTAGAGATGCTTCTCTCAAGCGAAGATGGAATTAGTTCGCTTAGGGAGCTGCTAAATATGTGCTATCGAAAATCGTAAGGAATTTGCTCAGTCGTTACCTTGATTAAGGGCATCTTTCATCCAGGGGCAGATACACCCTGAGGCTTATGCAGCGATGTTTAGCGGCTGCGATCCCAAAAAGCCGACAACCTCGTTCGAGCAATTCTGACTAATTATGGTGAAGCTCGAAGTTCCGTACCCCAACGGTGCCGATAGAAATTAACGGACTATGGATGCTATAAATGATTTCAAGTGCCGGAAGGTGACCAATGACGCACGTGTGGGGACCATAGTCAACGCTCGATGTGAAGAACCCGGAAAACCAGTTACGTGGCTTGAAAAGCCAGCGTTTAGGAATAACATGACAGCTCAGAGCTGGAAGCACGTAATGGGCAGATTTGTAGTGCAGCAGTTTTAACTGAAGGGGGTGTAAAAAATGCTTCTGAAAGTTACTTCGTCGCAGGCTTTTTCTAGAAACTGTATGCCTAATACGTTGTTAGTTTAAAGAGCATTTTAAGCTGTTTGGCTATCACAAGCAAAATACTAATGTATCGGCAGTGGTTATCGATGCTGGTTGCATGAACATAGGGTAGTTTACAACCGCAGAAAATGAATAAGATAAATTAGAATGTAATAACTAAGGAAGTTAGTATTGTTACCATGGACAATTCTTACGATGCTCCCAAAAACCAGTCCTGCATACAAAACAGTAAGAAAAATTACATTTCCTGTGATTTACCCGTCATACCACGGTTATAATTTGACCAAACCAAGCATACTTAGAGCAAGAAAGATTTTAGTGTAGCATTGCTCAGTCATAAAGACTTGAATAGGGGTCTTTATAGGGATTTTTATGACGCACCCAAGGAGTTAAATCTGCCAAGAGAAACTGCAACTCAAGTATGAGATTTCTGGACACACTAATACAAAAAAAGAGTTCCGAAGCTTCATAAAATGAAGTACAAAGTCCAACTGCCTGGGAAACCGTATCGGCATTTTACAAAATGGCAGATAAGTGTCCGCATCACGCTGAGGAATACTTGCATACACGCATAATATTGCCACAACTAATAGTCAATGCATGTCCTAATGACTTCATTATAGATGGGTGTCGTGAAGCTACGAAGCTCGTTTTGGTCTAGGCCTGGTAAAACATCTGAGGGTGGCGAATTCGGGTAACCCGATACGTAGAGCCGTTTGGCCACAGCTCTCAGTTGACGTGCTGCTGTGTCAGCAAGTTTAAGTATTGAAATCGACCAACTCCCTAAGATAGCCTCCCTGCGAATTAGTCGGATACTAACGCACTAAAGTGATCATGCATGCGGATTAGCACTAATTAGCAACACATCTTCTAAAAGAATCTACGACGACATATTAGTAGTCTTCTCCGAGCTAATCCTTTCACTCGCTACATCAATGGAAAGTCAGACGGATTCGAAGGGATAGCTGTGCTATTCGTATTATAACTAAATCGCAATGTAAAGGGGCAAGAAATAATTATTTATTATAATGATTATAATTATATAATTATATAATTATATATATATATATGTTTATTATATATTATATTATATTATATATATTATATATATATGTATTATATATTATATTATAATATATATAATATATATATATATATTATATATATATTATATATTATATTGTATTATATATAATATATATATATAATATAATATATATATATATATTATATCTTATATATATATATATATTAATTTATTTATTATAATTATATCATTATATATAATATATATATATTATATATATATAATTATATAATTACAATAAATAAATATATATAAATATAAATATATATATATATATATATATTACATATATTATGTATATGTATGTATATGTATATGTATATACAGATAGAGAGACATTGAGCCCGTTCATGGCACTTAATATCTCTGACTCCCATTATCCTAAACAACGGAAGCCAACAGTATTGGAGCATTCACGAGAAAAGAGCCCATATTTGAAGCATCTTGACTCCTAAACCGAAAATACAGTAAGGTCAACTTAGAACTACTTAGCACTCGTTTACTTGTCCGATGCTTTGATGGACTTATTTGAGGAGTGCAGTCCACATAAATACGGCCTCTAGGTCGGCATCTTGCACGTATTGCTAGCTGCTACGGTTTGATGAAAGAAACAGCAGCAAAATAGCTATACATGTATTTGAGCCACCTATATCATGATTTTGGCTGTAAATGCATACCAAGCATTTCCTAAAGTTCATACCAGCGTTGGGCTGACTTAGGATCGAGCGAAGACAGATGAATTTAGACAGTGACTACGAAGGGCTATGCTGCGAAGTTGAGCTGCCACACACTGTCCACTTGTTGTCACTCATTTTCCGAGTTTGTGGGTCACTCGAAGTTTTATAAGTAGCTGCCGGTATTTTAGCTCCTGCTCTTGCAGCTGCTGCTGCTTCCGGTGCTCACGCTTGAGGAGCTGCTGCAGCTGCAGCATCGGAGTCTTCATTCATACACGTTCGTAGGCAGATTCATCGGAATAAGCTGAAGCTTCCTCGAGGCTAAACTCGCATTCCAAACCATTGTAGGAGTGAACATTTTCCGGAGTCACGGGGCTTCGAACAACAGGGCTCGATGCTTCGACACCATCTTCAGCTAAGTTTATGATAGACGTAAAGGTTTGCCTGCATAGGAGGCATCCGTGGTTCCTTTTGCCCCGTTTCGCTAAATACTCAGAGCAGAAACGATGACTGCAGCCATTAGATGTTGCTGGCCTGACTATGCTATCCAGATATATAGCACACGAATAATCGGACGAAGTGCTCAACGTTTCCGAGCCTTCTCTGGAGCCACTTGGTCGGATCCTTGTCGAGCAGTCAGAATTTGAAGCTGGAAGGAATAAAATCCAGAAATACTTTTGGTTTTTCACCGAACTCAGATAACAGCTGCTAGACAAGCAGAAGTTCACAGGCGTTTAAGCAGCTCAAAAAACTCGTGAGAACGTGAACGACCGCGCCTCTGGCAAGCCTATTTCGGTGACTGCAGTGATAGCTTTAACCTGAGCTCTGCAGTAGGATTTCCGATCAGGAATGAGCAATAATATTAATGATGCTTATTGTGTACAGCATCAAGATTTCGGCTTCAGAAGAGTAAATGTCGTGGAATGAGAACTGAGCAAGTGAGTTCCATAGTAAATTATTAGATGTTGGCTTCTGGAGAGTAGGTTTCTTGGAATGAGAACTGAGAAACTGAGTTCCATAGTAAAGCATTCAGAGCAGCAGCTTCCGTCTCCAAAGTTTCTCAAGAAAAAACTTTGCATAATCAATGATATTGCACATAGGGGTCCTGAGGGCGAGACTAGGCGGAAGTGGAAGCAGCAGTTCAGTTTGGTAATAAGATGCCGAGCCAATGGAAACACCTTAATTATGACTTGGACTTTCGTCAATTTTGTAGCTTGGCCACAAGCCATCGCTTATCCTACAGCAAAGGAATCGTTTGAACGAACCTCTGCAGTGCTTCGGCCAGCCTTGTAGCCCTATCCGTCACTAGTTGCAGGGGCGCAATGAATTTTTAGTATCGTTTTTATTATCTTGTCAGTACAGAAACACACAAAAGCTCTGGACGCTCCTATAAGTATGTAGTCAGTTATCCTAGCTCTCGATACAACAGCGTGGCTACTTAGGAACCTATCTATCATCACGATGGAGACTTCATTTTACAAGCTGACGGAGGGCAACCCCCAACCCGTTTAAGCCTTCGAAAGGTTGCCTTAAGACAATAGCCCCGAATTCAAATTCCTGTCACGAAACATTGACAGAGTGTAAAGGTTAAAGGGCTCATCGGGGCTCTAATTTCTAGAAATTTTCCAGCCTATTGAGATATTTAGAGTCAAGGTTCAGAGTCTACGGAAATAAAAGCCATGCTGCCGACAAGTCGATGACAGCATAGCCACACATAGAAATGTGGCCGTATAATACGGTGGAGCGACACGGCTGCTGCCTTGACGGCACCTATACGTACTGGCGCTGCTTGCACTTCCTACCTCCACAGTTTCTTGCTGTGTGTGCAGAAGCAGCCCCCAGAGGGCTTCGAGAGCTGTTTCGACGGCCGCCATCATAGTCGCTCCACAAGTTGACTGGCGTGCGATCGCAGCAGCGGCTAATCATCATTAACGATAACTTCGTCGGATGAGCCATCCGAATCGTCTACAGCGTCACATAATAATGAACAACATAGTCAATGACTTTAGAGTCAAGCTTCAGAATAAAGGCTAGAACGATGAGGTCTAAAGTAAGACGCCAGGGCAACTGAAAAATGCACATTGGCCAGCCCAAACGGGCAATGCCGTGAGTGTCTCAAAGTATGACGACTTTAGTCAAAATGTATCTCCGTCAGTAACTCCACAAACTCATAAACACCATGTGGGTGTTACGCAGGAGAGTTTTGTATAGCAAACTCACAGCCTAAGCGGCTTCCGGTACGCATTCGGTAGCCAACAGACTTCGTCTCACGCAACAAAGAGAAAGTGGGAAGCATAGCAGAGTCAGGAGAGCAGTTGAGGTAGTGAGTAGCATAGAAGTAGCAGATCAGGACCGCTGAAAAAGATGTGCCATAGTCGGCAGTTAGAGAGTAGTCACCGCCCGTCGGCCGTCGTGTCGATGGCAGCATAGCCACAGGTCGGCAGGTGGTCATGGGCGACGACGGACCAACACGGCTGCTGTCTTAACAGCTCCTAAATTTGCTGTTGCAACGTGCACTTTCCGTACCTCCACAGTTTCTTGCTGTGTGTGCAGCAGCAGCCTCCAAAGAGCTGTGAGAGCGTTTCCGACGGCCGCCATCACAGTCGCTCCACAAGCTGACTGGTTGGGCAATAGATCTGTTAAGTAGCCCGGAGACAAATAATGTAGGGACTTGCCGAATACCATCCTTGCCAGTACACGAAGGCACTAAAATTGTAGAAAGGATCTAAGTGTGTTTTCAATAGATCGAAAGCTATGGCTCGCACAATATCCTATCTACACAATGAAGCATCAACATTACAAATACCTATCAATGAGGTAAGCAAAATTTCGAGTGCATGGTTAGGAGCCAAAATTTAGAAACTGTCTGCAAAATGTGCGTTTAATTTGTGAGCCCTTGCAGGTGATTGAAATAGATACAAATCCATCTAATTACTATCAATACGAAACAAGGGCGATTCTATGAAAACATAGTTCCACACAAATACAACTAGGCATTGAATTTCTTTACAACATCAGGCGTGACTAATCATTGATTGATGAGACGTGACCATCACTGGAAAAATATTGGGCAATGCCGTACTATAAAGATTTATTGACCCTCTACAAAAAGTTTCAAACTATCGGCCATACCAAGTCCGCTGTGCACACATGATTTCCTTCTAATATATGCATACTTATATTGTATTTGCATAGCACCCACGGAAAAATAAGTTGGTTATTAAAATAGGTTCTTGTTCTGCAGCCTCAGAATCAGCACGAAATACGGTTATTGGTAGCAAGCATCATCACATTCAGGAAAATTCACAGGGACCCTAGACAGCGTATGCCATGGCTCAGGCATGGAGTGAGTTCCGTACTTTGGGAGCATACCATCTTAAGGCACGGTCTCCATAGGATTTAAGTTTTTGGGAGATATGTGTAAACATATTTATAAAGGAGGTGGAAAGATGCTTAGCCAGTAGGGCAGTAGATTTCATTGCACGGCGGAGCTAAAGAATAAAGGAACCTAAAAGTGAGCTTGAAAATCTTGAAGTCGATGCCTTGCTTGACTGAAAGCAAGTACATGTCAGGGAGAAGTGGCGAGATGTGCTGATAATGTAGTCATAATAAACAATATAGACAATGACTTCAGAGTCAAGCTTCAGAGTAAAGGTTAGAACAAGGAGGTCTAAAGCAAGACGCCAGGGCAACTTAAAAACGCTCGTTGGCCAACCCAAACGGGCATTGCCGTGAGTGACTTGAAGTAGGACGACTTCGCTCAAACTCACGGCCCGTCGGCCGTCGTGTCGATGGCAGCATAGCCACAGGTTGGCATGTGGTCGTGGGCAACGACGGACCAACACGGCTACTGTCTTGACGGCTCTTAAATTTGCTGTTGCTACGTGCACTTTCTTTACCTCTGCAGTTTTTTTCTGTGTGTGCAGCTGCAGCCTCCAATGGGCAGCAAGAGTGGTTTCGACGGCCGAGATCACAGTCGCTCCACAAGCTGACTGGCGTGCAATCTCAAAGCGGCCTTTCATCATCAATGATAATTTCGTCGGATGAGCTGTCCGAGTCGTCTACAGCGTCACATTCGGCATGCAAGTATTTTCCGTTGCAGCATGTACAGTGTGAGCAGGCAGAAGCATGTATAAGACGAGTCACAAATATACACTAAATGCTGATATATACAGATGAGCCTTTAGTTTCTTTTTAAAAGCGTGAATTTAGGATGTGTCACCTTCGAGGTCGGGAGGGAATTCCATGCTTTGGAAGCATACGATCTACGGGTAAGCTGTCTGGAAGATTTGTATCTGTTATATTGTAAGCAGTTAGATTCTAAAACGGAGTGGAACGATGCTTAGACTGGTTGGGCAATAGATCTGTTAACTATCCTGGAGACAAAGAATGAAGGAACTTGCCGAATACCATCCTTGTCAGTACAGGAAAGCTCTAAAATTTTAGACAGATATCCATTAAGCAATGCCGTACAAAAAAGATTTGTTGACCCTCAACAAAAGGTGTCCAACAATGTCCGCAAAAATTTAAGGGTTAGCCTCAGCATGGTCGGGTCGCCAACAGATTTCAGCCATACCACGTCCGTTGCGAACAAATGATTTGCTTCTAATATATGCATATTTATAATGTATTTCCATAGCACACTTGGAAAAATAAGTCAAAGTTCTCGTTCAGCAAGCTGATCTGCATGCCTTCGCCCGAAGTATTTTCGTCATCATTGGCTGTGGATGAGTTATCCGAACCGTCTGCAGCCTCAGAATCAGCACGAAATACAGTTATTGGTAGCATGCATCAGCACATTCAGGAAGTTTCACAGGGACCCTAGACAGCGGATGCCCTTTCTCAGGCATGAAGTGAGTTCCGTACTTTGGGTGCATACGATCTAGTCCATGGGATTAGAGTTTTTGGGAGATATGCGTAACCATATTTGAAAAGGAGGTGGGATGATGCTTAGCCAGGTAGGGCAGTAGATTTCATTGTACAATCGACCTAAAGAATAAAGGGACGTAAAAGTGAGCTTAAAAATCCTGAAGTCGATGCTTTGCTTGACTGAAAGGTAGTACATGTCAGGTAGAAGTGGTGAGATGTGCTAATAATGTAGTAATAATGAACATTTGAGTCAATGACTTCAGAGTCAAGCTTCAAAGTATAGGTTAGAACGATGAGGTCTAAAGCAAGACGCTAGAGCATCTTAAAAATGCACATTAGCCAGCCCAAACTGGCATTGCCCTGGGTGTCTCAGAGTATGAAGACTTCACTCAAACTCACGGCCCGTCGGCCGTCGTGTCGATGGCAGCATAGCCACAGGTCGGCATGCGGTCGTGGGCAACGACGGCCCAACACGGCTGCTGTCTTGACGGCTCCTAACTTTGCTGTTGCTACGTGCACTTTCCTTACCTCTGCAGTTACTTGCTGTGTGTGCAGCTGCAGCCTCCAACGGGCTGAGAGAGTAGTTTTGACGGCCGCCGTCACGGTCGATCCACATGGTAAGTTGCGGACGATATCAAAGCCGCCTTTCATCATCAACGATAATTTCGTCGGATGAGCTATCCGAATTGGCTACAGCGTCACATTCAGCATGCAAGCATTGTCCGTGGCAGTATTACAGTGTGAGCAGACAGGGGCATGTGTAGGACGAGTCACACTAAATGCTGATATATACAGATGAGCGTTTCTTTTCAAACTTGTGAATTTAGTATATGTCGCCTTGGAGGTCGGGAGGGAATTCCATGCTTTGGGTACGCTATCTGGAAGATTTGACATTTCTATCAGGTATAGTTTAAGGAGTTAGATTCTGAAACTCAGTGGAACGACGCTTAGACTAGTTGGGCAAAACATCTGATAATTATCCCGGAGACAAAGAATGAAGGGACTTGCCGAACATCATCTTTGCCAGTACACGAAGGCACTAAAATTGTAGACACGGATCTAAGTATGTTGTCAATAATCTGAGTCTTGATAAAAGGCTAGGGCTCGCTCCAGAGCCTATCTACACAATGAAGCGTCAAAATTTCAAGAACCTATCGACGAGAAAAACTAAATTTTGAGTGCATGGTTAGGAGCCAATATTCATAAACTGACGTTCATGCCTTGCTTGTCTGAAAGCCTGTTCATGTCAGGTAGAAGTATTGAGATGTGCTAATAATGTAGTAATAATGAACAATAGTGTTGCTGACTTCAGAGTCAAGCTTCAGAGTAAAGGTTAGAACAATGAGGTCTAAATCAAGGTGCTAGGGCAACTTGAAAATGCACGTTTTCCAGATAAAACGGGCATTGCCGTGAGTGTATCGAAGTATGACGACTTCACTCAAACTCACGGCCCGTCGGCCGTCGTGTCGATAGCAGCATAGCTACAGGTTGGCATGTGGTCGTGGGCAACGACGGACCAGTACGGCTGCTCTCTCGACGGCTTCTAAATCTGCTGCTGCTACGTACACTTCCCTTACCTCCACAGTTTCTTGCTTTGTGTGCATCAGCAGCCTCCAATGGGCCACGAGAGCTGTTCCGACGGCCACCATCACAATCACTCGACAAGCTGACTGGCGTGTGATCGCGCTGAGGCCATTCATCATCAACGATAATTTCGTCGGATGGGCTATCCGAATCGTCTACAGCGTCACATTCGGCATGCAAGTATTGTCCGTGACAGCATGTACAGTGCGAGCAGGCAGAAGCATGTATAGGGCGAGTTACATAGACACACGAAATGCTGATATATGCAAGTGAGCTTTTAGTTTCTGTGAATTTAGCATGTGTACCCTTGTAGTTCGAGAGTGAATTCCATGCTTTGGAAGCATACGATCTAAGGGTACCATGTCTGCAAAATTTGCGATATCTATCACGTATAGTTTAAATAGTTAGATTCTGAATTGCAGTTGAACGATGCTTAGACTGGTTGGGCAATAGATCTGCTAAGTATCTTGGAGACAAAGAAAGAAGTAACTTGCCGAATACCATCCTTGCGAGTACACGAAGGCTCTAAAATTTTAGACAGAGATCCACTGAGCAATGCCGTGCAATAAAGATTTGTTGACCCTCTACAAAAAGTTTCAAACGACGGCCGCAAAAATGACAAGTCTTTAAGGTTAGCTTCGGTACGGTCGGGTCGTCAACAGATTTCAGCCATACCCCGTCTGTTGTGAACAAATGATTTGCTTCTAATATATGCATATTTATAATGTATTTGCATAGCACCCTTGGAAAAAGTTCTCGTTCGGCAAGCTGACTGGCATGCCATCGCCCGAAGGATTTTCTTCATCATTGGCTTCGAATGAGCTATCCGAACCGTTTGCAGCCTCAGAACCAGCACGAAATATGGTTATTGGTTGCAAGCATCAGCACATTATGGAAGTTTCTGTTCTAGACAGCCGATGCCATGGCTCAGGCATGGAGTGAGTTCCACACTTTGGGAGCATACAATCTAGAGGAACGGTCTCCATAGGATTTGAGTTTTTGGGAGATATGTTTAAACATATTTAAAAAGGAGGTGGAAAGATGCTTAGCCAGGTAGGGCAGTAGATTTCATTGTACGATGACCTAAGGAATAAAGGCACGTAAAAGTGAGCCTGAAAATCTTGAAGTCGATGCCTTGCTTGACTGAAAGCCAGTACACGTCAGGGAGAAGTGGCGAGATTTGCTAATAATGTAGTCATAATAAACAGTATAGTCAATGACTTCAGAGTTTAGAGGTTAGAACGATGAGGTCTAAAGCAAGACGCTAGGGCAACTTAAAAATGCCCATTGGCTAGCACAAACTGGCATTGCCGTGAGTGTCTCAAAGTATGACGACTTCACTCAAACTCACGGCCCGTCGGCCGTCGTGTCGATGGCAGCATAGCCACAGGTCGGCATGTGGTCGTGGGCAACAAGGAACAAACACGGCTGCTGTCTTGAAGGCTCCGAAACTTGCTGTTGCTACGTGCACTTTCCTTACCTCTGCAGTTACTTGCTGTGTGTGCAGCTGCAGCCTCCAACGGGCTGAGAGAGTAGGTTTGACGGCCGCCGTCACGGTCGATCCACAAGGTAAGTTGCGGGCAATATCAAAGCCGCCTTTCACATTCAACGATAATTTCGTTGGATGAGCTTTCCGAATCGGCTACAGCGTCACATTCAGCATGCAAGTATTGTCCGTGGCAGCATGTACAGTGTGAGCAGGCAGAAGAGTGTATGAGACGAGTCACACTAAATGCTGATATATACAAATGAGCTTTTATTTTCTTTTTAAACGTGTGAATTTAGGATGCGTCGCCTGGTAGGTCGGGAGTGAATCTCATGCTTTGGAAGCGTACAATCTAAGGGTACGCTGTCTGGAAGATTTGAGATTTGTATCAGGTATAGTTTAAGGAGTTGGATTCTGAAACTCAGTGGAACGATGCTTAGACAAGTTGGGCAAGTATCCTGGAGACACAGAATGAAGGAACTTGCCGGATACCATCCTTGCCAGTACACGAAGGCACTAAAATTGTTGACTGGGATCAAAGTATATTGTCAATCATCTGAGTCTTGATGAAAGGCTATGGCTCGCTCAAGTGCCTATCTACTCACTGAAGCATTAAAATTTCATGAACCTATCATCGAGGAAAACTAAATTTCGAGTGCATGGTTAGGAGCCAAAACTCAGAAACTGATGTCTGCAAAATGTGCCTTTAATTCGTGAGCCATTGCTGGCGATTGAAATAGATACAAATCCAGCTGTTTATTATCAACACGAAACAATGGCGAATTTATAGAAAAAAAATAGTTGCACACAAATACAACTAGGCATTAAATTATTTTACAACCGCAGGCGTGCCTGATCATTGATTGATGAGACGTGACCATCACTAGAAAAATATTGAGAAAGGCCGAACAATAAAGATTTGTTGACCCTCTACAAAAAGTTTTTAAACAATCAGCCACACCGCGTCTGCTGTGCACACTTGATTTGCTACTAATATAAGCATACATATATAGCATATTTAAAATACATTTGCATAGCACCCTCGGAAAAATAGGTCTAAGTTCTCGTTCGGCAAGCTGACTGGCATCCCATCCCCCGTAGGATTTTCTTCAGCAATGATTATGGTTTCGGATGAGCTATCCAAACTGTATACAGCCTCAGAATCAGCACGAAATATGGTTATTGGTAGCAAGCATCAGCACATCACGGAAGTTTCACAGGGGCCCTAGGCAGCGGATGCCCTGTCTCAGGCATGAATTGAGTTCCGTACTTTAGGAGCATACGATCTAGAGGCAAGGTCTCCATAGGATTTGAGTTTTTTGGGAGATATGGGTAAACATATTTAAAAAGGAGGTGGAATGATGCTTAGCCAGGTAGGGCCGTAAATTTCATTGTACGATGGAGCTAAAGAATAAAGGCACCTAAAGTGAACTTCTTGAAGTCGATGCCTTGCTTGACTGAAAGCCAGTACATGTCAGGGAGAAGTGGTGAGATGTGCTAGTAGTGCATTCATAATAAACAATATAGTCAATGACTTCAGAGTCAAGCTTCAGAGTAAAGGTTAGAACGATGAGGTCTAAAGCAAGACGCCAGGGCAACTTAAAAATGCACATCGGCCAGCCCAAATGGGCATTGCCCTGAGTATCTCAATGTATGACGACTTCACTCAAAGACACCGCCCGTCGGCCGTCGTGTCGATGGCAGCATAGCCACAGGTCGGCATGTGGTCGTGGGCAACGATGGACCAACACGGCTGCTGTCTTGACGGCTCCTAACTTTGCTGTTGCTACGTGCACTTTCCTTACCTCTGCAGTTTCTTGCTGTGTGTGCAGCTGGAGCCTCCAACGGGCTGAGAGAGTAGGTTTGACGGCCGCCGTCACGGTCGATCCACAAGGTAAGTTGCGAACGATATCAAAGCCGCCTTTCATCATCAACGATAATTTCGTCGGATGAGCTGTCCGAATCGGCTACAGCGTCACATTCAGCATGCAAGCATTGTCCGTGGCAGTGTGTACAGTGTGAGCAGGCAGGAGCATGTATAGGACGAGTCACACTAAATGCTGATATATACAGATGAGCTTTTTAAACGTGTGAATTTAGAATGTGTCGCCTGGTAGTTCGGGAGTAAATGTCATGCTTTGGAAGCGTACGATCTACGGGTACGCTGTCTTGAAGATTTGAGATTTGCATCAGGTATAGTTTAAGCAGTTAAGATTCTAGAACGCAGTGGAACGATGCTTACACCGGATCGGGAATAGATCTGTTAAGTATCCTAGAGACACAGAATGAAGGAACTTTCCAAATACCATCCTTGCCAGTACACGAAGGCACTAAAATTGTAGACACAGATGTAAATATGTTGTCAATAATCTGAGTCTTGATAGAAGGCTCTGTCTCGTTCCATAGCCTATCTACACAATGAAGCATTGACATTTCAAGTATCTATCAATGAGGAAAACAAAATTTCGAGTGCATGGTTAGTAGCCAAAATTCAGAAACTTATTTCTGCAAAATGTGCGTTTAATTTGTTAGCCCTTGCAGGTGATTTAAATAAAATAGATACAAATCCAGCTGATTATTATCAACACGAAACAACAGTGATTCTATAGAAAAATAGTTGCACACAAATACAACTAGGCATTGAATTATTTTACAACCGCTGGCGTGACTGATCATTGATGAGACGTGACCATCACTGACAAAATATCGAGGAAGGCAGTACAATAAAGATTTTTCCACCCTCTACAAAACGTTTGCACCATGGCCGCAAAAAAGACAAGTCTTTAAGATCAACTTCGGTATGGTCGGGTCGTCAACAGATTGCATTTAATAATTTTACTACTGCGGGCATGACTGATCATTGATTGATGAGACGTGACCATCACTGGAAAAATATTGAGCAAGGCCGTGCAATAAAGATTTGTTGACCCTCTACAAAAAGTTTCAAACGTAGGCCACAAAGAAGACAAGTTTTTAAGGTTAGCTTCGGTATGGTCGGGTAGTCAACAGATTTTAACCATATCACGTCTCTGTCGCACAAATGATTTGCTACTAATATATGCAGATTCATTATGTATTTGCATAGCACCCTCGGAGAAATATATCACAAACTTCATGTTCGGCTAGCTGACAGGCATGCCATCGTCCGAAGGATTTTCTTCAGCAATGATTATGGCTTCGGATGAGCTATTCGAACCGTCTGCAGCCTCAGAATCAGCACGAAATATGGTTACTGGTAGCGAGCATCAGCAAATCACGAAAGTTTAACAGGGACCCTAGACAGCAGATGCCGTAGCTCAGGCATGAAGTGAGTTCTGTACTTTGGGTGCATACCATCTTAAGGCCCGTTCTCCATCGGATTTGAGTTTTTGGGAGATATGTGTAAACATATTTAAAAAGGAGGTGGAAAGATGCTTAGCCAGTAGGGCAGTAGCTTTCATTGCACGATGGAGCTAAAGAATAAAGGAGCCTAAAAGTGAGCTTGAAAATCTTGAAGTCGATGCCTTGCTTGACTGAAAGCCTGTACATGTCAGGGAGAAGTGGTGAGATGTGCGAATAATTTAGTACTAATAAATATAGTCAATATAGAGTCAAGCTTTAGAGTAAAGGTTAGAACAATGAGATCTAAAGCAAGACACCAGGGCAACTTATAAATGCACATTAGCCAGCCCAAACGGGCATCGCCGTGAGTGTCTCAAAGTATGACGACTTCACTCAAAATCACCACCCGTCGGCCGTCGTGTCGATGGCAGCATAGCCACATGTTGGCATGTGGTCGTGAGCAACGACGGCCCAACACGGCTGCTGTCTTGACGGCTTCTAAATTTGCTGTTGCTACGTGCACTTGCCTTACCTTTACAGTTTCTTGCTGTGTGTGCAGCTGCAGCCTTAAATGGGCTGCAAGAGCGGTTCCGACGGCAGCCATCACAGTCGCTCCACAAGCTGACTGGTTGGGCAATAGATCTTTTAAATATCCTTGAGACAAAGAATGAACGGACTTCCCAAATACCATCCTGGCCAGTACATAAAGGCACTAAAATTTTTGACACGGATATAAGTATGTTGTCAATAATCTTGAGTCCTAATAAAAGGCTATGGCTTGCTCCAGAGCCTATCTGCACAATGAAGCATCAAAATCTCAAGTACCTATCAACGAGGAAAACTAAATTTCGAGTGCATGGTTAGGAGCCTTTAATTTGTGAGCCCTTGCAGGTGATTGAGGTAGATACGAATCCAGCTGATTATTATCAACACGAAGCAATCGCGAATCTATAGAAAATTATTTGTAAACATATACTACAACTAGGCATTGAATTATTTTACAACCGCAGGCATGAGGGATGGAAAAATATTGAGCAAGGCCGTACAATAACGATTTGTTGACCCTCTACAAAAGTTTTCAAACGATCAGCCAAACCACGTCTGTTATGCACAAATGATTTGCTACTGATATATGCTTATTTATAATATATTTGCATTGCACCCTCGGAAAACCAGTCTAAGTTCTCGTTCGGCAAGATGACTGGCATGCCATCGTCCGAAGGATTTTCTTCAGCAATGATTATGGCTGCGAATGAGCTATCCAAACCATCTGCAGCCTCAGAATCAGCACGAAATACGGTTATTGGTAGCAAGCATCAGCACATCATGAAAGTTTCACAGGGACCCTAGACAGCAGATGCCGTGGCTCAGGCATGAAGTGAGTTCCGTACTTTGGGTGCATACCATCTTAAGGCCCGTTCTCCATCGGATTTGAGTTTTTGGGAGATATTGGTAAACAAATTTAAAAAGGAGGTGAAAAGATGCTTAGCTAGGTAGGGCAGTAGCTTTCATTGTACGACGGAGCTAAAGAATAAAGGCACCTAAAAGCAGCTTGAAAGTCTTGAAGTCGATGCCTTGCTTGACTGAAAGCCTGTACATGTCAGGAAGAAGTGGTGAGATGTGCTAATAATTTAGTAATAATTAACAATATAGTCTATGACTTCAGAGTCGAGCTTCAGAGTAAAGGTTAGAACAATGAGGTCTAAACCAAGACGCTAGGGCAACTAAAAAATGCACATTGGCCAGCCCAAACGGGCATTGCCGTGAGTGTCTCAAAATATGACGACTTCACTCAAACTCACGGCCCGTTGGCCATTGTGTCGATGGCACCATAGCCACAGGTCGGCATGTGGTCGTGGGCAACGACGGCCCAACACGGCTGCTGTCTTGACGGCTCCTAAATTTGCTGTTGCTACGTGCACTTTCCTTACCTCCACAGTTTCTTGCTGTGTGTGCAGTAGCAGCCTCAAAGGGGCCTAGAGAGCGGTTCCGATGGCCGCCATCACAGTCACTCGACAAGCTGACTGGCGTGCGATTGTACAGAGGCCTTTCATCATCAACGATAATTTTGTCGGATTAGCTATCCAAATTGTCCTACTCCCGCCATTAGTGATCTGAAGTTCCAACTTTGTCATCCAGCCAGATTTACTCGTATGATTTTTCAGACTATTTTCAGGTTTGGTTTACTTTCGTGATTACTGTTGATAAATACTGGTGCTCACTGTTAGACAGTGTATCTACCACTAGAGAAACGATTGTGTCATCAAATTTAATGAGCACTAAGCACTTTAAATATTTAGGCAGGATGCCTGTAATAATAGTTTCGATTCCATGAAATAAAAAATAATGTGCTAAGAACGACGTAACAATTATTATTATTAGTTATTTTATGTAGCACCCTATGAGGATAAACAATCTACCCAGATGCATTGAAATTCGGTGCAAGATAATTGTTAAACGAAGTTAAAGACATGTATGGCATCATGGACAGAAAACACGCTTTAACTAGTATCTTGCTTATGCCAACATTCTTAAGCACAAAAACACCCTGATCTACGAGATAACTAGCTAGAAGCATTGATTGAATCGTGCTGAACACTTACCTGCTTGATCCTGAGGTATATTATCAAAATGTGTTCGCTATGAAATTTACCAATTCAATCGGAGGAGTGTCAACCAGGCTTTATAGCGGTGCCGAACCCAGTTGTGACGCATGCCGGGCCCGAATGACGAGAAGCTACATTATTGCGTCATCACATAATGGCTACTTCTGGCTGATCGTGGACCTTTCTTTGATCTACGGCCCCCCTCTAGCAGGGTAAGTGTCGAGCCTGCTCCAAGTCAGGATGGCCCCGTACCGTATCGAGACAATTCCAAGGGTACAGAAGCTTTTGATTGATGGTTCTAAAAATATGAAATCAGCATTTACATCCAGGCTTAGAAAACTTGACCGTTTTCTAAAATTGTAGATCAAGCTTGAAAAAAAAACCTTTGTCACTGAATTCACCTTGCCCCGTGCACCTTTAATGCTTACGTCAGCATAGATCAATGACTGGAGTCGCACGGTACTATAAGAAAAGCAAGCAAATAAACAAAGCCGGAATGCACCGGTAGGTAGAGCGATTCATCTGAATAAGGTCAGTCTTCCTCGAAGCTACTCAAAGTCACCGTCCGAACCATAGCAGGAGTTGTCGCTTTCCGGTGCTCCTCGGCTTCGAAATGCTAACGTTTTCATCCAAACATACGATAGAGGTAAAGGCTTTCCTGCATAGGGGACATCTAATGTATACTTTGCCCTATTTTGAAATACACTCGAAGAAGAAACGATTATCACAGCCAGTCTCAGTTGCTGTGTTGACTGTGCTTTCCAGACACGTGGCTCACGCATAATCCTACAAACTGTTCAACCTCTCCGAGTGCTCGCTGAAGTCACCTCGTCGGTTCTTAGTTGAGCAGTCAGACTTTGGAGGTGCAAGGAATAAAAGCCAGTAAAACGTCTGGTTGTCATCGAACCCGGCTAAAAGCCGCTAGACAAGCCTAAGTTCACAAGCGTTTCAGCAGCTCACAAGACTCGTGAGAACCTGAGCGACAGTGCCTATAGCAAGGCCGACCTCAGTTACTGCAGCTATAGCTTGAAGATGAGCCCCTCAGCAAAGAATCAGCTCAGAAATGATAAATATTATTAATAATGCTCATCATAAATAGCACACTGTGTGGGCTTTATCTTGAAATCAGATTTCTTACAATGCATTTTGCGTTTCGAGAGGGGCAATAAATTATAGCCGACGGCACGCATGGCATGTACCATGCTCAGGCAAGCAGATGAAAATACTCAAGCCATCACTGCCGGCCAATCGCACGTAGGTCCCCCCCCCCGGTGAGCAAGCTGAACTCTCTTTTAGAATAAGCAACTAGGGCAACTAAAAAATGCACATTGGCCAGCCCAAACGGGCATTGTCGTGAGTGTCTCAAAATATGACGACTTCACTCAAACTCACGGCCCGTTGGCCATCGTGTCGATGGCACCATAGCCACAGGTCGGCATGTGGTCGTGGGCAACGGCGGCTCAACACGGCTGCTGTCTTGACGGCTCCTAAATTTGCTGTTGCTACGTGCACTTTCCTTACCTCCACAGTTCGTGGCGTGTCCGTAATGCCTCGGCTGCTGCAAGGGCTTGCTGCTGCTGCTTCGGCGGCTGAGCCTGCTAGACTTACTATTCCTGCTATGTGCGATAGGTGTTTGGAGCAAGAGAATGGGGGAGAGAATGGAAGAATTGAAAGTCGCCGCTCGACGCCAAAGAAGAGGCAGTTGCAGCTGAGTCACCAAGGTAGGCTGGGGCACACAGTGCCCAGATGACAGCCCAGTAGTCTCCAAGCGAACCGCTCCTGATTCAGGCAACGCTATATTGCAATGCATTGTGGTACCAAGACATGCGCCGCACGTACAATTAGATGATACCCTCAACCTTCGCGAAGAATTACTTAAGCCATTCGTTGGCTCGTTGCTGACCAGTCAGACCAAAAATGACACGAATCCAAACAAACGTTTAGTTGCAGCTAAATCTGAATGAAACAACAGCATAAGCATAAGTTCACGAGCGAGGCAGCAGATCGTCAGACTTCGGCGAGCCCAAAGTCACTGCAGGACGAACTGAAAGCTGCACTCACCCGCAGGGATACTCCTTGGGAAGAAGGAATGAATATGCTTATAAATATTAGGAATATAATAATAGTAATAACTATAATAATGCATTTGCTGTAATGGCAACTCCTGGCGGGGTCTCCTCACCTCCATTCATGTATTCGGGTGGTTCACTGCTCATTTCAGAGGGTTAATAGGAATAATAATGATAATATTAGAATACATTTGATATAGCGCCTTCGGAGAAGTCAACCTCTTTCTGGGCACTTTATATTCGCTGCAAAGGAAGTGCGATTGAATGATTAGCGGTGGCAAGCTAAATACACAACAAGAATAACATGGTTCGGGTTGAGATGAACAAGATCGGCATGCAAGCGTGGTTGGTTGCAGCTTGAAGAGTGAGAGCATGCATAAGCACATAAAGTATGACTTACGGGGACCCAATGAATGCTCTGACAGCTAGATGCGTTTTTATTTTTTATTTCAAAATATCAAGTCAGGAGATGTAATGGCGAAGGTCGGGAGCGAGTCCCGTGCTTTGGGAGCATACGGTCGGAAGGCACGGCTCGTACGTGGTATAATCAAACACTTTGATTCCAAAAAGCGGTTGAAGCGATGCATAGCCAGGCGGGTGAGAAGATCTGATAGGTATGTTGGAGCCAAAGAATGAAGAGACTTCAAACCCAGTGTGATCCAGAGATTGGAAAGGCTGACTCTCAAAATTGGCTCTGCCAGCATATCTCCACTTGAATCAGCTCGAAATCTAGGTGTCATATTCCAAAGCGACCTCTCGTTAGACGACCACATCAGCTCCACAGTCAAATCCGCCTATTTTCAGCTTCATAACATTGCTAAAATTCGGGCTTGTTTAGATAAAGATACCACATCTAAGTTGGTCCATGCATTCGTGACGTCCCGTCTCGACTTCGGCAACTCACTGCTTACTGGCCTACCAGCATGTGCGATCAGGCGATTGCAGCTGGTGCTAAACTCTGCAGCTAGGCTTGTCTGTCGTGAGCTTCGCATTTGCCACATTACTTCACTTCTCGCTGACCTGCACTGGCTACCAGTCAAGCAACGGATTGACTTCAAGGTTTTGTCGCTCACTTTTAGGCCCCTTCATTCTATGGCTCCAGCCTATCTGTCAGATATACTACCCCATCAGGCCAAGCATCCTACCACCCGCTTTTCGGAATCCAACAGTCTAGAAATACCTCATACAAACCTTAAATCCTTTGGAGACCGTGCATTTAGTTCATATGCTCCCAAAGCCTGGAACTCCCTCCCAACCTGCGTCAGAACATCCCTTGACCTGACCACATTTAAAAGGAACCTAAAAACACACCTATTTAGGACAGCATTTAGTGGGTCCCTGTGATTCGTCCTTGATGTGCTTCTGCGTGCTGACACTGTGCATGCTGCCACTAACCACATTTGCATGCTGACCCTGTGCATGTCACCCCTAACCATATCATTCATTTCGTTTGTTTTTCAAGCATGATTTTACTTACCATTCAATTGCATTTCACTTTACAGCAAATGTAAAGCGCCTAGAGAGAGATTAAGTTCTCTGAGGGCGCTTTATCAAGTGAATTATTATTATTATTATTATTATTATTAAAGCGAGTGAGAAAACCACGGAGTCGATACATTGCTCGACTGGGAGTCAATGCAGGTTGGCGAGAAGCTGTGGTGTGTGGCAATAATATAGTAATGACGAACCATGGTTTATCACTGGTGCAGGGCATTTTATAGCTTTAAAAAAGCTTGCTAATGCACTTAAGACTGCACTCGCAGCAGATTGTTAGTAGGACCCTCGTGAGTATTGCATAACTACTACTATTGCAGGATTCGCATCTGCCCATGTAAATTGCCTACCAGTAATTGAAGTTTCATTGAAGAATTTCTTCCTTTATGCGTGAGCATACAATCTGTAGGGTCGGGTGCACAGTAGTGCTCATGCAGCAATGGTCATCGACAGCGATACCAAAAATTTAATCTGCAGATAGCCATCTGTCTTCCGCTAATACGAAAATAATGCTGACATCACGACAGAGCTGGAACGTCAGTGTGCTAACGTGTGCACTAGGCAGGAAAGTACTAATGCTAAGACAGAGGCTTTCAGGATCGATAAGCTGACCAATGCAGTCCAGGTTCAGGTTCAGCATTTTGATAACTTATCTCACGCCTTCAGCACTGAATTTTGTGCATTTACTGACTCATTGTCTCTTGTGGCTCACATGCATGGCAATACTCCTACCAAGGGTCACACGCTCTACCAAATTCCCTCATACAACTGCTACCTTTTGTCATCACCAATTGTTTCCAAATATTGCTCGTTTGGCCGAACAAAGATCTCATTCGGTCAATAGTGTTTGCTTTTTTCTTCCTCCTATAAAATCAAATGTGAATCGCGAAGCATCAAGATCAGAGCCCTGTCTGTGCGAGAATTTCTGCCTCGCCTTTTCAACTCAATTCCCCTGCCGAGCCGTAATCATTCTTAGGTTCTTACAACACGACACTATCTGAAAAGCTCGACGACCTGTGACTGGGCGCACTGTGTGCCCTTGCCCAGACTACCTATGGTTTCCACAGACATTAAAAAAGCCATGTGTACTAAGCCAGGCTTAAAAAATACATACGAAAACTCACGACTGACCGTCCAACGACAGGAAACTACTTCAGATCGTACCAATCGAGCAAGGCAAACGCCAAGGGTAAATTTTACAAAAATTTCGTTGAATCACAGATTCACAATCCGAAAACGCTGATGTCGAGGATCAACCATCTCCTCAAACACTCCCAGGTTAGCAACTGACCCACGTTCTACATTCAAGATCACTACTGACCTCGTCCTGAGGTTAATTTCTCAATCAAAGAAAACAACTAGTCTTTTAAAGCGTATTCGCAGTGTTCTGTTTATACAATGCATTGATCTGCTGCTGTCAAACATCAACACCATCATTAATATGTCATTAGCCCCAGTTCAAATTCCAGCACCTCTTAAAAATTTGTCGTCAGGCTGGTACTTAAGATAGCAGCATTAGATCAAGAGACCTTGAGTATCTTTCTCCCAGTCTCCGTTCTACCGTTCCTATCATAGAAACTGGATCTTCCTATCAAAGAAACTGGAACGAGTCGTCACAGACCAGCTGAACTCATATATTTAAACTTCAAGCCTTGAAATCAAGTTCCAGTTTGCTTAGAGCTTATCAGTCCATCGAATCGGTATTGCTTTGGGTGTACAAGGACCTTATTACGTATGCAGACATGGTAGAGTATCTCTTCTGGTTTCGCTCGATCTTTCTGCAGCTTTTCATGCTACAATCGCCAAGTGCTTGAGTGCCGCCCATCTTGCCTGGGCTTTACTGGCAACGGTTCAGGTCATATCTAGAATTTCAGATACAATGTAAGAGACTCCAGAGTATTCATATGCATTGAACAAGATAATCTGATAAATCTCCGAAATATGGGGTAAATTGGGGCTTCGTGCTTGGTCCTGTTCTTTTCACGGTTTATACTCTTCCTTCATTTCGAATATTATGACTATTTGAATCGCCTGCAAGAATTCACAGACTAAATGCTGATATTGCAGGCATTAGATTCTGAAAGTCGGCTAATTTGAGAACTACCGAGCTCCTTCCAGCATACCACTGGAAAAAAGAACTTGGCTCTTCCTATTGGTGATGCTACAGTCAAACCCTAACCATGCATTCAAATTTAATTTCCTCCTTCGATAGCTACTTTGAATTTGGATGCTTCATTGTAAAGATACGTTCTGAAGAGAGCAGTCGCGTTCTATCAAAACTCAGATTATTGACGACACACTTGGAGCCGTGCTTAAGATATCATTGCCTTCCTGTACTGACATGGATGGTACTCTGCAAGTCCACCTTGCAGAACTCTACCAAAAAGCTGCGAAGTCCGTGCAGCTAGTCACGAATATGGCTATCAGGCTGGCCAAAACATCCCAGAGGTTTGTCCATACGATTCCTTTGCCGAAGGACCAGCGACCTCTGCTGATCAACCAATATATACTCGTAGAAATTGCAGTTTAAGTAAGATGAAACTACGTTGCTTATTTATAATGCTGCCACTGACAATACTTGTGTGCTAAATCTTATGCTGCAGACGATCGGGATAGCTCACCCAACGTAGTTATCATTGGTGAAGAAAGGCCGCGGTGTGGTCGCACGCCAGGCAGCTTTTCGAGCGACAGTGATGGCGGCCGTCGAAACCGCTCTCGAAGCCCACTGGTGGCTGCTGCTGCACCCAGAGCAAGAAACGGTGGAGGAAATGAATGTGCACTAAGCGCTAATACATTTAGGAGCCGTCAAGACAGCTGTCGTGTCGGTCCGTCATTGTCTACGACCACATTCTGACCTGCGGTTACGCTACCGTCGAATTGAAGGCTGGCAGGCGGTGAGTTTGAGTGGAGTCGTCAGAATTTGAGACCCATACTGCGCTTGCCGTTAATTCTTACTAAAATGTCCACCTTTAAGCTGTTCAGACGCATTGCTTTAGATCTAGGAGTAAATAATTTTAGACTTGTATTACCATTTACTCTTAATCTTGACTCTGAAGTAGAGATCTTGAAGGCGGGCAACTTGAAAAAAAGCGGGAATTTAGTTTTGCCCTTCAATAACTACTTTAAATTTAAATTCTCCATGGTGAAGATAGGTTCTGAAGCTAGCCATCACGTTGTATTAAGACCTAAGATTATTGACAGCGCACTTAGAGGCATTCCAACACTTTCAGTGCCTTTCCGTAGTGACAAGGATGATAGTCTGCAAGGTCACCTTGTAGAACGATACAAAAATGTATCACCCCCTACAGGAAGTGACGAAAATGCTACAGGGCTGGCTAACACGTCCCTGAGGTTCGTTCGTACGTTTCCTTTGCTGAAGGACAAGCGAAGGCTCGTGGTAAACTAATACACAATCGACGAAATTCCAATTCTAACTAAGGTGGTTCCTTTAGCTCGGCTTCTTAAAACCAAGCTGAACTTCAGCATCTGTTTCCGCCTAATCTTGCCTTCAGGTCCCCTGTGGGACAGTGTAATTACTTAGCCCTATTTATGATTCAGAAACTTTAACATCGGAAGCAATTGCTCTGAATGCTTGACTATGGAACTCACTTCCTATGTTCTCATTCATTGACATGTACTCTCCTGAAGCCGACTGTGGCTCATCGTTTCACAGAGTTATCATTGCACCGGGGTATAACGGTCTTCTGAGGAATGCAAAATGTGAGCCTCTGCTTATTTGGTTTGGTTTTTCTACAGCTTGTGATCACCTATCACCACAAGAGTATTTGGCATTCGCAAGGGCATATATTTCTAACACTACAAAGGCTTGGATTGTATCTTAGTGAAATATTACAGAGTATTGATGTTAAGTGACATAGATCATCCGAGGGGAATCGCTGAAGTATTGGGTATTCCTATCCCTATGCTCTAGTCCTTGGTTAACTTTTCACCGTGTTGACACTTCTTTTTGCAGATGCGATTACTAGGCACAATCTAAGCTTTCACTGCAATGCAGATGACACTCAGCTGTACCTCTGCTTTATCTCACCTAGCTCTCCAGCATGTAGAATGCATTCTTTCTTCTCTTGTTATTTCTAATAGTAAAGTATTAGAAGTAAAAATAATAATAATAATAATAATAATATTGCACTTGATAAAGCGCCCTCAGAGAACTTAATCTCTTTCTAGGCGCTTTACATTTGCTGCAAAGTGATACGCAATAGAATAGTAAGTAAAATCATGCTTGAAAAACAAACAAAATAAATAATATGGTTAGGGGTGACATGCACAGGGTCAGCATGCAAATATGGTTAGTGGCAGCATGCACAGTGTCAGCACGCATAAGCACATCAATGACGAATCACAGGGACCCACTAAATGCTGTCCTAAATAGGTGTGTTTTTAAGTTTCTTTTAAATGTGGTCAGGTCAGGGGATGTTCTGACGCAGGTCGGGAGGGAGTTCCAGGTTTTGGGAGCATACGAGCTAAATGCACGGTCTCCAAAGGATTTAAGGTTTGTACGAGGTATTTCCAGACTGTTGGATTCCGAAAAGCGAGTGGTATGATGCTTGGCCTGATGGGGTAGTATATCTGACAGATAGGCTGGAGCCATAGAATGAAGAGACCTAAAAGTGAGCGACAAAACCTTGAAGTCAATCCGTTGCTTGACTGGTAGCCAGTGCAGGTCGGCGAGAAGTGAAGTATTGTGGCAACTGCGACGCTCACGACAGACAAGCCTAGCTGCAGAGTTTTGCACCAGCTGCAATCGCCTGATCGCACATGCTGGTAGGCCAGTAAGCAGTGAGTTGAAGAAGTCGAGACGAGATGTCACGAATGCATGGACCAGCTTGGACGTGGTATCCTTATCTAAACAAGCTCTAATTTTAGCAATGTTATGAAGCTGAAAATAGGCAGATTTGACTGTGGAGCTGATGTGGTCGTCTAACGAGAGGTCGCTTTGGAATATGACACCTAGATTTCGAGTTGATTCAACTGGAGATATGCTGGCAGAGCCAATTTTGAACGAAGTATAACTTAGTATGTTGCATGTGCACCTAATCTAGGCGTGTTAATCCGCAAAGACGTGTCAGTGGACGACCACGTAATCTTCAGTCTTGTTTAAATACTTTTAGATACATAAAATTGGTAAAATGTATGCTTGCAAAGACAGGAATACCACGTTTATAATGATCCATGCATTTGTGACATCCTGTCTCGAATTGTCTGGGTGTGTTCGACCTGCCTAACTCGCAAATCGGCCCGACCAGAGCATCTATTGTACAATCTGCAGGAAAGCTAAGTATACCCTAAACATTAACGCTTACGTAACTGCTCCAGGCAGCTTTGGCTCAGTGCTAGGAATTTTTCAGTTTGTGCTGTTGTGCGTTATAAAACTGAGGGCGTAGTGACGAAGGAAAGGAACTACATGCTATAGTTAAAATACAACAGTGGACGTACCTGAATGATATTCTCACCTGTCAGTTCAGCTGGCTCACCAGGGGACCTAAATACTAATTAAATTGGCCAATAGTGCCATCTTGAGAATTTTCGCATGCTTGCCTGAGTAGGATACATGCCATTCATATCTTTAACTGTGATTTACAACACGAAACGTGTTTCCAGGCATTCGATAATAAATGAAGCCCTCTTAGTATGCTATATATAATAAGCATTACCAATAATATTGTTCATTCCTGACTGACATTTAAACTGTGTTGCTCAGCTTCCTGCTATCGCTGCAGTAACTAAGGTCGGCTTGCCAGAGGCACGCTTGTTTACGCTCTCACGATTTTTGTGAGCTGCTGAAACGCACGTGAACTTCCGCTTGTCCAGCAGCTTTTATCGTGGTTCGGCAACAACCAGAAGTTTTTCTGGCTTTTATTCCTTCCAGTTTCAACGTCTGACCATTCGACAAGGAGCCAACGAGGTTGCTTCAAAGTAGAACCACCAAGCCTTTCACGACTAGCTGGCTAGCTGAGACGATCAAGATATTCCTAAAAAAATTACAATTTATTTCTATAGCCCCCTAATATAAATTTATTTTTATCTAGGCGTTTCAGCTATGCCACGGGGCTTGAGCCCATGACCTCGACCAGACCTTGGTCTGGGCGAGCACCTTAAATATTGTCAATAGTGGTGACCATACTAACCATTGGGCCAAACCGGTGCGGCGTTCTAGGCAATTCAATGTTGCCACCGCGTTGAACAGTTAATTTCTTTATTTCCGGCTAAGGTCTTTGGCAGCTTGCAAGTAGCTGCCACACTATATTATTGCGTAAATTCCAGCGTCAGTGGAGTCAACGAAGGGTGCATTTCTATTTCCTACAATGGTGGTGATATTTAGTTATCTGAGTGTAATATATCGTCCCGCAATGTTAGGAATGCTGCGAATTAATACTAATCTTCACAGGGAGGAATAATTCGGTTAGAGCCTCGTCTGCTACTCTCTCTGCCGCTTTTGATACCATTGATAATATCTACCTAATTCATTTTTGCAAAGCACCCTAAGAGAACTTAATGTATATTCATATATATATACACATATATATATATATATATATATATACATATATATATATGTATGTGTGTGTGTGTGTGTGTGTGTGCGTGCGTGCGTGCGTGTGTGTGTGCGCGTGTGTGTGTGGTACGAGGCTCGAACCCTCTATCTTATTCGTCAAATCCAATCAACTTGACCTTGGTTGAGGTGGACACATTACCTGCTAGGCCGAACAGCTAAATTCTTTTTAAGCGTAATTAATGTCCCCTAACCATGAGGTACTTCACCACCAAAATTGTTTAGATATTATTTCAGTGGCATAACTCAGAGGGTTACCTGTACTGCCTAGGTGGTTTTTGAGTGAGCATCTAAACACAGGGAACCTTTTTGGCAAATTAACCTTATAGGAATTCGCTTTGCCAACGATTGCCGAACGGCCCAAATTCTAAACGATTGTGCTTTGCTTAAGTCAGTGTTCGAAGATAAGTCATCTCTAGAAGCTGCTCCAAACCTCCACCGGAGGGAAAATATTCTAGGACACGCTGGTGGGACATTCTCAGAGCTCGGCCGAGTAACGAAATACCGCGAAGTCGGTGCCATCCGGGTAATCTCGGCCACAAATATAGCCACTACACCGGCACCATAGCTGCATTTCCCTTTGCAGCAAATGTAAAGCGCCTAAAAAGAGATTGATTACTCTGAGGCCGCTTTATCAAGTGCATTATTATTATTATTATTATTATTACTCTGGATCGCTGGTTAAAGTAGTAATAAGAAGAGGTAATAATGATAATGAAGAGTATAGCTAGCATACTGAGAGAACGAAATTAGGCACTTTACAAATAACGAGGTGCTAAAACTGTTCATCTAGCTAAAGATAGCACTAACCAATTGAGAAGCTTCTGTATACCACAGATTTTAAAGTGCCCATGAAGATATTTGTTCGCTTATGGTATTGCTAGAAATGTCCCATCGCAATACACGAGGAAGTTATTCAATGGTTGCATTGATTAAGAGCATCGTTCATCCAGGACCAGATGCACTCTGTGGTTCATTCAGCAATATTCAGCGGCAGGATTCCCTTAAAAGGCGACAATCTCGTGCGAGCGATTCTGAAGGATTACGGCGGAGCCAGAAGTTCAGCACTTCCCGACTTCGGCAATGGAATTTAACCTACTACCGCTGATAAAAAACGGTTTCAAGTGTGGTAAGGTGACCAACTTAGCACGTGTGCGGACCACAGTAAAGTTCGATATAGTGAAATCCGGAAAATCTGTTATGTGGCTTGAAAATCCAGTGTTTATGAATTACATGACTGTTCAGAGCTGGAAGCACGTAATTAGTGGATTTCAAGTGCAGTAGTCTTTACTGAAGTCAGTATAACGTAGTGAATATTCTTTCGGTGAAGACGGATCACCTTGAAATCACGAATGTAGCATTGGTGCAGCAAGCTGTAGGTGTTGTAGTTTAGGTTTCCAAAAGTCTGATCAGCACCTGTCCGGCTTGTGAGCTTCGGCTGGTGCAGCAGCTTTTGAGATCATGGAAATTTAGATGCTCCGTTCTCATGCAGACGGTCAGCATTCAAGTTTGGTTCGTAGCCATGCACAGTGACAGCAAACATATGCATACGAAGAACGAATCGTGTGGAATAACTGAATTCTTCAAAAAATCAAGGCGTTTCAGTTCATTTTAAATGTTGTCAAGTCAGGAGATGTCTTGACAAAAGTCGGAAGTGAGCTCGAGGCTTTAGGAGCATATGAAGTAATGGCACGATCTCTGCAGGATGTCAGATAAACGACTAGATTCCGAAATGTGTACACATGTATATGGATCATATATGTATTCTCAAAATAGGCTCTGCAAGCATCTCACGTGAAGCCTCTGCGAGGAATTTTGGTGCCCTACTCTGGATAGAGAGTTATTATCAAAAGATTTTATTTAAACGATCTATTCTTATCATGTTAATAATATTTAATATTTAGTTTGTATTGAAACATACTGTTTTTAACATTTCCTAACTACTAGTATCTTGCTATTCGCGTGGTGTAGCAAAGTGCCAACCAATAATTAAAGCTTGACTGAAGAACTTCTTTCATTAGTTGAGGGCATCCATCCTCTGAGGATTGTTGCACTGAAGAGTTTATGCAGAAATGGTCATCGACAGCTGTGCCATTAAAATAATTTGCGGATAGCCACTTGTCTTGCCCAAGTAAGCAATTGATGCCGACATTACGATTGAGCCGTAACTTCTGCACACTAGTGACTGCAATAGGAATGCACTTGGTACGGGTAAGACAGAGAATTTCAGTGGCAATAAGATGACCAATGCAGAACATGTTCAGCTTCATCATTTTGATAACTTATGTGACGCCTTCAGAATGAATTTCGTGCATTTACTGACCTATTGTCTCTTGTGGATCGTGTCCGTGGCCCCACTCACATCGAGGCCCACATAGTCAACCAAATGTTCTCATGCAACTGCACTTTGTCATCACAGGATATTACCAAATCCAGCTTGTTCAAAAAATAGCAGATCCCATTCAGTCTACAATGAGTGCCATATTCCTCCTTCTCTCAAGTCACACGTGAATCGCGAAGCCTCAAGACCCTTGAAATCGATGCTGTCCGTGCGAAATTATCTGCCTCACCTCTGCTGTTATATCCCAGTTCCAACCTAGCATCATTGGTAGATTGCTGCCACACGAAGCCAGCTGAAATGTTCGACGAAATCTGAGTAAATGCACTGTGTCATCGCCTAGACGGCCTATAATTTGCCAGAGACATTAAACAAGCTAGGTCTACTAAGAGCACGCTTAAAACAGCGTGCCCAATGTCGGGACTGACTGTCGATTGATAGGCATGCGAGGACTACTGTAGATCGTACCAGTCAATCCTAGTAAAGGCCGAGCTTAGCTTCCATGAAAAGATTGTCGAATCACAGATGCAAAATCCAAAAGTGCTAATATAGACTATCAACCATCTCCTCAACCGCACCCAGGTTAGCTCCTGACCAAATGATCCCGGTGATGATTTTGCTGATAGCTTTTTATCACAGATTGCAATGGTCGAATCAGCTATCAATTTACCTGAAAATAAGACGATGAAAAAAGATATGTAACTATTAGAAGAATATTACTCTTCTCCTGCTGTTGTCATCGCATCCTGCTCAGATGAAACCGTCAAATTCTCATTCCCTCGAAAACGACTTGGATAAAATACCGCTTCGGCCATTAGATATTTTTTCGGAAACAATTCACAAGAATATTTTTTGAGTCCCTTTTTGTGAGCTAGTAACTGAGAGCTTGCTTACCATGTGTCACTTATCTTTGGGGTGCGATGTGGGAGAGGCTGGAGCAGCTAAGGAGCGAGCGACGCTGGAATCGTTGGAACTGCCTTTGTGCTCTCATATTTGTCCTGCAGAACCTGTACTGCAAAACTTGTCCTGTAGAACTTGTTCCACAGTACTTGTCCTGCAGTACTTGACCTGCAGTACTTGTCCTACAGTTTTCGTCCTTCGGTGTTTTTCTGCCAGTACTTTCCACGCAGAATAATTCACTCAGTACTCGTACTGCAGTACTACTTGTCCTACAGTATTCGTCCGGCAGTACTTTTCCCGCAGTACTTGTCCTGCAGAACCTATCCTGCAGTATTTTTCCTACAGTATTTGTCCTGCAGTACTTATCATGCAGAAATTATCCTGCAGTTCTTGTCCTGCAGTATTCGTCCGGCAGTACTTTTCCGGCAGTGCTTGGCTTAAAGTATTTGTCATGCAGTACTTGTCCTACAGTATTCGTCCTGAAGTGCTTGCCCTACATTATTCGTCCTGCAGTGCTTGTCATGCAGAAAGTGTCCTGCAGTATTTGTCCAATATTACTTGTCCTGGGGTATTCGTCACGCAGTACTTTTCTCGCAGAAATTATGCTGCCGTACTTTATTTTCCTGCAGTATTTAGCCTGCAGTACTTGTCCAATAGTTCTGGCTCGAACACGCGATCTTGGTCTTCAAAGGCCAGTATCTTGGGTCAAACCAGCGCGGAATTGATGCAATTAGTCAGCTCCGACCGATAGTATAGATACCTACTAACTGTTTGATTTTTCGTTAATCGTAAGCTTCAGACGGGCTTGGAAGAAAGACGTTCTAGTAATAAGTCATTGAAGTGTATGCTCGGAATTCATGAACACTTTGACTGTTGTGTCCTTGTCAAATCAAGCCCGAATCTTTGCAATGCCTAGTTAGTGAAAGTTGGCCGAATTGACTGTGGATCAGGTGTGCTCATTTGGTATAGCGTTTATGTTTACGGTACACCTAGTTTTGGTGCAGACGCTACAGGAGATGTTCTGGTCAAGCCGATTTGTGAGTTAGGCGGGTGGCATAAAACTGGCTGAAAAGATATGGGATGTCACAGATACGTAAAGCAATGTGGATGTAGTATTCCTGTCTATGCAAGCCCAAATTTTGGGAATGTTACGTAGCTGAAAGTATGCAGATGCGACTGTGAAGCTTATGTGGTCGTCCAATGGCATTTCACAGTGGAAAAAGACCGGTTGATTAAGCACAGATGCAGATCTAATTAAGCCTGAATTCTCGATATGCTCAGTTAGTGAAATTTGGCAGAATTGACTGTAGAGCTGATGTGCTCAAGTCGAGACACGACATCAGCAATTCGTGGACCAATAAAGTTAATAAATGTGATAGCCAATAGTATTCTTGTCGATGCAAGCCCAATTTTCATCAATATTAGGTAGCTGATGCTAAGTGGACACGACAGTAAAGCTTACGTCGTCGTCCACTGATAGATGGCTGTATTTAAAAGACACCTAACTTACGTGCTGATGCAACCGGACATAAGATGGCAGAGCAGAGTTAGAGCGTTTCAATTTCTGAATCGTGCTTGGTTTAGCGATATCAAGGTTTTAGCTATATCGCCATTTCATTTATAAAAAAAAAAGTTGCCTCCATCCATGTGTGGTTGTTCATCGAAAAATGCAGGAAGAATTGAAAAAAAGATAACCAGTAAAGAAATAGAAATAAGGAGTTAAATAAAGAGCAAAGAAATGGAAGAGAAAAAGAGCAGAAAGAATAAACTAGATGTGCTGGAGGACTAGGTGTGATGAAAGACGATTTACGGCTTACTGTCGTCTGCATTGTGGTGAATCTTGTGATTGCGCTTCGTCTAGATTGTGCTGGGCAATCGCATCCGCTAACAAGAGTCTATACCGGGACGAGAAGAAAGCAGATTGATGCACGAAGCCCTGAATAGGCAATAATTCATCGATTTTCTCTCGGATGACCAACATCCGTTCTCATCAATACTCTGTAATCTCCCACTGAGATTCGACCCAAGCCGGTGCAGTGGTGTGCCAAAGATGCCCATGCGATATGCCGGAAGCTCGTTTGGTGATAGGTGATCAAAAGCTGCCGAAAGATCGAACTAAACAACCAGAGAGATTCAAATTTAGCATTCCTAAGTAGTCCTTCATACCTCCGAAGCGATGATGACTCGGTTGAAATGACGTTTCGCATTCGGCATCAGGAGAGTACAAGTCGCTGAATGAGAATCTAAGGAAGTGAGTTCCGAAGTCGAGAAACTGCAAAGCGATAGTTTCCCTAAAGTTGTTTAGCAAATCTATGGGTCAGCAATTCTATCATCTCATCGGGAACCTACGAGCACGACAAGAAGGAAATGGGGGCAGGAGTTCAGCTAGATATTGAGAAGCCAAGCCAGTGGGGATTTTTTGAGTTTAACTTGGAATTTCATCGAGTGTCCATCGATTGACCAAGAGCTATCGCTGCTCCTTCAGAAAAGGCATCACATAGACGAACCTCTGGTACTTTTTGGCCAGCCTTGTAGCCAATATCGTCACTAGCTGCAGGAACGTAAGGGCTATTCGGTAGCCTTCTGAAAGTTGGACTAGCAGAATACCAGCCTTGTTAGTACAGGAAGGCACTAAACCTTTTTGGAAGGCTCAAATTATATTCTAAATGACGCTTGATCTGAATATAACGTGATGGCTAGCTTCAAAATCTACCTTCCCAATAAGGCGTCCACATTTAAAGTAGTTATCAAATAGGAAATCTAAATTCCTGGCGCCAGGTTATAGTTGCACTGTATCATCTAAAATAGAAAATGCCAAGTCCTCTAGCCCAGCCGTAAGCTTCGAGTTTTGTTTAAGATGGAGCTTGGTTTTATTTATAGTTTGATATTTTGAAATTATCCAACATCCAGAATGTAATGTCATTTATTTTACAAGTCCCTGATGTGCATTCAAATAAGCAAAACATTATGACAATTCCATAAAAAATGTTTTACGGAAATGCAGTTTAGTACCGAATCCTTGACAAACTCCAGGGGTGACTAATCATCGATGAATGAGACGTGACCAACACTCAAAGAGGATTTAACAGATTAAGATTTGACAGACGAAAACACCATCATAGCTAGACTGATCGCCGTTCTCAACCATTCCGTTGCAATGTCGATGTAAAGAAATTCAATTGGTCGGTGGAAGAAGGAAATGCCTGTAAGGACTAAGTCGCTTGAGGATGGTCGGTTGGTAGATTTCAGCCGTATTACTGTCGAAAAAATTGGGCAAGCATAATTTTCATTATTTTTAGGCTGATTGGATATGAAACTGATACTTTTTATGCATAAGCTTCAACTGGACGGCCTGTTAAGGCTGATTTGGTGAATTATGTAGGAGTGATTCCTGTGTTGATTGGTAGATTTACTTAGATATGGCTTTAACGCCATAAAAAAATGTTAGGTCCCAATATGCCAATCAAAAGGCTCCTTTGGGAAATGAAGCATGAAACTACAATCAGTACGCCCAAGAGTGTAGCAGTATCTTTATCACAGCCGACAATGAATATATATATATATATGTGTGTGTGTGTGTGTGTGTGTGTGTGTGTGTGTGTGCGCGTGCGCGCGCGCGCGCGCGCGTGTGTGTGTGTGTGTGTGTGTGTGTGTATCATTCGTATAGCACTGTCAGAGAAGACAGTTTCAATACAGGCGCCTCGCTTATGCCTTAAGGCTAGAATCTATTAACCTGGTCTGCAGACAGAGTATCGAGAGCCAATACCAGGGCAGCATAACAAATATTATTTGTTCTAAGAAGAATTAACTCGAATTTGAAATCTGACGGAGATCAGCCCATAAAGCATCCTGTAGTTTTCCCCAAGACAATAGGCAAAATATAGAAATCCTGTGGCCGCCCGGGAGAGTGGAACAGAGCTTCACGGGTTGAATGGTTCATTGGAGTTCCACGTACCAGAAAGTTGGCCGCTTTTAGGAGATTTCCTTCAGAGTCAAGCTGCAGAGTCAACAATCTGATTTCCATAAATTATTTTCTCCAAGGTCTAAAAGGAGACGCAAGGGCAGCTTTAAAATGATATTAGTCACCATTATTGTTCAGTGCAGTGAGTGTCTCAAAATCTGGCGGTATTACGAAAACTCACAGTCCGTAAGCCTTGTAGTCGACAGAGTGAGGCCAGTGTAAATGCGCTCGTAAGAAACGACGGACCAACACTGCTGCTGCCTTGACGGCTCCTAAATGTATTGGCCCTGCGTGCACATATCTTCCCTCCACTATTTCTTGCTCTGGGTGCCGCAGCAGTAGCTGTAGCGCCCACGGGGCTGCCAGAGCGGCTTCGACGGCCGCCTTCACTCTCACTCGGCAAGCTGACTAGACGGAGATCTGACCAGGGCCTTTCTTCAAACATGATTCACATGTCGGATGAGCTATGCGAATCGTCCGCAGCGTCTGGGTCAGCATGAAATATGATTAGTGTCAGCACCCATTGGTAGATAAACGATGATTGGCAAGAAACCACTAATTGCTCTGATAAGTAGATTAGTTTTTAGTTTCTTTTTAAATTTGTCATGTGAGCAGATTTCGTGACCCAGGCATGGAGCGAGTTCCATACTTTGGAAGCATACGATCTAAAGGCAGTCTCCGAAGGATTTTAGATTCCTACAGATCTGGGTGAATAGTTCGTAGCAGACAGTTCGCAGAAAGACAGCAATCTCAGCAGAAGATTAGTAAGATCCCTGGTGAGGGACGAAAACTCAATCGTGCACTGGTTAGAAAGGCACAGTGGACTATCCATCCTCGTATTACAATTAAACAACATCGTTCTTGCTCTTTAATCACGACATTTACACTTTCATAATGTACAGGAGCATGGAATGAAAATTGACTGGGACTGGGTCAACGATACCTGAAACTACCAGATATATACCTTCGTATTGAATCTTGTTAAATCAGGAAATTTACCGTGTCATCTGCAGACGTGTCATGTTCTTCGTCTAATTGCACTGGACGGAAACCACACAAGGAATTAATCATTGAAGTCGAATCTCGGTGTGACTAATTCACTAACAGCTTGGATCTGGTGTCGATATAAAAAAAGCTCAGATTTTCTCAATATTAAGTATGTAAATGTTGAAAGACTTGATGTGCTAATCTATGCTTATATATCTGTACTTAAATGACCGCCGTGCCAGCTCAGTCTGAAAAATGGGGGCCTAGTATTCACAAACTCACTAGTAGTCACCTCCGTTTTTAACCTATCAATTCAGGATATGTCGCCTAGCGAGCTGCGAGTGAGTTCCGTGGTTTGACAGCATACGATCTTAAGGCAAGATCTGTAAAAGATTTAAGAGTTGTACTAGACCTTGGTGAACAGCTCGAATGCGAAAAGTGGGTAGAACGATGGTTAGCCAGATGGGGCACTAGATCTGATAGCTAGGTCGGAGCCAAAGAATAAAGGGACCTAAAAGTGAGCCTCAAAACCTTTAATTCGATGCCTTATTTTACTCTTAGCCAGTGCAGGTCGGCGAGAAGCGGTTTTGCGTGGCAATGATGTAGTAGTAACACAAAATAGTTTATGACAGGCGCATAAAAAGTATGCTGCTCAGGCAAAGGTCTCCTAAACTCTTAGACAGCACTCGCAGCAGATGGTTAGTAGGATCCAGGGAGAGAAAAACAAGCAAGTACGTCTGCTTTTGTATTATAACTAAACAAAGTAGTTTCATCTGAGTTAGACTGCAATTTTTACGAGTATCTGTTGGTCGACTACTAGCCATCGCTAGTCCTTCAGCAAAGTAATCTTATGGACGACCTCTGGAATATTTTGCCCAGCCTGCTAGCCATATTCATGACAAGCTGCAGGTGCGTAATGGCTTTTTGGTAGAGTTCTGCAAGGCGGACATGCAGAATACCATCATTGTCAGTACAGGAAGACACTCAGGTTTTTGGCACGCCTCCAAGCACGCTGTCAATCATCTTGATAGAAGTCTTGATAGAACGCTATGGCTCGCTTCAGAACCTACCTTCACGACGAAGCATCCAAATTTAAAGTGGCTATCAAAGATAAAAAACTAAATTCCGAGTGCATGGTTAGGGTTGCACTGTAGAATCATCAATAGGAAGAGCCAAGTTCTCTAGTCAAGCAGGACTCTGGAGCGAGATCGGTAGTTTGAAAATTAGTTAACATTCAGAATCTAACGACTGCAAGATCAGCATTTAGTCTGTGAGTCCTTGCAGGCGATGCAAATAGTTATAATATTTGGAGAAAAAAAATCACACAAATCTAGCTAAGTATTATCAACACGAAGCCATGGCGATTCTATAGAAATGTAATTGTACACAACTGCAGCTAAGCATTTAATTCTTTTATAACTCCGTGGATGACTGGTCATTGATTCATGAGATGTGACCACGACTGAACAAATAGTAAACACTGCCATAAAGTAAGATTTGGTGACCCCGGTGCCTTCTTCGCTAGGCTAATCGCCGTCCTCAAAGGACAAAGCACGATTTCGCCGTGAAAAGTGTGAAAGGATCCCCGGATTAAAGAAAAGCCTTCAAGGATCAAGGCTTCGGCATGGTCGGATGGTTGGCGGATTTCAACCAGACCACGGTCCACAAATCCGAGGCTTCTAATGTATGCCCATTTATAATTTATTATGCCTCACTTCAGCCCCACTGCTAGGAACGATGATCCCGGTCAGTATAGAGTGTACGGAGAGCCAAAACCAGGGCAGCGTGACAAACGCCTGATCTTGTCAGAACAGATTACTTGAAATTGAAAGCTGACGGAGGGCGGCCCATGAATTCGCCTGAAGTTGTGCACAAGACAATAGCCCCAAACAGACAGCATAACGGGACTGTATGACAGTGCCTCTCGTGGTAACATGGCTCATTGGGGCTCCACTTGCCATGCAGATGCCCGCCTTCAGTAGATTCCTTTCAGAGTCAAGCTTCAGAGTCAACTGTAAGGCAAGTCTAGAGTTTTACTCGAGTGAGATGCCGGGGCGGCTTAAAAATTAACATAAGCCAGCATTTAACGGCCAGTGCCGTGAGCTTTTGGAGCATATGATCTAAAGGCACCTAAAAAGGATTTTAGATTTGCACAAGATATTAACAAACATTTCGATTGCATAAAGTTCGTGGAATAATTCTTAGCCCGGTGGGGCAGTTAATTCGATAGGTAGGCTAGAGCCAAAGAATAAAGAGACCTATAAGTTTGTGTGAAAACCATGAATTTTATGAATTGCTTGACTAGGAGCCAGCGCAGTTTGGCCAGAAGCCGCGTGATGCATCAATAATGTATCAGTAATACACTATCGTTAATGACAGTTGCATGGCACGTATTCTGCTCAGGAAAAGCTCGCCTCAACATTTAAGACAGCACTTGGGGCGGATGGTTAGTAGAACCACCTGTAAGCGACGTGAACTCATTTGTGCACAGGTGAGAAAGAAATTAAAGTCTGTCATTGCTTGTAATATAATTAACCCATGTCGCTCTTGCCGTTTTTTCCGACGTCCTCACTTTCGAAATGCACGATAGCTCAAAATGACAAAAAGACTGAGCCAAAAATTATAGGAACAGGCAAACATACATTCTCTTTTATAATAGTATTAAATCAGGAGATTCTGCGATGTCAGCTACTGATGTTTTCTGCGTTTAACAGTGTGCCAGATGTGGTGATAATTCTGATCACTCGGGTGGAGCAGCAGAATGTAGGGATCTAAAAGTAAGTGTTTGTATCATGTTGCAACGCTTAATATGCGACGATTACCACGAATAAATTTCGCTGACGAGTTGTTCACCAACTGGCTTCGTCCTAATGGACTGGATGACAATCGGACCAGTACAAAAATTATTGAAGACAAATCTCGGGGACTAATTCATAAGCAGCTGGGATGTGATGTCGCCGTATCATAAAGCTCAAATTACTTTAATATTAGCTATTTAAACGTTAGAAGACGTGATATTCTTATCCATGCTTCAATATTCGTACTTTAATGATGGCTAAAGCCAGGTCAGCTCAATCTGATGAATACTAGCTGCATCTCCTTAAGCTCTCTTCTCTACGCCCTTGCACTAACCTAACACCAACTAAAATTGAGCTCCAGACGGCTCCTCAAACAATTTAGGGCGGTATGTTAAATGAAGTTGTGTCTTTTTAGCAGCTTCGAAACACAGTAATCCCCAATCGCCTTACGTAATCCTTATTTCCAAAAGAGTAGGAAGACCATGGTAAGAGAGGGCCAAATGATCACCCTTTGAGCGAAGTTCCTTTAGAGCCAAGTGTCAGGGTCAAAAGTAGATAATGTTTTTAACAAAGAGCAAAATGTAGACGTAGGGTAATTTTAATATAAAATTAGCCAGCCTTAAAAGCTGACTGATGGTTCAGTAGGAGTCAACATTACGTCTACCAGTAGCAGAAATGCAGTTAAGATAGCACATGCTACAGTATGAGTAATATTTATAATAATATACTTGATAAAGCGCCCTCACAGAGATCAATCTTTTTCTGGGCGCTTTGCATTTCGTGCAAATGGAAACGCGATTGAATAGTGAGTAATATTATGGTCGATAAACAACATGAATTACATGGTTAGGGGTGAAATGCACAGGGTCAGCATGCAAGTGTGGTTAATGGCAGCATGCACAGTGTCTGCACACATAAGCACATGAAGGACGAATCACAGGGACCCACTAAATGCTGTACTTAACAGGTGTTTTTATGTTCTTTTTAAATGTGTTCATGTCAGGGGATGTTGTGACGCAAGTCGAGAGTGAAGCAGAAAAACTGCAGAGAGTCAGCTCAGCAGAGGTTACTTAGGTTGCACATGTAGTCCAAGGAACGCGTTCAGAATCTTGAGCTATCAGAGGCGATTAGTTTGTGCATCGGCTGCTGTTATCGCTGCCGGCTGTTCCAGTGCACTGGCGATAGTTTCTAACATTAGAAAAGGCAATACCTCTCTGATAGCTAAAGACAATTCTGGTGGCTCGTCCGAAACAAATTACTCTTCGAGATTACTAGCTACCGAGTCCCTAAGAAGTCTAGCGGCTGCTGACTCATTCATCTACGTAAATGCCTAAGCAATCCTCAAATTAAGCTAATGAATTCTTGGAAGAACCAGACAGCCTGCTGCTGCAGTACTTACCATTATGTAGATTTTGTTGCCGTTCCATGTCAATGGTTGAATTCGTTGCAATAAATGCAATAACCGGCAGTTTATTCAAAGTAACAAATTTCTTCGGGAAGAAAGAAGAAAAAGACCATTATAAGGCTAAGACAAGCATGCATAAGTTCACAAAAGAATCACGGCCACTGGTTGTTGAAACCCCGGTTTGTAATCCTCACTCAGATATACACCAGTAGGCAAACGAGCTCACGAAACTATCAGGTCGGCTATGGTACAATGCAAAAGCAGGTTGCCGTAGTGCATATCATTTGAACACGCTCAGAAGTTTTTAAAAGCGACATGTTGTCCACACTTGTACTACCTGTACTAATTAAGTAAGTGCTCATTAAGCTTTCGCAAGTCGAGGGCACCGTCCAATCGTCCATACAGCATATGTCTGGGCAGCACGATACGGTGCGATGCAGCATTGCTCGAGTCATGTGCGACTCGATTGGTGACTACTCAGGCTATCATCTGGGCACTGTCCAGGCCTGAGTCGGGGCATTCTGCAGCTGCAGCCTCTTTTCGGCACCGCTCCATTCAGATAGCTCATCCAACATGATAACCATGATAACCTGGGTTCAGCTCTCGCTACTCTCTTTGCAGACCAGGTTCATTGTTTCTAGCCGTAAGCAAAACGTGAGGCACCTATATTCTAAATTATTTCTCTGAGAATGCTATGCAAACCAATTATAAATGTGCATACGTACGTTTATATATGAATATGTATATATGCATATATTCATTTTCGATGGTGCTAACTGTATGAATATATATATATATATATATATATATATATATATTCATTATTCACTCTCGATGATGCTAAACATATTGCTAGACCTTTGGGCATACCGATTGTACGTTCTTACGCAACGACAACTACTCACCAACTGCCGACTATGGCACATCTTCTTTTCAGCGGTCCTGAACTGCTACTTCTATGCTACTCACTACCTCAACTGCTCTCCTGACTCTGCTACGCTTCCCACTTTCTCTTTGTTGCGTGAGACGAAGTCTGTTGGCTACCGAATGCGTACCGAAAGCCGCTTAGGCTGTGAGTCCGCTATACAAAACTCTCCTGCCTAACACCCACGTGGTCTTTATGACTTTGTGGAGTTACTGACGGAGATACGTTACATTACATTTACGTTCATAACCTTGGAGATTTTTCTAAGATAACCTACTGATCATTATAGGGAATGCCTCCTGCGTGAAAGTAACTAAACCCGTTTCAACATGCCATCCTTTTGAAACGTGTGCAGGAAAAGCATCAGTTTCTTATGAGCTAAGCCTAGATATAAGTATAATTATTCTTGCACAAGGCTTTGATTTCTTGACCACGATCTGGCTGAAATCCGCCTACCGACCGACCACAAGCGACACTGTCATAGCTATAGCATTATTGCAGTCGGTCTGTCGGCATTAGGTAATGACTTTTGCAGCGATGTCGCACTTGTATGGCTGAGGACGGCGATCAGTCTAGGAACTGTGGTGCAGGCGTAGCTCAAATTAAACTTGCATGACCACGTTCAATCCTTTTCAATTGGTGGTCACGTATCATCCATCAATGACCGGTCACCCCTGGAGTTATAAAGGGATTGAACACTTGACTTTATGTCATGGTAATCAACGTGAAAATAAATTTCGGAGCTAGCCATCATGTTCTATTCAGATCGAAGTTCATGGACAATATATGTCAAGGCTTGCCAGAAATTTAAGTGGCATGCGCTGTACAAACAAGACTAGTATTCTGCAAGTCGATCTTGCAGAACGACACCAAAAAGGCTTTAAGCCCCTGCAGCTAGTAACGAATACGTCTGCAAATCTGGCCAAATCGTCCAACAGGTTCGACCATATGCTGCCTTTGCTGAAGGAGCAGCGATGGCTGTCGGTCGATCGATGGACACTCGAAGAAATTCAAAGTTAAACTGAAAAGGTCACCTCTGCTTGACTTCTTCATACCTAGCTGAACCGCTGAATTCTTTCCGCCTCGTCGCACCCTCAGGTCCCCTGTGAGACAGTATAATTGCAGATGCCAAGTTTTGCTTAAGAACCTGACGAAAACTCTGGCTCTCATCTGGTATTCCTCGACTGCAAAACTCACTTCCTCAGTTCTCATTCAACGACAAGTATTTTCTTGAAGTCGACTCAAGCATATCAATTGACCGAGTAATAATCGCTTTGGTGTTATAACGGCCTTCTTAGGAGGAAAGAATTTGGGCCTCTGTCCTTGATTTTTTATCTTTCGGCAGCTTTTGATCACCTATCAGTTATCGTCAAACGAGCGTCCATCATATCGCTTGAGCATCTCGGACACTGCACCACAAAGGCTTGGGTTGTATCTCAGCAGGAGATGACAGAGTATTAATGATAAGTGATATAGATCATCCAATGGGGAAACGCTGGAGTGTTGCCTGTATAGTACTCTGTGCTTCAGTCGTTTTTTTTGTTTCACGTTATCGACTCTCCTTCTTACCGATGCGATTGCGAGGCACAATCCAAGTTTTCATTTACAATGCAGATGACACACAGCTGCGTCTTAGCATTATTCGCTCCTACTCATCCAGTCCATCGAATTAATCCTTTCTATCATTTTTTCTTCTATTTCTTTGCTTTTTCTGTTTTACTTATTAGTTCTTTTCTTTCCTCTTCACGTTCTTCTTTTTCTATTTACGTTTTTCTGTCTGCGAATCTAGCGATTGACAATTGGAAATGGATGGCAGTGAGCTTTTAAAGTTGAACGGCGATATAACCAATTAACTAGTTTTGGCTAAAATAGAGTGCGATTCAGAAAGGTGAAAACTTCAAAAGCTCCAAATCTCGTCTGCCAGCATACGTCCTGTTGAAACTGAGCGTAATGTACGTGTCTTGTTCCCCAGTGACCTGTCAGTGGACGACCCATAAGCTTCACAGTCACGGCTACCTACTTTCAGCAAAATAACATTGCTGTTATTCTGACTTACATAGACAGGAATACTACATCCACTTTGATTCACGCATTTTTGACATTCATGCTGTAGTTTTGTGGGTGTATGCGATCCGCTTAGCAAACAAATCTGCTCGACCAGAAAATCTCCTGTAGCATCTACACGGAAATTAGGTGTACCGTAAACATAAACGCTTTACCAAATGAGCAAATCAGCTCAAAAGTCAACTCTGCCAACTTTAACCAACCCAAAATTGATTAGACAAGGACACCTATAGATAAGCTTGCAGTGACATCTACCGTGGAGAGGACTCGAGCTGCAGTAGCAGCAGCTGCTTGAGCACAAGCACCAGAAGCAGCAGCAACGCGAGGGTCAGGAGCTAAAATACCGGCAGCTACTTATATCACTTCGAGTGACCTGCAAACTCGGAAAATGATACTGATACTAAGTGCATATTGCATGGCAACTTCAAGAGTCAACTCAACTTCGCAGTATAGCCCTTGGTAACCCATGAGGGACTTGGTTCTAAAAGTGTCAACGCCTAAATTCATCTGCCTTAGTATAAAGATCTGACAAGACTTTATAAATAATTGGGCTGGAATTTATAGCTAAAGCATCGCGATATAGGCGGCCTAAATATAAGCCTATCTAACTTACCGTGTCTTTCTTTCATGAAACCACATCAGCATGCAATACCTTCGCAATCCAAACCCAGTGGTTTTATTTATATGGACAGCACATCCCGAATAAGGCTATCAAAGTATCGAAAAAGTATACTTTTGCTGCAAAGTATATATATATACATATACATATATATATACACACATATATATATATATATATATATATATATATATATATATATATATATATATATATATAGTAAGTCATTTAATCACATAAAAGTTTTTTATAATCTTTAGTTTCCGAATAAGGTAGAAGGCAGGCTTCAGCTTAAAGACATAGTTTTAGTGGTAACATGCCACTATATGCCGAGGACAGTCCAACGGCTTCTGACGAGCAAAAGTGACTCTGTAAAGTACTGTTAAGTGACGCTGTCAAGCAGTGTAGTGTTTTGTAGGCCAAATTGACGCTTCAAGTGCAGCAGGGGGTGGAGCTAGGTGCAAGTTGGCTCCCGCGAGACAAGCACGAGCTGATGCATGCACCTATGAACTCACGTACACACTCACACACATATTAGTTGCCCTCAACGATCTTTTAAAGTTTCTCCATGTCTTATCCTTACACGTCTTAGGAAACAGGTTTTATCGGTGCTCGAAGGTTGTCGACTCATTAACTTGACCCGTGACGATTTGTTTCATGAAGCTCAACTGACATTGCCGTGGCTGTGCATGCACTCCGGTTGCTTCCCAATCGCCATAGCTTTTCTCGCAGAGAGCTCAACCAGCTACGGCCAGTCCTTCGTGTTCTGTCGCTCGAGGCTGGACTTGCTGTCCGACAGCCTAATAAGGCATTACTTCGGGAACGCAAAAAAAAGAAAGAAAAAAGGTATGCCCTAAGGAATGCGCACGTTTTTTATGCCTGTACGATAACTCGTCGACGCCAAGCCAGTACTGATTTAGCGCCAGATTTAGTCCCGCCCACGCAGGACTTGATGGCCAACTTAGTACCGCCCACAGCTCGTGCCTAAATCCGGGTGGTATGTACGAAAGAGGGTTTTCCCGGAATGCAAGCCAGTACCGGTAGAAGATGAGTTCGCCGCTGCACTCATCATTGCAGAGAAGTGTGAGGAGAATATAAATAAAATAAAGATGGCGTTTAAAAAACAATTTGTTAAGGAAGCAGTAGAAAGTAATGAGCCCAGTCATGGGTGTGTTGCTGGCTAGGACTGGGCCTGACTGGATGGACATGGCCGGATGTGCGGTGACGAGAGGTCACCGGGGCTCTTGGGTAAGGAGAGTCTGCCTGGTAAGTCGTGCTGTTGAACGCTCCCGGTCTCGCCGAGCTATGCACCTGGATGGGTGCAGGAGTGCTCCGGCGATGCGGCCACGCATGCAAGGCTACAAGTACCCAAGGTTCAAGACGAGCCAGATAGCACTCTCGTTGATGTGGCTTCCCCCTGCAGCGTGTTCGTGGACCCCCGTGAGCTGGCGTTATTTGGCGAAGCTCTCGACTGTGGTATACGTCGACCCCGACTATCCAAGCAGTTACTCAGCTAGCCGGGTCTTTGACGGCGTACGCTTGTACTATCGGAACGGAGTCGGTATACGGGAGGACTGCAGAAGCCGACTGACTAACTGACAAGTTTGTTCGCGCTTGCTTCGTTGTCTCGCGCCCCTATAGTTTACTTTTGGTTTATTTTAGTTTACTGTAGGATTTTCCTTTAGGCTTTTTTAAATCCCCTGCTGTTGTTGGCGCAGTCGTAATTATAAAGAGGTCTAACCTGACGGCCGCTCGTCTTACCCTAGCTCTGCGGCAAGGAGCGTGGCGGCACTCTGTGGGAAATTGCCTCTAACCCCTGGATTTCGGATACAATGTTAAGTAATGTGCGCCATTATGGGTTTGTTGGTGAATTTGAAAAACAGACGCATAATTGTTCAATGTGATGCTCTGACGCCTCAATATAGTCAGGCCTACGAATGTTACTCGTTTTATTTCGGCCGTGCGGTAAACGTGTCAACTTACCGGTAATTTTTTTTAATCAGCTTTTCGTTCTTACCTTTTGACATTTCGGTGAATAGTATATGCCAGAAGTCGGGTAGCCCTTATATTCTCGTATATTTCTATACATGATAATATGCATGTCTTCATATCTGCAACGGCAGAAGTCGAGTTCGCAGCTTCAAGCGTCATTATAGAGTGTGAGGAGAATATAAAGAAATAAAAATAAGAGTTTAGAAAAAGCATTTTTGGGTAAGGGACCAGAACCGAGTAATGTGAGCCATAAGAGGTGTACTGGTGTATGGTGCTCAGTAATGTGTGACGTTACAGGTTTGTGGTGGATTTGATAAAAGGACGCATGGGGTATTCTATATGGAAAACGTTTAAGCACTGGCTATGCATAACGTTTAAGCATCCCATTTGCAAGGACTTTCTCTGATCACCTCAATATTCTCGAGCCTACGAATTTCAGCCATTCTTATTTAGGCCGTGCTCTAGGTCTTGATTGGTCGGCTGGACCAAGGAGGAGCCAAAAAGTTGAGACGGTTCTCCTGACGAATCTGCAGACTTGGCTCCTCGACCCAAAACATTGTGACAAAAGATGACGTAGTAACTCATATTGGTGGAAAATCTGTCCCAAACATTTGGGAAAGCCGGCCTGTAAACGCAGCTTTAGACAATGCCAGCAAGCCTCGGTGCTGCTTTTATCCCGTTTTAGGAACTTCGAGTAATCCTGTAATAATAATAATAGAATATAATTGATTTATATAGAAATGTGAAAAGATGGTCGCGTTTTCATTAGGAAGCAACACGGCAGCAAGGTTTCTGAATTGAAACAACAATGATAATAATAAACATATGTAAATATATATATATATATATATATATAATAAAATAAATCCTAGCTGATTAGACAGCCTTTTTTGTATAGCGACTGAAGAGCCTTAATGGCTATCACCACCGCTTGCCGTGGCGATAAATGATTCGCCCACCACAGTAGCCCACGACCTCGGGACCGAGGTCATGAAAGCAACCGCCTTACCTAGTGTGCCCTCACGGCTCACTGAATAATATATATATATATATATATATATATATATATATATAATAACCTCTCTCAGGCTTGGAAGTTGCTTCACATGCAGGCACCAGCCTACCTATAGGACCTCCTTTAACTTTCGGTGTACTCACCTATCACGTGTTTCTCAACTTACACTCCTCTCGCTGTCCCTCGTGCTGAACGAAAATTGTTATGGCGATCTGACCTGCAGCTCTTACGAGCCTAAAGTCGTGAGCTCACAGTTAGCAGTGACAACTGCCTGCGATGACTTCATCTTTAAAGTCTCAGCTAAACCACGCTCCGGTGAGATTTATCGTTTGTCCCGCTGAACATACCCTTGATTTGTCGAGTGAGCTATTAGTTCTTAAATTAGGACCATTTGGTGAATAGTATTTCCCAGAGGTCAGGGAGAAATTATATTCTCTTCATTTTATTTACTGCATGGTATTTGTTATAGTCATGCGCTTGAGCATGCTTGTATCGGCCAAGTTCTAGCTAGCTCGTGTTTTTCTAGAGTTAATACCACACATATCTTCCTCTTTGCTTAATTTTATATTTCGTCTAGTCACTAAGCACCTGCATAGTGGTCTAATTCTCTAAGCGTGCAATAGAAACGACCTACTTTGAGTACTGTTATTATTTAGCTTACTTGGAAGCTTTCATTGTCATACTATTGCTACTAATATCATAGGGCTCCTGTCCAGCCATGGAAAGTGATAAGCCACCCTTTAAGTTTAATTGCACCAATCGCTTTCTTAGGACAGATACAGTATACAGTTTATGCTGCAATGGTTACCAGCAGCGATCGCGGGAGTAAAATCTGCAGATAGCCGATAGTCTTCTGCAAGTATTTCTGAAATTAGGCAGCGCTGGAACTTCAGTGAGCTCATAACAGCAAAAGCCATCTCCTTACTACTGCTAATGCAGAGGATTTCAACGATGATAAGGTGACCAATGCTGCATGGGTGCTGACTAGTTCTGAAGTTGCATGTTTTGAAAACAGTAAACCCGTTATATGGCTTGGGAAGTCCGAGTCTATTGTGCATTCACTAGCTAAGAGCTGGAAGCTGATAATATGCAGGTTTCTAATAATGCAGCCTTTACCTGAGATCGTATAATCAAGTGACTGCTTCTCCTGCGACTTGTGCATTCCGTCGATGCTTGTTTTCTGTAAGTCAGCCACTCATACTGCAACTTATTTCCTAAACATTGAGTGCATAAGGAGTATAGCGATTGGCTAAATCTGAACTTTTCCCTGAGAAGGTCGGGCACTGTTTGGAGTTGCCACAAGCAAATAAAACACTTTGACTTTAACTTCTGCAAGTGGTAGCAGAAGTTAAGTATTCCACGCCTGCGCTCAGGTTGCACTGGCTCGGAATCAAGGTGGGCATAATGATAAGGTCTCGTCTTCTTGTTGCATTTAATTGCTAATTTTTTACCACTACGTGATCTCAGACATTTCTGCACGTTGGCATTAAAAATTGAGACGCAATACCAACAAACAAACTGTTGGAAAAGTTGGAAAGCAAAAGTTGGAGTTCTTCTTCGAAAGCTTCTTTGCACGTGAAATTTTCTCGTTCCGGAGCTAATGCGACTGCATGCACGATCGACACTTGCCTCGCCCCAGATTCGAAGGAAGGTCCAAGATCAGCCGGAAGTAGCTACTATTTGATCATGCAATAATATAGTCGATTCTGACTTTAGCTCCTTGTTGTAAGTCACACTTGGGTATCGGTACTGCCTTAAACCAGGCCAGGTTTCCTCCAACTCTAGTGGCTGATTTCACTGTAGATGTAGTTTAACAATAACCTCACAGGATTAAGCAGGCAAGTATTCAGCTGACTTGATCATGTGGATGTCGTTTAGATACGCTCGTCCTCCTATGCATCTACATCGTCTCTCCGGTTCTCCGGTTCCACTTTGTCATTACGTAAGTCCCTCCGGAATGAAGGAAAACAATTCAAAAAATAAAACTTGAGAAGTTCTTAAACTTAAATACGGATTATTGTCTACGTTCATAGCAGTATAGCACTTGTTCAGGGTTATATTTTCCTGTGGGCTATATCTCCACTATACTATACACTATATAATAATGTTTCATCTGTTTCCGTTTTACTAAACTTTAATAGTAATATTATTACATTCGCAATGCGCCCTCAGAGAACTTACTCTCTTTGAAAACTCTTACTTCTTTGACAACTAGTTTCTCAACTGGGCATTGTCTGCCCCAGCCAAAGTCGGTGCATTCGGCTGCAGCTGCCTCTCTTCTGCTCGGCGAATTCAGCACCAATGCAGATGATTCGGACAGCGCATCAGACGTGATAATCATTGGTGAAGAAAGGCTGTGACACAATGGCATGCCAGTCAGCTTGCCGAGCTAGAGTGACGGCCACCGTTGGAGCAGCTCTCGAAGCACCCTGGGGGCTGCTGCTGCACCAGAGCAGGAAGCAGTGGAGGTAAGGAATTTGCAAGCAGTGCCAATACACTTAGGAGCCGTTAAGGAAGCAGTCGCGTATGTCCGTCGTTACCCTGAACTCACTCCCACCAGCAGCCATGCTGTCGACTCTATGGCCGACGGACGGGTGAGTTCGCCTGTAATCGCCAGAATTTGAGACACTTTTTGCAGTGCCTATCAATGCTGGCTAACGTGCATTTTAAGCAGCCCAGGCGCCTAGTTTTAGACCTTAGATAAAATGATTCTAGACTTTCCTGACTGTTGACTCTGACCTTTGACTACGATGGAAATCTTTTGAAGGCGTGCTACTTTTTAGCAGGTCACTCAATGAGCCATGCAACCGCATGAAGCTCCGTCACACTCTCCCGGGTGGCTACGTGACTTCGAATTTGGGACTATTGTCTTGGGACAAACTTCATGAGGCTTTATGGGCTGCGCTCCGTCAGATTTCAAATTTAAGTTATTTCTCCTGAGAAGATCTAGTATATTTGTCACACTGCCCTGGTTTAGGCTCTAGATACTCTCTTTGAAGACGTGGGTCATCAATTTTAGCCCTAAGGCATACCTGAGGCCCTATATTGAGAATTATCTTTTCTGAGGGTGCTATATGAATAGATTATAATCATGCATATATATATATACATATTTATATATGCGTGTGTGTGTATGTGTGTGTGTGTGTGTGTGTGTGTGTGTGTGTGTGTGTGTGTGTGTGTGTTCATTGTCGACGTAGGTAAATATAGTGCTAGATCTTTGGGTAAACCGATTGTAAGTTCATGCTCTGTTTCCCGAGGTGCCTTTCTCTTGGCATAGTCGGATATAACATTTGTAGAGGCGTTGAAGACGTTAGAGATTTTTCTAAGTAAACCTACCGATTAACAGAGTGAATAAATCCGACCTAAAAGTCACCAAACCAGCTTTAACAGGCCATCCAGTTGAAACGTATGCATGAAAAGTGTCAGTTTCGTTTGAAATGAGCCTAGAAATAATCAAAATTTATCTTGCCCGATGTTTGATTTGTTGGCCGTGATCTTGAAAAATCCGTCAACCAACCAACCACAAGTAATACTATCCTTAAAGAGGTTTCTGTCTTTCACGCATCGTTTCACACTTTTTTGCAATTATATCGCACTTGAACGGTTGAGAGTGGCAATTGGTCTAGCAAATATGGTTCTGGCGTCGCTCAAATCTTATTGTATGACCGTGTTCATTCCTTTTCGAGTAGTGTTCGTATCCTATTCTTCAATGACCAGTCACCTGGGTAGTTACAAAAGGATTTAATACTTAGCTGTATTTAAAAATAAAAATAAAATATAATTCATTTGTACGGCACCCTAAGTGAACCTAATATCTACTTAGGTGTTTCACGTGTGCTATTGGGCTCATGTCCACGATCTCGGCCAGACCTTGGTCTAGGCGAGTACCTTAAATACTAGGCTAACAGCTCTGTAAAATCTTTTATTTGGATTCGGCCACAATTATGATGATAATACTTAGCTGTATTAGTGTGATTTCTTTTTTAACTATTTTAACTATTCAAATCCCCTGCACGGACTCGTAGACAAAATGCCTGTCTTTCAGATATTCGATTATGATAGTCAGATAATTTCCAAAACCTAAACTACAATAAAACTGAGCTCGATTATACACGAAACTCGAAGCGTGTGGCTCGACTAGAGGACTTGGCTTTTCCTATTATTGATGCCTATGCCGCTAGTGATGAATATGGTTGGCTGAAACCTATCAGATTTTCGTCCACTTGATTCCTTTGCTGACGAATAAGCAATGGCATTTGGTCGATCAATGGACACTCGACAAAATTTCAAGTCTAAATCAAATGGTTCCCTTTGGCTTGACTTCTTCATACCTAGCTGAACTCCTGCAACTGTTTTCGTCTCGTAGTCCCCTCAATTTACATATGGGACGATATAATCTCCGATTCATAGTTTCGCTTAAGGAACTTTAGCCACGGAAGCTATTGCTCTGCAGCTCCTTGACTGCCGAACTCACATGCTCAGGTCAAATTCAACGACGTGTAATCTCGTGAAGCCGACTGTGGCACAGTATTTCACCGAGTCATCATGGCTTCATAAGTATAACGGCATTCTTAGGTATGCAAAATTTGAATTGGGGATTTGACTTCAATGATTGATTACTTGAGTGGTTTCCATCCAGTGCAATAAGATGAAGAACATAACGCCTTTGTAGATGGCATTGCATTATCTCCTGATTTAACAAGGTATGAAAAATTTGTTCGGTTAAATTTATCTGCAGTTGTTTATCCCTTTTCACCTTACGAGCGTCTCTCATATCCTGAAGCATCACCGGCACAGCACTGCAAAGGCTTGGATCGTTTCTTTATGGGAGATTTCAGAGTATTGATGGGAACGGATATCGATCGTCTGAGGGGGAAGCTTTGAGTATTGTGTATTCAGGGCTCTATGCATCAGTCTATTGTTTATTCTTTTCACCGTATAAGACTCTCCCTGTTGTCGATGATACTCCCCGGCACAACCTAAGCTTTCACTGCAATGCAAATGACACTCAGCTGTACCTCAGCTTGGATCACTCCTACCCTCCTGCACGTCGAATTCATTCTTTTTAGTCTTTTTCTTCTATTTAATTACTTTATTTTACTCGTTATTGCCACTTCTTTACTCTATATCTTCTTATATTCCTTCTCCTTGTGTTGATTGGCAAACACATCTGGATGGCAGCAAGCTTTTCAAATATAATAGCGATATAACCAATTAATTATTTGCTACTAAAACCAAGTGCAATTCAGAAATTTGAAAATAGCAAACGCTCCAAATCTGCTCTACCTACATATGTCTGCTGCATCTGAACGTAATCTTGGTGTCTTGTTCCGCTCTGACCTGTCAGTTGAGTATGACATAAGCCTTACAGTCACGTCAACGTACTTTTCACTGCATATCATTGCTAAAACTCGGGCTTCCATAGACAAGAATACTACATCCATATTGGTCTATGTATTTGTGACATCCTGTCTCAACGTGTCTGGGTATATGGGATCCGGCTAGTTCACCAATCGGCTCGACCAGAACATCTCTTTTAGCGCCTGCAAGAAACCTAAGTGTACCATAAGCAAAACCCTTTACCAAATGAGTACACCAGATCTACAGTCAATTCGGCCAACTTTCACCAACTTATCATTGCAAAAATTTAGGCTCTATTAGAAAAGAACACGGTAGTCAAAGTTTTTTGAATTCCTCGCATAGACTTAAAAGACTCGTTACTTGGGTGTCTTTCTTTCACGGCCATATGAAACTTAAAAATTATCAAAAAGCCAGATGGTTTAGACTAATATATATATATATATATATATATATATATATATATATATATATATATATATATATATATATATATATATATATATATATATATATATATATATATATATAGTCACTAATAGTCGTTGGGGCTGATATATCACATCAATTCAAATGAATGCACCCTAGTTGCCTAACAAGCACTGTATTGACTTCAAGATGCCATCACTCACCTTAAGGTCCCATTATTTTCTCCCTCCGGCCTCCTATACGAACTAGGTTTACATCCTGCTTCGCCCACTTCATCTTTGAACCTTGATAGTCTATTACTTGAGCTCCTAGCAACCTTCAAAACCTTAAGACCTTACCAGTTTTGATATGCTCTCCAAGCTTGAACACATGACCGGCTCGTGTCACGGTCATTTACTGATTGTATGGGATGAGATATTTCTATCTAAAAGCAGCTACTAGCCTATCTGCTCCAGGCAGCCTTGGCTCATTCCTAGTGACATTTTGATTAAAGATAAAGCATCCTAATGTGCTTTGCATATTGAGCATTGCTAATAACATTTATTATTCCTGAGCAGCATCTTTGCTCAGGTTCGCAGCCTCAAGCTGTCGCTGTAGTGACTGAGGCCGGCATGCTAGAGGCAAGGTCACTCAGGCTATCATGTGTCTTTCGAACTGCTGAAACGCTTGTGAACTTTTGCTTGTTCAGCGGTTTTTATCCCGGTTCGATGACGACCACAAGAGGGTAATGAGATCTTTCAGAGATAGAAATTACTTATCGGGCCGCTGGTGATCAAATATGGTAGGAGGCCGGTTTCAGGCTGAAGACCTAACTTCAGTGGGAACGTACTACTATGAGCATAAGACACTCGGACAGCTGCTGTGGCTGCATGACAAACTGAAACTGGAAGTGTGGGATGTGCAGCATGGGGTAAAGCTCGTAGCAAGGAGGCTCTCGCAAGATAAGCACGAGCTGATGCATGTACGGATGCCCTCGCTAACACTCAACATACTCACTGACTCACTCTCACTCACTCACGCTCACATACACACACACTCACACTCTTACCCCTCACACTCTCTCACACACACACACACACGCGCGCGCATACACGCACATCCACTCAAACACACATCCACTCAAACGTACTCGCACTCAAACGCACTCGCACTCAAACGCACTCGCACTCGCACTCAAACGCACTCGCACTCGCACCCAAACGCACTCGCACTCGCACTCAAACACACTCGCACTCGCACTCAAACGCACTCGCACTCAAACGCACTCGCAGTCGCACTCAAACGCACTCGCAGTCGCACTCAAACGCACTCGCACTCGCACTCAAACGCACTCGCACTCGCACTCAAACGCACTCGCACTCAAACGCACTCGCACTCCCACTCGTTCTCTTCAGGCTCAATACCAATGAATTATATTATTTTTTTGTGTGTAATAGGGCTACATGTATAGGGCTTATCAAGTGCTTTTAGCTTGCACTAATTTTAGGTTCGACTAACTAACGAATTTCAGCCATTTTTATTTTGGCCCCGGTGACTTTGACTATCCCCTGGGTTTTGATATATCAGCTGGACCAAGGATGAGTTAAAAAGTAAAGGAAATTCTCCTGAAGAGTCTGCAGACTTGGCTCATCCACCTAAAATATTGTGACGTTAGATGACGTAGTATCCCAAATCAGTGGCAAATCTGTCCAAAATAAGTTGGAAAGTCTGCCTGTAAACGCAGCTTTAGACAATTCCACCAAGCATTGGTGCTGTAATCCTGCTTGAGGTACTTCGAGAGATCGTATGAAGTGATGGTCTCGTTTCATTACAGAGAAGCACGGCAACAAGGTTCCTGGATTGAGACGTCAATGATAATAATAATAATTATAATTGTAAGTTTGTATATCACCCTCAGCGAACTGAACCTATTTCTAGACACTTCACAGATACAGTGTAGAAAGCACTACCAAATGATTGGTAGTAACTTTCGAAAGTAGCAGGTATAGCTTAAGCAGGTATATGCACACGAAAAATGCATCACAAAGACCGACCAAATGCTGTAATAAACAGGTGTGTAATAAGCTTGTTTTTGGATGTCGGCACAGTGTAATAGGGCTACATGCAGGCAGCTGGTCTCATCAACTGACTTAAGCTTGCTCTAAGTATAGGTCCGAATAAATTTTCTTAACTCAGTCGCTTACCGTAGCAAACTAAATAAGTTCTCAAGCACAATATGTGGGCTTTTGTTGTTTAATTTGCAGCAATTGACAAACATTTAAATGAATTGTCTTCATTCTTAGTGTAGTATTAGTGTTTTCGGTACCCTCACAGACCATGGACTGGCTGCCAACTTAAAATTAATGCAAAGAGCAGCTGATTAAATAGCGTAATGTATTTATCAGATTGAGCTTTTCAAGGTCTGAGAAATACAGGGAAATCAATGAGAGTTCCAAGTGCCTTGCAAAGTGGACCACTAACAAATGTCTTAGCAGATGGACGATTCCCTCCAGCATGTCCCAAAATGTCCACCCTTGCAGCCGAAACGTGTGGGCCTACGGCTTAAGCTCTCCTGTTAAAGTATCAGAGCTTAAGCCCACAAAATCTTAAGCGAAAGCATCCCCGGAACCCGGCAGAGCAAGAGAATATTGACCTTTTGGCAGTTCCAATGCTTCCTGGGTGAGCCACTGCTTCCTCCACGTGCAAGTTTTGTCGCCAGATACGACATCGTGAAAGAAAAAACTGGGAGCTAGATATAAGTAACAAATAAAATATTAAACATGTAATTAATGCATTAAAGGTTTTAATATTGCTGTACATCGGCTATAAATGCAAGCTAAACTTCACATAAAGTAGCTTTGGGCAGAGTTGCATGCAAGTGTCGGTCAGATTTTAGATTGCACAAAAGCAGATGCATTCAGGTATTGGCACTTGAGAGTAGAGTCTTGGATGGGCTAGCGTGGGCCCAAGTTGCAAAGTTGAGCTAGCAGAGATGGTTAGTTCAGTCGCAAGACGGGCAAGCGTGCCACATGTTGACTACCGATTCCGTCTTGCAGAGAAAAAGAGCCGTCTAACGAGGGCACTGTGAGTAGCTTGCTCATTGGCATAAGGAGTTGCTGCCCATCCTCCATTCAGTGTCATCATTATTTGCAAGTTAATGGGTAGCTCAATGATATTTGATGATGAACGGGTCGTAGTGAACCAGCTGAACTCATATATCAAAACCTCACACCTTGCTAGTAAGTTCCAGTCTGGCTTTAGAGCTAATCACTCCACAGAGTCAGCATTGCTTAGGGTTTACAACGACCTACTTAGGATTGCAGACATGGGTAGAGTGTCTCTGCTTGTTTTGCAGCATCTTTCGGCAGCTTTTGAAACGATCGATCACAAAGTTCTTCTAGGGCGCCTCTCATCTCGCCTGGGCATCACTGGCACTGCTCTGCAGTGGTTCAGTTCCTAGCTCAGTGGGAGACTCCAGAGTATCGACGTGAATGGAGAAAGATCATCTGAAGTACCTCTGAAATATGGAGTACCTCAGGGCTCCGTGCTAGGTCCGGTTCTTTTCACGGTTTACACTCTCCCTCTTGCTGATGTGATTGCCAAGTACAATCTAGGCTTTCACTTCTATGCGGATGACACTCAGTTGTACCTTTGCTTTGATCCCTCCCAGCCTTCGAGCACATCAAACTCTTACAGCTCACTTGCTGCATGTATTGATGACATCCGCACGTGGATTGCAGCAAATTTTCTAAAACTAAACGATGATAAAACTAACTTACTAGTTATAGGCAAACCCAGTGCGATTCACAAATTGGAAAGGCTGACGCTCCAAATTGGCTCTGCCAGCATATCTCCAGTTGAATCAGCTCAAAATCTAGGTGTAATATTCCAAAGCGACCTCTCGTTAGACGACCACATCAGCTCCACAGTCAAATCTGCCTATTTTCAGCTTCATAACGTTGCTAAAATTCGGGCTTGTTTAGATAAGGTTACCACGTCCAAGCTGGTCCATGCATTCGTGACATCCCGTCTCGACTTCTGTAACTCACTGCTTACTGGCCTACCGACATGTGCGATCAGGCGATTGCAGCTGGTGCAAAACTCTGCAGCTAGGCTTGTCTGTCGTGGGCGTCACAGTAGCCATATTACTCCACTTCTCGTTGACCTGCACTTGCTACCAGTCAAGCAACGGATTGGCTTCAAGGTTACGACGCTCACTTTTAGGTACCTTCATTCTTTGGCTCCAGCCTATCTCTCAGATATACTCCCCCATCAGGCCAAGCATCCTACCACTCGCTTTTCGGAATCCAACAGTCTACATATACCTCCTACAAACCTCAAATCCTTTGGAGACCGTGCATTTAGTTCGTGTGCTCCCAAAGCCTGGAACTCCCTCCCGACTTGCGTCACAACATCCCCTGACTTGACAACATTTAAAAAGAACTTCAAAACACACCTATTTAGTATGGTATTTAGTGGGTCCCCTGTGATTCGTCCTTCATGTGCCTATGTGTGCTGACGCTGTGCATGCTGCCACTAACCACATTTGCATGCTGACCCTGTGCATGTCACCCTAACCATATTAATATGTTGTTTGTTTATCAAGCATGATATTACTCACCATTCAATTGCATTTCCCTTTGCAGCAAATGTAAAGCGCCTAGAGAGAGATTGAGTTCTCTGGGGGTGCTTTATCAAGTGCATTATTATTATTATTATTATTATTATTATTATTATTAATATTATTATATGATGATGCTGCTGCTCCTGTTCCTTTCAGTGCCCACTGAAGTAGTGACTCGGTGAGTCGGTACGTAGCTGGATCCGTCGTCGGCCATTCCAGGAAGCCAACTGCCAACGAGCCGTCGAAATCTAGTCGGTTATGTGTCTTGTTGCTGAGCGACTTTCCGCTTTCAGCCATTTCCCAGGGTATGGCTCTGAGATCTGCCCGTCGGCTAAGTGTGACCGCACCTGCTGCATTGATGTTGAGAGTCTAGCAACTACTTGCAAACTCGCTATCCATCGTCTGCCGTCCATCCGAAGACTCCCTTCGTGCCATTCGTAGAGGTCGTCGTGCCCAGCGATTGACCATTTCGGCTTCTGCATTGACGGCCCCTAGACGTCGTGGCACAACGTGCACGTTCTTTAGCTCTTCTAATTCCTGCTCTTGGTGCAACATCAGCTGCTACCGCCAGGGTGCTGCGAGAACAGCAACAACGGTCTAGTCCGTCATCGTCTGATTCTGCTTCTGGATGTGCATACCGACATACGCTCCGGCCCTGAATGCAGCTGCCGCAGTCGCAACTGCCGCGGCAGCAGCTTTGGAAGCAGCTGAAACAGAAGCTTTAGCGGCAGCTGCAACAGCAGCGGGAGAAGCAGCAGACGAGAAGCAGCAGGTGTAGCAGCAGAACCTGCCAGAGCGGCTGAGATGGCCGTCGTAGTCATCGCTTTCGCTCGACGAGTTGACAGGGGCTGATGGCAATGAGGTCGTGAGCAACAACCGGCTAGCACGGCTGCTGCCTTGACGGCACCCAGATGTAATGACGCCGAGCGCTCTCTCTCTCTCTAGCTCTATTGCTTTCTGCCCTGGGTGCAACTGCCACCCCCAGCGGGCTGCGAGAGTGGCTGCAATGGCCGACATAGTCATCGCTCTCGCTCGGCAAGCAGACTGACGTGCGATCTCCCCACGGCCTTTCTTCACCAATTATCAGCACCTCGGATGAGCCATCCGAATCGTCTGAAGCAGGGCTGACGTCATCGAGCAGTGCCAAAGAAGCTGCAGCCGTTGAATGGCCAGGCTCAGGCTCGGGCGGACGATGCACAGACGACAGCCTAGTAGTAGCCAATCGAGCCGCACCGGGCACGGACACTGCTGCGTCGCACCCTCGATTCGTTGTTCTGTGCAAGGCATTCGGCAAGGAGATTGCTGACGGCAGAGGCAAAGCAGGCACCGGCAGTTGACCGTATGACGAAGAAGCTAATTCGTCTGTCTGCATGCCTTCATGCCTTCAGTAGTTGCGGCTACTACTCCTCGAGTCCTCGTCAGCTGTAGATGTCGCTGCAGGCGCATCCACAAAGCATCTGCTCGTAGGCAGATTCGTCTGAATAAGCTGGAGCTTTTTTGAAGCTGCACTCTGAGTGGCTGTCCGAGCCGTAGTAGGAGTAAACGCTTTCCGGCGTTCCAGGTCTTCGATTAACAGGGCGCGATGTTTTGACACATCTCCAGCCAAATATACGATGGAGGTAAAGGTTTGCCTGCATAGGGGCATCCAAGGTTCCTTTTGCCCCATTTTACCAAACACTCGAAGCAGAAACGATGACCACAGCCATTGCATGTTACTGGCTAGACTATACTTTCCAAGCATATCGCTCTCGAATAGTCGGACTAAGTGGTAAACCTTTCCGAGAGCTCGCTGGAAGCAACTCGTTGGCTCCTTGTCCAACAGTCAGACTATGAAGCTGCAAGAAATGAAAGCCAGAAAAACGTCTCGTTATCGCCGAACCCGGATAAAAGCCGCTGGACAAGTAGAAATTTACAAGCGTTTCAGCAGCTCACGAAACTCGTGAGAACCTGAACGACCGTGCCTCTGGCAAGCCGACTTCAGTCACTGCAGCGATAACTTAAAGCTGCGACCCTCAGCAAAGACACAGCTCGGGAATGATAACTATTATTAATAATGCTTGTTGTATATACATTCAAGCAACGGATTGACTTAAAGGTTTTGTTGCTCACTTTTAGGTCCCTTCATTCTATGGCTCCACCCTATCTGTCAGATATACTACCCCATCAGGCCAAGCATCGTACCACCCGCTTTTCGGAATCCAACAGTCTAGAAATACCTCATACAAACCTCAAATCCTTTGGAGACCGTGCATTTAGTTCATATGCTCCCAAAGCCTGGAACTCCCTCCCGACCTGCGTCAGAACATCCCCTGACCTGACCACATTTAAAAGGAACTTAAAACACACCTATTTAGGACAGCATTTAGTGGGTCCCTGTGATTCGTCCTTGATGTGCTTATGCATGCTGACCCTGTGCATGTCACCCCTAACCATATTATTCTTTTCGTTTGTTTTTCAAGCATGATTTTACTTACCATTTAATTGCACTTCACTTTACAGCAAATGTAAAGCGCCTAGAGAGAGATTAAGTTCTCTGAGGGTGCTTTATCAAGTGAATTGTTATTATTATTATTATTATTATTATATAGCAAAGTAAGAGTGCTTCATCTTTAATCGGATGTCTTACAACACGTCTCGCATTGCAAGAGGGGCAATACATGATAGTTATCCTACTCAGGAAAGCAGGTCAAAATACTCAAGACGGCAATACCGGCCGATGGAAAGTAGGTCCCTGAGTGAGCAAGGTGAACTCCCTGGTGAGAAAAGCATACAGTTATGTCCACGGTTGCATTCTAATTAAAACATGCTGTTCCTTTCCTTCGACACTACATCCTCAGTTTCATAAAAGCACAACAGCACAACGTGAAAATTCGCTAGGAATGAGCAAACGCTGTCTGGAGCAGGAATGACTTACGGCTGCTTTTAGATTGAAATATCTCATTCCATAAAACCCGTAAATGACGCAACACGAGCCGGTCATGTTTTCAAAGCTCGGAGAGCATGTATGGCTTGCACCACACTCAGGCAAGCAGGTGAATTTACTCAACCCATCACTGCCGCACGATCGTACGTAGATCCCCCGTGAGCAAGCTGAACTCTCATGCGCTAGGCGGTTGAAATAAGCTCGTTTGTGGCGTGTGCTGAATGCCTCGGCTGCTTCGAGGGCGTGCTGCTACTCCGGCGACTCTGCCTGATATGCCTACTATTCCTGCCATGTGCTGACCTGCTGTTAGTGAGCACCGCCCTCGGGCGTTCGATAACTAGCTGCAGAAGCGTGGCCGGTACTGGCTCACCCCGTCCACCAAGCTTGCCAGTAAGTAACAAGGAGGCATCGCCTTTTTCATTACATTCGTCGGAACAAATTTGTACACACACCTGGCGCCTGCTGCCGGGCCAAAACCGCTCGCCCGCCAGCACAATTCTATGCAACTGGGCGTCAGAGCAGACGGCATCTCGACTCTCTTAGATGTCGTCGAGACGTCCGGCACCAATGCCTACCGTCAGGTAGGTCCACTGTTGTATTATAATTAAACCATGTAGTTCATTTTCTTCGTCACTACGTCCTCAGTTTTATAAAAGCACAATTGCACAGACTGAAAAATTGTGAGGACTGAACAAAAGCTGCATGAAGTAGGTGCAGGAGCAGGTTACAGCTGCTTTTAGATAGAAATATCTCATCCAATACAATCAGTAAATGACGAGCCTCGAGCCAGTCACGTGTTCCAAGCTTCAAAAGCATGCACAAACTGGTAAGGTCTTCAACGGATTGAAGGTAGCTAGGAGCTTAAGTAATAGACTACCAAAGTTCAAAGACGACTTGGTATAAAGCAGGATATAAAACTAATTCGTATAGGAGACTGGAGCGAGAGAATGGTGTGAGAGAATGAGAGAATGGAAAGTCGCTGAGCCGCGCCGAAGAAGAGGCAGCTGCCGCTGAGCTCGCCAACGTAGGCTGGGGCAGACATAGCCCAAATGACAGCCTAGTAGTCTCCAATCGAACAGCACCTGATTCGGGCAACGCTGCATCGCACCGTATCGTGGTACCCAGACGTACGCTGTACAAACAATTAGAAGAAGCCCTCAACCTTCGCGAAGAATCACTGAAGCCACTTCGTTGGCTCGTCACTGACCCGCCAAACCAAAACTCTAAAAATGACACGAACCCGAACATACGTCAAGTTGTAGCTAAATCTGGAGAAAGCAACAGCACCAGCAGAAGTTCACCAGCGAGGCAGATCGTCAGACTTTGGAGAACCCAAAGTCACTGCAGGATGAACTGGAAACTGCACTCACCCACAGGCATACGCCTTGGGAAGAAGGAATGAATATGGTTATAACTATTAGGAATGTAATACTAGTAATAACAATAATAATGCATTTGCTAACCACAGCTCCTGACGGGGTCTCCTCACCTCCATTCGGGTGCTTCACTGCTCATTTCAGAGGGTTAATAGTAATAATAATAATAACCCACTTGATATAGCACTTTCTAAGAACTCAATCTACTTCAATGCTCTTTATTTTTGCTGCATAGGAAGGACGATCGAGTGATTAGTAGTGGCAAGCCTGAGTGAGTTTTATCAATTGTGTTATGATCATTATTATTTATATTATTGCCACAGTCGAACCTCTGTGTGTTGAAATCAGAAATCCTCTGATATGTCTTGTAAAAGCAGAGTTATGTTGCCATAAGTACACGTTAGCTCAGAACTGGAAGCAGATAGTGTACAGATTTATAATACCACTGCCTTTATCGAAGACGTTAGAATAATGTTCCGGTTCGTACTGTGACGCGAATGCTTGCTTGCTGAAAATCTGCTGGAAGCAATCACCATACCGCTACCAACTATTTTCCTGAGTATTACGTGCATAAAGAATAAAAAGTTGGCAGCGCCTGGGCTCTCCGCCGATCGAGACAGGCGAACGCACTGTGTGCAGACGGAAAAGGCAAAAAGAAAACCCGGCAAGGAATGGTTATCGGAAGCTACAGCTTCCTAGAGTGATCAGGTTGCACTGCCACTGAATCGAAGTTCGGCATTATTCATCACGGTTTCTCACTTATTTCATATGACTGCTACGTGTGTACACCTATGCGACTTGAGTCATTGATCTAGGCGACGTAAAAATGCGAGGTGCATGGAGAAAGGTGAATTCAGTGACAAAATTTATTTTATTCCAAGCTTGACCTAAAATTTAATGAAAAGGTCAAGTTTTCTAAACCTAGACATTAACACTGATTTTGTAATTTTAGAACCAGTAACCAAAAGCTCCTACGAATTTGCCTTTTCTCGATACGGTACTGAGCCAGTCTGACTTTGTGCATGCTCGACACTTGCAGAGAGAGAAGAATCAAGGGAAGGTCCGTGATCAGCCGGAAGTAGCGATTATTTGATGACGCGATACTATAGCCGCTCTTCCTGTGGCCTGGTTATACGTCACAATTGGGTTCGGCACTGCCATTAAGCCTGGCTGAAACTCCTCCGAGTGGAGTAGTAAACTTCACAGCGGATACGTTTAAATAATACATCCCGTGATAAGCAGGCAAGTATTCAGCTTGACTCTGTGAATATTTTTAGCTATTAATCTGGTAGCCTTGGGTGTTCTTTGTGCGTGAGAATTCTGGCATAAGCATTTTACTAGCTCATGCATTTTTTTATCCATGATACCGTAGATTTCTTCATCTTCTGTTAATAATTCTTTGCATCGAGTTGCAATGAGCCTGGAAAGAGAGAGTTAGCTCTCCTAGGGTGCCAAATAAAATAACTATTGTTATTATAATTGTTACGTCGTTCTTAGGTCACTTTCTTTAGGTCATAGAATTACAAATATTACAGGCATCCTGCCTAAATATTTAAAATGCTTATTAATCATTTAAACTTCATCAAACACTCGTTTCTCTAGTGGCAGATACTCCGTATAATTTGAGCACCAGTGGCTATCAGCAGCAATTACAAAAGCAAAACCTGCATATCGCCTGACAATGTTGTGCGAGTAAATCTGGCTACAGGACGAAGCTGGAACTTCAGAAAAGTTGCACCGGTTCTTTGCTTCGCTGCCTTCACGGTTGAAGCATCCAGCTATGTCATCGCAAAATACACTCGCGACAATAGAGAGGGAACTTTTTTGCAATAGCGAAACCTTCTAACTTGTGAATCTCTATTCGGACTTTTGGGTATCTTTATTTCAATTTAGCCTATATTCAGAGTATTATTTCCTTGTAGGCTTTGTTTTCGTCCGAGCGAAGATAGTGCCTCAACTGGTAGTGTGGTCTCTCCCCCAGATACAGAATGGCTTACAGTAGACTTAATCTACCTAATCTATCTAAGTTGAATGAGCATTTTCGCAATCACTTCAGGCAATTAAAGTATGGACTAAATGTCGCTATGAAAAACTTGACTCTTCTTGCTCGGACATATTACTTCCAGTTTAAATGCGTAATTGTATAACAACCGGACATAATTTGAAATCCCAACTATTCCACGGAGCCTTTTCTCTGTCCTATTAAATTGATAAATTGTGTGACTGTGGATTATGAAACTGTGCACCCGCGACTAAGGGCTACGGCGACATGCTTCTGCATAGCACCGTAGCGGAACTGCCATTTTTGTGTTCTCGGTGCCTACCGCTTTACGACTGAATGAGGGTTAATAACCGGGGGTCCTAGAAACCAGTGGCCGTGCTTCTTTTGTGAGCTTATGAATTCTTTTCTTAGCCATATAAGTGTCTGTTTTTGCTTTCTTGCCGGAGAAATGTTTTTACTTGTTTATGAACTGCTGCTGATTTATTTTACTACAGTGAACTCAACTATTGACAAGAAAGGACAATAAAATCAAGGGAATTGTAAGTACTGCAGCAGCAGGATGTCTGCTTTTTTCTAGGATTCTTTAGCTCAAATTGAGGATTGCTTAGGAATTTACGTTCGTGGGTGAGTTAGCAAACAATAAACGTCAAAATGGTTCGGCTGCTAGTAATCTTGGAGAGAGATTTTTTTCGAACACCCATTTAGAATTTCCTTAGCTAGTACTTTCAGATGTATTGTCTTTTCCGAGGTTAGAAATTATTGGCTGTGCACACAGCCGGAATCGATAACTGTAGCCGAATTTGCAAATATCATGTGATGTTTAAGCAATCTAAAAGTGTTCCTTAGACTACGAGTGGATATTTTCCAAAGTAGCCCGTGCTGAACTGACGTTATGGTTATGTAGTGTTTTAGCGTCAGAACGTAATATTTTGCTATCTCAAGTACATTTCCTTTCCTGGTAGACGTTATTTTAACTCTCGCAGAACCAGCGGTCAGCTCGTAATGCTGGCTAAATTTATATTACAATAACCCTGACGTCTACCTTTGGTCCTCTGGTAAGATATTATCTACTCCTCTAGATGGTGACCCTGACACTTGATGAAGGAAATCCGCTCAAGGCTCACACATTTGGCCCACGCTTGGCTTGGTCTTCTTCCTCTTCGGAAAATATGGACCGCGTAAGACGATTAAGGCTTCATGCGCCTGGAAGCTGCTGGAGGGACTTCATTTAAATGACCAACCTAAATTGTTTCGCGAACCATCTGGAGAACAATTTTAGTTTGGTGTCAGGTTTGTGCAACGGCATAGAGAAGAGAAATTGAGGGGCTGCAGCCCCCATCTGTCACACTGAGCGGTCATGGCTAAGGCGTCATTTCACTTTAGATATTCAAGCATAGATATGCACATCAAGGCTTTCAACGTTTCCATACTTAGTATTGAGAACATTTGAGCTTTTATATCGACATCAGATCCAAGCTGTTGGTAAATTAGTCACACCAAGATTCGACGTGTGATTTTCATCCAGTGCAAGAAGAACATAACACGTCTGTAGATGACATGGCATATTCTCCTGACTTAAGAAGAATACAAAAAGGGAAAAATCTGGCTGTTCCAGGTATCATTGACTCAGTCCCAGTCACCTGTCATTTTGTACTGCTGTGCATTTTGAAAGTGAGGACGCCGTGACAAAGAGCAAGAACGACGTGGTTTAATTGCATACGATGATGGACAGGCCAGAATGCCTTTCTCACCATTGCACGATTGAGTTCGCGTCGCTCACCCGGGATCCTACCAATCGTCTGCTGCGATTGCTGCCTTAACTGTGTAGGCGAGCTTTGCCTGAGCAGCATATATTTCATGCACCTGTCATTGACTATGGTTTATAACTACTCTATTATTGCCATATCTTACCACTTCTCGCCGACCTGCACTGGCTTTCGGTCAAGCCAGGCATGGACTTCAAGGTCTTCACACTCTCTTGTTGTTCCTTTAATTTTTTGGCTCCAACGTAGTTATTAACCCTTCTTTCCCACCAGGCATCGTTCCGCCCGGTTTTTGGAACCTAACTGAACACCCAGATCTCGTACGAATCTGAAATCCTTCGGAGACCGTGCCTTTAGATCGTATGCTTCCAAAGCATGGAAATCACTCCGGACCTGTGTCACGATATTTCTTCACGCGATAAATTAAAAAACTAAAAACCATCTACTTATCACAGCATTAAGTGGGTTTTTGTGAATCGTCGCTAATGTACGTATTGGTGCTAGCACTGTGCATGCTGCCATTAACCAAATTGCATGCTGACCCTGACGCTGCAGACGATTCGGATAGCTCATCCGACATACGAACTATAGTTGAAGAAAGGCCTGGGCCCTGTCTCCTGCCAGTCACCTTGCCGAGCGAGAGTGATGGCGGCCGTCGAAGCATCTCTCGCAGCCCCCTGGGGGCGGTTGCTGGTGCTGCACCCGGAGCAAGTAGCAGTGGAGGTGAGGAATGGGCAGACTGCCTATACATTTCGGAGCTTCAAGGCAGCAGCCATGTTGGTCTGTCGTTGCCCACGAACGCATTTACACCTGCCTCACTCTGTCGACTTGACGGCCGATGGGCTGTGAGTTTGCATTTGTGAGTTTGCATGTAATCGCCAGACTGTGACACTCAATGCACTGACCAATGATAGTGGCTAATGTGCATTTTAAAGCTGCCCTGGCGTCTCGCTTTAGACCTTAGAGAAAATAGTTCTCGACTCATTTGATTGTTGACACTGCTGCTTGAATCTGACGTAAATCTCCTGAATCTCCAACGAGCCATTCAACCCGTGAAGCACTGACCCACTCTCCAGGGTGGCCAGAGGATTTTAAGTGTTTGCCTATATATTAGTCATTGTAAACTGTGCTAGACCCTTAGCCGTACCGATTGTAAGTTCACACTCCGTTTCCCGAGGGGCCATTGATTTGGCATATTGGGATATAACATTTTTAATGGCGTTAAAAGCCCTATCTAAGTAAACCTACCAACAACACAGTGAATAACTCCTACCTAAGTCGCCAAACCCGCTTTAACAGGCCGTCCAGTTTAAACGTAGCCGTGAAATATATCAATTTCATGAGAAATCAGCCTAGCAACAAGAATCATTATTGAGTGTGTCGCGTCTAATCTATCGATGACCACTCACCCCTGGAGTTATAAAGGGATCCTATATTAAACTGCATTTTTGTAAAAAAAAAACGACATTACATTCTCGATGTCGGATAAGTTGTAAAAGCTAAACTACAATCAACCGAGCTCCATCTTACACAAGACTTGTGAAGCGTGCGGCTGGGCTAGGGGACTTTGCATTTTCTATTTTAGATGCTACAGTTCAACCCTAACCATGCGCTTGGAATTTAATTTTCCTATTTGATAACTACTTTAAATGTGGACGCCTTATTGTGAAGGTCGACCTTGAAGCTAGCCATCGCGTTCTATCCAGATTGAACGTCGTGGACACTATACTTCTAGCCTTCCCTAGAGGTTTAGTGCCTTCCTGTACTAATAAGGCTGGTATTCTGCAAGTCCAACTTGCAGAAGGCTACCGAAAAGCCCTTTCGTCCAGGCAGCTAGTGACTATTTTGGCTGCAAGGTTGGCCAAAACGTAGGTTCGTCCATGTGATGCCTTTGCTGAAGGAGCAGCGATAGCTCATGGTCGATCGACGGACAGATGAAATTCCAAGTTGAACTCAAAAGGTCCCCTTGGCTTGGCTTCTTAATACATAGCTGAACTGCTTCACCCATTTCCGCTTTGACTTGCTCTCAATTTTCTGATGAGACGATAGAATCGCTCATTCTTTGATTTGCTTAAAAACTAAGGAAACTATTGCTTTGCAGTTCCTTGACTGCGGAACTCACTTCCTCTGTTTCTCATTCAGCCACGTGTACTCTCCTGATGCCGAACGCGACACATAATTTCGCCGAATCATCATCGCTTCGGAGGTGTAACGGTTTTCTTAAGAATGCAAAATTTGAGTCTCTCCGCTTGTCTGGACTGGTCTTTCGGCAGCTTTTGATCACCTATCACAAAACGAGCGTCTATCATATCGCTTGGGCATCTCTGGCACAGCACTACAAAGCTTGGGTCGTATCTTAGTGGGAGATTACAGACTATTGATGAGAACGGATATTGATCATCCGAGGGGGAGTCGCTGAAGTATTGCGCATTCAGGGCTCTGTGCATCGGTCTATTTTCTTCTTTTCACGGTATAGACTATCATTCGCCGATGCGATTGCCCGGCACAATCTACACCAAGCACAATCACAAGCTTTCACTATTTTGCAGATGACATTCAGCTGTACCTCGCCTTTGATCCCTCCCAGCCCTCCAGGGCATGTAAATCGTCTGTCTACCCTTTTTCTTCTATTTCTATACTCTTTTTTCTTTTTATTTCTATTTCTGTACTCTTTATGTTCTTCTTCAATTCTTCCGGCATTTTTTGATGAACAACCGCACATGGATGGAGGAAACCGTTTTTTTAAAATGGAGTGGCAGTATAATCAGTAACTATTTATGGCTAAACCAAGCACGATTCAGAAATTTCACACGCTCTAAATCTGCTCTGCTAGCTTATTTCCTGTTGCAGCAGCACGCAAGCTAGGTGTCTTTTAAGACAGCGAACTGTTAGCGGACGACCACGTAAGCTTCACAGTCATGTCTACTTAGCTTCAGCTACCTAATATTGATGAATTTTTGGATAACATCAACAAGAATACTGTTGGCTATCACATGTTAAATTTATTGGTCCGTGCATTGCCGAGATCGTTTTTCGACTTGAGCACATCAGCTCGACAGTCAATTCTGCCAACTTTCACCAACTGAGCATAGCGATAATTCGGGCTTGATTAGATCTGCATCTGTGCGTAATCTAGGTGTCTTGTTCCACTGTGACGTGTCAGCGGACGACAACATAAGCTTCACAGTCACGTCTGCATACTTTCTGCTACTTAACATGCTAAAATTTGGGCTTTCATAGGCAGAAATACTACGCCTATATTAAACAATGTATTTGTGACATCCCGTCTCGTCTAAGCCGGTTGTATGCCACCCACCTAACTCACAAATCGGCTCGACCAGAACATCTCCTGTATCATCTGTACCGAAACTAGGTGTACCGTAAACATACATACGCTATACCAAATGAGCAAACCAGATCTATTGTCAATTCGGCCAACGTTCACCACCTATGCATTGCAAAAATTTGCGCTTCATTAGACAAGGACACGGCAGTTAAAGTGTTCATGAACTCCGTGCATAGACTTCGATGACTCATAACTCGCACGTCTTTCTGCGAAGGCCATATGAAGCTTACGATTAGCGCAAATCCAGACAGTTAATAAATATCTATAATAATCATCGGAGCTGACATAAAACATCAACTCACACTAATATACACTTAGCGCCTATCAAGCACTGTATTGACTTCAAAATTCTATCGTGCCATTAGATCCCACTATGCTCTTGCTCCTGCCTCCTATTTGAATTAGTTTTAGATCAGGCTTCCCACCAAGTGATCTTTGACCTTGAGTTGTGTAATAATTGTGCTCCTAGCTAACTTAAATCCCTTGAAGACCTTACCAGTTTGTTTACGCTCTCCAAGCTTTAAACACGTGACCGACTCGTGTCGTGTCATTTACAGATTTTATGGGATAGGATATTTCAATCTAAAAGCTGCTGTAGGCCTACCTGCTCCAGGCAGCATTAGCTCAGTCCTAGCGATTTTCATGTTTCGCTGTTGTGTTTTTATAAAACTGATGACGTAGGGACGAAGAAAAGGAACAACATGTTTTAATTATAATACAACAGTGGACGGTACATAGGCTTTTTCTCACCGGGAGTTCAGCTTGCTCACCCAGGGACTTACTTACCATCGGCCGGTAGTGCCGCCTTGAGCATTTTCACTTCTTGCCTGAGTCAGATAACTATGAATGATTGCACCTCTTGCAACACGCAACGTGTTGTAATGCATCCGAATAAATACAAAGCCCTCTTAGTTTGCCATATATGATAAGCATTGTTAATAATAGTTATCATTCTCGAGCTGCGTCTTTGCTGAGGGTCGCAGCTTCAAGCTGAGCTGGTTTGGTCTAGTGGTTAAGGTGCTCGCCCCGACCAAGGTCTGACTGATGTCGTGGGCTCGAGCCCCGAGGCATATGTGAAGCGCCTGAATTGAGATTAAGTTCTCTTGGGGCGCTATATAAATGAATTATAAAAAGCTATCGCTGCAGTGACTGATGTCGGCTTGTCTGAGGCACGGTCGCTCAGGTTTTCACGAGTTTCGTGAACTGCTGAAACGCTTGTGAATTTCTGCTTGTCCAGCGGCTTTTATCCGGGTTCGGCGACGAGGAGACGTTTTCTGGCTTTTATTTCTAATCCGGGAAGCTGGTATGAAAGAGGGTTTCCCTGGAAAGACGCCCAGCCAACACCGGCAGTGTTGAGTTCGTGGCTGCACGCATCATTGGAAAGGGGTGTGAGAAATAATGTAAATAAATTGAAGATAAGCATTTTAAAAAAGCATTTTTGGGTAAAGCAGCAGTACCAAGTAATGTGGGCCGCTACGGGTTTGTTTGTGAATTTTATAAACAGATGACGCAAGGGGTATTCTATGTGGAAAACGCTAAAGCATTGGTTATAAAACGTAAGCATCCTATATTCCAGCGCTTGCTCTGACCTCCTCAATATACTCGAACCTATTTATGTCAGCCATTTTTATTTTGGCCCTTCGAAGGATTTGATGAGCCTTATCGTTTTGATTGGTCGGCTGGACCAAGGAGGAGCCGAAACTTTGAGATAGATTCTCACGACCAGTCTGTGTGACGTAAGATGACGTAGCATCCCAAACCTGCGGGAAATCTCTCCAGTATAGGTGGGAAAGTCTGCCGTGTAAACGCAGCTTTAGAAGAGTCCAGCAAACGTTGATGCTGCAGTAATCTCGTTTGAGGCATTTCGAGCAATCGTATAAAGAGATGGCCCCGTTTCCATTAGGGAGCAGCACTACAGCGAAGTTCCTCGATTGAAACGTCAATGATAATAATAAAAATAATAATGTAATGTAATGTAATGTATCTCCGTCAGTAACTACACAAAGTCATAAAGACCATGTGGGTGTTACGCAGGAGAGTTTTGTATAGCGCACTCACAGCCTAAGCGGCTTTCGGTACGCATTCGGTAGCCAACAGACTTCGTCTCACGCAACAAAGAGAAAGTGGGAAGCATAGCAGAGTCAGGAGAGCAGTTGAGGTAGTGAGTAGCATAGAAGTAGCAGTTCAGAACCGCTGAAAAAGATGTGCCATAGTCCGCAGTTGGAGAGTAGATGTCGTTTCGCAAGAATTGTGGAAGAGTTCCACAGTCTAGGACCTGCAGAGCTAAAGCTTCTGTCGCCAACTGTCTTTAAGCGGAGGAATGGGACAACCAATTTATTGTCCACACAGGACCTGAGGGCGCGAACAGGCTGAAACTGATGCAGCAGTTCAGCTAGGTACGAAGGAGCCAAGCCGTGGCGGGCCTTGTGGGTCAGCGTAAGAACTTTGCTCTGTATCCCTTGCTCAACCGGCAACCATCCTAGCTCTTTCAGCAAAGGTGACACGTGCTAATAGTACGTTTTCATAGCGCCCTCGGATAATTGAACCTCTTTCTAGGCTCATCGCAGATACAGTGTAGAAAGCACTACCAAATGATCGGTAGTAACATCCGAAAGCAGCAGGCATAGCTTAAGCAGGTATGGACCCCAAAAATGAATCACTAAGACCCGTCAAATGCTGTAATAAACAGGTGCATGGTAAGTTTATTTTTAGATGTCGGCATGTCAGGGAGTGTTTGCACCGAGAGTCAGTAGTGATTTTTAGGCTTTGGTAGCATGTTAACGAAAGGCAAGGTCTCCAACGCTTTTGAGGTTTGTACGAGGTATGGCTAAACGATTTGAATTAGAAAAGCAGATTGCACGATTCTTTAAAATATTTCGATGTTCATTAAACTAACAATATATTAGGCAAATGGGTTTCGAAAAAGCCTGCGATAACATGAATCTCTGTAGAATTTGTTTAGCATACTAAACATACTGGGTGTTACTTTTGTGCATTTTTGCTTGCGATCAACGTATTTTTAACTCTTAATAAAATAAATAAATGCTAGCTGATGCAACAGCATCTTTTGTGTAGCGACAGATGAGCATTGACGGCTATCACCACCGCTAAGAGCAGCGATAAAGGATCGCTCAACACAGGTTTCGAACCCGTGACTTTAGAACCAAGGTCGTAAAAAGCAAGTACCTTACCTAGTGTGCCATCATGTCTCACCACTCTTTCTCACCGTCTCTTACTAGATTGGCGGTCAGTCTTTAACACTGGCTGGAGTTTTCCAATCAGGCATTGCCGTCTGTGTATAGGTCGATAACGTAACGACCAAAAAAACTGTTGTCCTTTGTGTGTTGCTATACAACATGGATTACGTAGGACCGCTGTCAGACCTTGCAGAAACAGCGCGAGTCGATCGATGTTGTCCCAAACTTATACACAGAGCCAATCAACTTTCGGTCTCCAGCACCAGAGTGCCAGGGTGCCAGCCCCATATAGTGTCGCCATTCTGATAATTCTCTAATGACCAAACGTTTATCCAGCATACATGGACTAATCGTGATCGGAGAAAATAGCGATCTAATCTCTGTAATACCAGATAAGAAAAATATGTATAGACCTTTAGTAGCTATATTCGTGAGTCTCGTCTGAAAACTTGCATCGTAGATGAACCCAGTGTAGGATTCGAACCCACGACCTCGGGATAGAGGTCGCGAAAACCAACCACCTTACCTAGTTTGCCACTCCGGCTCTTACGATGTAGCAACGCGGGTCCGGGGATGCAATATTCTCAGCAGTTTATTCTTTTATCTGCATTTTTTGGAGCTCATGGATTACCAGTTCATTTGAAGAGCAACTTTTGCATTTACTTACCTGCGCTTTTTTCCTTCTTTCGAAGTGAATCCAGCTCTGCAGTTGTTTTTTATATGGCTTATTTTTCTTTACCATATAGATTTAACGGAGTTCTGAATGCGAAACAGAATTGTGAGAGGCCCACAGTAGGCCTGTCGCCCTTTGCTTTGCTGCTGTGCCCAGCTAAACAGCTTACCCAAGCTGATGGATTCCACTCAATTGTAGAAGTGCATGGCCAAAAGCACGATGGTTATTGTAAGTGCCACAGCAGTAACATATCTCTGCTTCTTTGTGAGATGCAATTGCTCAATTAAGGATCGCTTACGATATTCAAGTGGATGAGTGAGTTAGGAGCCACGAGAGCTTTCAGCAATGCAGCTGCAATTTAACGTCGGAGTGGGATTGTTTAGGAGGATCGCCAAGATTGCCCGTGATTAATATTAACTTCCTTAGGTAGTACATTCGGGTTTATCTCATTCATTTTCTGCGGTTGTAAACTACCTTATGTGCTTGCAACCGGCATCAATAACCGCTGCCGATAAAAATTGGTATTTTGCTTTTGATAGCCAAACAGCTTGAAAATGTTCCTTAAACTAAAAACATGTATACGGTTTTTAGAAGCAACCTGCAATGAAATAGCCCTCTCTAGCATTTGTACAGCTTAAAAAATATATTCGGTGCAATTTTTCGCGAATTTTTGCTCCCGATCGACGTAATTACGATTCTAGCTAGACCAGCGGTCATCCTTTAACACTGGCTAATTTTACTGTTGGGCTGCTCTTACCGAACGCTTTAGCCCTGTCGACTCTTCAGGATGTTGACTGTTAAGCTTGACTCTGAATTGAATCTCCCGAAGGCGAGTAGCATTGGCCCTCTCTAGGTTCGGTCTTCATTCTCCCTGGATGATGGTTGGCTCGTATGGTGGGTGGGGCTTTTTACACATCAGAGGAACGTGAAGGTGCATGGCTTCCATGAACATGCAGTCCTGAATTGTTTTATGCGTTGCGAGGGCTATATCTAGCGCTTAATTTCAGTCGTGCACCGTTTTTGCAGGGTCGGAGAGAAGGGTAATGAGGGGAATGCATCGGTACGACTTCAGTTTTAAATCTAGGCTTCTTAAGTCAGTCGTGCAGTCAGTCTCATTTCTTTGATCGTGCCTCCTTTACCGCTTACGTAAGGTGCCTAGAAAGAGCTTAAGTCCTCTAAATAACTGCACTGTATAGATGGTATATCATTATTCAAGCCATCCCTGGAAACCTACGCCCTTGTGAGCCATCCAACGCGAGCAGAGGCGAAGCAATAATTGAATGCCTGAGTTTCACGTGAGTCTGGGAGCGTAGCCCCTGACCCCCTTTGCAGGGGTCTGGGAGCGTATCCCCCAGGCCTGCGGATGTCGTGCAGCCTTGATGAGCACCAAGGGGTAAGCCGCCACAAAAGCTCGGCCGCTGGCCGCCCGACCGGGCGTTAGACTTAGCTGCCACCTACCAGGTCAGGAATGGCAGCTGACACCACTGGCTTCGGCTCTGAACCCCAGAAGCTGTCGCCCTCTACTGGGTATCTACAAGAGCTCTAGTTGGGGTCTGTGTCTTTGAAAAAGGTTCTAGACGTTTAATTGGCAGCCCTTCTTCAATTCGTAATTTCAAGCTGGTTCTCTCAAGGAGCCCTAAGGTACTCTTGGAAGTGACCGCAAGCGGTAGGTCGCTCAGCAACAAGACACGGAATCGACGGAATTTCGACGGCTGCTGTTGGTAGCTTGCTTCCTCGAATAGCCAGCGGCGGATCCAGCTATGCACCAACTAACGCACAGAGCTACTGCTTCAGTGGGCATTGAAAGGAACAGAAGCAGCAGCGGATACCACTGAGTGACCCGTTAATGATGGCGACACTGAATGGACGATGCACAGCAACCACCTACGCCAAGAGTGAGCTACTCATAGTGCCCTAGCTAGGCTGCTCTTTCTCTGCAAGACGGCACTGGCAGTCATCGTGTGGAACGCTTGCTCGTCTTGCGACCATTCGTGCGTAACTATTTCTGCTTGCTCAACTTCACGACTAAGCCAACGGTTACCCATCCAAAGCTCAGCTCTCAAGTGCTAACGCCTGAATGTGTTTGCTTTTGGCCAGCCCTAAGTCAGACCGACGCTGGCATGCAACTCTAATCAAGGCTACGATATAAGTGGCTTTAGCATATTAATTACAGATTTTATTATTAATTAATTACATATATCTAGTTCGCCGTTTTTTTCTTCCACGATACCGTGTCGAATGACAGCACTTGCACATGGAAGAACCAGTGGCCATCCACGAAGCATTGCAACCTCAAGCCGGTCGCGATTCTCTAGCTCCGCCGTGGTGTTTCATGTCTTGACATGAGAAGTTTTCGTTCCAGATTGTTTGGGCTTACGCTCGAACGCTTTAACAGCAGCAGCAGTAGCGTGTAGGCCGTTGGCCAACACGTTTCGGCTGCAAGGACGGACATTTTGGGACATGCAGAAGGGGGTCGTGCATCTGCGAAAGCACTAGTTAATGGTCCACTTTTCAAGGAACTATGAACTTTCTTGGAATTTCCTGTATTTCCTAGGCCATAAAAAGCTTAATTTGAAATATATGTGTATTACGCTATTGAATCTCTCCCTTTACTTTACTTCGCAGCCTGTCTATGATCTGTGACGGTGCCAAAACCTCTGCTACTAGGCTGAGAATGAGGAAAATCCATCTAAATTCTTGTCCTTGTGCTGCTTGTACTGCAAAGTACAAGCAGCAACAGAAGCACACCTCCTGCGCTCGAGAACTGATCTTGTTTGCTACGGTAAGTGACTGAGTTAAAAAAAATTAGTCGAACAATAACTAGGAGTAAAGTATGCAGCTGGCACCAATAGGCTGATGGCTCTGAAGTCGCATTTATGTACTTGTCTGTAGTAGCAGCTCAGAACGGCTGAAAAGGATGTGCAGGGCTTCCGGCATATCATTAATGCCGAGGCTTAAGCGTGTTCTGGATGTTTGCTTCAAATTACAAGGCCTGCCAAATCAAAGTTTCTTTTGCTAAAGGTCATGAAGTAAAAGAATAAATCAGCAAAATGTAGTCTCCGTATTGAATCTGAGCGCACGAGAAGGCTAAAACTGGTGTAATGGTTCAGCTAGATGCAAGTCAGCTAAGTCACGTGGTTCTCTGTGGGTTGGAGCAAACATTTTACTCTGTATCTTCTGATCAACCGCAATCCGTCGCTGCTCCTTCAGCAAACGGAGACGTGTGGGTGATTTTCTTGGATTTTTTCGCCAAACTTGTGTGATTCATTTATGTGTAATTCATTTGTTGAGCCCCCTAGGAGACTTAAATCTTTATCCGGGGTCTTCACATGTGCCGCAGGGCTCGATCCCAAGATTTCGGTCGTAACACATCGACCTCGATCGTGTAAGGCGAGCACCTTCACTTCTGGGCCTAACAAGGGTAGCCTTGAGAGCCTTGATAGCCTTGTCTCTTCTTGTTTTGCTCGATCTTTCGGCAGCTTTTGATACCATCGATCACAAAGTACTTCTAGAGCGCCTCTCATCTCGCCTGGGCATCACTGGCACTGCTCTGCAGTGGTTCAGGTCCTATCTCAGTGGGAGACTCCAGAGTGTTGACGTGAATGGACAAAGATCATCTGAAGTACCTCTAAAATATGGAGTACCTCAGGGCTCTGTGCTAGGTCCGGTCCTTTTCACCGTGTATACTCTCCCTCTCGCTGATGTGATTGCCAAGCACAATCTAGGCTTTCACTTCTATGCGGATGACACTCAGTTGTACCTTTGCTTTGATCCCTCCCAGCCTTCGAGCACCTCAAATTCTCTCAACTCACTTGCTGCATGCATTGATGACATCCGATCATGGATGGCAGCAAATTTTCTAAAACTAAACGATGATAAAACTAACTTACTAGTTATGGGCAAACCTAGTGTTATTCAGAAATTGGAAAGGCTGACTTTCAAAATTGGCTCTGCCAGCATATCTCCAGTTGCATCAGCTCGAAATCTAGGTGTAATATTCCAAAGCGACCTCTCGTTAGACGACCACATCAGCTCCACAGTCAAATCAGCCTATTTTCAGCTTCATAACATTGCTAAAACTAGGGCTTGTTTAGATAAGGATACCACGTCCAAGTTGGTCCATGCATTCGTGACATCTCGTCTCGACTTCTGCAACTCACTGCTTACTGGCCTACCAGCATGTGCGATCAGGCGATTGCAGCTGGTGCAAAACTCTGCAGCTAGGCTTGTCTGTCGTGAGCGTCGCAGTTGCCACATTACTCCACTTCTCGCCGACCTGCACTGGTTACCAGTCAAGCAACGGATTGACTTCAAGGTTTTGTCGCTCGCTTTTAGGTCTCTTCATTCTATGGCTCCAGCCTATCTTTCAGATATACTACCCCATCAGGCAAAGCATCGTACCACTCGCTTTTCGGAATCCAACAGTCTAGAAATACCTCGTACAAACCTTAAATCCTTTGGAGACCGTGCATTTAGCTCGTATGCTCCCACAGCCTGGAACTCCCTCCCGACCTGCACCAGAACATCCCCTGACCTGACCACATTTAAAAGAAACTTAAAAACATACCTATTTAGGACAGCATTTAGTGGGTCCTTGTGATTCGTCCTCGATGTGCTTATGCGTGCTGACACTGTTCATGCTGCCACTAACCACATTTGCATGCTGACCCAGTGCATGTAACCCCTAACCATGTTATTCATTTTGTTTGTTTTTCAAGCGTGATTTTACTTACTATTCTATTGCGTATCACTTTGCAGCAAATGTAAAGCGCCTAGGAAGAGATTAAGTTCTCTGAGGGCGCTTTATCAAGTGCAATATTATTATTATTATTATTATTATTGATAGCCTTGATAGCCTTGATAGCCCTGATAGCCTTGATAGCCTTGATAGCCTTGATAGCCCTGATAGCCTTGATAGCCTTGATAGCCTTGATAGCCCTGATAGCCTTGATAGTCTTGATAGTCTTGATAGTCTTGATAGTCTTGATAGCCTTGATAGTCTTGATAGTCTTGATAGTCTTGATAGCCTCGATAGCCTCGATAGCCTCGATAGCCTTGATAGCCTTGATAGCCTTGATAGCTTTGATAGCCTTGATAGCCTTGATAGCCTCGATAGCCAGAGAGGCGAGAATAGATAGTCGAGATGGGTGGGAGTTGGGGCCTTATGAGTCGACTTATAAATTAAGCTCTTGTTTTATGAAAGGATGACTTTAGTTGCAGACAAGCCACGGAGACGCCTCTTTATACAGTTCTAAAATGACTTTCTAGACTTGTGCTCCTTCGGCAAAGCAAACCCAAGATTCTTGGGCTACCATGCCTTCGCACTTATTTGCACTTAAATGCCTACACCTGTCTACCGGCAGGTATTGAGACTCTACTGAATATAGACACATACATTGACCAGTTACTCGGAGCATTTCCTTCGTTCTTTTCCATCGTCCTAGGCCTAGTCTAATTAAGCTAGGGATGTGGCTCGGAACAAGCCAGTGCTGGTCCTCTGCTAACCCTCTAGTGAACAGGTGACGGATTCACCATCATCCGAGATTTTCTTTACTTTCATCTACATGACGTTGCTATCGGGCTTGTTTAGACAGAAGTATCACATCCAAGGTGGTCCATACATTTGTGACATCTCGTCTTTACTTCTATAGCTCACTGATTGCTTGTCTACCCTCCTGTGCGATCAGGCGCTTACAGCTGGTGCATAAATCTGCAGCTAGGCTTGTCTGTCGTGAGCGTTGCAGTTTCCACATCTCACCACTTCTTGCCGACCTGCACTGGCTGCCAGTCAAGCAAGGCATGAACTACAAGTTTTTGTTGCTTACATTTAGGTTCCTTTATTTTTTGCTCCAGCTTACCTGTCAGGTCTACTGCCCCACCAGGCTAAGCATCATTCCCCCTGCTTTTCGGAATACAACTGGTGGTGAGCCGTGATGGCACACTAGGTAAGGCAATTGCTTTACACGACCAAAGGCCCAAGGTTGTGGGTTCGAATCCTGTGGTGGGTGATTCTTTGTTGCCGCTGCAAGTGGTGGTGATTGCTGTCAAAGGCTCTTCCGTCGCTATACAAAAAAGGCTGTTAAATCAGCTAGTATTTCTTTTTATCTATACCTGGTAAAAACCTCAAATCCTTTGGAGACCATGCCTTTAGTTCATATTTTCTGACAGCTTGGAGCTCTCCCGATTTGCGTCACGATATCTCCTCACTCGACCATACTTAAAAAGAAATTTAAAAAGGAACGTATATATCACAGCATTTAATGGGCCCTGCGATTCGTCCTTTATGTGCTTATGCGTGTTATGATGTGCGTGCTGCTACTAACCACAATTGCATGTTAACCCTGTGCATGTCTCATCTAACCATTTTATTCTTGTTATTTATTGAGCACGATACCACTAACCACCCGATCGTTTTAAATTTGCAGCAAATTTTAAACGCCCAGAAAGATATTATATTCTCTGAGGGCGCTTTATCAAGTTTATTAGTGTGCTATTATTATTATTATTTATCCCGACTGCAGGTGCTCAGCCAAGGTCGATGAGATGGACTCGAGTGGGAGAGGGGGCGAAGGAGTTCTGCTTCTCTATCTGCTGCGTACGTCTTATAACAAACTGGTGGCGTTGGTCCGCGGCTGCCGTTCCGCTCTGTGCGCAATGGCAACCTAACGGCACTGTATCCATTTGTATGCTGCAAATGCTGAGGTAGCTAGGATGGATACCGGTTGAGCAATTTCTGCAGGACAAGTACTGCAGGACGAATACTGCAGTACAAGCACTTCAGGACAATTTCTCCCAATTTCTTCGAAGTCAGTTCCAAGGATCCCAACCTCGCTCCCTAGCTGCTCCAGCCTCTCCCACATCATAGCCCAAAGATGAGTGGTATATAGTTAGCAAGCTCTCGGTTACTAGCTCGTGAAAAATGATATAACATTATTGCGAGTTGTTTCCAAAAAATTCTTAATGTCCTAAGCTGTATTTTATCCAAGTCATTTTCGAGGCCAAGAGAATTTGAGTGTTTCATGAGTGTTTCATCGTGAGCAGGAGGCAAAGACAGCAGCAGGAGAAGACAAATTGTCTTCTATTACTTAAATAGCTTTTTTCATCGTCTTATTTACAGGTAAGTTGATATTTCATTCATCCATTGCAATCTGTGATAAAAAGCTATCAGCTAGATCATCACATGGATCATTTGGTCAGCAGCTAACCTGGGAGCGGTTGATGAGTTGGTTGATCGTCGACATTAGCATTTTTGTATTGTGAATCTGTGATTCAACAATTTTTTTTTTATTGAAGCTAAACTCGGCCTTTGCTTGAATCGCCTGGTACGATCTACAGCACTATTCGCATGCCTGTCGATGGACAGTGAGTCCTGATCTTGGGTACGCTTATTTGAGCGTTATCTTAGTGTACCTAGCTAGTTTAATGTCTGTGGCAAACTATAAACCATCTGGGCGAGGGCGCACAGTGCGTTTACTCAGATTTCGCCGAGCATTTCAGCTGGTGTCCTGTTGCAGAAATCTACCAATGATGACAGGTCGGAACTGGGATTGAGCAGCAGAGGCGAGGCAGATAGTCTCGCACGGACAGCATCTATGTCAAGGGTCTTGAGGTTTTGCGATTTACATGTGACTTGAGAGAATGAGGATGAGGGCACACATTGTAGACTGACTGAGATCTGCATTTGGTTAAATAAGCAGTATTTGGTAATAATTTGTGATGACAAAGTGCAGTTGTATGAGAACATTTGGTTGAGTGTGTGAGCCTTGATGTGAGTGGGGCCATGCACACGAGCCACAAGAGACAATTGGTCAGTCATTGCACGAAATTCATTGCTGAAGGCGATAATTTATCAAAATGGTGAACCTGAACATGTGCTGCATTGGTAAGCTTATCTCCATTTAAATTTTTTCTTATCCGTACTAAGTGCATTCCTATGGCCGTCGTTAGTGCACAGAAGTTCCCGCTCAATGGTAATATCAGCATTATTTGCTTACTTGCACATGACGGACGGCTGACTGTAAATTTAATTTTTCGTACAACTGTCGATGACCATTGCTGCATAAACTCTACAGTTCGCCCTTCCCTAGAGGATGGATGCCCTCAACTAAAGGAAGGAATTCTTTAGTCACGCTTGAATTGTTGCTGGGCACTTTACATGGCTACATGCGAATCTATGACGTTAGTAGTTAGGAAATGTTAAATGAAGTAAGTTCCAAAATAAAAAAACTAAATAATAAATAATAGTAATATGATGATGATGATAAATCGTTTATATTTCATGCTGCCACTAACCACATTTGCATGTTAACCCTGTGCATGCCACCGATAACCATGTTATCCATGTTGTTTATCAAGCATGATATTACTCAGCATTCAATCGCGTTTCCCTTTGCAGCAAATGTAAAGCACCTAGAAAAAGATTGAGTTCTCTGAGGGCGCTTTATCAATTGCATTCTTATTATGATTATTATTTTAATATTTCATCCGAAGAGAATAAATCTCTATCCAGAGCAGGGCACCTAGATTCCACACAGAGGCTTCAAGTAAAATGCTTGACGAGTCTATTTTGAGAAGACATATATGATCCATATATATGTAAACATACATATATATGCATTAGTATATATATATATATATATATATATATATGTATGTGTGTGTGTATAATTGTATCTATATACTTATACATATATATATATATATATGTATAAGTATATCGATACAAATAGTCTTCAAAAGCTCTGTTTGGTAGATTAAGAGAGCTTAAGGTAATACCTGTTTATCCGTTACTCCCTCTCTTCCAAAAACAGAGTTCAAAGGTCAGCCGCTGCCGATGTCTTCCAGTGAAAAAATTGCTAACCTGTCAGGGCTCTTGTTCGCGAGCTTCATTTTCGAAAACAGTCAGAGTTTCCCAGTGCTTTTACAGCCCCAATCAAGGTACGTACGGTAAACATGAATAAGGCTACTGGTTCAGCAAAGTGCATGCACTGCTTGCTGATAAAGTATCATGGACGAAAAAGGCGAGAACTAGATATAAAGGTATTTTTTTTATATCGCGGTTTCTGGGCTATAGATAAGCTCACTGTAAGCCCTCGCCCAGACGGCCTATCGTTTGCTACAGACATTAAACTAGCTAGGTTTACTAAGCCCAAGTTTGAAAAATGACGACTAACCGTCCAACGACAGGGGACCACTGTAGATCGTACCAATTGGTCCTAGCAAAGGCCATGTCTAACTTTTACAAAAATATTGTTGAATCACAAATGCACAATCCGAAAATGCTGATGTCGACGATCAACCGTCTCCTCTACCACTCCCAGGTTAGCTCCTAACCCACATTCTACATTCAATGAGTTCACTGGTGACCTCGTCCTGAAGCTGATTTCCCAATCACAGATGACAACTAGTCCTTTGGACCCTATTCCCACGGCCCTGCTATTCAATGCATTGATCGGCTGCTGCCATGCATAACTAAAGTTATTAATACGTCGTTAGACTCGTGTCATGTCCCAGCACCTCTCAAAAATGCTTTAGTCGGGACATTACTCAAGATAGCAACACTAGACCTAAAGAACTTGAGCAACGTTCGCTCAGTCTCTCTTCTACCGTTCCTATCAAAAACACTGGAACGAGTAGTTGTGCTGAACTCATATATATTTAAACTTCAACCCATTTTCTAAAACTGAATTAGGATAAAAACCAACTTACTAGTTCTTACCAAACCAAGTAGGAATCAGAAATTGAAAAGTTTAATGCTCAAACTCGGCTCTGCCAGCATTTCTTCTGTTGAATCTGCACAAATTCTAGGTGTCATGTTCCAGTGGCCTTTTGTTAGACGACCACATCAGATCCATAATCACGACTGCCTAGTTTAAGGTACATCACGTTGATAAAATTTGGGCTAGTTTAGACAGGGATACCACATCTAAGTTGGTCCGTACTTTTTTAGCATCCCGTCTTGACTTATGTAACTCACTTCGTTCTGGTCTACCGGCCTCTGCAATCAGGCACTTACAGCTGGTGCAAAAATGTGAAGCTAGGCTTGTCTGTCGTGAGAGTCGCTGTTTCCAAACCAAACCACTTCTCGCCGACCTGCACTGGCTCCCAGTCAAGCAACGCATCGACTTCAAGCATTTGTTGCTCATGCTTAGGTCCCTTCAGTTTACGGCTCCACCTTACCTATCAGATCTACTGCCCCAGCAGGCTAAACGTCGTACCGCCCACTTTTCGGATTCTAGCTGTTTATCTATACTTCGTACAAACATCAAATCCTTTAGAGACCGTGCCTTTAGTTCGTATACTCCCAAAGCCTGAACTAACTCCCGACTTGTGTCACGACATCCCCTGACTTGACCAAGTTTTAAAAAAAATTAAAACGCAACTATTTATCACAGCATTTAGTGAGTCTCTGTGATTTGTCCTTTATGTGATTATGGGTGCTGATAACGTGCATGCTGCCATTATCCATATTTGCATGCTGACCCTGTGCATGTCACCCATAACCATATTATTCTTTTTTTATTGAGTAAGCTACCCCTAACCATTCGATCGTGTTTCCTTTCCAGCAAATGTAAAGCACCTAAAAAGAAATTGAGTTCTCTGAGGGGGCTCTCTCACCTGTGTTGATATTACTATTATTACTGTTATTTTTACCGTAGTTAAACCTCCGTTTGCTAAAATTGGGAATCCTCCTATATGGCTTGGAAAAGCCGAGTCATGTTTCCAGAGTTACTCATTAGCACAGAACTGGAAGCAGATCATGTGCAGGTTTCTAATACGGCTGCCTTTACTGAAGATGTTCCAACTAAGTTTGTGTTGTTACTTTGACGAATGAATGACGTGAATGCTTCCCTGTTGCAAATCAGCTGGAAGAAGTTTTCACACCACTACAAACTGTTTCCTGAATATTAAGCTTATAAATAATATAGAAGTTGGCAGCGTCTGGGTTCTCCACCGAAAAAAAAACAGGCGAAGGTAACGAGTGTAGAAGGCAGGGACAAACAGAACACCAGGCAAGCATTGGTTACCTGAAGCTACAGCGTCCTAGAGCGCTCAGGCTGCACGGGCACTGAATCAAACTTTGGCACTATGTTTCATTGATTCTGGCTCGTTGTATTTGATCGCTTCTTTTATACCACTGGGCAAGTCCGGTCATTGACCTAGGCTGACGTAGAAATTTGAGGTGCATGGAGCAAGGCGGATTCAGTGACAAAAGTCCTTTTATTCCAAGCTTGACCTACAATTTTATGAAACGGTCAAGTTTATAAACCTGAGTGCTAATACTTCTTCTATGTTTTTAGGACCAGTAATCAAAAACTTCTGTACACTTGCAAATTTATTGATACCGTGCGGAGCCAGTCTGGCTTCGTGCATGCTCGAAACTTGCCGTGCAGGGGGAGTCAAGGTAAAGTCCACGATCAGCCGGAAGTAGCGACTATTTGACGACGGGATAATATAGTCGCTCTCCATTCGGGCTCATTGTACTTCACAACTGGGTTCGGCACTGCCACGAAGCCTGGCTGACACTCCTCCGAGTGGAGTAGCAAATTTCATAGCGGATACATTTCAGTAATAAGGTCCAGGATCCCGCAGGCAGGTATTCAGCACGCTTCAGTGAATAAATCCAGCTAGTAATCTGGTAGCTCTGGGTGTATGTTGTGCTTGAGAATTATGGCAAAAGCACGATTCTAGCTCATGCGTGTTTCTATCCATGATACCATACATGCCTTCATTTTCGTTTAATAATACTCTTCCACCGAGCTGCAATGCACGTTGGTATAGATTTAGTTCTCCTAGGGTACCAAATAAAAAAAAGCTGATATTGTCATAACTGTTACGCAGTTCTTGAGTTACATTTTTTTATGTCATAGAATTGCATCTATTATTACAGCCATCCTGCTTAAATATGTAAAGTACTTTAGCGCTAGCGAAATTGGCTGCTGACGTGGGAAAACTTGTGGTTATGTTCAAACGCAGGTAACTAACAAAAGTAGCGTGCACTGCTATACATTTATACTGCTACACGCTTACCATGAACTGCTTTAAATTTGTCTAAGGTAAACCTTGAGGTAAATGGCAGCGGCCAAAATACTTGCACACGCCATAACTAAGGCAGGGATACGAGCGTCGAGGAAGCACTGTAGTAAAGGCGATAGGTATTAAGATGCGAATAACTATTTAGCAAAGTAAATACTGACTCAAGGCTTGAATAAGAAAGAAAGCAGGCAAAAGAAAATAAGGTATAGATTTAAATACTGTTAAAGTGGCACCTTAGTAATGATATAAATGCAGCTTCACCTTTATTCTAATGACGAGTGAAATCACCTATTAAATTTGAGGTGCACAGCTCTGGCGCTGGGCTCGCGGTGCACCCGCGGCTGCTTTGCTGACGCTCATGCCTCTGGCTTTGCTAATTCTTCTCGGCCGGCGTCCTATCTCCGTGGTGTTCTAAGAGTCTCATCATAGGAGGGTGTGTGTGATCGTTCTCGTGCCCTTTTACAGCTAGCTAGCTAGCTAGCAGTCATGACGACGATACAGTGTGCCAGACCGTGGCTGCTTGTATTGCTTAAAACCAACCATCTATATTTGAGGAGACGCTTGTTTTAACTAGGCAGATACACCGCATAGTTTGAGAAGCAATGGTTATCAGCAGCAATCCCGAATGTATATATATATATTATATTATATAGTTATGAGCAAACCTAGTGAGATTTACAAATTGTAAAGACTGACTCTCAAAATTGTGCAAATTAGGGCTTGTTTAGATAAGGATACTCGCCTGAAGCCGACTGCGGCACATTGTTTCACCGAGTCATCATCGCTTCAGAGATATAACGTCCTTCTTAAGAATGCAGAATTATAGTTTCCCTGCCTGTTTGGCTTAACATTTCAGCAGCTTGCGATCACCTATCATCAAACGAGTGTCTGGCATATCGCTCGGGAATCTCTGGCTCAGCACTACGGAGGCTTGGGTCGTATCTCAGCGGGATATTACAGAGTATTGATGTGAGCGAATTTTGATCATCCGAGTGGGAACTGCTGTAGTATTGTGTATTCAGGGCTCTGTGCATCAGTCTACTGTTTTCTTTCCACAGTACTGATTGAAAGGGAAGAGATATTTCTATCTATGGGCAGCTGTAAGCCAACCTGCTCCAGGCATCCTGAGCTCAGTCATAGCAATTTTTCATGTTGTGCTGTTGCGCTTTTATAGAACTGAGGACGTAGTAACGAAGAAAAGACACTGCTGGTTTTAATTATAATACGACAGTGGACGTACCTGTATGCTCTTCTCACCCGTCAAATCAGCTTGCTCACCTGGAGACCTACTTATCATCGGCCGGTAGTGACGTATTTTCACTTGGTTGCCTGAGTAGGATACATGCCATACATGTCATTAAATCTGACATTTAAAACATGAAACGTGTGATTAAAGATGGAGCCCTCTTAGTGTGCTATATATAACAATAATTATAAATAATGGTTATCCTTCACGAGTGGCATTCCTACTGTGGTGCTCAGCTTCAAGCTATGGCAGTAGCCACTGAGGTCAGCTTGCCAGAGTCACGGTCGTTCAGGTTCTCACGAGTTTAATGAGCTGCTGAAACGCTTGTGAAATTCAGCTTTTCTAGCGGCTTTTATCAGGGTTCAGTGAAAACCAAAAGTTCTACTGGCTTTTGGTCCGTGCAGCTTCAAATTCTGACTTCACGACAAAGAGCTGACGAAGTGATTCCAGCGAACACTCGGAATGGCTTAGCACTTTATCCGATTATTAGTGCGCCATATGTCTGGAAAGTATAGTCAAGCCAGCAACGTCTAATGGCTGTGGTTATCGTTTCTGCTTCGAGTGTTTGTCGAAATAGGGCAAAAGGAACCTTGGATGCCCCCTATGCAGGAAAACCTTTACCTCTATCGTATATTTGGCTGAAGATGCTTTGACTCCTACTTAAGTTCGGACAGTGACCTGACGGTAAGTTCAGCACCGACGGTGAGTTCAGCACCAAGGAAGCTTCCGGTTTATTCAAATGTCTCTGTCTAAGAGCCTATGGATACTACCGCAGCGACATCTACCGTGAATGAGGATTCGAGCTGCAATAGCAGCTGCAGCTGCCGATGCTGCATCTACAGCAGGATAAATAGCAGAATGATAGCGATACGAAATGGACAGTGCGTAGCAACTCCAAGACTCAACTCAACTTCACAGCGAAGATTCAACATTTAAATCCGTGTGCCTTCGTTCAGTCCTAAGTCAGCCCAATGCTGGTATGAAGCCCTGACCCGAGATGTTTGTCAGGCTTTCATGGCCAAAGCACCGCAATAAAGGCCTAAATTCATGTAAAGCTAACTCGCCATATTTTCCTTTCATGAAACCGTATCAGCAGGCAATACGTGCACGATGCAGAGCCAGTGTTTTTATTTTGTATGGACTGCATCTCCCGAATAAGGCTATCAAAGCACCGGGCAAGTAATTGTTCGCAGGGTGGTTTTCGAAAAGCTTGCAATTATTATTAACAGCCTCTTTTTGTATAGCGACAGAAGAGCCTTTACGGCTATCACCACCGCTTGCAGTGGCGATACAGAATCGCCCACCGCAGGAATCGAACCCACGACCTCGGTCCCGAGGTCGTGAAAGCAACCGCCTTACCTAGTGTGCCATCACGGCTCACCAATAGCAATATTCTCATAAGGAGTTTTGTGATTATATTTAGAATTATTTTTGTAATTATTATACATATATATATATATATATATTATTTAAGATTATTGACATATAGGTACTTATTAGCTTGCCTCATTGGCTTACTTCTGACTTCCGTTCCTTAACGTTTCTTGAAGAGAGGTGAGGAGTACTCGTGAAGTGCCATAAAAAGAGAAAGTGACAGGTAGAAGGCAGGTTTCAGGCTAATGACATACATTTAGTGGGAACATACTACTATGTGCCGAGGACAGTCCGACGGCTGCTGTGGCTGCAAGCAAAAATGACGCTGGAAGTTTGGGATATGCAGCACAGGGTGAAGCTCGTTGTAAGGAGGCTCTAGCAAAGTTCGTATGCTCCCAAAGCCTGGAACTCCCTCCCGACCTGCGTCAGAACATCTCCTGACCTGACCACATTTTAAAGGAACCTAAAAACACACCTATTTAGGACAGCATTTAGTGGGTCCCTGTGATTCTTCCTTCACGTGCTTATGCGTGCTGACACTGTGCATGCTGCCACTAACCACATTTGCATGCTGACCCTGTGCGTGTCACCCCTAACCATATTATTTATTTTGTTTGTTTTTCAAGCATGATTTTACTTACCATTCAATTGCAGATTTCCCTTTGCAGCAAATTTAAAGCGCCTAGAAAGAGATTAAGTTCTCTGAGGGCACTTTATCAAGTGCATTATTATTATTATTGTTATTAAAAGCACGAGCTGACGCCTGCATGTACGCACTCACACACACACGCACGCACTCCCACGTACTCATATACATCACACACAAACACTCATGCACACTCACCCTCACACACTTTCATGCACACCCACACACTAACATGTTCAAACACACACTCACACAGAGTCATCGGTTGCTCTCAATAACCTTCTTACTCTTCGCCATACCTCATCCTTAGATGGCTTGGGAAACAGGTTTCAACGGTGCTCGAAGGTTGTCAACTCATTATCTTGACTCGTGAAAAATGGTTTTATGAAGCCCATTTCGATGTGCAGGGGTGGTGCATGCACTTCGGTGGTCCGTCGTTGCCCACCAATCGCCATAGTTTTTCTCGCAGAGAGCTCGACCGGCTGTGGCCAACCCTTCGTGAACTCGCGGCGTTCGAGGCTGCACTGGCTGTCCAGCAGGCTAATAAGGTATGTAAGCTCCTTATACAAAAAACACGGCGAAGTAGCCTCAGCAATGCTAACGTTTCTTAAGCCTGCTCGATGATCTATACGCCGAGCTCGTCATACTTAATTTGCGTTTACATGGCAGACTTTCCTCCTGACAGACGCAGACTTTCTGTCAGTTACGACGCTTACACAATTGATTTATTCCCGCCCATGAAAGATTGGATCGCCGATTCAGTGCCACCCAAAAACCATGATTTCATCCAGGAGGCTGGTGTGAAAGAGGGCTTCCCGGTAAGATGCCAAGCCAATACCGAAGTAGTGTGTGTGCCGAGTAGTGTGTGCCGTTATGGATGTGCCGGTGTATGGTGCTAAGTAATGTTCGCCCTTACGGGTTTGTTGGTGGATTTGATAAACAGACGCATGGGTTATTCTATATGGGAAACGCTGAAGCATTGGCTACGCATAACGCATAAGCATCCCATATTCAATGACTAACTTTGACCGCCTCAATATTATCGAACCTACGAATGTCAGCCATTTTATTTTGGCTGAACGCTGGACGTGACGAGCCTCGGGTTTTGATTGGTCAGATGGACCAAGGTGGAGCCAAAAGTTGAGACAGATTCTCCTGACGAGTCTGTAGACTTGGCCCCTCAGCCCAAAATATTGTGCCATACGATTACTCAGTATCGCTAATCGGTGGGAAATCAGTCCAAAATACGTAAGAAAGTCTAGCGTGTAAAGGCAACAAAAAAGCTAGCTGATTTAGCAGCCTATTTTTGTATAGCCACAGAAGAGCCTTTACAGTGGCGACAAAGGATCGCCCACCGCAGGATACGAACCAACGATCTCGGGGCCGAGGTCGTGAAAGGCAACCGTCTGACCCAGTAAGCCATTATTTCTACAACTGTAGACTAGTCCAGCACACTTTGTTCCTGCTATAATCCCGTTTGAGGCATTTTAACCAATCATACGATGATAATAAAAGAATGCAATTCATTTGTATAGAAATGTTGAGAGATGGTTTCGTTCCATTTAGGGAGCGGCACGGCAGCGAGGTTCCTGGATTGAAACGTCAATGATAATAATAAAAATGATAATAATAGTGAGTTTGTATAGCACCCTCGGAGAACTGAACCTCTTTCTACGCTCTTCACAGATGCTGGGTAGAACGCACTACCAAATTGATTGGTGGAAACATCCGAAAGCAGAAGGCATAGCTTAAGCAGGTATATGCACACGAAAAATGCATCGCAAAGACCCGCCAAATGCTGTAATAAAATGCTGTAATAAACTGGTGCGTTGTAAGTTTGTTTTTAAATGTCGGCCTGTCAGGGAGCGTTACTTTGTGAGTCAGTAATGAGTTGTAGGCTTTGGTAGCATGGGAACTAAAGGCATGGTCTCCAACGCTTTTGAGGTTCATAAGAGGTATGGCTAAACGATTCGAATCAAAACAGCGGGTTGTACGATTCTTCGCCTGCTGGGCCACTAGTTCTAATAGGTATGCTGAAGCCAGAGAATGAAAGGACCTCAAATTAAGCGACAGAACTTTGAAGTCAATTTTCTGCTTGATTGGGAGTCAATGCAGGTCGGCGATAAGTGGTGTGCTGTGGCTATTGAGACGCTCACGACAGATGAGCCTACTATAGTAATAATAGTAAATATGTATTTATTATTAATTATGTAATTATAGTAATAATGTAAATTTGCCATAGCACCCTCAGAGAACGCAATTTCTTTTTGGGCACTTTACATCCTAGCTGCAGATTTTTGCATCAGTTGTAAGCGCCTGATTGCACACACAGGGAGACCAGCAAGCTGTGAGCTACAGATTTCGAGATCAAATGTCACAAATGCATGGACCAATTTGGATATGTTATCCCTACCTAAGAAAGCTCGAATTATGACAATGTTATGCAGCCGAAAGTAGGCAGACTTGATTGTGGAGCTGATGTGGAATGAGAAACAAGTCTAAACGTTTGGGCAAGCGGCGTGTCGCCCTCAAGTTGCAAGACCTTACCCTCAACATTGGTTTATCTATCATAGCTTCGTTGACGCATGCCCACTATTTTAAAACGACTTATCATTGGATAACCACGTTGGCACCACTGTCAAGTCGGCCTACCTTCACCCGACGAGCATCGGAGCCTGTTGAGACAAATGTAAGTTAGACCAACTAGTTCACGTCCTTGTAACAGCATATGTAGATTAGTGTGAGAATTCGGCAGCTCGTCTGACCTCCCATCAACGGTTTTGCTGTCAGTTTTCATCGCTTCTGTTTACAACAAGTTGACTCGCTTGTAACATCGTGGCTACATTACTTCCACTCACTTTATTCAAGACGAGCGATCCGGGCCCTTATCATCCGTTCCGAGTATGAGAATTCGGCAGCTCATTTGACTTCTCCTCAACGGTTTAGCTGCCAATTTACATCGCTTCTGTCTGAGCTTTACTGAATCCATATCGAGCATCAAATCAACACCGAGATCCTCTCTCAGGTCTTGGTGTTGCTTCACTTGCCGGCACTAGCCTGCCTCTCCGAACTCTTTTATCTTTTGGTTCTGTTCTCCTATCAGGTGCTCCTCAATTTGCACTCGCCTCGCCACCCCTCGTGCTGAAGGACAATGCTATGGCGATCTGACCTTCAGCTCGTGCGAGCATAAAGTCGTGAGCTCATCTCTTGCATCGACAGCTGCCTGCAATGACATTTTGCCTTTAAAGTCTCAGCTAAAGCACTGTGCTCTGGCGAGCTTTTCTGTTTGTCCCGCTGAACTTATCGGTAATTTTTCGATTGCGCCTTTTAGTCTTACTTTAGGAAAATTCGGCGAATAGTATTTTCCAAGGCCTTGGAGCAATGATATTCTCTTTATCATAATGTATTGCATTGTATTTATTGCATTTATTCGCTTGAGAATGCTTGCCTAGGCGTAATTGTAGCTTGCTCGTACATTTCTATGCATGATACCATACATGTATTCATCTTTGTTTATTGATTACCTTTTGCCTAGTCGCAAAGCACCTGTATAGTGATCTAATTCTCCAAGGCTGCTATCAAAAAATATCTACTTTTAGAATTGTTGTTATTTACCTTACTTGGGGAGCTTTCTTTGTCACATGATTACTACTAGTATCATTGGGCTTCTGTCTAGCCAAGCAGAGTGATAAGCAATCATTTAAGTTTGATTGCAACAATCGCTTCTCTTGAGCAGCTGCACCATACAGTTTATGCCGCAATGGCTATCGGCAGCGATCCCAAGAGTTAAATCTGCAGATAGCCGACAGTCTTCAGCAGGTAATACTGACATTACACAGTGCTAGAGCTTCAGTGCCCTCGTGACGGTAATAGCCATTTACTTACTACTGCTGACACAGAGGATTTCAGGGACGATAAGGTGACCAATAAAGCACGGTTACTGACTATAGCTGAAGCTCCATGTGTTGAAAACGGGAAACCTACTATATGGCTTGGGAAGTCCGAGTCTATTGTGTACACGTTAGCGAAGAGCTGGAAGCTGATTACGTTCAGGTTTCTACTTACGCAGCCTTTACCGGAGATTGTCGAATTAAATTTTGACTGTTTTTCGTTCGACGCATGCATTACGGTAATTTTGTTTGTTGTAAGTCAGCGGGAAGCAGTCTGTACACTATACTGCAACGTTCTTCCTGAGCATTAAGTGCACAAGGAATATGGCGATTGGCTAAATCTGGGCTTTCCACCGAGGACAGGCACTGTTTGCAGTGGCCATAGGCAAATGAAACACTCGGCAAGCAAGTGGTAGCGGAAGCTACAGATTCCCCGTGTACACTCAGGTTTCGCAAGCACTGAATCGAGCTGGGGCAAGGTGTCGTGGCTTTTTCTTTTTGTTGCATTCAATTGCTAATTTTCTTACCACTACTTGACCTCAGGCATTGATGTAAGGTGGCGTTAGAATTCAACATGCACGTAGAACCAAGAACTCGATGACAGGAGTCTGATTATTCCGTTCGATCTACAATTTTATGAAGCGATTCAAGTTACCTCAAAGTGGCAATTAATTCGAATTTTACAATGTTGAATCCTTCTTCAAAAGCTTCTCTGCTCATGAAATTTTCTCGATACGGTATTGAGCCAATGCAACTTCATACCCGATCGACACTTGCCTCGCCGGGGAGTCGAGGAAATGTCCAAGATCAGCCGGAAGTAGAGAGTATTTGATTACGCAATGATTTAACAGATTCTCACTTGAGCTCCTTGTTGTGCGTCACAATGGGGCTCGGCACTCCCGTCAAACCTGGCCAAGGTTCCTCGAACTCAGGTTGCTAATTTCATAGCGGATACAGTTTAATAATAAGCCCACAGGATTAAGCAGGCAAGTATTCAGCTAACTTGATCCTTTAGAGATCGTTTGGATATGCTCGTCCTTCTATGCATCGACGTCGTCGCTACGGTTGCAGCCTCTACTTTGGTCATTGCTTAAAACCCTCTGTAAAGAAGGAAACGATTTCTCAAAAAAGAAAACTTGACAAGTTCGTAAACTTAAATTCGGATTATTGTAGACATTTATAACAGCATAGCATATATTCACGGTAATATTTCCTTGTGCACACTGCTTACGTTTCACTAAACGTGAATGGGAATATGACTGCATTGGCATAGCGCCCTCAGATAACTTCCTCTCTTTCTAGGGACTTTAGCTATGCTGCAATGGCAGCAATGTGTGATTAATCGCTGCACTACGGCTGCATTGAATACGAGATCAAATGTAAATCAGACTTCCACTGAAGAAATTACGAAATAGAAAATGTAAGGCCAAATAAAACGTAGGCATTTCTGTCAGGCTGATGAGTCGTCTTTTCAGTTTTTATATTTTTCCTCGAACAAGGTGAATGCAAATTCTCTTTGAAAGTAAGCACCGCATCTGTTGAGTTGATCTAACTTTAGGAACCGATTGAAAGCTTAAAAAGCATGTACACAATTTGGTCTGGCATTTAAAGTGACTAGATTACGGACGAAACACTTTGGACTGAGAGTGTTCACTCCGAAACGCACCGTACAACCTTGAACATTCGCTGGCGAATGATACCATATAAACAGCTCACGCGAGAACAAGCGTAGCTAAAAACCGGTGTGTTGTGCATTTTACTCATCCCGTACTGCCGTGTATGTGCTTGCACACACTTTGATTGATTACACCAATGTTAAAAATTCTTTTGCGTGCTTTATCTCTAGCATGTATGCGTTGCCTGCAACCAAATAATCATTCTGTGAAAATTCTTTCGGAATACATCATCATTATTATTATTATTATTAATTGCTTACATTCGAGGGCTCTTAATGGCAGTGAGCTGTCCAGCATCAGCCGATGAGGTGCCCGAAATCCTGCTTTGCATTTGACCAGCCTTGCACTGTCAGGCCGCCGATCTCATTGCCAACTATCGATCCATAAATTGACTCACTCACCTGGCCTACTAGACCATGCGCTGCATCGCTCGATCCGGCAGACTCAAGCGTCGAAGTACCGTGAGCAGGAACCTCGTCACTTTGCTCTACACTGCACTTAGATAGCGCCTGCACGTTCTCCGCTACTGCACTTCACGGCCCGAGTGACTCGATTGAACAAGCTGTGGACTCTCTTGTACTCAATAGGCTCGCTGCCTTGTAGTTTCGCACAAAGCTGGCTGCAAAAAGCCTACTGTGCATTGCATTTTATCTTAGATTTGAGCAAGCGCTCGGCCGCTTATCAATCCTGCGTTGAATTTGCCAATTAGGCATTGCCGTCTGTGCATAGGTCGATAGCGCCACGACCAAAAATCCGTCGTGCTTTGCGTGTTCCTTTACAAAAAGGATTATGTAGGACCGCAGTCAGACTTTGCGAAAACAGCGCGAGTCGATCGATGTTGTCCCAAACTTATGCACAGAGCCAATCAACTTGCGATCTTCAGCACAAGAAATCCCGGGTGCCAGCGCCCCATAACGCCGCCATGCTGATAATTCTTTTTAACGACCGAACGTTTATCCTGCATACATGGCATAATCGTGGTCGGAGAAAATGACGAGCTCATATCTGTATTACAGCATAATAAAAGTATATACCGACCATTAGTAGCTAGATTCGCGAGTCACCTCTGCAAACTTGCATAGTCGATGCGCCCAGCTCAGGATTTGAACCCACGACCTCGGTAGCGAGGACGGGAAAAGCAGCCACCTTACCTAGTTTGCCACCGCGGTTCTCACAATGCAGCAGTGCAGTATGCTCAGCAGTTTAATCTTTTATCTGCATTGCATGGAGCTCACGACTTGCCACACGTTACCAGCGTCTTTAAAGAGCAACTGTTGCATTTACATAATTTCGTTCTTTTACTTCTTTCGAGGTGAATCAAGCTCTACAGTTGTTTATGATATGGTTTGTTTTTCTTTGCCGTATAAGTGTAACAGAGTTCTGATTTGTGAGAGGCCCAGAGTAGGCCCATCGTCCTTAGCTTTGCTGCTGTGCCCAGCTATACAGCTTCCCAAGCTGTTTACATCACTCAATCATAGACACCGACCGCCGAAAGCATCAAGATGATTGTAAGCACCGCAGCAGGAACATATCATTGCTTCTTTTTGAGATTCAATGGCTCATTTAACGGTCGCTTATGATACTCAAGTGCGTGAGTTACTAGTGGTGACTTACTAGTGGTTACTAGTCACGAGAGCTTTTAGCGATGCAGCTGCAATATTTAATCTCGAAGTGGCATTGTTTGAGAGCATCATCAGGATTGCCCGTGGTTAATATTAACTTCCTTAGTTAGTGCATTCAGGATTATCGTAATTTTCTGCGGTTCTATACTACCCTATGTGCATGCAACCGGCATTGATAACTACTGCCGATACTCGGGAATTTTGCTTTTGATAGCCAAAGAGCCTAAAAATGTTCTCTAAACCAACAATGTGTTAGGCATACGGTTTTTCGAAAACGGTTTCTCTGTAGCATTGTTTAGCATAAACAATGTTGGGTGCTATTTTTCGTGCAATTTTGCTCCCGGACGACGTAATTTAGACTCTTATTAGACCGGCGGTCAGCTTTTCCAGCTAATTTTATAATCACGCTTCTCCGACCTCACGCTTTAGCCCTGTCGGTTTTTCAGAATGTTGACTGTGAAGCTTGGCTCTGAGTTGAATCTCCTGAAGGCGAGTACCATTGGCCCTCTCTGGGTTCGGTCTTCATTCTCCCTGGATGGCGGTTGGCTCGTATCGTGGGTGGGGCTTCTCGTACCTTGAAGGAAGAAGGTGCCTGACTTCCATGAACATGCCGCCCTGAATTATTTGATTCGTTAATTTCAGAAGGTGCCCAGTTTGTGCGAGGGGGCGGAGAGTATGTTACTGAGGGGAATGCATCGGTACGACTTAAGTTTCAAGTCCAGGCTTCTGCCTTCAGTCGTGCAGTCTGTCTCGTTTCATTGATTGTGCCTCCTTTACCGGTTACCTACAGTGTCTGGACTAACTTCAAATACTTTGAAGACTTTTCCTTTAGCAGTAATGCTCTCACAGGTGTTAACGAGTTACCGGCTCACATCACATTATCTCCTGATTAATTGAGATTTGGAAAGAAGCTGAAAAGCTAAAAGCTACCTGCTGCCAGGCAGTCTCTGCTCAGTCCGAGAAAATTTTCTAGCGGTGCCGTTGTGCACAGCGAGATCTTATTGGCAGAGGGCAAGAACGACATGGTTTTATTATACAAAAGCACTTGGCAATCCTGAATTCTTGTCTCACCAGTGCACAATTGACTTCATATGACTCACTGGAACTCGAGTCCTACTAACCATTGGCCACGCGTGCCGTCTTGCGTGTTTTTGCATGCTCTCCTAAAAAGGATACATTCCATGCACATCATGAAGTACGGTTTATTGCCCCTGCTAAAAGGAGTTGCAAGGATGGCACGAAAGGAGATTAATCTCTTTTTTGGGGGCGCTTTTCGTAACACTTATTCTTATTGTTATTACTATTTATTATTGCCGAGCGGCCTGTCTACGTAAGGGTGCAGCTTCCGGCTATCAGTGCAGTCACTTCGTCGCGGCTTGCCATAGGCACACTAGTTTAGGTTCTTTGAAGTCTGGTGGCGAGCTCTTGAACCGCTCGTGAGCTTTCTTTACAGCAAGATGAAAGCACCTAGAAAGAGATTGGATACCTGAGGGTGCTTTATCAAGTATATTATGATAATTATTATTATTATTATTCTGCCTATTCGCGGCTGTTTTCAGTGTTCGGCCGCAACCCGACGTGTGTTCGCTATTTTGTTCCTTTGCAGTTTTTCAGTCTGTCGGCTCAGCAATGAACCGACGACGAGGCGGTCGCAACGGTCGCTCGGAAGGTTCCAGCACTTTGCCTCTGACGTCAGCGATCTCCTTGCCGAATTCCTTGCACAGTACAGCGGATCGAGGGTTCGACGCAGCAGTGTCCGTGTCCAGTGCGGCTCGATTGGCTGCTAGTAGGCTGTCGTCTGTGCATCGTCCGTCCGAGCCTGAGCCGGTCCGTTCAACGGCTGCTGCAGCTTCTTTGGCACGGCTCGATGACTTCAGCCCTGCTGCAGACGATTCGGATGGCTCGTCCGAGGTGCTGATAATCGCCGAAGAAAGGCCGTGGAGCGATCGCACGCCAGTCTGCTTGCCGAGCGAGAGCGATGACTATGTCGGCCATCGCAGCCACTCTCGTAGCCCTCTGGCGGCAGCAGCTGCACCCAGGGCAGAAAGCAGTAGAGCTAGAGAGAGTGCGCTTGGTGCCATTACATCTGGGTGCCGCCAAGGCAGCAGCCGTGCTAGCCGGTTGTTGCCCACGACCTCATTGCCGTCAGCCCCTGTCAACTCGTCGAGCGAGAGCGATGACTACGACGGCCATCTCAGCCGCTCTGGCAGGTTCTGCTGCTACACCTGCTGCTTCTCGTCTGCTGCTTCTCCGGCTGCTGTTGCAGCTGCAGCTAAAGCTTCTGTTTCAGCTGCTTCCAAAGCTGCTGCCGCGGCAGTTGCGACTGCTGCAGCTGCCTTCAGGGCCGGAGCGCTGTCAGTATCGACATCCAGCAGCGATCTGCCAGCAGAATCAGACGGTGATGAGCTAGGCCGTCGTAGCCGCTCTCGAAGCCCCCTGGCAGCTGCTGCTGCTGCACCCAGAGCAGGATGTAGAAGAACTACAGAGCTTGCACGTGGTGCCACGACGTCTAGGGGCCGTCGAGGCAGCAGCCGAGTTGGTCAGTCGCTGACCACGACGAACTCTACAAGTGGCACGAAGTCTTCGACTCGACGGCCGACGGCGGGCTGCGAGTTTGCAGGTAGTCGCCAGACTGCGAGTCACTCGCAAAATCGATGCAGCAGGTCGGGTCACACTTCTCTGTCTCAAAGCCGTAATCAAGGAAGTGGCCACAGGCGACAGGTCGCTCAGCAACAAAACACGGGACCAAAAGGGTTTCGACGGCCCGTTGGTAGCTCTCTTCCTCGAACGGCCAACGACGGGTCCAGCTTTGCACCGACTCGCCGAGTCAGTGCTTCAATGGGCAATGAAAGGAACAGCAGCAGCAGCAGCAGCAGCAGCAACGAATATCACTGAGCTTCCCAGCAAATGACCGAGCTACTCATAGCATGGTGTCCTAGCTAGACGGCTCTTTTTTCGGCAAGACGGCACTGGCATTCATCGTGTGGCGCGCTTGCCCGTCTTGCGACCGTGACAATTTCTGCTAGCTCAACTTCGCAATTTAGCCCACGGTATCATATCCGAGACTCAGCTCTCAAGTTCCAATTCCTGAATACGTCTGCTTTTGTTCAGTCCTAAGTCGTACCGACATGCAGAGTTTCCCAAGGCTACTTTAAGTGAAGTGTAGCTGGCATTTATAGCCAACGCACCGCAATATAAGCGGATTTAATACATTAATTAAATATTCAATTAATAATGAATGACATATATCTAGCTCGCCGTCTTTTTCATCGACGATACCGTATCCATTGACAATAATTTCACGTGGCAGACTCAATTCTCTGGCACAGACAGGGTGTCGGATGTTTCGACCTGGAACGTTTTCATTCCAGATTTCTTGGGCTTAGGTTCGGATGCTTCAACAGCAGCGCTTAGGCCGTAGGCCCACATGTTTTGGCTGAAAGTGTTGACATTTTTGGACGTGCACAAGGGAATCGTGCATTTGCGAAGGCATTGGTTAGTGGTCTACTTTTCAAGGAACTATGAACTTTCTTTTATTTATCTGTATTTCTTTAACCTTAAGAAGCTCAATTTGATATATACATTATGCTGTTGATTCAGCCGCCCTTCACTTTAGTTTCGAGTTGGCAGCCAGTTTATGATCCGCTACGCTAAGAATGAAGAAAATTCATTTAAATTATTGTCAACTACTGCAAAGCAGCAGAAACAACAAAAGCTTACCTGTTGCGCTTGAGAACTGATGTTTTTGGTTACGGTAAGCGATTGAGTTAAGAATATTTAGTCGAACCTAAACTTAGAGAAAGCTAAAGCCACTTGATGAAAGTAGCTACCTGCATGTAGCCCTATTACACACAAAATAAATATAATTCATTGGAGTTTCGCCTTAAGAGAACATAATCTCTATCCAAGCGCTTCACATGCACTGCAGGGCTCGAGCGTACGAACGTGGCCGTCAGAGGCAAACACCTTAACTCCTGGGCCAATCCCGGGCGACAGAACCCCTTTCAGAGGACGATTATCGTATGCGACTACGAATCATCTAGTTGTGGAGCTTTGGTGTGCAGAGAACTGAACAGGCGTGGAACTTTTACCGTCGGCCAAGTAAATTTGCGAGCGGATAAATCAGTGGAAAACTTCGCAGGGAGATAAGTACGGCCAGGAGGAGGGCGGCACGCAGAGGAGTAGATACAAACAGCTGGCGCATATGTGCAGATGGCTCTGAAATCAAGTTGTATGTATGTACCTGTATGTATCTAAATCTGTAACTCCACAATTCCATCAAGACCGAGTCGGTGTTATGCTGGAGAATGTCATATACTGCACTCAAATACTACGCTGCTTTTGGTGTGCTTGCGATAGCCAATGGATTTCGTCCAACATAATAAAGAGACAGTAGTATGCACAGCTCAGACCTGAGCTCACTAAGTTGATGAATTACGTTGCATGAAAGTAGCAGCTCAGAACAACTGGAAATGATGTGCCAGGCTTTCGGCATATCATTGATGTCGGTGCTTAAGAGTTGTGGTTGTGTGCTTCAAGTCACACAACTTGCAGAACCGGAGTTTCTGTCGCTAAAGGTCTTAAAGATAAGGAATAGAGCAGCTAACTGATTCTCCATAGAGAACCTGAGAGCACGAGAAGGCTAATACTGGTGTAGTGGTTCAGCTAGATACGAGTGAGCCAAGTCGTGTGGTTCTTTGCGGGTCGGAGTAAGAATTTATCTCTGCATCTTCTGATCAACCGGGATCCGCCACAGTTCCTTCAGCAAACGGAGACACATGGCTGGTTTTCTTGGATTTTTCGCTAAACTTGTAAGATTCATTTATTTGTGTAATTCATTTGTTAAGCGCCCTAAGAGACTTACATCTTTATCCACGGTCTTCACATGTACCGCAGGGCTCGAGCCCAACACTTTGTTCGTAAAGGTATGCACTTTGACCTTGATCGTTTAAGTCGAGCACCATCACTTCTGGGCCTAACAAGGGCAGCCTTGCGGCCAGATTTGTCTCAGGCTTCCTAGGCTTGCCGAGCTGGTTGGTCCAGCGGTTAAGTTGCTCGCCCCGACTTAAGGTCTGGCTGAGGTCATGGGCTCGAGCCCTGAGGCATATGTGAAGCGCCTGAATAGAGATTTAGTTCTCTTGGGGCGCTATACAAATGAATTATATTTATTTATATATTTTGGCTCAATGACTTTTTTCCGGCATTTCAGACTAAACTTAATTACACGCGTTTCATTATTCATCTATATATTTATTGTATAAATATGAAGCTTCAAGGTTGCGAATAGCGTAGTAATGAGCGACCACCATCGCCAGGAGTCAGTCCTCGTCTTTAGGCATCTCCTGAGAGCGGCCATCGGCCCAGGCGTCCGATTCAAGCCAGGAGGCGTCGAAATCGATCGCCTCGACTGGCCAGCCGCTCCAGTCAGATCATTAACGCCTACTGCTGCAAATTCGCTGAAGTGCACGTTCCCGTCCTCCGACTGCTGCGAAGTCGGCCGGCTCGCTCAAATGACGAGCCCCTACAGCCTGAATTCCTTGGTCCATAAGCTATTCCATGTCTTGAAACTGTTTACGTGCACTTCGCCATCTTCGTCTGTCGGCGGCTGACTATCGGGATCGGTTAGGTATTTCTCGACGACCCTTGGCGAGGTGGGCAGTTGACCGCGCGTCTTCTTCATGCTGTCGATCATGTCCATTGCCACCTGAAACCTCTTGGTCACGTTGAGCTGCTTAATGGGAACCGGTGCAGCAGCAGCAGGCGGCGGAGGCGGCAGACGTGGCCACTGAGCGCCGTCGGCAGCAGGCTGCCTCGGCGCTGTTGCTTTCGCTTGGGGCTCTTCTGCATCCGTTGGCAGCCCTTAAAAATATTGCCACACTGTTGCTGTGACATTGCGACGCGGAGACAAACGACTTTGCTGCTTATTGCACTGCTGGACCGAATCATCCGAGTACGCTTATTACATAACGAAAGACCTGTACTTTTCGGGCTTTGTGTAATGGCAGCTCGACAGTGCTGCACCAACTCGCAATAATGGGCGACGCCTATTTTACTACAGTGCTAATATAATTGTCTTCTTTGCATGGAAATACTGGCGTTTAATGGCAGAAAATCGGCTTTTTTGTCTGCTACACTATTGTTTTCATGTTCTAGAAAATGGACACAAAGATTATAAAGCCGCAGACAATGATGGCTATGAAATATGCAGCTGTAATCGGTTTTTACGCCATCCACATTGATTGAAGATGTTAATTATAACTCTACATTAAAACCTAGGCACGCTTATTCGCTTTAGGTTACGATCAAATAGTTCTGGAGTATTCCTTTTACATGGGTTCTAGGCACACAGAGATTACATAAACAGAGTACAACGTCTAGACTCTCGGTTGCTTCAGCGCCCGCTCTCAGTGGGAAACAGAATCGTTTGCTTCATAGCTTGGACGCGCTACCTCGGTCAAAAAGTGCAGCAGCTGCAGAGCCCCGAAGCTGCAGAAACCAGCTCCTCCGTCCAGTTCGACTTGCTGCCTCGACAGGTATAAGTGTTTTACCCCTTGCCAGGTATTCGTCGAATTTGCATGACACCTTTTTTTGCGACACCTTTAATTTGCATGACACCTCTAAAATGCCTCTCTTTTCGATACTTCTACGTCAGCTCAGTGTGGCATTCTACGCGGCAACGATGACGGGAATGCCACTGCCCTAGCTCTGCTAGATCTGTCAGCTGCCTTCGAAACAATTGATCGCGATGTTCTACTTGAACAACTGAGAATAACAATCGGTCTGGCAGATGTGGCACTGGCGTGGTTTAAATCATACTTGTCTGATCGTGTTCAATCGGTATCGTGTGTGGGTCAGGTCTCACACACGAGCCGGGTCACCTGTGGAGTCCCTCAAGGGTCCGCACTCGGTCCCTTGTTGTTCTCCATTTATACTCGACCTCTGGGGAAAGTGATTAAGGCTCATGAAACAGGTTATGACTTTTATGCTGACGATACTCAGCTGTATTTGTCATTCAAACCGTCGGAATCTGCTGCAGCAACTGAGAAACTGAATGCAAGGTTTGCCGACATTCGATCCTGGATGTCGGAAAACGTCTTGAAACTAAATGACGATAAAAACAAACTGATACTCATAGGACACCCAAAGCGTGTGGCTGGATTAAAAGACTTTGCTCTTCTAATAGGTGATTCTGTTGTGCGACATCACCACGTGCTCGAAATTTAGGTGCCGTTTTCGACAGCTGCCTCAATTTTAAAAGATTCATTCAGAAGACTGCTTCTACAGCTAACTATCACGTCAGATCCTTATTCAAGATAAGGAGCTGTCTACCACAGTGGCATGCAAACAATTTAACTAGCTCCGTAGTTCTGTCTCGACTTGATGATTGTAATTTTCTTTTGGCTGGGCTACCAAAGAAAGCAACTAGGCCACTGCAGCTTACTATGAATATGGCTGCAAGGCTAGTCTTCAAGTCCCAGAGGTTTGAGCACGTGTCTCCTTTGCTAAAAGAGCTAAGATGGATGCCGGTTGAGCAACGGATACAGACCAAAGTTCTTACGCTGACCCACATGGCCCGCCACGCCCTGGCTCCTTCGTACCTAGCTGAACTGCTGCACCAGTTTCAGCCTCTTTGCGCCCTCGGATCCTGTGTGGACAATAAATTAGCTGCTCCATTCCTCCGCTTAAAGACCTTCGGTGACAGAAGCATTAGCTCTGCAGACCCTAGACTGTGGAACTCGCTTCCACCGTTCTTACGCAACGACAACTACTCTCCTGCTGCCGACTATGGGTCATTTTTCTCAGCAGTCCTGAGCTGCTACTTCCATTCTACTCACTACCTTAACTGCTCTCCTGACTCTGCTATGCTTCCCACTTTCTCTTTGTTGCATGAGACGAAGTCTATTGGCTACCGAATGCGTACCGAAAGCCGCTTAGGCTGTGAGTGCGCTATACAAAACTCTCGTGCGAACACCCACATTGTCTGTATGGCTTTTTGAAGTTACAGACGGAAATGCATTACATAAGACGGTCGCTATCTAGGGGCCTCGAGGCTATATAGCCGCCGGGAAAGCCCCCCACAAAAACATGCAAACTCGTTGGCCTCTGTTCGGTGGCTACCAGGCTTCCGGAGACGGAGCTCTTTTATTTAGAAGGCCTTCTGACGGTTTGTGGGAGACATGACCTGAACGTACAGCTTCAGTTCGGGTAGGCGAGAATAGAAAGGCGAGAATAGATTGGCGAGATGGGTACTAGTGGTAGTCGACTTCCAAAAAAAGCTCTTGTTTTACTAAAGGACGACTTTAGCTGCAGACGAGCTACAGAACCAACTCTTTCTTATACCGTTCTAAAAAAGGCTTTCCAGATTCGTGCGCCTTCTTCAGATCGAACCCCAGATCGAACTTTTCGATTCAGATCGAATCTTTCGATTCAGATCGAACCTTCGGCGACCATGCCTTCGTTTGTTATTAACCAATAGCCTAGACCTGTCTACCAGCAGATATCGTGACGTCCACTGACTTCAGCCACATATAAAATTGACCGCATAGTTACTCGGAGCATTTGCTTCGTTCTTTTCCATCTTCCGTAGTGGGCGTAGTCTGTGCCTGAGCCAACGACGTGGCTCTGGCACAGGCCTTGCCGGTCCTCCCGCTAACCCGTCGGTGAACATATGTTGGAAGTATCATCGATACGGGCCGGTGCACAGCTGCGGTCCGCCTCTGATGTGGCTTGGACACAGGCCGCCAATGTTCCTCCGGCTAACCTACTGGTGAGCAGGTGCTCGATTCATGGATGGCAGCCAATTTTCTTAAATTGAATGATGGTAAAGCCAACTTACTAGTTGTGGGCAAACCAAGTGTGATCGAGAAATTAGAACGGCTAACGCTGAAAATTGGCTCTGCCTGTATATCTCCTTTTGAATCTGCACGAAATCTAGACGTCATGTTCCAAAGTAACCTTTCGTTAGACGACCACATTAGCTCCACAATCAAGTCTGGCGACTTTCGGCGATATAGCATTGCTAAACTTCGGGCTTGTTTAGACAGGGATACCACATCTAAGTTGGTCCATACATCTGTGACATCCCGTCTTGACTTATGTAAACCACTGTTTGACTGTCTACCCATTGTGCAATCCGGCGCTTACAGCTGGTATAAAACTCTGTAGCTAGGCTTGTCAGTCGTGAGCGTCGTAGTTGCCACATCACACCACTTCTTGCCGACCTGCACTGGCTACCAGTCAAGCCACGCATCGACTTCAAGGTGTTCTCACTTACATTTAGATCCCTTCATTCTTTGACTGCAGCCTACCTATCAGACCTACTGACCCACCAGGCTAAGCATCGCACCACCCGCTTTTCGGAATCTAACTGTATACCTATACCTCGTACAAACTTCAAATCATTTGGAGACCATGCCTTTAGTTCGTATGCTCCCAAAGCCTGGAATTCACTCCCGACTTGCGTCATAACATCCCCTTACTTGACCACATTTTAAAAAAATTGAAAAACGCAAATATCACAGCATTTAGTGGGTCCCAGTGAATCCTCCTTAATGAGCTCATTCGTAATGACACTGTGCATGCTGCCACTAACCACACTTGCATACTGACCCTGTGCATCTCACTCCTAAACAAGTTAATAATATAATAATAATGCACCTGATAAAGCGCCATCAGAGAACTTAATCTCTCTCTCTAGGCGCTTTACATTTGCTGCCACTAACCATCTAATAGTGTTTTCTTTGACGCAAATTCAAAGCACCTAGAGATAGATTGAGTTCTGAGAAAGCGCTTTATCGAGTGCGTTATTATTATTATTGTTATTATTGTTCATCCGGGTAGACTGGTGCGAAGCCGTGATTGAGGAAGGAGACTCGAGTGGTAGAGAGCAGCAAAGGGAGTCGTGTTTCCCTCTGCTCCGTACGTCGTAGAATAAAATGGCGGTGTTGGTCATCGGCTGGCGTTATGTGCTGTTCGCGACAGCAACCAAGCCACTCTATATCTATTTGAACGCTGCAATTGCACAGGTCACTCCCCTAATTGGTTTAGGGTTTACAGTCAAGTCCATGTGAATTAACTAGAAGAATGCTTAGTCCTGTTAAATTGCTATGCAAATGCATCACTAACATTCGTATTCTTGATGAGATGGGTGCACATTATTCTTTGACGACGCGTCCAACGGCGTCTGGCGGAAAGAAAGCCCGCCTTCGGCGAGTCGCTTCCGGCTTTCCCGGAATGGAGAATGAAGTTGTCTTTTTGGAGGTGATATACAACGGATACTAGTGTGCATCAAGGCGTGTCTTCTGAGGAAACTAATAATTTTCTTAGATCGCACCGAACTGATGGAAGCTAGCAGCCACTTTTCTGTAGATGGGCATTCGAGAGAGAAATAACTTCCGCAGTTTTGCAGAACGAATTGCTTTTAGAAGAGGCCCGAAGAGAGAGCCCTTACGTAGCTGCAAAATTAGGGTGTGTCTTCAGAGAATGAGGGCCGTATAGGTCTATATATAGGTATGTGCATAGGTGGAAGATATTTGCCCTGACTTGTGAACCTTCGGTGCAGAGATTAAGCGCCTAATTCCAAAGGGCCAATGAGGTGCGGGACCGTAAACCATTCCTCTTGATCGCTCCATTTCATGTGAGTAGATCCACTATCAGTAGGTGATAGCCTTCCTAGAGCTCTCCTGCTTAGAGGAAATTGCCAAAAAATTTAGTTTTTCTAAATCGGCCAAATAACATAGTACTAGTACTACAGGACAAGTACTGTAGGGCAAGTACGGCAGGACAAGTACTGCGGAACAAGTTCTAAAGGATAAGTTTTGTAGGACACGTTCGGCAGGACAAATATGAGGGCACAGAGGCAGTTCTAAGGATCCCAGCGTCGCTCGCTCCATAGCTGCTCCAGCCTCTCCCACATCGCAGTCCAAAGATGGGCGATATAGTAAGCAAGCTCTCAGTTACTAGCTCGCGAAAAGTGGGCTCAAAAACAATATTCTTGTGAATTGTTTCCGAAAAAACTCCTAATGTCCGAAGCGGTATTTTATCTGAGTCGTTTTCGAGGTCAAGAGGATTTGAGTGTTTCATCTGAGCAGGAGGCGATGACAGCAGTAGGAGAAGAGAAATATTCTTCTAATAGTTCTAAAGCTTTTTTCATCGTCTCTTTTGCAGGCAAGTTGAAATTCTATTCGTGCAAAGCAATCTGTGATTAAAGAAAAGGGCTTCTCGAGGCAACTCACTCGCTGTTCGTCATTAAACTGCTCCTCAGTTGTTATTGCTAATGCTTGTATGTGCTTTGCCAGCTTCCTTAGTAATGGCTTTTACTTGTCAGGGTGTTTTTTAGTTCTACATGCATTCTCTTCCTGGCTCGAAACATGAAACATGAAGGCGTTTCTTAGTGAAAATACGCCGGTCATGTTTTTTAACATGCTTTCTCAACTTTTCAAGAATTTGAATGCGCTAATTTAATTACTGGTGGCTTGTTTTGGTTTGCTTATGCTACATTTTCTAGCTAATCATTTAAATATGCCGGAGCGTGCTCACGTCATTTAACTAAGTTTGAGTTACCTTCACGAACCAGTCATTGGGCATAATCAATTGTATATTGAAGTAATCTTATATTCTAATTAAATTGACGATTTTGGATTTTTCTATTTTCCAACCGAAGTTGATAGCAACGGCGTTGTACCGTTAAAGGCCAACTGACCTGTAAGTTAGTTTGTCATTTAGAAGCTAAATTACAAGGGTTCAGCCAGTTGGCAACGTGCCTTGTTCAAGAAGTGGTGATTGTGGAAGCTTGGTACTTGCAGGATCCGAAGTGATGACCATTGCGTCTTCTGGAGTGATGTGAAGTACAATCGTTTTCTCAGGAGTGAGACATCTGTTAGTAAATAAAATAAATTTCAGAAGCTTGACACCGCTATTTAAAGTATTCACAACTTTGCTGTTTAAAATCTTCAAACTTAAGACGCTCACGTAAGATGGACTACTTGACTTCCAGTCTGTTGGTCATTATTATTTACCACAACGCGCCAGACTACAAACATCAAGCACGACTATAGAACTGGTTCTAAACTAGGTTTTAAATATATGTACATATACGCTGTCTATGCATACAATCACAAAATATTGCATTTATGCAAACTACATTGTATATTGGCAGCTATAATATTTATATTACTCGAGAAATCAATTTACAGACTCCACGGGCCAGTAAGAGCTCATTTTCGGCTGCTTTCTTAGATAGTGCTTAGCGGCACATTTTGATTATTGAGCTAACTTTGGCTTTGATTTCTGAATAGACTTGACAATAATAATAGATTTGCGTAGCACCCCAAGAGAGCTCTTACATATCGCTTTCTGTACACTTTATTCAAGATCTCAAAGCCTAAGTATATTAGTTATCATATCTCACTATCCAGTCGAGGCATTGTTGTGATAGATTTCTCGTGACCTTGAAGTTTATTTTAGCCATCCTATTTTATTGTGAATGCTCTGCATCCACAGGTCAGAAACAACGCATCAGTTCACTAGATACGCGATTCTCACACAGATGACCTTCGAGTGTAAGCTCACACATTTGCCAGGGTAGCCACAATATGTGTGTGTGTGTGTGTGTGTGTGTGTGTGTGTGTGTGTGTGTGTGTGTGTGTGTGTGTGTGTGTGTGTGTGTGTGTGTGTGTGTGTGTGTGCCGAAAGGCATCTAATCATTTAGCTCTTCGTTCTGTGAGACTTTTTTGAGACCTTCAATTTGACTGCTGCGGAATGCGACCTGCTGCTACTGTACTCGCTGCATGCACCACTGCTCTGACCGGTCCTCGCGGGCACGTGCGGGTGGTGGGCAGGCTTAGCGGTACGCTGCCTCGTCGATTAATGCAACGATCCGTCAAATCGCTCAATCGCAGAAATGGCGAATCCAATCTGTGCAGCAATCCTGCCCATCCACAGCAGCGGATCCGAAGGCAGCACATTCTCAGAGAGATAGCACCCAACAACAACAGGAGGAGGAGGCGGCTGGCATTTCCTCGTAGGGTCCTCGCGGGCGGATCGCCTGCCTCGGCTCGAGCCAATCACGATCGTGCGATTAACACAGAAGCAGAAGGCTCGGCTGATTCGGGGAGCTCGCACGAGCGACAGAGTCGGCTCGGCTAAGACGATCGAGCTAGTTTTCGCTGCTTTGTCAGGCGCCTCGAGACTCTGTTGGTGGTTGCACTCGGTGTAAGACTCGCTGTGCATATGAGTTGTACGACCCCCACCCCACCTTAATCCCCCCGGACGGTCGCTGAACCCTGACTCTTGGCCTGGATTTAATACGAAGCTAGCTTTGCTAATGCTTTCGGCATTCGTAGCCTGCTGGGTTGACGGCTTTGTTCGTTGCCCCAATAATTGAAAACTGGCTGCGGGAGTGGAAGACGATAGGATGACGACGATGCCGGCTCTATTTTTAATAATAATGTAATTTCAAATATTTGTGTAGTGCCCTAAGAGAACTTAATCTCTATTCGGGCGCTTCGCATGCGCTATGGGGCTCAAGCCCACGACTGCGGCCAGACTGGGCGAACATCTGAACCACTGGTGGCCAAACCAGCGAACCATTGGTGCAGTAGACGAGGCGCAGTTGAGTCGGCACCGTCACTGGTAGCGATCCCTCTTCACGGTTCGAAGAGAGGGGCTCGGCCGAAAGCGAGTAGCAGCTGCCTTCATATGATTGGCGGCTCTCCTGTGTATGCCTTAAATTACCACCCATTGCCCAAATAAGCGTCAGCCAATCATATAAGTTTCGCTTAGCTCGGACAGCTCCCACCTTCGAATAAAAACAAAATAATCGCTGACTTAACGGCCCTCTTTTTGTGTAGCGGCAGGAGAGCCTAAACAGCTATCACCACCGCTTGCAGCGGCAATGAAGGGTCGCCCACAGCAAGATTGGAACCCACGATCTTGGGACCGAGATCGCGAAGAGCAAACGACATACCTAGTGTGCCAACACGGCTTATACACGTAGCACTCAGGTCGGAGAATTAGCCTTAATAACTGAAGGTCCTCTCCCGCTCCCCTCCCCAGAATGTGACTGTACTCCAAAAACCGGTCCAGAGCTCCGATGTACTTACAATGTAGCTAGTTTTGCACTACTTCACATAGTTTGACTTCTCTGACTTTCATTTGTAGTGACCAGAGTCGTTTGCAAATGCACCGTCAAAGAAGGATGAATGCGCCTGCCACTGTCAGTCTAATGCTATGCAAATCATAGTTATCTCAATGTATAACTCCACAAAGTCAACAGCACTAAGTGAGCGCTCCGCAGGACAGTTTTCTATAGCGCTCTCGAAGTCGAAGCGGCTTTCGGTACGCATACGGTAGCTAACAGACTTCGTCTCACGCAGCAAAGAGATAGTGCGAACCATAGCTCAATCAGTAGAGCAGTCGAGGAAGGGAGTAACATATAAGTAGTAGCTCCGGATGGGCAGAAAGGATGCTCTACGGACGGTGGCAGGAGAGTAGAATCGTTGCTTGAGAATTGTGAAAGTATATTCCACAGTGCAAAGCCTAAAAAACCTTCGATAGCCAACGGTCTTTTAGTAGAGGCGTGGAGCATTATGAACTATGTATTATATATTATATGTGTATTACATTATTATTAGTATATGTTGCATATATTATTAGTATATAGTATATATCATAGTAGTAGTGTGTATTATATATTATATTATGTACTGTCGGCAGAGGACCTGCGGGTACACGGAGGTCAAAACTGCGGGCAGAAGGCGCTAACTAGCAATTGCTGCATCTTTTATAGCTTCCTCCTCCTCCACCTCTGCTCATTCTCCATTATTTGCTTTCCTTATCCCGATAGTGCACTGGCTTTTGTTCTACGTTTGCTTGATTTTCTACGTTGCTTGAACCCTGCGGCTACTGCCTAACTTTTTTCATAAGCAATTAATTGACTTGCGCTGATTCTCACCTTGGCGGCAGCGTCCAGCTTCTGTCTGGAAACGTTTCGTTTAGCTTTTCTTCAATCAGATCCTCGTAGCATTTGAAAGTAGAAAACTGAGCCGCCGGCGACAGAGTGGCTCCAAAGCAGGGAGCTTTGGGAAATTGTTGCGCAACTTCAGGTGCGTCCTGTTGGCCGGCTATTGACATGGAGTATTTTCTCGTCGCCTGCTCATTTTTCACTGACGGTTTCATGACCGACATCCGCCTAGACGCGGCTGGAGCGGCGCCAGGCGCGAGCGTCTGCAGCACGGGCGCAGGCTCCGGTGCAGGCTCGTGCGGCTGAGTAGCTTTCGACGACGTCGCTGGAGCGCCGCCGCCTCCGCGCTCCGCCGCCGCCGCCGCCAAGCTCGTCTGGCCCTCCATCTGCAGGCTGAAACATCATTCTTCCTTCATCGAACGCCATAGCTTATCAGCGCGGCGGCCAAACGTCGGCGGAGGCGAAAAGTCGATTCCTTCACGCGGGCATTTTCTTCGCCAGCGCAGCAGCGCGTGAATTATCATCATTTCACAGCCCATCGATTCGCGAAGGCCAGGAGGTAGAAGCGCCTCTAGGCGACCCGGATGCTGCGCAGCGGCTCTTTGCGCGCCCTTTACCCCCCCCCCCTTCCGCGGAGCGTGCTAGCCTGCTCCCGGGTGGTTATAGGCTTCCGGCGAGAGGCTGGCGGGCCGCTTACGGGTGTCTCTCGAGGATCTTTGGGCGGCCTGGCACCGCCGGGCACCGCTTTGTGGCATTTCTTAAAGGCAGGTGGGCTAAAGTTTTTGGGTGTGAGGCTCAAGAGGCCCGGTCGTCCGGCGCGTCTACGGCGAGAGCCGCATCGGGCTCGGTGTGCAGAGGGAGCTGGCGATCCGCGGTCCGATGACGTCATCCTATCTTACGGGAGGCTCCTGAGGTGCGCCGCATCAGCGCGCCGCCGGTTGTATCGCTACTTCTTACTCTCTCAATGACAACTGCGAATTTATTGGGTTTTTCTAGTAAACCAGCTGGCTGTCTATTACATGGCTTCGGCTTTTTTGCTGCCTCAGCTATAGATTATCAAGCAGTCGGCTCCTAGCCATTATAATACAGGAACTTGAATGTAGAATAGCTGTCGTAATCTAGCTGATTTAGCTTGCCGCCGAATCATTATCCCTCGAGCGTTCAAGTTCAAAGCCGCTCTCGAGGCGTACGGCATACCCACCAATCTAAAACCCTCCGGTTTCGTAATAACTTTAACGCTTGAGGATAACAGTAACATTATTATTATTATTATTATTATTAAGTTGTTTGCTAGCGCCCTGTCAAAACAAAGCTCTATCCAGTCGCTTTACAACTCGCAGCAAGAGAAGCAATTACAAAGATTTAATGACGTAGCAAGGTATCATTCGTAGACGTGGTTTCAAAAGCACGCGGGTATTATTAGGCTCAGACTAGCATGCTAGAGCACACAATAAGACTCTCAGGGCCATTTGTTCGTAGGGCCAACGGTTAGTGACATGCACTAAATAATGCGCAGATGTGCACTTGAATCACACATAAGAATCAAGAAAAAAAAAACACTGGTTCACCACCGCGCAAGAAAGGCTGAGCGGAACAGATCATACGCATTCAGCTCACACCGAGGCAAAGTACCTGCAGGCGGTGACCGAAGCCGGAAGCATGGTGGCATACTTTCGGCGGATATGAACTGAAAGCGACCACTAAAGGATTTCGATCAGATGCGAGAAATGGCAGGACGATAAAAAGAACATGTTTTGAAAGAATGAAGACTCCGTGCTCTCAAGATGCTTCTCCGGCAGGTGACCTGTCGGCTAGCAATTTTGTGGACAGGGCCGCTTCTGCCTGCATAGGTAAAAGTGCTCCTTCAAGTATCTTCCGAATCATTAGGCTAAGGGGTACCAGATCGTTTTAGGAGTAGTTATAATAATAATAATAATAATAATAATGCACTTGATCAAGCCCTCTCAGAGAACTCAATCTCTTTCTAGGCGCTTTACATTTGCTGCATAGGGAAACGCAATTGAATGGTGAGTAATATCCTGCTTGATAAACAAGCAGCATGAATAACATGGTTAGGGGTGACATGCACAGGGTCAGCATGCAAATGGTTCAATGATGTTTGCGGCTGACTCATCTTTGGCGTTGAGATATGCAGGTTCTCCAAAAGTGGCATATATAACAAGTGTTTTTTTTATTTTCCTCTGGACGATTGTCCCTGGGGATGAACTATCGGGTGTTTCCAGAAGATGCTACCATTCTGCTCTGAAAGATGCTACTGCAGTTTTATTGGTGGAGCATTACGGATACATGCCGAGTAGAGTGGCGCACCTTTTATGCTAAGTTTCAATATTTTTCATGGGGGGCTAGAGATGCCTAAATGGATGCTGAAAACGTTTTTCGTACACCGCAGTATTGTCACTCTGGATATTGGATACCAATTTCCAGGATCTTCCTGAGAATGAATTTCATGAGGTTTAACTATTAAAATCAGCTCTTTATTTTAAAATAAAAAAGAGGCAGTACCGCCAGTACGAACCGTAGCAAGTCACCTAAAGAAGTCAATATTATTCCATGTCAATCCAGATTGCTTTATCCCGGCTCTGACATTGCTTGAACGTGCACTTCGGCCTCGTGAGCCCCATGTCATTTCAGCGAGCAGCAAAAAAGCTTCGCTAAGTACTCACTTCAATGGCTTACTTTTCAAGGACCAAAAATTTCCTTTGTGTATTGAGAATAATTTGAGCATTTCTAACCACTAATAATCGCCGTTACCCTCCCCGTGGTGCCTTCAAAACAAGGAAGCCGCACCTGTAAGACCACTGGCACCCTAGAACCAAATGCGAGCACACTCCCGCCTGTGCAATCAAGTGCTTACAGTTGGTGCATAACTCTACAGCTAGGCTTGTCTGTCGTGACCACCGCAGTTTCTAGGTCACACCACTTTTCGCCGACCTGCACTGGCTCCCAGCTTAAGCAACGCATCACCTTTAAGTTCCCTTCATTCTTCACCCGCTTTCAAGTCTCTTAATTCTTTGGCCCCAGCCTGCCTATAAGATTTAATTCCCCACCAGACTAGGCATCGTATCATCAGCTTTACTGAATCAAATCGCTTTGGCTAGACCTCATAAGAACCTCAAATCCTTTGGAGACCGTGCCATCCGTTCGTATGCTCCCGACGCTAGGAACTCACTCCCGACTGACGTAACCACATCCCCGGACTGTAGGATCTTTAAAAAAGAAGCTAAAAACGCATCTATTTATCACAGCATTAAACATGCCAATATCATTCATCCTTGTGTGCTTATGCGTGCTAACACTGTGCATGTCACCTCCAACCATGGACATTGGCATGCTATCACTAACATTCGGTCATGCTTCACAACGTAATGTTCATGATCGCAACGTAACGTGCCTAGAAAGAAATTAATTTCACTGAGGGCGCTATGCATTCTTATTATTACTATTACACGTTTCAAGTGATTTGGGCCCATTGGAAAGACACTCGTTCGCACTCGCCACTCGCGGAGCGCTGAGGATGAGGAAACATTCACGATGATGTCACGTGCCCACGACTTCCGATGACGCACGCTGAAGTTGAATGTTTAGGCCCACACGTGCGCTAAATTCCTACCGAAGACGTCACCACTGCGGTTTACGTTCGCTCGCGAGCGATTGCCGTTCAAACTCGGCAGCGGTGGCACGATCGAACAGCCTCGATGGCAAAAGGGCGATTCGGCAACGCGGGCTAGCAGCGCCCGCGCGCGCTCGCGCTTTCGAACCGGGTCGCAACGAGAGCTTCGTTCTGCTCCTACTAAGCGCAGCCGGTGGCGGCTCGCGATCATTCCAGCGCGAGCGCCAGCTTCGGGTGCGGCAGCGAAAAGACGACGCGATGGGCGTGCGATGGCCAGCGACGGCGTCGTCGCTAGCGCCCATCTTCCGCCGCCGCCGCCGCCGCCGCCGCCGCCGCCGCCGCCGCCGCCGCCGCCGCCGCCGCCGCCGCCGCCGCCGCCGCCGCCGCCGCCGCCGCCGCCGCCGCCGCCGCGCCTCGCGCTTTGCCCCAGCAGCCGCATCGCAGCATTCTCTGAGGAACACTCGCCGCTGCCGCTCGAGCCTAGCAGACGACGGCGGCCGACATTCTTACCCACGTCAGCTTTTCCAACGGACGATCCAGCACTCAACCGATAGCCGCTCGCACCTGTCGCGAAATGTCGCGTGAGCTCCGTCAGTGCTTCTGAGAAGCACTGACGGAGCGCCCGTTTAGTCACGCCTCGCGGGTTTATTTTCGCCAGATGCGGCCATTACGCTCGCTCGAGGGCCAGCAAACAAGAGAGAGCGGCCAGCGGGTGCGCCAGGCCATTGTCGCGCATTCGCAGCACGCTGTTTTCTCAGCACGGCTCGGACGATCAGCGCCCGAGACGCGCTGATCGTCAGAGTCACCCGCCGAGCGCTGGCGCGCGCGCGCGCGCGAGAGCGTCCGGAGATCGATGTCGGCGGCGGCGGTGGCTTTGAGCGGCGCCGTGACCGAGCTGCGCGCGGGAGCACGCGGGTGCTTCAGGTAATCGAAACGGCGCCCCAACTGTGCCCGCACAGAGTGGAAATCCAGAAGCGCAGCCAGTCCTACCCGCCCTGGCCACTAATAAGGGTCGGGCTATCTCGCCCACCGAGCTTGGACGCTGACGGCGACGGTTGCTGAGCGTTCCACACACCGGCAGCTCATACTTTTTGGCCGAGTGGGCTAAGATGAGTGGACTCGTGGAGCCGTCACGCCACGTCAGTGGGGGGCGGGGGTTCGGGACGGGGCGGGCGGCGGGGGAGTCTACTTCGCGTCGTCCGCCCGGATGTACCGATATGAAAGAGCGCTCGAGCGATTGCCATGCATGGCTCTAGGGCGAGAGCAGCCCCTGACGCATCAAAATATAATTCTAAAAATATAATTCATTTGTATAGCGCCCCAAGAGAACTTAATCTCTATTCAGGCGTTTCACATATGCCTCGGGGCTCGAGCCCACGACCTCAGCCAGACCTTATTCGGGGGCGAGCACCTTAACCGCTGGACCAAACCAGCTCGGCGAAGTCAATCAAAGACCCACTCAAAGGCTCAGCTGTGGTAGGAACCGATTGGCGCCGAGCTTTCAGCAGTTTCGCAAATAATATTTGAATTTCGCCCTCAGAGAACGGAATCTCTTTCTAGGCACTCTACAGATGTTGTATAGAAGCGTTACTAAATGACTGCGGTTACATCCGCAAGCACCGAGCACAGTATAGGCAGGCGAATGCACACGAAGGACGAATCACAAAAGAACCACTCATTGCTGTAATAGACATGTGTAATCGATGACTAATGCTTGCGACGTCGCACCGACGCGTCGCGTACGCCCGGCGAGCCTATGCTGGACTGTTGCCACTGAATCAGAGCCTGGTACTTTGGGAATTTCTAGCGGATGCTACAAGTACTGTAAAGATTTGCTGATTCGACAGCCTCGTTTCTGAAGCGGTCGGAATAACCGACTTGACAGTCACTCCCGTTTGCAGCTGGCAATGAAGAATCGCTCACTGCCGGACCCAAACCCACGACCTGGGCAGTGTAGAACGACCGCCTCACCCGCTAGGCCGCGCACGATAGGTTCAATCAAGGTCTTTAACTGCTAGTACGTTGGACCTAGAAAAATTATCTCTTCCGGTTCAGAAATTATTCGAAGCATCTTAACGCTGGACCGAGCATACGCCATGCTTCGCTGGATCAATTACGCATTGCCGTAGTAGCAGACCCTGACGTATCTCTCTTGCCTTTGTAAATGCACGTATAAATCGTAATTTTGAGGCCTTGAGCGCCAGCACGACGTTGATGAAGTGGACCCGGATTAGCGGCTTCGGGAGAGGGATGCTTGAAAGCTCTTTGCAGCCAACTGGAGGGTAGCATGGATTCGGCGACGTAGTAAGCTCATTGGCGTTTGACTTTTCATACCACAGTTGGGAAAGCGGAGAGACGGTAAGAGCGAGGCAGCCCTGAATAGAAGCAGCGACAGGCAAGAGATTAAACGCCCATACACAGCTGGCAGGGCATCTTAGCATCTCACGAAGAGCGACCTTTTCAGCGGTAACGGACGCCACGGAGGCTGCCTTCTGAGACCGCTGGTCAATGTGGCTATTAATCGTGTTATTAACACGAGTCAGTTAACATTGGTAGATCGAAAAGCATTTATTAAGAAGGCTGGCTCGTCCGGTTCACTTCAACTGCTCCTTGTGCGTCATTTATTTTACAGTCATTTGGCTTTAACCATCGACACGATCTATCGATATCTATACACCATCTCACGCGAGCATAATCGGAGTGTCATTGCATGGCAATCAGTTCATGCCACGTTGACCTTAGGACTCCATTTAGTAATGCCATTTGACCACAAATTTCACAAGGATGTATGCTCTGAAAAAAAGAAGCATGATTTCCGCTGATTCTTATGCACACAATCTCCGAGCCCCCCCCCCCCCCCCGACACCAGGGTTGCTTGTGCTCAACACGCCAATACGGTGGCTCTTGCAGTGGCACAGCCATACTAAGCCCGCAATTCCCGACAGCGAGCTTGACTAGATAGTGGATTATTTCTTAAAATTGGGGGTCCTTGCCAAAGTTCGTGTGTCTCAGTCAAAGTTCGTGTTCGTGCAAAAGGTTTCACAAATGAACGATCGCTCGTTGAATAGGGAACCGGAGCTCGGCGCCGCCATGATAGCTTCGGTGCTAGGCGACGACGATGGCGCCGAACGGAGCCCACAGAATGAGTGATACCGTGGGTTGCACTGGACTAACCCGATCCTCACAACTCATTTGAGCTTGTATAATATATAATTATTGTTGTATCCTTGATTGCTATGTTAAATTCGTCTCACGCCAGATCAGTGTACCCTCACAATGACAATGGACGGCCGTTGCGCACCTTAGATTGTCTGCAGCGACGAGAGAGTGCCTTAGTTCTCACCAAATTCTTATTTTTTTCAGCTATATCACGAACGTTTGGTCAGGAAAGTATGCAGTGGTAGTTCCGGCTCGCGAGACCGGCGGGCTAGGGGACTCATTGCCACACCATATCCTCCGGCAGAAGGCCATTTTGTAACATCCTCGCTGTGGAAACCATTCAAAGAAGTTAGGGGATGTCGGCCGACGAAACCAAGAGGGCCGTGACCAAGGTGGTTGTCCATCCTTTGGTCTTACTAAGCGTAGTGGACCACTTTAACAGAATGGCCAAACTTGGAAATGTTAAACGGGTGGTCGGCATACTTTTGGGATCTACCCGGCAAGGTATACTCGACATCTCCAATAGCTTCGCGATACCATTTGATGAGGATGACAAGGACTCTACGGTATGGTTCCTTGATCACGACTACCTAGAAAGCATGTATGCCATGTTTAAGAAGGTGAACGCGAGGGAGAAAGTCGTCGGCTGGTATCACACCGGCCCCAAGCTCCATGCTAATGACATTGCAATTAATGATCTTATACGGAAATACAGCATGAACTCGGTACTCGTCGTCATCGACGCCAGACCCAAGGATTTAGGTCTGCCGACTGACGCGTACATTGAGGTGGAAGAGGTGCACGACGTGAGTTGCTTGGCGCTGCTTGTGGCCGACGCGGGCGACGGAAGCGGTGCGAGCCATTTGCAAACTGCGCGGCAGCGGGCGGTTGAAATAAGCTAGCTAGCAACCGCGGCTAGCTCGCTCGCGCCCGTCTCCGCGGAATGCGGACTGGGCGTCGGCTTCGACCCGAGCGCGTTTTTGGCAACCGCCTTTCCTTTTTAGGATGGAACGCCCACGTCGAAAACGTTTGCCCACGTTCCTAGTGAGATTGGCGCCGAGGAAGCGGAGGAAGTGGGCGTTGAGCATCTCCTGCGAGACGTGAAAGACACTACCGTCGGCACGCTGTCTCAGCGGATAACCAGTCAATTAATGGGGCTCAAAGGCCTGAATACTCGGTTAAAGGAAATAGACGAATACTTGCAAAAGGTTGCATCCGGAAAGATGCCGATAAATCACCAAATCGTCTATCAGGTACCACCTGGAAAACGTGCTTCAGCGACTGCCCGCGACTTCTTTTGCTCCAGGGAGTAGTTTCTCTTTTGAGCTTTACGCTTGGCGATTTATTTGTGCTAACTGTCGTCCCCCAGTAACCTTGAGAGACTATTGCTGAAATATATGTAAACGTTAAAATCCCCTGTCACTTGAGAGGGCAGTTGTGCATATTTAAGCTACTGTGTACCGCAGGCTCTGTTGGACAATACCTTACCATGGGCCTTGGTGTGTTCATTTCTGCTGTCGTTTGTCGAAAATTTGTATTTTGTGGGTACTTGAAAATGTATTTATTGTAAGTACTCGGGTGCCGCAACAAGCAGACGAGACGGGTTCGTATTCGGAAATGTGTAGTTTACACCCATGGCGATCGGTGTTTGTGCACCCTCAAAATTATAATTTCCTTCAATACTCACAAAACCGCTAATGCCCAGTAAGCATGCACGTGATAATAATAATAATAATACATGTGTATGCACCCTTAGAGAACTTGATCTCTTTCTAGGTGCTTTACAGATGTTGTTAAGAAAGCATGACCAAATAATTAGTGTAACATTGACAGTGTCATCAAGCAGCATAAGCACACAAAGGGCTAAGCACAAGGACCCACTAAAGGCTCTAACAAACAGATGTGTTTAAGCTTATTTTTAAATGTCATGTCAGGATATGTCATGACATCAGTCGGAGTGAGTTCCAAGCTTTGGGAGCATACGAACTAAAGGCATGGTCTCCTAAAGCTTTTAAGTATGAGGTATAGCTAAACGATTTGAGTCGGAATAGTGGATTTTACTATGCTTGGCCTGGTAGGGGAGTATTTCTGATAGGTAGGCTAGAGCCTGAGAATGAAGTGACCTTAAAGTGAGCAACAGAACCTTGAAGTTGATACCATGCATGATTGGGAGCCAGTGCAGGTCGGCGAGAGGTTGTGTGATATGGCAACTGCAACACTCCTGACTGACAAGCCTAGCTGTTTCACACCAGCTATAAGGGCCTGATTGCACAGGCCTGTAGACCGGCAAGCAGTGAGTTACAGAAGTCGCGATGGGATCTTACAAAGACATGGACCAATTTGATGTAAAAGAAAATTAGCTGAGATTTAACAGCCTCATTTTGTATAGCAGCAGAAGAGCATTAACGGCTATCTGCGCCACTTACAGTTGGCAATAAAGGATCGCCCACTGCAGGATTCGAACCCGCGATCTTGGTCATAGTATATATGTCTAAGCAAGCCCGAATTTTAGCATGTTATGCAGCTGAAAGTAGGCATACTTGACTGGCCTAGTTAGGTGTTCATCTAGTGAAAGGTCGCTTCGGAAGAGGATGCCTAGATTTCGTGCAGATGAAACTTAAGATACTGTGGCAGAGCCGATTTTGAGCGACTATCTTTCTAGTTTCTGAGCCATGTGTGGTTTGCCCATAACTAGTAAGTCTGTTTCTATCGTCAAATAGCAATATTGAAGCATAAACTAAACTGGGCTGGCAGTTTTGATCATTTGCAGAAAAATTCACTACAAGCCCTACCGGTGCAGCTGTTTTTGCCTCAGCCTGTCGCTTTGCCTCAAAGGTGCCAGAGATTCTGTAACCACCATTCTTGGTTTCTTGGTGTGGTGTTTGTGTATGCTCGTGTGTGTGTGTGTGTGTGTGTGTGTGTGTGCGCGCGCTCGTGTGTGTGTGTGCGCTCGTGTGTGTGCGCACGCGTACGCGTGCATGCATATAGACATGTGGCTGGCTGGGTATTAGGGCCGGTTTGTTCACTTACTACCGGAAGCAGTGCCTCAATTTCACTGTGGTGCCAGTGTGCTTAATAGGGCAATATTTGGCTGCCGATAAAAATTCCAATCTAATCTTGAAACTGACAAGCCTAATGTTCTATCTCACGTTGTCCTTCCTCTTTCTTTGTACCTCAGATAGTGAGTTAAATTTCAGGATTGCTATTCCCGAAATGCACCCTAAGAAAAATACACAATCTTTCAGCATCGACATGCTTGGAGTAGGTTGGTGTTGTAAGAAATTAAGTCCATGCTAGTATTCATTGCATGCTTTGCCTGCCTTCTAGTCGTAGAACACTTTTGGCTGTCAATTGAACTATCTGCTTTCCCAGAGGTGTAAGAAGGGTTTCGTAAGCTTAGCTCTCGTGTTGCCCCGGTGCAGTAAAAGGAAACTTGCATGTTCAAACGCAACAATGTTTATTATTAGCCTGTTTGCACGTGACTTCTAGGAAATAGCAATTTTTATTAATATTGGAAAATTTCAGGAGCCGAAACGCTGCTTTGTCCAGGTTGTGTGTGCTGGAAGTGAATTGGGGTGATGGTCGCTTGCACTTTAGCCAGTAAACAACGTAGCCCTGAAAGACCCAACCAGCACCAAGGATCAGTTGTCTCTAATCCCATGTTGACCCTAGGTCAAGAGACTTTCAATCACTCATTCAGCATCTTCCCATTACTACTTTCATGGCATTTGTAGAGCCACAGCCAACTTATTTTTCTTGTTTGTTCCTTATATATGATTAACTGCCGGTTTGCATTGTTTTGAATTTCTGAAGCGTCATTTGTTGCTTCTTGCATGCTAGGTAGGCCCAACACTGAGGCTGTGAGTGCATAACTGCAGGACGGCCCGTCTGCTGCATGCCTCTCCACAAGCTACCTCCCTCACCCTCTCCTCTAATTCTGGGATTAACTCGCAGATTTAATAATCATTGAACAAGTAGCGATTGAACTATCACCATGCCATTATGAACTATCTTTTGTAACTATGTCTTGAGACGTCGACATTCTGGCTTCCTTGGAGAGCTAAAGTCCCAAAGTCTGTGGCTGAATTGGCAATCTAGAAAAAGCAACCGATTCGATACTATGCACTGTAAAATGTGTGCAAGACATGAAATAGTTCCCAAATCGAAATCGATTCCGTCTGTTTAGAATGCCCTTTAATTGGTTGCAAAGTTTTTGTGACAACTGGTTCTGCTTTTGCTAAAGCTTTGGCACAAGCAGAATCAGCTGGGCCAGGCCTATCAAGCCGTTAAGAGCCAAACCTTAACTTTACCTGGGATGGCTAATCGAATGTGGAGACTGAAGGGGCATGCCCCGACTTGCAAGTGGCAGCCGATTGCACCTTCAGTGCACCTGTATTGCTGTGCACGTTCTTATCGTCAATTTATCGTGTTCTAGCTGCAAGACGTCTTCAATCTGCTTCCCAACATAAGCTTCGACGAATTCGTCCGCTCTGTGCACATACGCACCAACGACCAGATGCTTGCCATCTACGTGGCAGCACTGGTGCGCTCCATCATTGCTCTGCACAATCTCATCGGCAATAAGGTGGCAAACCGCGACGCCGAAAAGAACGAAGGCAAAGAGGCCTCCAAAGACAAGAAAGATAAGGCGGCAGCTGCTGCTGCAGGAGTTGCCAGCTCTACTGTCGGCGGCAGCACTGCATCGTCCGACAAGAAAGATGAGAAGCCTGACGGCAAGGAGAAGAAATAAGGCGAAGAATAGGGCGAATCCTAAATTCTGAGCCATGTACTGTGTCGTTACTGCAGAGTGGATGAGCATCCACTGACCTGGCTGTCCCGGGTGACCATAGCTGTACACACGTTTAAATTCCTGCTACATCTACTGGCCCGAATAGCATCGGCAGACATTGACATAGTGCACTGTGGCTGGCAGCTGTGCCGCGCTGAAGCGGCTACAACCGAAATCGGCGATGTACACTGAGGGTTCTGGGGCCCAGGGTTCTGAGCAAATATTTAACAAATTTTTAGAAGAATTAAAAGTTTTCACAAACGTTGAGAGGGCTCGAGCTTTATTGTGTGTGTGTGTGTGTGTGTGTGTGTGTGTGTGTGTGTGTGTGTGTGTGTGTGTGTGTGTGTGTGTGTGTGTGTGTGTGTGTGTGTGTGTGTGTGCGCGCGTGTGTGTGTGTGCGCGTGTCTGCGTGCGTGCGCACGCACACTCACGCAGGCATCATCTACATCAAGTACATCATCTATTTAGACCATAGATCTGCAGCCTTTGCTACACATTCCAGACAAGCACCTAATCTCTTTTTTAATGTCAGCTTACTCATGTGTGCACACCCATTTTGACTGTCAACCACTAGTTCGTCCCATGGCAAGAGGCGCAAAGGTTCATAACTATAGATTATTGCAATTCCATTAATTCAGGACTCCTGGCCTGTGCCCTTTATCAACCTGCTATTTATCGCGACCCACAGATTGAAAACCGCTCAGCTAGAGTAAATCCGGGACTCGGAACTGTTATTCTTATAAGGGGACTCATGCTATATCCGATATTCTTACATGCTTATTCGACCGTACTTATTTTTGCTAGGTGTCTGACTCAATTCCAACATTAGTCGGTTATTGCTATGGTCACCGCTGCGTTAAATTTTACTGAGCACAGTCTTGATATAGTCTGAAGATCTGAAAGTAGTCAATTACGTCAGCAGCGAACAGACCGTTAGCCAATAATAAAAATGTGTTCAAGTACCTAATGGTTCATCCGATAATAATAATAATAATAATAATATTGCACTTGATAAAGCGCCCTCAGAGAACTTAATCTCTTTCTAGGCGCTTTACATTTGCTGCAAAGTGATACGCAATAGAATAGTAAGTAAAATCATGCTTGAAAAACAAACAAAATGAATAACATGGTTAGGGGTTACATGCACTGGGTCAGCATGCAAATGTGGTCAGTGGCAGCATGAACAGTGTCAGCACGCATAAGCACATCGAGGACGAATCACAAGGACCCACTAAATGCTGTCCTAAATAGGTATGTTTTTAAGTTTCTTTTAAATGTGGTCAGGTCAGGGGATGTTCTGATGCAGGTCGGGAGGGAGTTCCAGGCTGTGGGAGCATACGAGCTAAATGCACGGTCTCCAAAGGATTTAAGGTTTGTGCGAGGTATTTCTAGACTGTTGGATTCCGAAAAGCGAGTGGTACGATGCTTTGCCTGATGGGTTAGTGTATCTGAAAGATAGGCTGGAGCCATAGAATGAAGAGACCTAAAAGTGAGCGACAAAACCTTGAAGTCAATCCGTTGCTTGACTGGTAACCAGTGCAGGTCGGCGAGAAGTGGAGTAATGTGGCAACTGCGACGCTCACGACAGACAAGCCTAGCTGCAGAGTTTTGCACCAGCTGCAATCGCCTGATCGTACATGCTGGTAGGCCAGTCAGCAGTGAGTTGCAGAAGTCGAGACGAGATGTCACGAATGCATGGACCAACTTGGACGTGGTATCCTTATCTAAACAAGCCCTAATTTTAGCAATGTTATGAAGCTGAAAATAGGCTGATTTGACTGTGGAGCTGATGTGGTCGTCTAACGAGAGGTCGCTTTGGAATATGACACCTAGATTTCGAGCTGATGCAACTGGAGATATGCTGGCAGAGCCAATTTTGAAAGTCAGCCTTTCCAATTTCTGAATAACACTAGGTTTGCCCATAACTAGTAAGTTAATGAACGTTTATCATCGTAACAGATAATGTGGAAGTTTGGTTGGGGTATCAGTGACAGCTATTAGTTAGCCTCAAACAGCTCTAAGCCAGGGGTCGGCAAACTTTTCCGACTATGAGGCCATTTCAGGAGGTCAAGAAGGCAGGCGCACTCCACGGGGCCGCCCGGAGGGAGCTGGCCAGACGAACGAACAGTCGAAACAGACGATTAAATGCAAACGGGAGTTATAGGGATAGACATTTAAAATCACTCCCTAGTCAGCCACTTCGGTTTGATATAAGTACCTGATATCAGTTCAAGAATCGAACAGGCCACAGACACAACTTGAGCTGCAACCAGCAGGAATGAAGGGGAATAAAACCGTGACAACTAAATTAGGCCAGATCCAATAATAAATAAGTAGGGGACGTAAGGCCGGACTGGAGTAACTAGCTAGGCCATATCTGGCCTAAAGGCCGGAGTTTGCCGACTTCTGCTCTAAGCTATTTAAATTGTTCCAGGATTTTCTTCACCTGCTCAACTTTTCGTGTTGCAGAAATATATCCGTGGCAGCTATTAGTGACCCTAAACACCATGCAACGGCTGCAGTATCTATGGAAGCTAACGAGTGTGCTCTAAAAATCACGGCCAAACCAAAGACAAGAGGGTCGTGATACATTTATCGATATCCTTACCTAGAGAATAAACTGCATTGTTGTTTCACAGAGAAGACATCCTTGTGTTTTCTTACACAAATTTACCCCTGTACATCTGCTAGTGAGGTGCTAAATGTGTAGGCATCCAGTTTTATTTCACGCCCAGCGATTTATGCACCAGGCAAGCTTACACTGGGTGATAAAATGAAAGAATGGTGACATCTATGATTGAACGATGTCAGAATGGATCAGTGACTCCTAGAGAACAGCATCGTGAGGTTTGTTGCTGCGAACGATATCTTGCTCACTTGAGTTCCTCGCTCAGCCGTAAGATGCTGGCGAGTCTCCGCGTGGAAATGTTTAAGGGGACCAACAGTAACACCTGTGCACGCGGACTCAAATTGTACCATTACACTATACGTCTGCCGTGTAATGCTTCCATTGGCGTATGATAAAGTGCACGTTCAGTGTCATGCTATCATTAAACAGCCAACAGTAGTCTAGGAAACCTACCCTGGATCTGCCTTCAGAACCTTCACCACAAATCCAGGTTTGCACTATGCATTGTATCGCCAATTCAGGATTGGTGTGAGAGTCCAAAGTGGCACAAGGCTCCTGCAACATGCCTAGACAGTAGTAATGGCGAGTTGCAGCCAGCTGCTGCTTAACTGGTAGCTGCTTGTTAACACTGGCGCCTCCTATCAGCCTGCCTCCAATGTTCACCTAGTGCTTTTCCAAAAATCAAGCAGGGACCCGTCAAAAAAGCTTTAAAACTCAGTCGGGCCCAGGTTAGGCTCATTCTTGCCAAGGAGTACTGCAATTGTAGGTTCAGTAGTTCTGAAGGCTCTAGATATACTTCACCCTCCACTCACGGTTCCAACTCCGAAAAGGAGTGCACGATCGTGCCTTCCGGTATGCCTCTAAACAAGGGCGGTCGCAAGGGGACAAGGCCTCCACCCCCTCCCCCTGTAAATACTGCATCCTGCTTGGGGCTGGTTAGTCAAGTCCCCTTCCCAAAAACAGGCCTTCAAGAGAAGCTGCCGGCATCAGCTGCTGGCTCCAAGTGCCTATTCGTGAACAGCTAGCGGCCAAGTCAAGCTCACGTATTACCCGTTCGCCAAGAAGCAGCCCTTTCTAGCAGCTTCTAAGCTGTAGCGACGTTCGTCATTCGACTCGAGAAAGCCTTCGCAGCCACATTCTACGATCCCAAGCCTTTGGCATGCAGCTGCAGATTGCAGGGCTGCAATTTTTTCTTAGCCGAGTTTATAACGGTTTATATTGCAGAGCATCTTCGGCACTCACTCCGAGGTCACAGCTACTAGATTTATCTGTACTGCTTTAAAAAAAAAAAGTTGGGATCGTCACTGGTCGCCTCTGCTTCAGTCGTTATCGGACTGTTCCCCAAGTCTAATTCAGCCTTGGAGCTGCTGCCTAATTCCGCAAACCTTAGGACGGGATTCGGGCACTCGTTAAGTGTGTAGAAGGAGATTTGGATTCCGTAGGGCACTATACAAATGTCATATTATAATTATTGCGACAAGCACCGCCCATTCCAACAACCTTACAGCTCCACGCTGTTCTAGACGACCCCAACGAAAAGAAGGAATGCGACAGCTTTCGTTCTTTAGCCTCGGATAACACACCCAGTGCATTAAGCATGACTTAAGAATGACTCGTCGGCCAGCCTGTCTCACGTGGCCATGCAAGTTGCCATGGTATGCATCCTACCAGGGCGACAAAGCCTGAAAGAGCGGCTCAACCAAGGCCTAAGCTTTAATCGCAGTCTCGCTGAAAGCTCTGTAATGCAGCAACGCAGCGGTTGCTGCTGCTGATTGACTAGCGCTTACCCGGACATGCAGACACGCAAGCACACACGCAGAGCAGTCAGTCCCAGCCATGCAATAAGTCAGAGGGTAAAGGCAGACTAGCGAGCGAACAGACTGAGAACAGCAGCAGCAGCAGGCGAACGGCTGCCACAACCGACTGCATCCGGCGGCTAATAGCTGGCGTAACAAAATGCAAGTTCGTCCTTGGAGATGCACAGCATCCAGCGAGCAGCAGCAGCAGCAGCAGCGGATCGAAGGAGTGGCAGAGGGGGGGGGAGGCAAACAATTGAGCTATTTTACGGCTATTCTGGAATTCTTCGGCTGCCAACCAACTAACGAGAGTGAAGCGCAGTACAACGACGACGCGCAGACGACACGGGCGGCGAGGCAGCAGGGACGCGCAGCAGCAGCAGCTTATGCTACACGTCGGTCTCGGTGGACGACAGGCTCTGGCTACTTGTCGCTGACGTCGGCCCCCTCCTCATGCTGCCGCCGCCGTTTGACAGCTGCAGCAGTTTGGTGCCTCCGTGCGCAGGGCTGCCACCGCTCGCAGACGCCTGGCGTCCTGTCGCGCCGCCGCCGTCTGCTCCATGCTTGCTTATCGCACCCGGCGAGGCGTCGGTGGCGGCGGCAGCGTCCGCATAGCCGGCCGAAGCACTGTCGGAAGCCGAGCTGCATCCTCCGCAATTCTCAGCCAAAGAGATGGCGGTGCTCGGCAACTGTGACTGCTGCAGCGGCTTAGCGTCCGCGACCCGGGCGCTGCTGCCATTGAAGCCAAGAGCAGCAGCACCTGTTGTGGCAGCGGCGGAAGTCTCGTCGGCAGCAGGCGTGCTAGCCGAAGGCGAGCAGCGGAGCTCGGGTGACGCGGCGGCAGTTAGCTCCTCCTCCTCCTCCTCCTGCTCCTCCAGTGGCAGGCCGTCGGCCAACTCGCACTGCTCGGGCAGCGCCGGCGTGGACGGCTGCGCTGCGGCAGCCGACGGCGGGCTGCACTCGCGCTCGTACGACAGCCGGCGCCGCCGCTGCTGCCCGCCGCCGCCGCCACCGGTGGAGGCGGCCGCCACTCCCGACGACTGCGACCGGCGCAGCCTGACGCCGTTGGCGACGTCGAAGGGTGACGAGCTCAGCGGTTCGTACAGCGACGTCGTCATCGAGGCACCGCTCCAGGCGGGTCCAGGTGAACGCGGCGAGAACGCGAACGATCTGGCAAAGATACGGCCGAGATGATGGCACACACAGTCCTCCTGCTACGAGCCTCGGGGTCAACCATCGTATGGGGCCTTCCCGTGGGAAAAGTTTGAGTAAAAAAAAAGGAGTGGCCATATGAGAATTGCCAGCACTGCCTGGCTACTGAAGGGAACGAGGCCGGAAGTGGACGCCGAAGCTGCGTGCGGGAGGCGCAGAAGCGGAAGCTTTTGGTGAGCAAAGCGGCTCGGCGGCACAGCTGTGTCGAAACGTAAGCTGCAGAATCGCCTCAAGAAACTAATGCCCAACGGGCATTACGTCAGCGAGACTTTGCAATGGTTCGGTCGACTTCGGCAACGCGACGCGACCCTCTACATTCTACAGCTAGGATTTGACGACGTTTGCAGCGCCGGGGCGAGGTGGGCAACGACGGCAGAGCAAGGGGCACGCCTCTAGCAGCGCCTCTAGCAGCTGAACTCGAGCGCGCGAGCGCAGAGCAGCAGCCGGGGCTTCCTAAGTCGGCAGGTCCTGCAGCTCCCCCGCGGCGGCGGCGTCCGGTCCTGCACCGAGCGTTGCAGTGCTGCTGGCAGGGAGTGGCGGCTTCGGTGACGGCTGGTGCGCTGCGGCAGCTACGCGCACTCACCGCTGCATGGCTGCCGCCGCCGGCGAGCCGGTCGCGCTGTAGTCGGCGGTTGAGCACGTGACGTCATGGAGGCGGTACTGCAGCTCCTCGCAGTTCATGGACATGCGCAGCTTCTCGCGCGACTCGTGCTCGCAGCGCCGCGCCAGCTCGTCGCAGCGCTCCTGCAGCTCGCGCTCCGACCGTGCTCGAGACTCGACGGCCGCCTCCAGGCTCTCGACTCGCTGCTCCAGCAGCGACGCCCGGTCGCAGCCGGTGCGCAGCTCGTCCACCTGGGGGCGGAGTCAAAGGCGAAACGGTAGGGGGTGCCACTGCAGCGGCCGGCCGACTTCCTTTCGGTCGCCCCCTCCGCTCGAGCGCAGTGGCGACCTGGGGCCGCGCCGCTGCTGCACGACCAGAGGCAGCGCAAACGCAGGCACACGACGACTGTGACGGCCGCAGCAGCTCACCAGCTTTTTACTCTCATTGTACTCCTTTCGCAGCTTCTGAATCTCGGCATTCTTCATATCGACCACAGTCATGAGGCTCTCGACTTCCTTTGGAAGGTGCTTATAGGGAGACAAGGCCAGCTGCACGGAACAGGTAAAGGAGCGCCTGGCAGACCGAGAGCTCCAAAGCGTCGGAAGAAGCTGCAGCAGCCTTCGGAAGGTCAGCTAGAAGGGGAGCGCGGTGGCAGCAGCAGCAGCAGCACACGACGTCTGGGCAGGCTGTCGTGAGGGGCTATGCTTCGGGGGCATGTCAGACTGTGGCCAGGAGGGTGGATGAGGAAGGAAGGTACGTAGGTAAGTAGGTAGGTAGGCAGGTAGGTAGGTAGGTTGGAGGAGTTGCGCCGAGCTGCAGGAAGAGCGACCTGACAGCTGCAGGAGATGAGGAGGAGGAGGAGGAGGAGGAGGAGTAGGAGGAGGAGTAGGAGGAGGAGGAGGAGGAGGAGGAAGAGGAGGAGGAGGCCTCAGCAGCTCAGCAAACTTGAATGATGCGTGCCAGCGCTGCATCGAGTCGTCACCTGCACTTTGACGTCGGCATCCTTCGTGAGTGCGTCTTCGACACGCCTGTACTGGCCGCACAGCTCGTCGCGTTCCCTCTGCAAGGTCTGCAGCTTGTTCTGCAACGTTCGGCCAATCAAAGCAGCGTGACATGTGACACCGGGCCGGTAGACGAGCAGTGGTTGTGGTGGGGGTGGTGGTGGAGGTAGGGTAGGGGCAGGCACAGCTTAACCAATAGCTCGGCCGTGAGCGGCAGCCAGGCGCAGGTCGGCGAGTTCACCGCCACGCTCGGCATGGCCTGTCTGCTTCGCAACATGGAGGAGCCTAGTGTTTGGCAACGGCCAACCGTGAACAGCAGCAAACTAGCAGCAGCACTCGGGCGTTTTCAGATTTCCGAACTCGACTGCCCAATGCACAGTGCCTGTGTCTTCAGATTAAATTAGCTGCAGGAAAACATTAACATAATAATCCGGATAATTGCAATGCAGACCTGCTACACAAAGTGGATTCAGAACTGTGTGCCTACCAGAAAGACGTGGTTCAAGGAAACTAAAAACGCATACATTTACCATAGCATTAAGTGGGTCCCTGTGATTCGACCTTTCATGTGCTTATGCTTGGTGACACTGTGAGTGCTGCCACTAACCACACTTGCATGCTGACCGTGTGCATGTCACACCCTAACCACGTTATTCTTGTTGTTTATTGAGCAAGTTACCACTAACCATTCGATCGTGCTTGCTTTGCAGCAAATCTAAAGCGCCTAGAAAGAGATTGAGTTCTCTGAGGGCGCTTTATCAAATGTATTATTATTGTTGTTGTTGTTATAAGGACGAACGCTTTGGTTTTCAAAATCAGCACGGTAGCACCTGTATTTACCGTGATTTCTGAGCATATTTTTTTTTACATAGTAGACATATGATCATAACAGCACTTACCTCTAGTTTACATAGAAAAAGCTATGAATGAGAGTTGGCCAGAGCATTGTCAGAGCAACCGGAATGCGGGGCCAAACTTAATAAGTTATTATTTTACCTTGACCTTGCGCAAACCAGTATAGCAGGCAGTACAGGCTGAGGGAAGCTCAGCATGGCAGCTTCCCCTCCCTCCCTACCCCATGCCGCCGGATAAAAGTAACAAGAGGCATGGCCATTTGCAAAAATTTTGCACGTGACATCAGAGTCACTCCTCATATACTTCCAAAGACCTCGTTCATCGCTTGGTGGTTCATCTTCTTCCTAAATTTAACTCTTCATCCACGACTGTCAGCAGCACAGACTCACTGTACCAACACACAAGTTGCTTGTGGAAGGCAGAATCAGGTCAGCAGGAGCAGGCTCTAATGGTCGATCCTGCTGTCAAACCAGTATCACTTAACGAGGCAAAGAGCAATGGAGAGGAAGAGGAGGAAACTTGACGTACTCACGAGACATCCTGCTCTCGAGTGACACTCGGCACCTGATGAGAAAAGTGAGACAATAGCGTCCGAGTTCACCGGGCGCGCAAGGGTCACGCTCGCCCACGGCAGCTACCTGCAGGTTGTTCTTTTCTTCCGTAGCCTTCGTCACTGCGTCGTTGATTTCCTCGGCACAGCAGGCCTTGATTGCTACAGCCGCCATCGTGGCATGGCAGCACCAGCAGCAGCACGGCGAAGCACGAGCGCACGTCGCTGGCGAGGCGTGCGCTCGATCGCAGCACGAGAGTCGCAGGCGATTTACCTTCGATTTGCCCCTGCAGCTCGGCTACCGTCTCCGCGCGCTCGCCCTGCAGCTGCGCCACGCGAGCCTCGTGCTCGGCAGCGGCACGAAGAGTGGCAGCAGCCGTCGAGCTCAGCTCAGCTTCCAGGGCACCTTCAACGGAGCAGCAAGCGAGATCAGACGTTGCTGCGGCAGCGACTCGCAAGCAGCAAGTAATTCGGCTGCGTTAGCCGACGTCACGCTTTTCCGAGGTCTCGCCGGCGCTCACACGACGACAGATCGTGCCCGTGCAGGATAAGCCATCGTGCGGCGGCGGCGGCAGTGGCAGAGGAAGAAGCGATCCGTTGCGAGAGAACGTACCGAGTTTTACTGTTGCTTCTGACAGCCGCCTCTCCAGCTCCTTGTTGCGTGCCGCAAGCCTCGGCGTGGAAAAGGCATTCAGCTACAAGAAAAAGGAACGCTGCTTTAACGCAATAGGAGGAAGCCACAGCGGTCAGTCACGTGGACGCGGGCAGTCACAAAATCTGTACTGCCCCACCCCTTGCAGCAGATGGCGTAGACGGTTCAAGAAGCTGCACGTGCCTGACCAACGCTATGGATCCAGTTTCATTAACAAAAACCTGCCGGCCCTCTAGAGTCCTGGGCAGGTGCAATTCACCGCCCCACTAAAGCTGCAAGCTGGCAATGCTCATCTACGAAAATCCATCTGTCGGGTCAGGACATTCAGAACTGAGCAGTCACTGTGATATAACCTCACTACGACCACTGGGTGTTTACTTAGCCCATGTGGGGTAACATGGTGCTCACACTGTACGACCCAGGTCATGGGTTCGAGTCCTAGACTAGGTAACACTTTAATGTCCACTGCAAGCGGAAGTGATGGCCGCTAAGATTCTTGAGTCACCATATAAATGAGGTGAGAGGCCCTAGAATCATCGACCTCTACTTTCACTCGACCTGAGAGACTGCAATACTGAGTGAGAAAAGAAAGACATATGAAGAGTGACTGCATTTCGACCAGCCTTGCAAGGGTTTTCTTTCCCTTTCTTTCTTTATAATGCAACTCGATCTTCGCTTCTCGGGGGAACGGCTTCGATGCATCCTATCCATCGCATCCGGCTGATCACGGCCGGTTTGAGCCCATCGCTAGCCACCCTAAGGCTAGCTACAAATCGGTTCCAATTATCGCTGCAGCACAGATGAAAGCAGCCTGCCGGTGGTAGTGGCACGTTGCCATCGAGCAGCCGTGCAGCGCTCACACATCGATACTGTGCCGTAGCCGGCTTGCCGTCTGCAGCGCTTTGGCCACACCGTAGCACGTTCCGACAGACAGCACAGGCCGCCTAGCGTTGTCACAGGCGCTACTGCAGAGGTGCACGGCGTCCACATGCCTGCACCTAGCACCCTCACACTCACTTTCCAGGAGCTGCCTCCTACACCGGCAAGTGCATGAGCGAGGCAGGCGTTCAGCAGGGCTCGGATATGTTTTTCAACTCTTGCCGACCTACCGAGCCGGAAATGAGTGAGTCAGCGAAAGGATTACAGATGCAGGAAACGCCACCAGCACGCAATCTGCTAAGAGTGCTGTCGAGAGATCAAATGTCAGCTGGCCACGAGCTAAAAGGCCCGGTCCGCCCTGCCCTTCATCAGTATTGCGCCAACACCTGGCAACAAAAAAGGAGCTGCCTGCCTCAGTTCTGCAGACCGACGCTCCGACAGGCAGGCAAGACGCCGACTGGTAGCGTACAGCCAATTCCGAAGCCAGTCAGTCTGGGCAGCTTGCCTCGGCCGAACCAGCGCCCCCACTCGGCCAAAAGGAGGGCCACATTGAAAAGCTGCTGCACAAATGGTCGTGCGCAGCAGGCAGAAAAAATACCAGCTAATTCAAAAGCCTCTTTTTGTACAGCAGCAGCAAAGGAGCCTTGTCGGCTATCACCACTGCTTGCAGCTGCAAAAAGGATCGCCCACAGCAGGATTCGAACCAACGACCTTGAGACCGAGGTTCGTGAAAAAGTGAAAGCCTTACAGGCGTAAAACACAACAGCCACTTCTCCACTAATCGATTGACATTCGCTCCCTTTCCAGCACGTGCAAAGTGCCTAGAAAGAGGTTCAGGCCTCTTAGGTTACTATACAAATTCTGTATTGCTATTACTACTTATTCTCAAGTCTGCATCTCTTGCCACTCTAGAATTGCAAATGGCTACGATGCTGGCCGTGGGTAGGATGAGGTTAATTCAACTTCCGAGTCCGACCTATTATTACCGATATATGTACATATTTTTCTCCAATTGATAAAAACCACACGAAAAGCCCGGATGGTTAGTTCCCTTCACATTGCAACAGCATGGCTGCTGGCCCGACTGCAAGGACGCCCTCCCTTTCGGGTGCGATTAGCCACCATTGGATCTTGACAGGGTAGGAGGGCAGCTGCTGTTGCCAACGTTGACTTGTGGATAGATTGCAAAAAGTCACCTTTAATAATAATAATAATGATAACAATACATTTGCATAGCACCCTCAGAGAACTCAATCTCGTGCTAGGTACTTGGCTGTACCGGCGACTGAGTGACTTCAACGGCAAGCCACTGTGGAGTGGCGATGACATCCAAATGCTCGGCGACCATTCGAAAGGGCAGTACCCAAACGAAATCTGACTAGGCCGGGCGGATCCGATGCCCAGCCGGCCGAGGACTAGAGGCTTTGCTAGAGCAGCGGCCACTGACTGACAGCCGAGTCCAGCAGGCCCATCTGTGAATGCTCGAACGAGGTAACTCAGCAAGACAATGCAGGCCCATGCAGCGCTGCCCAACGATCAGCTGCTTCTGCTGCTACTCAATCCGGTGCTACATGGAGTTATGCTGAGACTCGCCGAGTGCCCCCATCGACAACACAACATCCGGGAGCCGGGTAGGCCGAAGGGATGGAAAACCGTCACAGCTTCGTACGACCGACTACAGTGGCAGCGTGAAAAGCATGGCTGCCACACGGGGAGACCTCCCGGCAGCAGCAGCAGCAGCAGCAGCAGCAGCAGCAGCAGTCAGAGGAAAGCTTGCGGCAACGGCTGCTTGAAACAACTGATAGACCAGAGCACAGATAAGCCGACTTACACGATGAGCAGCAGCCGGTGGCTCTGGCTGGGCTTGTGGAGCCGGGAGGGTGTGCCCTAAAGACCAGTGCCAACCAATCCCAGGCACGTGCCTGCTTGGCGGGCGGTTCCAGCATAGGTAAAGTGCATACATAGCAACACGATTCTCTTCTTATGGTACTATACAAACATATGATATTATTACTAGCTTAATCGCGCCAATAAACTGCTTTACCCTGTGGAGGGCAACCCCTTAGCAGTCTGAAAGCACACGCAGATAGCGAGCGAGCATCAACGAAGGGACAGCTCCTACCCAGGGGTGCCAACTCATCGTGAGCCGTCTCAGTCGAAAAGCAGTGAGCCACGCATACTCATCCAAATAAATATGAGCGAATTTGTCTGCTAGGTCCCGCGACTAATTTTCCCATTCCATGCTATCATGGCTAGCCCAGCGATGTAACCATACATTCTTAAAGTGGCAAAGTTTTGATCCATTCCCAGGACCGATCCAATCACAGTAGACAACAAGTGAGTATAAAGCACCCCTTTTGGGGCAGCCCAGTGGGCTTCGGCAGATGGGAGGAACAGAAGCTGCATCTTCCTTGCCATGCATTGCAAGTCTCGGTACCAAAGGCCGAGCTGCAGCAGCAGCAGGAAGAGAATCTGCAGCAGCACTATGGCAGCATCAGAGCCACAGTGGCATTATCCGGTTCAAGCCACAAGATCACAAGGCAGGCAGACCCGACACACTTGCAGACTTGGGAGCCGCACCGCTAGTCGGTCGGCAGTCGCTGGGATTGTCCACATGAGTCAAGATATACTCCGCTTACTTAATACAGCGCAAGTTCGTTGGACGAAAGGCGCGTGTCTAGTAGCATTCATGCACTCGATTACACTTGCTTTCGTGCACACGACGTGCGCAGACACTAATCAACGGCATGAGCGAGCAAGTCTCGGGCACAGACGGTCCAACGAAAGCGTCGCATGAACAGTAGAATAAGAACCGACGTGCTCCTGCGCTGGGCGGCGAAGAGGCATCGGCAGGCAGCGGAAGAAGGACTGAGCGGATGAGGAGAAGAAGCCAAAGGGCTCTGACTGCTGCTCGCTGCTGCTGCTCGCTGCCACCACCAATTCAATGGCAGCTCCTAATGACTGACAAGTCTTGGCAAGGATATTGCAATCATCCCAAGCGACTTCACTCACAAGACGGCAGTTCGGTCGGAGTGGAGCGCAGTGCTATCGTCCACGCTACGCTACGCCTCGTACGGCTCCCGAGGCTCCTCCTTTTCATTGCTCCCAACCTAATCAACGTGGGGATAACTGCTGGACGTACAAGTAAACAGTTTAGGCTCTTTACTGGTTGAGCAAAGTCAAATAGCCGAGCCTTAGCCAAGTCTAAGCACAGACGACCAGTGCATTCAGGACTAATTGCACATCTGCCGTGTCCTCTGACGATAATAGATCTTCAATTATCTGTGGACATGGGGAAATAGGTGGCCGACAGTCGTGGTCACTGCACCAGGGCCTCGGCAGAATGAGACAAATCTAAGATGAATTTGCACTGGGAGAGGAGGCAAGAGAACCAGCTGGCGAGGGCAGATCGATGGGCCTCGATCAAAAGCTTCAGAGCAGCAGCACTGGCGACAGACGCTGAGACTGCTGCCACTCTCAGCTGCCACAAACGCAGACATGGCGCTCGTCCAGCTCGGCAGACGTCGGACAAGGTTCGTGGAGGGGAGGGTAGGGGGAGGGGATGAGCTGAAAAGAGCTGCACATGCCGCGCCCTCCCGCCTCGCAAGCTGGAGCTGCAGTGCTTGGCAGCGGGTGGCAGTCACCTCTGACCGGCTCCGGCAGGAGCCGCTGCAGCTGCACTGCGATCAGATGCTGTCCGACTTCTGGACGATGGCAGGCTGCAGCGGGTTCAGCCGGAGCAAAGGAGGCCAAGGACAAGCTGTGCCGGAAGGGCTCAGAAGGGCATCAGAGAGACCAGAGTGCCGCAGCCCGGCTGCCCTCCTCTGCCCCTACCCCTCTTTCCAGGCAATGCACAGGGAAAGGAGGGCTTCGACTGCCGCCGATCGGTCAGCCCGGCCTACAGATCGTGTGCTCCCAAAGCGTGGAGCTCATTGCCCACTGACGCCACTGCACTCCCTGACTTGACGACATGTACAAAGAAGCTCACCTGCTCCTCCACGGCATTTGCTTCGACATTGTGAATTTTCGTTGATGTGCCTATTCTTACTGAATCTACACATGTTATCACTAACCAACAGATATCCTTTCTTTCCAGCATGTGAAAAGTGCATAGAACGAGATCCGGTTCTCTTAGGGTGCAATACAAACATCTTATTATTATTATTATCATTGCAATACAGATATCCTATTGTTCCTCTTATCATTTGCGGTCAAATATGCTGCATACTCACACATTAAGAGGGATCAGAAAGGCCACAACACATCAGAGATAGCAATCAAACAATCCCTGTCCACGTAGTTCAGGCATGCCTGACCGGGCAGCATCGTAAAAGGCTGGCTGGCCTATTATCTACCAGCAAAGGGGACAGCTGCCTGCTGACAGGAGACAGCCTGCTAGCACTGCTGCCGCCTGCTGCCATCCGAGAACAAACTGCCACGATGGTTCCCCACTTTGCATTTCCAGCTAGCCACAAAAGACTGTGTCTCAATAAAATCTATCCAGGACAGCTGTCGGCAGCCAGCAGGCTAATCACCAACAGCTCGTAATTGCAGGCAGTGGTTGGACAGTGGGACAGCAGGGGTGGTAGTGGCACAAGCAGCACAAGCTGAGAGGGACAGCTTTTCACTGCACACTAACTTGGTAGATTGCCAGCCAAACGGCAGCTGAGATGATCATTGCCGACAAGCCGCCCCGATGGTGAACCAACTGAGCTCTGAATCGTGGCGCTGCTGCCACAATCGAAGCTGACCGACTAGTTTCACGGCAAGCAACTCGGCATTCTTGCACTCCCTGCATTGCTGAGAGGGAGTGCAAGAGGGGCGGCCATGGTGCCGCCATGTGCCCACGGCTACAGAATTTGCATTACGAATTCGCCTGGTGTCGTCAAGGCTGACAAGCCTGGCCGATCAAGCAAGCATGCGTGGCGAATCCAAACAGATAGACGCACAGCACTGGAGGTAGCACACCTCCGTTCTTCGGTGAGCAGTTGCTGCATTGCCCGGGCAGCAGCAACGGCGCCACTGCCGCATGCGTCATTGCCTGCTGCTGCTGCTGCTGCTGCTGCTGCTGCTGCTGCTGCTGCTGCTCACCTCTTCGGTGGTGTAGCGAAGGAGGACGGCCAAGGCGCTGATCGAGGTGCCCAGGCGCCGCTGCTCGCAGCGCAGCCTTGCGTTCTCCAGCTCGCGCCGCTCGCCGGCCGCCTTGAGCTGTCTCTCTCGCTCGGCGCCGGCCGAGACCTGGCCCAGCGCGGCGACGAGCGCCCGCTCCGCGGCGACGGCGGCAGAGTCCGTAACGTCGCTCGCAGCATCGGCGCCGTCCATCGGTGGCACCTGCCCGCCGCCTCCGCCGTCGACATTGCTCCCGATGGGAGACAAGAGCTCCCCGCTGCCGTCGGACTCGCGAGGCAGCAGCAGAGCGCAAGGGACGACGTCAGGCTGATTGGCAGGCCGGTTACCGGAAGCGGTTGCGACTGAGGTGGCGTCCGCAGAGATGGTGCTGCTGCTGCCGACGCTCTCCGAAGCCGGCAGCAAAGGCTGCGGCTGCTGCACGGCCTTGAGTAAACTGCCGAAGCTGCCAGGGACGCCACCTCGTGGCAGTGGAGGCGGTACCTTGCTGGCTTGGTCTAGATAACGGAAATAGACGGTTGCCGTTGTGATCCTCTTGCCTGGCATTGTCAAGCAAGGCGGTCTTCAACAAGAAGAAAGGACGAAGCAGGCAGGCAGCCTCTCGTCAGTGCTGGCACAGCAGGCCGGCCGGCACCAGCCCTGGTACTGCCGAGCTGTCCCGAGAGGGGCCGAGCTGCTGTACAAGGTAAGGGGAGGGCCCCACCTGACAGGCAGCCAATGGGAACGAGGGCCCCAGTGGTGTCTCAGGGGGGGAAGGGATGCTACCGTGCTGTGGGCCAATGGAGCAGCACGACGGCTGCCCTCCACCTGTCTAGAACGGCCGGCCTCTGCCTTGACAACCGGGAGACTGAAAGGCTACCCTGCTGCTGCTGCTGCTCTGTGAGACTGACTGACGTGCGAGAAGGACAGGGACGTAAGGCAGCACCGGCTGACCGATCACGGCAGATTCGGGCACTTACCGAAGAGAGCCCTAAGACTCTAGCTAGACGACACTCCACCTGCCTGCCTTGCCGGTAGATAACAATAAGCCGACAGCCGAAGGAGTGGTGCCTCGCGAGATGATCGCCCGGTAGGCCCTCCCTATCTGCCGTGAACTCATCGACAGCCAATGAGAATCCCCAGCACTCAGGCCCAGTGGTCTGGAGATGCCAACTGCATGCAACTGGCCTCCCTACATGACATTTGCCCGGCTGCCTGCCTGTGCCGACCCCAGCAGATGTGCATTATTACTCAGAGCTGCACAGTTGAGACATATGGGGTAGGGAGCCTCGTGGCAAAATGACGGCAGTGCAGCAGCGTCACGTCGTCCGGGCTGGACACAGGCTGGCCGCCGCCGTCCACCACCGATCGCTGCCCGGCGGCACAGCAGCCAGCCAGAGCTGTATGTCTATCTTCTTCCGCTGCCGCTACAAAACGCAGGCTGCCGAAGCAGCGAGCGGCACGGCAGCAAGGATTGGGCGAACGGCGAGCAGAGCAGCACCGATGGCCGGGCACAATCTGAGTTTTGCTGCCGTCTCCCCGCTGCTGCCGGGTATGAGGGTGTCTGGCAAGCCGAAACCAAGTGGGGAAGCACCACTGTGCAGAACACTGTGAGCAAGCAGAACGCACAGCAGCCGGTCAGAGCTAGCTGAAAAGACTGTGTCACGCCGTTCGATCGCAGTGCAGCTTTAAGGGGCACACAAGTGGACCTGTCGAGGGAGAAAGAGAGCGAGGGGGAAGGAGAGAGAGAGAGAGAGAGAGAGAGAGAGAGAGAGAGAGAGAGAGAGAGAGAGAGAGAGAGAGAGAGAGAGAACAGGAAACAGAAGAGGCAGGTGGGTGCTGGTCAACTTCTCCCTGTAGCCTCTACCCTCCTCAGCCACCAGCAGGACACTGCACCGAAAGGGTGGCTACACGTCGGCGAGGAAGCAGGCGCCGAATAATGCATGCTAGTCTATCGAGCAGCAGCCGAACCAGCTGAGGCTGCTGCCGAGAGCAAAGCACCGCTAAGGCATGCTGCTGCTGTTTGGGTGGATCGAGCGAGCGTGGCTTGCAAACACGACCGTCTGGCAGGCAAACAGCGAGGCAGCTAGGCGGCCTCTGTCGCACAAAGCACGACGTCTCTAACAAAGGGTTTAGATATGCGCAGTAGCTGGGCTGGCACACGAAAGTCTCACTGATGCTGAGCTGGGAAGGGCCACTCACTACCCCACCCACCCCCAGCAGCTTTCCACTGTCGAGGTGCTGCAACGGCAGGGTGGTCGATGGGCCGCACGTGGCAGAGACCACTGCCGCTAGGCAAGTGCCCACGAGTCCGACTAGCTTCAGGGCAAGGAGGCTTCCCCGGTGCACGGCTCCTTCTGCGCATGATCGCACAGCACTCTGCCGGGCACGCACGTGTGCATTCACACGCTTACTCTCTCGAGTGCGCGCACACACGGCAGCATTGACAGGGCTCTATCCGTCGAGACCTGTGCACAATACATCAACATTAGCAATGCAGTGGCGCCGGCCATCTCTAGTACACGGCTCCTGTGCTGCAACCTGCCAAGCGACAGCCGGCCAGCTCGTGTCAGGAAGCGCTGCACAGTGTCACTCTCCCTGGGTGAGGTGGGGGGCCGCCAACATACGCGTCTAACGGTAAGCATGGCAACGCAGCAGCGCAGCCAGCAAAGCAGCAGTCCCAGCAGCTGCTGCGCCCCGGCAGCCCTCGGCCGGCCTGAGCACTACTAGCATAAACAAAGCTGCGCGGCACTTGTACTCACGACGAGAGCCAGCTTCGCCGGTTGCAGCAGCAGCCGCAGCCGCTGCGGACCTCCTCGGCGCAGCGGCGGGCAGCTGCCGCTTAGCCGTCGCAGTGCCGTGTCCAGCGGCACTTGCTGCCGAGGTCCCAGCAGGCTGAACTGCAGAAGCAGCAGCGGCGGCCCCAGTCCCAGCCACGGCAGCCGAGGGCTGAGGGCTTTTCAATCGTCGTTCTGCATTGAGATCAAGCAACGGACGGTGACAGGGTAACTTGCTCTGCCAGCCTGCCGGCTGCCCGCAGGACTGTACCCTCGGCCCCCTTGCGTCCCGCGGCGCAAAAAGAAAGGGAGCGAGCGGTGGCACGGAGCCTGTGAGCGGCGCCGACTTGCCAAGCGTCAGACGGCTACTCGCTGACGTCGCCTACCTGACTTTGCCAGCGAGCGCCGGCTGACGGCATGGCCGGCAGCAGCATTGGTGGCCGGAAGTAGCGACGAGTGCCGGCGTCTCGCCTGCACGCCGCCTGTGGTGTCAGCAGCTGCAGCCGGCGCAGACTCAGCGGCACCCATGGACGACTGCAAGGAGCGCCGGCCAACGTGTCACGGGTCAGCCACGAGCTGGCGTGCTCGGGCGCCGACTGGCAAGAAAGTGGCGCAGAGCGTCAGCCGAGCACGAAGCAACACAAAAGTGGGCGGAGCTCGCTCCGAGCAGGCTACTTAGTTGCACAATAGCACACAGCGGTGCACAATTGCTGGGTACAAAAGCAAATATAAGCAATTAAACGCCCATAGAAAGGTCATCGACAAAGCCAGATACTCTTTGCAATCCTCAAAATTGATCCCATGAACAAAGACGCCGAAGTTATGTAGGCTCGATCGAGCCTATCTCAAATCCACCGAGCCACTTACCACTCCCCCTCCCCACTCTCTTTCTTCTCTCCCTCTCTCTCTCTCTTTCCCTTCATGCCCCGAGCAATTCTCTATCTACTTGCAGTTGCACCGTGCTACGGTGCTAAGTACTCGTATGCATGTGCATGCGATGAACACGCAATGACTTTTTCAACGACACTCGATAAGCGGTACGGATGCCTCGATACAAATCATGCATCGATGACAAGGAAGCAATACTGATAGTAAAATAACAAACATCGCTCGCATAGCATCCTAAGAGAACCACATCTCAGAGCAGCAGATGCTTTACAGATTGCTGCAGGAAAAGCAGTAAGCAAGGTTTCTATGATGACGTGCAAGGTACCATGCTGAGACAAGCATGCAAAAGCATACAAGAAGGAACAAAGGGCCTCTGGTTAGCAAGACCCCTGGTTATATAAAACCTGTTTAGAGCATCATATACGACAACTACACCTCACCCTTGGCACTTGACAGTAGATGAATAAAAAGCACTGCTGGTGACTGATTTTAGCAGGCAAATATCTTAGGACACATAAGCACGCCAAGAAGGATTCGCGCCCATAAATGAAGCACACCACAAGTGAACTGAAAGCAACAGCCAAAGATAGTACTGCCAAAGATGAGCATAGTCCATAGCGGCTTCCATTGTGACCGAAAGTATGCACATCAGAAGCACCATCAGTTCGTGAATTAGATCGTAAATTATCCAGCAGGTTAGATGATGGTAGCAGATTAACTTTTGTGCCGGTTTTTCACAGTGCAGCTGCACTGCACCCCTCAGTAGCCTATTAGTGCCATCACAGTGTTAAGGCACCGATCAGGTTTCGTCTTACCCCTAGTAAAATAAGGAACCACCAAACCACCCAGTCAAGCCATATGGAGTAAAAAGTAATAATAATAATCAGCTGATTCCCGATCAAATATATACATTGGACGAACAGCACTTAGTGCTTTACATCAATTGCAGCAATGAAATAAAAGGTTGCTGGATCTCTTAGGCTGGGCATCTGAAGCATGGCCAGCCGGCGACTAGATCTCGGACCAATCACGGCTAGCTGCCCTTCTTGAGACCTGGGTAGGCTTAAGCATCAAGTGAAAAGAACCAGAAAAGGGACCTGATGAACAGGCAATGAAAGAACCAAAAGGGGAGATAAAAGAACCTGCCAGATAGGCAGCTGCATGGGGCAATGGCATAGTGCTAACCGAGCACGTGGCTCGCGGCTTGCTCCTTTCAGGGTGACATCACCATGGAGCACACGTACCGCCGACGAATGCACTTCTGCAAACATCTCGCACCCAGCTATTAGGCGTTGAATGAGGCATGGTTACAAATAAGCATCAACAACAGATAATGCTGTTGCTTAATCCTGAATTTGAAGCAAATGGAGTCGAACCATTCTGAAGACTGCTCTCTGCTGATGACTGTTGTGCACACAAAGAGGTTATGCTATCAGAGGTCCTGCAATCTATTGTGATCTTGCGGTAGTGGTAATGCCCTTCGGTATTGTAAGTGGAATTATTGGCTGGGTTATGGTTCACAAATACCCCAGAAAATTCTCGAACTAGACAGAGATAAACATATTAAACTCCCAACTACAGGCATCGTTGCATTTTGACAAGTGTACAGTATATATATACAAATAGTAGCACCACGTATGTCTAGTACATCCATATATACACTCGAGCGAGAAAGTAATTTTGGGTTAATTCAAGACGTTAATTTAGAACTACTCCACAAAGTGATTCAGTACCTAGCGCAATAAGCCTCAACGGAGATAATATTCTTTTCAAACAGGGCTATGGGCTTAAGCTATGGGCTAAAGGTGAGCAGTATTTTTCCTGTAACATTTTTTAATTTAATTTAGAGCCATTATATTAACGAAGGGGATGAGCCAATCTTCAGACCTGAATCACAATGGGTGTCTCTGGGGCAAAGTGGATGGAGGCTTAGGGCTCGAGCGTCGTGCCACGGTTGATGAATCGCTTTTTCAAGTTTGCCAGACGTTTGGAGAACGACAAGACCAGATTTTTGTGAAGGCTTAGTTTGCTCTAAGCCAGAGTGGCTCAGACAGATTATAGCTTAGTGTGGCAGTGTAACATAATTTTGGAACTTAAAATTAATATACTTGCACTAAGACTTTGCATAAAGATTAGATAGGCGAACTTCTTAATAATACTGCTTACAATACTAATATATGATGGCAACAGGTTTAAATAACGTTTTATATATCAAAATTGGAGTTTGTACGGCCTGCTGGCCACTTCAGTTGGCCTCCTGATATATCTACCACTCGAGTGTATATATAGCATGAATGTGAATACATATGCACATATATATGTGCATATTTTTATACTGTATACACAGAAACATATAAAATTACACATACGTGCACGTGCATTTAAAATAATGCAATAGCATTTGAGATTTACTGCTAAGATGACACTATCCCAACCTGGTTCATGCATTTTCGACATACCAACTTGACTTCTGCAACTTACTGCCTGTAGGCCTTCATGCCTGTGCAATAACATGCTTTCAGCTGGTGCAAAACTGGGCATCTACGCTTATGCATCATGAACATCTCAACTGCCACATTATATAAAGTTGAGGAAAATGTTTGTGCACCTGCCAAAATAATTATGAATCATTATGATGATGGACCACTTCTGAAAGCTTCAGATCGTTGAATGAAGGTCGTGGAAATTATGGTTTTTATTTTGAAGAATAGCTGTTTTTCAATAAATTCTTCCATAAGAAATCATTATTGCATGTAATTGATGCACAAACTTTTTCCTCGGCCTTTTACCACTACTCACCAATATGCACTGGCTGCCTATCAAGTAGTGTATCAACTTCACGATTCCATCACTTGTTTTAATCTCTTTCCATTTCCTTCCTCCGGCCTACATCAGGCATCCTATCCGACTACCATTTCTTCTGACTCTGGTCGTTTGGCTGTGCCCCTATCGGTGCCCCTTCAGATTTGTTGGAGAACGTGCCTTCAGTCGCTATGCTACCAAAGCATGGAACTCACTAAAGACTGACATCCTGTCATCTCCTGATTTGACCAAATTTAGAAAGAACCTAACTGTTACTCATAGCTTTTGCTCTGTCGAAATAAATTCTTTTTTGTATACCTGCACATTAGGAAAGTGTGCACGTCGTGGCTAATAATAATAATAATACTAATAATAACAATACATTTGTATAACACCTTCAGATAATTGTATCTCTTTCAGGGCACTTTAAATTTGCTTTAAAAGAAGCATGATCGAAAAGTTAAAAGTAACATGTACAATGTCGACAAGCATAACATGGTTAGAGGCGACATGCAGTGTCAACATGTACATACGGTTAGTGGCAGCACGCACAGTTGCCACTCGCATAACAACTCACAAGACGAAACACGGGAACCCACTAAATGCTGTGATAAACAGGTGCAGCTACAGGCAAGAGCAATACGCTTGTGCACAGTGCCCTAGTGAACTTACCATTTCCTGTATTTTCACTGCTTCGCTCTTCATGATTGATTGCATTTTACTACCCAGGGGTCCAACTAACCAGTGGTCTGGATACTTACTGTATGCTTTTGTAAGCTTGCCTAAACATGATATTTAGGTACTCTTGCAGGCTTACGTAAGCATCATACCTTAACACTTTGCATAACGTTTCATTAGCTATTGGTTATTGCTTCTCTTGCAGCAAGTTGGACAGCACCAGAATAGAGAACTACTTCTCTAAGGGTGCTATACAACAAAAGATTTTACTATCATTATTAGTAGCTCTTTTACACCTGTGGTTTCTTTATATATTAACACCTACCATGGTGCAGATAGCACAGGCATACCTGCAAAATGGCATCCAGTGGCATATTTTGGGCTCTTATTCATCAAAAAAACTCAGTTGCCAACAACCTACGCAAGGAACCTTGCAGCCGGCACTCGCCCGGCAGCAAGTTTCAAGGCAGCACAAGCATATAAGAAGTGCAGAGCATCAGGCAGCCCCTTTGTCGTGGCTACCATAGCTGCTCTCCACTGCTGCATGGCCACTACACCACTAACGACAGGCATGAATCGTGAGAGCGAATAATACAACGACCCAATCCACCACTGAACAGGTCTGTTAAAAAAAACAGGTCTGTTAGAACACCCGCCGGTTTGGTGGAGGAGAATCCTTAGTGGCTGACGGGGCGACCTGGAGCGAGATAATTTGCCATGGTAAAGGTGACTAGTCACAAGAGCCACATGTAAACAGGCTCCAGGCAGCTGCTCCCGGACAATTACCGAATACAGTAATGCTGCCTCCTACTGCAACGAAAGAAATCTAGTCCAGCAAACGCCAAATGCACACCAAGTTCCAAAACAGGCATGCATACATGCATGCATGCATGGGGAGCTCATGCACTAAACCCGATGCAAATGGTCTGTTTGATACATTCTAATGTGGACAGAGAGGCATGCATATAGATAGGATTCGACTGCATTCAAAGGTTCAATTATTTAGGCCGTTATCTATTCACCCGCATTACCCAGGCTATATATACCATGCAGCTTTTGCTGCCATCATCAGGTTAGCTCATGAATGGCACAGTAGTCTCAACGGTGCCCTATTAATGCCATCATCAAAGGCCACAAAGCAGCCAGCAGCAGCCGCGGCACCAGGTAGCACGTATGGACAGTGCACCCACTTGTTTGCATGTGCTCATACCACCCATCGGTGTGCACACGAATAGAGCAGCGTGCATTCGCATATGCCTGCCACCGCACACGTACACATTGCAGAGCACACAATAAAATACTAGCTGATGAAACAGCCTCTTTTGTATAGCGACAGAAGAGCCTTTACGGCTATCATCACGCAGCAGCAATAAAGGATCGCCCACCGCAGGATTCAAACCCACGACCTCGGAATCGAGGTCGTGAAGGGCAACCACCTTACCTGGTAGTGTGCACGCTCACGCTCAGTGAGTCACGGCTTAACAAAAACAGTGTGGGCAGCACCCAGAGGTACCTTGACCTCTGGGGTTAGACATGGGGGAGGGGGTAGGGGGGACACACAAAAAGCGACCTGTGGTTGCAATGGCAGGTGAGGAAGGCAGGGTAGAGATGAGGGCTTCTTTTTACCCGTGAGATACGCCGTGCCGGTACCCCCAGCACCCCAGTACCCCCACCCCCATAATGCATAGAGAGCAAATGGCGACCTGAACCGAAAGTGGCGGTCGAGGCCACCGGCCACGGCGACCTCGACCGCCAGGTTCGAGCCGAGCATGGCTGGTAAAGGAGACTGTGCAACACTGTTACAGCCGTTCATAAGGAAATGCACGCCCATTGCCTGCCGTGGGATCCGAGTCACGTGGGCAAAAACACGGGAAACAATGGAGTGTCATTCCTATCTCTGAAGCTAGAGCAGCAGCAGCAGCAGAGGCAGCAGCAGCCTCTGCTGCTGCCAGCTGCCACCCAAGATACGACTGCTACTGAAAGGCCCCGACGATTGACTGCTGCTTGCTTCGACATGAGCAAGCGGTACATCCCGTCGCAGGCCTCTACAGCCTTGGCCTTGACTGTGGCCAGTGGAAGTGGCATGCCTACAGAATGGCTAGGAGAGGTGCAGGCGGCTGCATTAAGCGTTAGAGCAGTATGCACGCTACACCCGACTTTAGCGAAGCCGGCGAGGCATGCTGCTTCGTTGCAGCGTTTTCGTTCCTTCTCGAGAGCGGCAAACTAGATATCTGCTCACCCTGGTCGGGTCAGGCAGTAAGTGACTCGCTAGCGCCGCACTGACGTCGGCTCAGCCACTTTTAAACGCTGCTTCCCTTCAGCCACTTTAAAGTGTCATATCGCACGGAGTGGACCAAAAGTCCACGTGGGCTGCATGACCAGCCCGCTGGAAGGTGCATGCAAGTGAGACAACAATGACATGCCGAGAGAGAGTCGCAGGGCGGCCAGCAAAGCATGCACACAGCGAGCAGCGGCATACTGCAGTAGCACACAGGTCAAGGCGGGCAGAGCGCGCGCCGGCGCACCTGTGACGAGATGCTGGCCACGCTCGAGGCGCGCTCGAGCGATGGCGCTGCTGCGGCCTCTTTGCGGTTGACCGCAAGCGGCGGCACGAGTGCTGTCGCTGCCGGGCGAGGGAGCGGTGCTTTGAAGGTGGACGGCGCGATGAGAGAGCTCCTCTGTCCAACGGTGGCAGGCACGGGCAAGCACTGCAAGCAGACAACAGCTAAAGCTCACACTGCCGTCCCAGCGATAGGCAGTCGTGAGGTGAGGTTAAGGTGCACAAAGGTCGGTGGGTCGGCTGCCCTGTCCACCCGCCAAGCTAAGACCGGCTGAGGTGGCAAAGCTTGGTGGAACATGCTGCATGCACATGCAACTCGAAGCCACTTTTGAAGGTCAGGGTCAAGAATGGCTGCAGGCAGGCAAAAGCCCAGGGCACATGCTGCATACGGGAGTTAAGCCGACTAATAAGGTTGAAAGCAGGGTGCGACGTAGGACAAACGAAGCTGAGCCACACAAGGAAAAAAGAAAAATACAAGATGAATAAAACACATGACAAAACTGACAAGACACGAGCTACAGACGCCGAGATACGTAAAAGACGATCAGAAAAAGTATTAAAAAAAAGTCCAGACAGCTTCCATGCAGCTGGCAATACACATTCGACATAATTTCAAAAATACAAGCAGTGCACATTGCCCATTTCTGTAGCAGCACGAACCGAATGAGGCTTATCACAATTGCCAGCGACAGGGCATTTTTTGTTTAAGACCCTAGGGCAAAGGTGACGGCAAATGCAGATAAAGAGATAGATAACGCTTGCTACCTCTCCCAGTGTGAGCAGCAAGCACCTAGCTTGTCCCTAGCTGCTACTCGTCCACACATTGAGAGTTGCAGAGTTGCAGGATACGCAGGCAGGAAACACGCACACCGTGCAACTCATGCCTGCAGCAGCCGCTGCCATTGTCGACATGATAGGCCATTACAGACAGGCTGACGTCGGTCTCATAGACGGCAACTCTGCTTGGTGGTCAACATTTGACAAACAGGGCAGTTTTGCAGCCCAGCAGGACAACATGCAACAGGCTCGCACATTGAAACAGGTGCAGCAATATTGGGGCAAACGGCCAATTGTCCACCCCCCCCCCCAGAGTTGTTGCCCCCATAGGGTCATAACCCACGGGTAATGCACTCACACTATGCAACCGAAGTAACGGTTTAGAGTTCCGCAGCAGGCAGCGCTTGTTGCCAGCCGCTGGCAGGTGATCGCTACATAAATGAGGCAGTTAAGTCACCCACCCTTAGCTTGTTACCTATAATAGTAACCTGGCCAAAATGCAATGCATCACCACTTGTAACCCCACAGTGCCACGACTGGGTGGTGCGCTTAGCTCGACCTAAGAACGGAGGCAGTTCGGAGCAAACTGCCCGACGCGTCCTTTGCAGCACCCTTCCCAGCAGAGACTAATGGCAAGCACGCTAGCTGCTGCAGTAGCCCACTCTCGGGTTGCCCGCTTGCCGACCAAGGGAGCTATGCAGCCTAGCGCTCACAGGTAGCCCGCATGCCACAAATGTTACCTTCAGAGAGGATGGTGCAATCGTCTGCCTCCTGCGCTGCTGCTGCTGCTGGGCAGCTAAGTCACGAGTGCCGCCTTCGCCTTCGTCGGACGGATTGCCGTGCACGGGTGCAACGTCGGCCGCACCTGCAGCTGCTACCGTCACCGCAGCTGAGCCACTGCCCGTCAGGGTCATCCTGCGAGCTGCCGAGGCATGGGCCGCAGCAGACGACGAGACGTCGGTCGCCGTGATGGTCGCAGCTGCGGCCATCGACTTGGGGTGCTGCGTCGGTGGCTGCAGCGGCTGCTGCTGGACAGCCGACGCCCTGCTCTCCTCCAGCTGCTTGCTTATGTCGGCCCAGCGGCTGCGAGGCGGGTTGCGCTTCACGTGCGCCTGATTTGCTGGCTGCACCGGCGGCGGTGGAGGCGAGCCCTAGGGCACACGTCGGCAGAGGGTCACTCAGCAAACGATTCGGACTCAGCCGGCGCTAGCAAGGCAAAACAGAGGCTTGCGCCGAAGCTCGGCCGGCGAGCTCGTTTAGCGGCTCGTGCCAGCAGAGCGCCGCTCCTCACCTTCTCCTGGCCGTGCTGGCCAGCGCTTCCTGGCCCTACAATCACCAGCGAAAGCATTGGCAAATGATGTTCGATGCCAATTGGCGTGCGACGCACGAGAGCGTGACGAGCCGCTCGCATTGCCCACAGTGGCCGCTCTCGGGGCAGCACGGACACCCCAAGGCAGCATCCCCTGACTTACGACAGCTTCGCAGAAGAGCCATTGAGCAGAGCGGCCGGCGGCACGAGCAGCTGCTGCAGCCACTGCTTTTCGCGGCAGCGCGTGCGGTGGCCACGACGGAAATGGTTGGCTGCGCTAGCCGGAAGCAACAGGCTAATCGGCGCTGCCAGAGAAGCCCGCCGCAGCTGCCGGAGCCGCATTGGGCTCAGGCAATGCACTAAGCTGACTGCAAACAGGCGAGCTCGTGAAACTTCGCCGGCAAACACAAAGGGCTGACCGGCGCTATAATCTGCTGCAGCGAATTAGCTGAGCGAGCGCACACGCGGAGCCATTGCGGGTGGCAAGCAGCCTGTCTAGTATTAGGAAAGAACAACAGGCTCTCTCTCCTCAGCTCCGGGGTGGTCGGGCGGCCCAGCCACTGGCCATCACCAGCCGGTGGCCAGCACCGCAGGATGCAGCACTCTAGGGCGGACTCTTTACGTAAAAGGCTCGCCCTGTCCGGCTGCAGGTCTGTCTGTCCATCTGTCTGTCTGTGCACAGCAACAACACCAGTTGGCGCAAGCCAATTCAGCATGCAGCGAGCCTGGCGCAATGCAGCCAAAGGTTCGATTGCCAGTCGTAGCCGTGTGCTACGCAGTCAGGTGGCTATCTATGCTCTGGCACCTCGGCTCAGCGAACTGCCGGCTCAGCAGCAGCATCAGCGCAGCAGCAGGCGGTGGCGCTGCTGCTGCTGAGCCGGTTCATAATCGGTAGTCTGTAGTTGCAGCAGACGGCCAGCTTCTAGTAAGCAAGCTCATTTGAAAACGGCATATCTATGCTGAGGCCCAATGAGCTTATGAGCGCGCACCGTCCCATGGGCTTTTACAGTAGATGTGCAGGCAAAACCGGTCGGTCCATAACACTGCAGGATTAATGTACTGCTGGCAATTCTTTCCAAAAAGGTTGAGCTCACAGTGCCACTTAGGGCATTACAAACAGGAAATGATGAGTGAGACCCATTGAACAGCTCCATTTTCGCTGTATGCTCCCAATCAGCGGAGCTGAGCTCCACTCCAGCAGCGCCAGCTGCTGCGCACTCGGTAGTGCCCGGTCTAAGTCAGCTGCTCTGTGAAAGATGGTGCCCTCTCTCGGTACCGCAATTAATGTGGCCTCAGGCCAGAATGCAATCCAGCCGTCTTGAGCTGCTACTTCCATGTTACTCACTTCCTCGACTGCCTTCCTGACTCAGTTACTCTTCTCACTTTTTCTCTGCTGCTTACGATTACATCAGTTGGCTACTGTATGCAACCAAAATATCACATAGACTTTGAGTCCGAGACAGATGTCCTGGTGGCCTTGTGGAATTAAAGATGGAGATGCATTCCATTACACTAAGGAATGTGGGTTAGACTCAGACTGGAAGGGAATGAAGACCAGAGGACCCTTCGACACGGCAACGATGATCCCTCGACAAGCAGGATCTTGGGAACCCAGTATGCTGACCAATCCAGTAAGTGTCCTGCAATTAATATCTGCTGACACTTCACGTCGAATAAGATGGTTCAACAGCAGGCAGCACGAGACAAAGACAAGAGGAAACAGATGGGCAAGATGCAAGCCGACGTTCGGCTAAAAGAATATTACATATTTTATTTAGTCCCGTTAGCGAACCAAATCTCTATCCAGAATAAGCCCAGGCAGCCCACAAGCAAAGTCAAACTGCCAGAAGCCAGAAGCCAACAGCAGCGGCGACAACGGCAGCACCGGCAGTCACCTGCTCACGACGGTCTACAGCTGGTTGATGTACCAGGCTGACCTCCTTGACAGTCTTTTTGTTACAGCAGTGCAAACATCTAGCTCGCTCGCTGCTCGAGATTCCAGGCCGGGGCTCTATTAAGCTGCCACCTCAGCCTGACCAGGCACACAACTGACCATGAGTCTGCAGTCTCAAGTCGACGGCAGCAGCCAGTATTAATATCGACCGCATTAATGTAATTTGATGCCACCTTTTGCAAACGAGACCTAACAGACGGACAGCAGCAATTGCCACTGGCTACGCCCACATTAATATGGGTTCAGCCGGAATGTGGAATGGAGCTACGGACGCAGTGCATCAAACACACACTTACCGACACACACACACACACACACACACACACACGCACGGACGCAGTGCACCAAACACACACTTACCGACACACACACACGCACGCATAAACACACATACACAGCCAGTGTGCTGGTCTCGCAAACCCATGTGGCACAACGAGGTGACAGATGCCAGCAGATAAACTGAACAAATGGCCTACGAGGTGAGGTCAGGCTGACAAAAACATCAGCCTGAAATGCTAAAAACAGCCAACCAATATGTGCCTGCAGGCTGCGGCCAGCATTGAGGCTTCACACCTACCGACCTCATGAAGGCCGTCGTGCTGTTAGTCAGCAGCTGCAGGGCAATATCAGCTACGACCGCTGTGTCGTAGGCAGCTCATCATATGCTATCGACCTATCGACAAGCTCGAATAATACCTGACATGCTTGGCTTCGGAGTTACAAATAATGCGACCAGCAAACTGGAAAAGTCGGCTGATGCCGACGTGAAGGCATGACACCGACATGAAGCCAGATGGCTAATCAGCCCTATAGAACAATTGTATGTACACTGATGGTCTCTTAAAATCTCTTAAAATATCAGCTCAGAATATCAGGCTCAGCCATTCAGGCAAGCACACCGTCACCGCATAAGCCGATGGCACTGATACAAGGTCACTCGGTGAAACCCAGAGGCTGCAGCACATGCTAGTGCCTAGAAAAAGATTTAGTTCAGTATACCTATTGCAGCTTTCCCATTGGCTGCTAGCGCTTTATTTAATGTTCTAAGACACCGATAATAGCCAGAGCAGCCATCAGGCCCAACCTGGTCTCACCAGGCGCTCTGCCGCAGCAACGATGCCGTCTGCGGTTCTAACTGCCAAACGTCCCCCCACTCGTCGTCGCCCCAGCGTCGCTTCTCGCTCAAGCACCCGACAGAACTTGCTAGCAGCCTCTGCAAAGCACGGAGCAGACAACGAAATGGTGCCAGAGCCGACGAGCGGCTCAGGTATTCGTTCGTCATCGGCGTGCCTGATGGTAGGGGAGCGATGGTAGGGCTTTGCTTATATTCCTGGGCCGGACATGAGATGCTCTCTGTCTTTGCTGCCCTGGTTTGGTCGAGGAGCAGCAGCACAGTGTGCTCACCTTTAAGGACCAGGGACTCGAGCGCTCGAGCCCTGCAGCACATGTAAAGCACTTGGAAAGAGATCGTGCTATATTAGCCTGCCGCAAAAATGAACCACGTTCTTCCTGACCTGTCCCTAACACTAAGTGCTAAGCGACTTCGCAATAGACGTCTCGGTTCCAGAAGCACCTAATGAATACGAAAGAAGTGACCGTTCGGCCGTAATTCTGACGGAGCAGTCCACTGCATACAGCCATGCAACCCACCTACGCAGCCATACACACCACGCAGACGCCCCGGCGGCAGAAAATGGTCATACGCTACGCCAGCATTCGATGAACGATTCATCATCGATAAGACACACAAGCTTCAGACACAGCGAGAGAAAGCGCACGGGACTACGTACAAACAGAGCCTCCTCTGCAGCCGCTGACGCCGCAGATGCATCGCATGGGCGGCGGCAGCGGCCGCTTTGGCAGTCTCGTCGGCTGAGGCATGCAGCTGCCCGAGCGGGCCGCTTCTCTCCGGGCAGCTCCGCACACGCTGGACATGCCGACCGCGGAGGTGAGCTGCACACACACACACACAGGTGAACAGCACGCACCCACCCCCAGTCGAGCAGATAAGGCAAGGCAGCGGAGAAGCTGCGGCTGCACCGGCAGCAGCCCGGGCGATAAGCAGTGCCTGCCACCAGCTCCCTGGCGAGAGCAAACCACAGCAAACAGGCACCAGGCAAGGCTGGCGTCGCGCCAGCCCTGGCTGAAAAGGGTCCGTCGTGGGGTGAGGCACGGTAGCACCAGCAGCTAGCTGGCAACAGAGCCCAAGACCGATTATGAACGAGAAGGCCAGGAGAGCAAGAGGTAGCGAAATGAAGCATGTGCATACATACGTAGGAACAGCACGGCAGCAGCAGCAGAAGCAGCAGCAGAAACACAAGCTGCAGAAGCAGCGGCAGCAGAAGCAGCAGCAGAAGCAGGCATGAGTGGGAAAGAGTTGAACAATCGATGCCAGAGCAAAAGGGTCTGCATTCAGAGCTCTAGCTTCGGAAAGGCACGAGGAGTGCCAAAGGCAACCCCGAGCAAGCGCAGCACAGAGTAACAACGCCCGGCGGTCCATGCAGCCAGAGCATATCGAGGCTGAAGCCTTATTACTTCCTCCTGC